>JAPPVO010000032.1:146199903-146799903 GCA_030407325.1 Camellia japonica
AGTGATGTGAGCAAGATATATGTGAGGTTGGGAGGGAAACATTACCTGCAGCAGTAGTGGACTCCCCGCGAATCTGGTTGTCTCCGGGCGATAGAAAGCATCTAAGCCCATCAGTGTCTCGGCTAATATCATGGCGATGCAGCTTTTTCCTTCTTTCAGGCCTTGGGCAACTTCAATCAGACGAATGCTAGACCCACCGAAGCCCGGGGCAAGCAGAAAGTGAGACAGCATGCACAAGCAGAGGGCGTGTTGCCGAAAACCTTGCCAATAATGGTTGCCACGGTCACCGGCGTCAGAAAAGCGATAAATTAAGCCGAGGATGTCCAGTTCCCCATTACAGATCAGAGACCGAGCGTCATCTATGGTAAGCCCACACATCTGCCCTAAAGCTTGGGCGTGGCCAAAGTGAAACTGGGGCAAGATCTCTTCATGACGTTCAGATTCCATCAAAACTTGAAAATCTTCGAAAGTTGGACATACCTCTTGCCCGCCGAAGCTAAACACATGCGTCACCGGATTCCAAAACCTCGCCGCGCATGGAGGAAGGGAAGGTGCAGCGGAGTGCGGCTCAGCGTGAATAGTGCATTCAAGCCGAAACCCCGGAAGTTCAGCTTTCCGAGCCATCTAGAGAAGCGATCCAAGCTGCGAGATTTTCGAAGAGAAACGCCTCCATTTTGATGCAAAACTAAGATGGAATGAATAAGCCACGGAGCTAAGACTTTTAAAGAGGATAAGGCACTGTTCGGGAGGACACGTGTCAAAAATCTGGTGGTTGCAGGGCTAAGTGGCCGGCCGGCCACCTTTCTCCCTTCAAATGCAAAAAGCTGGCCGACCAGTTCCCAAAAGTGGCCGGCCATGCTCCAATGTGTGCCATTGGCCCTGTTTTACCTTTTAGAAGGAAGTTCCAAGCATTTCCATGCATCGGGGGTGTCAAAGGCCTCCATTTCCCTCAGTTTCGGATGCGTTCCGTCACCCAGATCGTCCGAAATACGCTTTGTTTATGGAGTTGTTGTTAAGCCTTGCTTATCGAGTTGTTATCTTGCTTATCGAGTTGTTGTTTTGCTTATCGAGTTGTTAAGTTTGTCGAGCTGACGAGTTTCGTGCACCGAATTGTTACTTTTTGTTTAATTTTGTTGTGTCTTATTTGACGAGTCGTCAACATTGTTGAGTTTTGCTTATCGAGTTGTAAACTTGCTAAGGTTTTGTTATTTCTTAGTAAGTTGAGTTGTTTAGTTTGTTGTGTCGGTTCACTACCTGACTGGGCAAATACACCATGCACATTTCCATTCAATCTCATTTTGGTGCAAAATGATGCGATATGATGCTAAGAGATTAAAATTCAATACTTTTTGAACAAAAGCTGTTTCATTCCATCATGTTTTACAACAAGGGTACAAGTTTTACAAAATAATAAAACTACCTAACAATGTGCAATGTGCTACAAACTACTAGCAAAAAGGTGAATAAAACAGGGAACAGCTGCATCAATGCTCTCAAGAGCAGGAATAAGAGGCCCTCTTCATCCTCTTCTGCGAAGCAGCCTCTGCACCACCGGCATCATCGTCTGAGTCGGAGCTGTCACCTTCAGGATCCTCTTCGACCTCGCCTCCGCTACCGGAACCGGGATCAGAGCCACCCTCTCTGTCAGCAGATGTCTCTGACTGGCGATCTGTAGCCTCCTCCTCCTCCTCAGGCTCCTTCTCTATGATGTGTGCCCTGCGTCTGCCTCGTCCGTGAGACGACTCCCCTCTCCCTGCTCCTCGAGAAGGCCTAGATGGCCCAGCTCTCCAGGAAGGCCTAGATGGCCGGGCCTGTGATTGAGCATACACTGGAGGCATCTGAAAATGAAGAATGCAATTTGAATACATCAGCCAGAATATGTATATCAAATATAGAGAGTGGGTGCATGCAGATACAGTATGAAATGTGATGTGTGTCAGATGTGCTCTACACAAACAACCTACCAATGCAGTAAAATGTCCAAACTCAGCATGTCATCAGAAGTATACCTGGAAGCCCATGATGGACAACTGCGCCTCTCTCCGTAGGACCATGCCCTCGAGCGAGGCTACCACCCCGAGCACCTCATCCATGTACTCCCGAGGTGGCTGCAGAAACAAGTTCAAGACATCAATGAATAAACAAATGCCAAAATATCTGTGTGATGAATGGAAAACAACGGAACATACCGGTGGTGAGTCAGGGTCACTGACGTATCGATGGCTAGGCATCGGAGGCTCCATCGGAATCGGAATCGGGGAAGTGGTCCCATATTGCCATCCCATCAACTCAGTCGGCATATCCGGCCATTCGGGATGATGATAAGTCGGAGAAACCGGGGGAACTAGTCCACCCCCACCTCTGGAGGTGCCAGCCCTGCTAGTGGAAGGGGCACCTGCAGCCCGAGCCCGGCTCGATGAAGGCATACTAGCAGATCTCCTCGTCGGAGTGCGGACTCCTGTCAACGGAGGCATCAAGTAGGTGTGGCGGTAGGTCGCATACTCCCCCTGCTCCAGATGTAGGAAGGCATCGGTACCTAGTACAGCATCAATGACCTCTTGGGGAGAGAGCCTATCGGCGGTCCGCATGTCATCTGGAGGCGCTGAAGGAACGTCCTGTTCAGGGTGGCCCCATACCTGACGCAAGAAACGATCTCCCAAAAACCAGGCCCTCTCGACTAGCCCCTCAAACAAAATCCTATACCGACAGGCCCCCCACGCTTCGGCAAAATGGAATCGGAGGTCTCCGCCCAAAGGAGCCCAAGGCTACCATGTGATCTGCGGTTAACCAATGCATAAGTTGATCAGAAATTATGAATGTGCAAGAAAAATCAAAGCCATGAGGATATGGAGAACCGAGAGTTCTAAAATACCTCCGATGACCGCACTGTGTCAAAGAACTGTCGAAAGTAGAGAAGGGACTCCCGAGGTCTCGGCCGGTACTGACCCTCGAATACGAGTGAATACGGGGTCGTGAGGGGCACCTCCACTATAAGCTCCGGAGCCAGTATCGGGAAGTATGCGTAGACCCATAACTACGAGGAATAGAGCAACAGTCATCAGAATACAGAATGCCAAGTGTAGAATATAAATACAACATGCTGAAAGCAAAGTGCAGAATGTAAAGTGCGCCGTGTGTGCCATGTGCAAGTAATGAGAAGCAGAAATGTAAAGCAAGATGGCAGAAAGTACCTCCCAGGCCCTCCAATAGCCGCCAACCATGTTCCCCCATCCGCGGGAGGTCGCGCTCATATAACAGTATAAAGTAGCCAGGCTGGCACCACCCCAGTCATATCTACCGACCTGTGATAGGTCCACTAGAGCGCTCAGCAGGTAAAGCCCGACAGTGTTCCCCCTATCGGCAAACAGAGTAGTGTCGAAGAAGAACATCAGGAATCCGCGGGTGTACTGTGCCACCTCCCTAGGAGTCGCAGGCTCCATCTCCGGTCTCCTGAAATGGGAAGAGAACCAGGTGTATCGGACTCTCCCCGAAGATCTGTCGACGGGCGGGCGAGACCCCAATAAGTATAACCAAGCGGCCTCCCACTCGCCCATATCCTCGTCGTATGGGATGGCCCAACCTCCCACATCTAGGCCCGTCAGTACGACAAAGTCAAACGGGGTCATGGTCATATCCCCGGTGGCAGAGAAATGAAAGGAGTTGGTGGTGTCCCACCATCTCTCTACCAAAGCGCCCATCAGAGTCCTGCTAGCGGGACAGCGAGAGATCCTAGCACAAAAGGGCCCGAACCCTGCCACATCAACCAAATCCCGGACAGCCTCCGGGAGCTCGGCGTACCACTCTCTCGCCGTGATAGAGCCGTATCCTCGCACGGTCCGGGCAGTCACCTGCGTTCAAGATAAACATATGTATTCAGTTTCAGAAAGAAATGAATAAGCCGTGTGCAAGAAAAAATGAATAAGCCGCCTGCAAGTAAAATGTATGAACTGTGTGCAAAATTAGATCAAATACACAATTCGGGCTGTGTATTCAGAAGATTAGAGTTTGGGCTGCGTGTTCTACTCTCAATCAGTGTGTGCTGCGTGTTCACCTTCAATTCGAGCTGTGTGTTCAGAAAGTTAGAGTTTGGGCTGCGTGTTCTACTCTCAATCAGTGTGTGCTGCGTATTCACTTTCAATTCGGGCTGTGTCTTTAGAAAGTTAGAGTTCGGGCTGCGTGTTCTACTCTCAATCAGTGTGTGCTGCGTGTTTACCTTCAATTCGGGCTGTGTGTTCGGAAAGTTAGAGTTCGGGCTGCGTGTTCTACTCTCAATCAGTGTATGTTGCACGTTCACCTTCAATTCGGGCTGTGTGTTCAGAAAGTTAGAGTTCGGGCTGCGTGTTCTACTCTCAATCAGTGTGTGCTGCGTGTTCACCTTCAATTCGGGCTGTGTGTTCAGAAAGTTAGGGTTTGGGCTGCGTGTTCTACTCTCAATCAGTGTGTGCTGGGTGTTTACCTTCAATATGGGCTGTGTGTTCGGAAAATCAGAGTTCGGGCTGCGCGTTCTACTCTCAATCAGTGTGTGCTGCGTGTTCACCTTCAATTCGGGCTGTGTGTTCAGAAAGTTAGGGTTCGGGCTGCGTGTTCTACTCTCAATCAGTGTGTGCTGTGTGTTCACCTCAACAATGGGCTGTGTGTTCAGAATATCAGAGTTTGGGCTGCGTGGTCTACTCTCAATCAGTGCGTACCGTGTGTCCACAATTAATGGGTTGCGTGTTCATAAATTCAGAATGATTGACCTATGTGCTCAAGATGCAAATAGAATATGGTGTCATAGACTAAGCATTCTAAAACAGCTGTGTGCCTCAAATGAGCTGATAAACATAGCGAAAGCACAAAATGCGCGGGAAATGCAAAATACATTGCGGAAAATGCAAAAGTGAAGTAAATACCTCTCGTGCCTCGTGAGAGAGGTGAGACTCTGGCTCCCGCAAAATCAAGTCCCTAGGCGCTCGGTCATCAAAGTCAGTGAAATGGTAGAAAACCGCCTGCGGGAGGATGTGCTCCCGAGGATGATACCTCTCGGGATCAAACGGCCGAATACTCGGGGGCAAGGACATGATGTCTGGCTCACCCCCGGCACCTGGAGGACCTCCGCCATGTGGAAAATGACCCGCCATTTCGAAAAAGGAGCAAAAATGAGCGAAATGAGCCAAAATTGGAAAAAGTCAACAAAAGTCAACTCTCGGGAAATGAAAAAGTCAACAAAAGTCAACCCCCGAGAAAATCTTCCAAATATTGAGACAAACTTACCTCAAGTGGTGAAAATAAGAAAACAAGCTCCGAAATCAAAATTTAATCGGTTCAAAGTGACGAAAACTGAAAGATTTCGCGAAAACAACTTGCGTGGGGCGTTGGAAAACGCGTATGGAGCGCAGATCTGAGAGAGAAAATGGTTTGGGAAGGTAGAGAAGATGTTTTCGGAGCTGCACTTGTGAGCACAAAGTGTTTGGATGAGTATATTTAAAGAAAAGAGAGTGAAAAGACAAAACTGCCCCGAATCTGGGCTAGGTGGCCGGCCGGCCACCTTTTCTGGCAGGCCGGCCACCCCTCTCCCTCAAAACTGGCCGGCAGCCTCCCACTGGGAATAAAAGTGGCCGGTGGTGTTCCCAAGGTGGCCTCCAAGCTCTCTGCAAATTTTGGTGATGATTGGAGTCCCCGAGACCTGAAAAAGTACAAGAGAAGTGCACTTTCCGTCGCGAAATCGCTCCGCCGGAACTTCAACTTCAAATTTCGATGCGTGTCTCATCATTACTCATTAAGAGCAAGGTGTATCCTTTTTGAATATGTTGTGACCCTTACGGGGGGTGAACCGGAGGTCGCGATCAAGTCGCCCTCGCCGAAACGCGCATTTCTCCGCTCGTTGTTTTGTGACAAACGTGCATCCTAGTTTACACTTATTCTGCATTGTTATGCACATCACTTGCATTCTCATGCATATACTTGCATTGTTATGCACATTTCCTTGGTATCACCATGCCTCCGTGCTTAAACTTGCGTTGTCACGCGCGTTCCTTTTCGCATTGCGATGCACTCACCCATCGACATCACATTGGTCGGCATTTCGATATCACGTTGAACATATGTTGATAAATATATTGTGCTTGTTAAGTTTCTTCATTTTTCAGGCACGATATTGTATGTACGGCTCATTTGAGGCTGGTGCGACCAGACGAACCGCGCAGGTACCGTATCTTCTCCTTGTGAGACGCCGCGAGAGTTGAACAATTCTCCGCATTCTTAACTGCATGAAATGTAGTTGTTTGCTTTGCATCCTTGCTTAAAACTGTTGCATCTACTTGTGAATACTTGCTTCATTACAGCTTGTTGCATTTGCATGATCATTGAGTTACATCCGGCTTTGTGCATATCGCTTTGCATTTTGCCCCCTGCCTGCGGGCACATCTTGGTTTATTTTGTCTGTTTGTCTAAGTCTTCAGCCTTATCAAAAATGGGTCGTCTCTGGGCTTTGACATTCACTCCCGTCACTTATGACTTCCGAGTTCTGTCAAAGAGGGGCAACTGTAGACACCCCATTTTTGACCGACCTTAAGACTCAGACGTCACCGATTGAGCGCTTGGTGATATTGCATATCGTGCTCGTTCAGAGGTTTCAGAGTCTCAGCTGCGAGCCTTGCCTCCGAACTTCCGGGCTTTTCTGTGCTTTGCCTCGGTTTGCGAACCAGGCCCCGTTTTCTCCGTTTTCTCTTCCCGAAGGGAGGGAGAGGTCTCGTAGATCATCTCTCAGTGGCCGTAGGCTACGTTTCGTGGTCGTAGGCCATTTTTCCCATTTCGGAGCCCGGTTCTCGGTTTTCGGAGCCGTCGGCCGTGTGCCTCATTTCGGGACCGCTTAACCACCTCCGTTTGCTCTGGTTTTTGGCATACATCTTATTTCCTCCCTTTTGAGGGACACTGTGGTCCGAGAGACCAACTTCGTGGTCGAACACCACCTCCGGTGCTTAACAGTCAGTTTTCGGGGCCCCGGGCCGCGCGTTTTGGCCCCCGAACCTTCGATTTGCATCGGTTTGATTCATTTTTGGCAGGGACCTTATTTTCATTGTTGTGAAGCTTGTAAAAGGGTGGGAGGCCAGCAATTGTTCTGAGGACCAATTTTATTCCTTTAACGCTCTCTGTCGCCCATTTTTCTCGCTAGAAAGCTAGTGTTGACCATTCCCGAGACACTTTCTTTGGCCCTCAACCACATATTTGTGTTGTACACACCTGGGAGGCCACCAATATGGCATGGCCGGCCATTAACTCTCCTTGACCCTTTTGAAACCCTCTGAAAAGTTGGGTTTTCTCTCTCCTGGTTCACTTTTTTCAGGGTTTCAACCACATGGCTGTGTTGTGCACACATGGGAGGCCACCAATATGGGTGGTCGGCCAGCTAACCTTGCTTGACCCTTTTGACCTTGGCCGGCCGGCCAGGGGAGGTGGCCGGCCGGCCACCTGAGCTCCCAGAAACTGGCCGGCCAGATTCCTCACAGCTGGTTCCTTGGAGACATGCCCTCTTTTCCCCCCCAGATTCTATATCCGAGGGGGGAACTTTTGGGGGGAAAATTTGAATTTCATATTTCCCCCCTTTTCTCCACTCCTTTGCCTATATAACCAACGCCCCCAGCTGTGTTTTAGGGGTTACAAAAATTGGTTCTAAGCCTCTTGCATTCAATCCCTCTCCCTCTCTATTCCAAGCATCAAAATCCTTTTGTTCTTGGACCATTTCTACACCACCATAGCACCACCTCTCCATCCTCCTTTCCAACACTTTGGCTGTTTTCCAGAGGCTAGGAGCCCCTCTTCTTGGTTCAAAAGCTGCTGGTTCATTGGTCTACAAGGGTAAGTCTTCTTCTCCTCTTTTCTTGCCTTCCTTTGCTCTATATCTAAGCCATACTTGCTAGCATTTTTTGGCTCCGACCCAAATTGAAAATAGTCATATTTTTATCTCATTTTCATGTTTAATTAAGGACCTTTCCCTGTTTGAGGCTTCCTTCTTACCCTTTGTGTTTAAACCCTCTTTTAGGCCTATTTTTGCATAGTATTTTAGGCCTATTTGTGAGCTGTTTTGGACTTGGTCATAAACTGTAATATATCATGTTTTGAGCCCCTCTTCAACTTTGTTGAAAGGCCCTCCTCTATTTGAGGCCAGCCGCTGCCACTTGCTTCTTTATCCCTCTTTTAGGCCCTTTTCTTGCATGATATTTTAGGCCTACTTGTGTTTATTTTCGTGGCTTATTGTAAACTGTAAAGTGCCATGTTTTGAGCCCCTCTTCAACTTTGTTGAAGGGATCTTTTCCATTTGGGGCGGGCTGCTGTCCCTTGCCTCTATTCTCTCTTTTAGGGCCATTTTTGCATGATAGTTTGGCCTTATTTGTGTTCACTTTTGAGACTTGTTATAAACTGAGAAAAGGCTTGTTTTAACATCCTCTTCATATTTTATTCAGGTTCCATTTTTTTTTGAGGTCATATGCTATCTTGTATGCTTGGTTGCCTCCCATTTTGAGCTTTACATCCTAGCCCTTGTTGCATACTTTGTTTGGCCTTCTAGCCAGTGAAATCCAGTGGATTTTCAGTGGCTTGGCTGTTATTTTGAGCCTCCAAATCAGAGGGGGGTGACCCCCTCTCACCTTGACTTGTTTGGTGGCCATTTTGGCCTTCCAAAGAGGCCCTATCTTGCATTCTTTGTGGACTGATTTTGGGGCCAATTTGGTGAGTTTTGAGACTATCATATTTAATTTTCAAAGTTGGTTTGGGGCTGCCACATATCTATCTTGTATATGCTTAAGAATCCCTTTGTATGCCCTCTAAAGGAACCCCTCATTTGTGCATGTGTTGGCTGCATTTCCATGGTTATTTGGGCATATTTTGGCATGTTTTATTCACTGATTTTTGTTGGTTTGATGAGTTCTTACTTGCTTCATACACTTGCCATGTAAACTGTGTTTGCCCGCCAAAATTGCATGCTAATTTAAGCCATCTTGCTAGCACTTTTTGGCCACACTTTAAACTGGAAAAGTTCATGTTTTGGGACTGCCTTGACCCTGTCTTCATGTTTCATGTTCAAATAATGCATGCTTTGTAGAGCTATAAGTCATTCCATGTGCCTAATTTTGAGTTTCGGGTTTTATCTCATGCATCGGGTGCCATATTGCCATGTTTCAGGGCTGTTTAGCATCATGATTTAGTGCTAGAAATTGCATGTTTGTATGCCATGTTCCATGCCTTGCCATGGTTTGGTAGAGTGGCATTCGTGCCTTAGGGACGGTCATCGGTTTGCGTGCATGTGTGCACACATCTCGAATGTCTCATTTTCATCTTATGGCCTCCTATGTGAGTGTGGCTGATGTCCACTCGTGTTGGTGTAAGTCCATTATACATTGCGTATGCCATTTCATTTCATAGCATTGTGTATGCTAGGTTGTATGTTAGCGCATTGCGTATGCCATGTTACCTCGTGCATCGTGTATGCCATTTCATAGCATTGTGCATATTAGGTTGTATCTTAGTTGCATTCATGCATGTCATGCATATTGCATTGTGTTTGGGATAGGAGTTAGCCCGAGCACGGGAAACGAGGTACGTTTCGTACTCCGGGTGGCGGAACGTGTCTCAATTCCCCAGTCGCCGATACTCCGGATTATCCATGATGGAGTCTAGGCCTTGTTATGTTTTCATGTGCATTCATTTCATATTGAGTCGTACAATTCGACACCTCGGTCATCATGCATCGATATGCGTAATTGGTGGCACAAGGATCAAGGACTACACTCCCTGAAGAGTAGTCAAGCATACATATGTGAAAATACATTGCCATGCCCCTTTCCTGCTCTCTGTTGCAGCAAATCAAGAATCAGCAGCCTTCCGGAGCTTGGCGCGCTTTCCAAGAACAATTGCAAACAGAGGCTAATTGGGGCATCACAATGGATTTCCGCGCAAGGCAACCCGAACATGCATCATTCATCTTCCGGATCAGAGTTGAGGCAGTCCCTGACTTGCATGCCAATTTATTACTTTCCTAGTTAAATTTGTTAATTAATTAGGGTTTTGTATTTATTCGGACTGTATTTATTCGGGGCTGTATATTATTCTTTCGGACCCTCCGAGTGAGGGCACAATTGTAATAAGTGTGCGTGCGTGTGATGTATGTCTTCCAACCCCACGTCTTTCTCCCTTTTATTTACCAGCTTATGATGGTTAGATTAGGGCATGTTTCAATTAGTATACAGTATGATAGCATATTTGCATTCATTCATCTGTTTTGCATGCACCGGGCTCGGCGCATCATACTAACTGCATTTGTATTTCAATTCTAAGCTGAATACATGTTAGCTGTAGTATTTCATATGCCACGTTTAGAATAGCCGAGCCTGCTATAGTTGCATTTTTGCATGTGTTGCATTGGGCATTTCTGTATAATTAGGATCATACATGGATTTCTAATTAGCTTCTGTTTTGGCTTGGAGTACTCGGTAAGTTTTTACGCTTTAGCATCCTTGCATGTGTGTGAGTGACTGCCATGATAGCATGCTTACCATGAGGCTATTTGCTTATGTGATATAACTGCCTGAATGCCTGTGGGTGAAGGTTGGGTTATTTGGATTGGGACAAATCATCGATTGTGAGTTTTAAGCCCACTAGATAGTGGCAAAACCATGTTTTCTAAGCCCACCCGAGGGTGGCAAAATCTGCATTTTAAGCCTACTTGCGAGTAGCAAACCATCTTTTAAAAACAAACATGAAATGTTTTGTTCCAATTCAGACGACCCGGTCTATACTTGTATGCTGTGCGCATCACATAGTAAAGCTAGGCTAATAACCGGAATAAGAACGCATAATGTTTTCAAAACTAGATATCATGGTTAGTAGAGGCCGATCTTTGATCGGGCGAGCGGGGGTGCTCACGAAGTGACCTTCCCCAATCGTACCCAAGTTCCCGGGCCGAGGCAACTTTGGTGATGACGGACACGTGGCCTTAGGCAAACGAGTCAGGGTTTCCTAAATTTCCCAAAAATAAAATATTTAGGTAGCGACTTTATATCTGGCAAAGCAGTCCATGTTTGGCACTTCCTTTCTAAAAATCTGTTTTCTCAAAAATAATTTGCCGGATTTGGACTCTTTGGTTCAGATTAAGAACCGTGACACTTAGAGTCCTGAATTGTAGTGAGCCCAAAACGAACGGAACGGGGGACTCAATCCCTCCCGGGGCGTTCGGGGACGTCTACAAATAAAAGAGAAATTTTTCAATACTCCTGAAGCAAATTTAGGTGGTGCTCCAAATAAAGAGTTATTGATCTGTTGGAACAATCTTCTGTGCAAATAAAATAACTTGAAATAAATTCAAACAAAATAAATAAATAACATACCAAATTTATTTATCGAACCGAATTAAAATTAAGACCAAATCGAGTGTGAGACACTCTGTCCTTAAGACAGATTCACCCCGCTACGGTGCTTACGGTTGAGTGGGGTCTATCTCCCCGGATACAATGATCTTCACAAAATTGTTGTAGCACACCAAACAAAATTGTACGGCGAACCAAACCTTGTGTTCTATACTCTCTTTAATTTATTCTAAATCTAAAATGAAGAGTAATGCATATAAAAGAAATCTAGACAGCAATATCAAACATGCAGACTAAATTTCGGATGACCAAAAACCTGCAGGAATGATTTGTATTTATAGGCCATACTCTTGTCCGAACAGGTACCAATGAACAGATGCACTTATAATTCAAACAATGGAAAGTGTCTATTGGTTTGAACACACTTTCAAACAATTTGAAAAGTGGACCGTAGGTGTAACAGTTATAAAACTGTTGTAACTTTTAAATTAAACTATTAGAATAGTTAATTCAATAAAATCTTTCACTGAATGGAATAATTTTATTAAACTATTTAAATAGTTTAATCAATTTTTAGGAAACCACTTAGGAACTAAAAATTTGAATTTAGAATTAAATTAAATTCCCACAATTACAAACTTTAGGAAACCAATTAGGAACCCAAAATTTGAATTTAGAATTAAATTAAATTCCCACAATAATTTTTTATTGAAAAAATTCAAAAGAATTTTATCAAATAAAAATTAATGTTAGACTCGAAAACGATGTCAACTTCCCATTCACTCATAAATGGTTTTGACGTTCCGTCTTCACCGTGTGACTTGCCACGCGGCAAGGAACACTTTACCTCTTCGGACCCACTCAAAATATTGGCGCAAAAAATATGCCTATATTAAACCATTTTTTTCCAACAATCCCCCACATGAATGGAATTTGACGGAGAGAAAATGCAACAACATGATCTAATGACAGAGAGTACAGAAATTGGTAATATTCTGCAAAGGATAGGTAGCTTTTGGCTTTGAACCTTCCCTTGTGAGACATTATCGGATTTACTAGCTAACCAGTGAACATGATGTCTTGAACTGTTCATCCATTTGTGTAAACCAAGACAATAGAACTCACACAGTATATTCCCAGACACAGTTTAGTTCTCACTATTGTGTTCATTTTGGCCCTGAACAACAACCTGGTCTTTCATGAGTGCTTTAAAGACTTGTAGCCCTTCACAAATCTTATAGAACCAGCCCAGTTCACACTCACATAGGTGATTCTTATGAAGAGTATCATGCCATACTCCACTAGGTTTACCTAGATATAAGAATCATTAAAATTTTACTTAATCTCAAACGCTGTAGACATCACTATTTCATCAAAGAAATGGGTAGGAGTTAGACTCCCCGGTGATCCTTCTGAGTCATTCACAACTCAGTTGTCCCTTTGAACCTAGATCTTGGGATCTCCAGTCAACTAGGTTGGGTTGCCGTTGTGGTAACTCTTATTTAATAGGCTTAAGTCCCATTCCCCTCGATGAATTCTCAACTAACTCTCTTACTAACCCTTTGGTTAGTGGATCCGCTATGTTATCTTTAGACTTAACATATTCTATGAAATAATTCCATTAGAGAGTAGTTGTCTTACGGTGTTTTTTCGACGACGAATGTGTCGTGACTTACCGTTATACATATGACTCTGTGCTCTACCTATAGCTGATTAACTATCACAATGTATGCATATAGCAGGCACTGGTTTTGGCCACATTAGAATATCTTCGAGGAAGTGGCAAAGCCATTCTGCTTCTTCCCCAGCTTTGTCTAAAGCTATGAATTCTGATTCCATAGTAGACCTAGCAATGCAAGTCTGTTTGGAAGATTTCCAAGATACAGCCGCCCCACCAAGAGTAAAGACATACCCACTGGTGGACTTTGAGTCTCTTGTATCCGATATCCAATTTGCATCACAGTATCCTTCAAGTACTGCTGGATATCTAGTATATTTCAGCCCAATGTTACGAGTAAATCGGAGATATCTTAAAACCCTTATAATTGCTTTCCAGTGTTCTACTCCTGGGTTACTCATTTATCTACTTAATTTACTTACTGCATAAGCTATATCTGGGCGAGTGCAGTTCATCAAGTACATTAAACTTCCAATAATTTGGGCATATTCTAATTGTGAAATACTTTCCTGTACATTCTTAGAAAGATACAAATTAACATCTACAAGAGTTCTAGCAAAATGATCATCATCTTTGCTGAATTTGTCAAGTATTTTCTCAATGTAATGAGATTGTGACAAAGCATATCCTTCTGATGTTTTGATAATTTTCATACCAAGTATTACATCAGCAATGCCCATGTCCTTTATGTCAAAATGTTTATTCAACATTTTCTTGGTAGTTTTAATCATGTCATTATTACTACCAATGATGAGCATATCATCTACATAAAGACATATAATGACATAACCTTTATCTGTGTTTTTAATATAAACACATTTGTCACACTCATTAATTTTAAATCCATTTGACATCATTGCCTTGTTAAATTTCTCATGCCATTGCTTTGGCGCTTGTTTAAACCATATAATGATTTAACCAATTTACACACTTTCTTTTCTTTTCCTTGGAACAGAAAAACCTTCTGGTTGTTCTATGTAAATTTCTTCATTTAACTCACCATTTAAGAAAACGGTTTTCACATCCATTTGATGAATTTCTAGATTGTATAGAGATGCAATGGCAATTAGCATTCTAATGGATGTTATTCTAGTAACCGGTGAGTATGTGTCAAAATAGTCTAGACCTTCTTTTTGTCTAAATCCTTTGACCACAAGTCTTGTCTTGTATTTGTCAATTGATCCATCCGCTTTCATTTTCCTTTTGAAAATCCACTTGTACCCAAGAGGTTTACAACCTGGTGGCAAGTCCACTAATTCCCAAGTGTGATTTTGCAAGATGGATTCAACTTCACTGTTGACAGCTTCTTTCCATAAAGGAGCTTCAGGACTGGACATAACCTCTTTAAAAGTTAAAGGCTCATTTTCTGACAAATATGTTAGAAAATCTGAACCAAATGATTTTGAGGTTCTAGCACGTTTATTACGCCTAGGTTCCTCTTCCTCATTTTGATCTAACTCTTGCTCTTGATCATGTCCATGATCATTACTAGTAACAGATCTTTTCTTATTACTAGTCTCTTGTCCAATCTTATTTGGAAATACATGTTCAAAGAAAGATGCATTTCGAGATTCAATAATAGTATTTACATGCATTTCGGAATGTTCTGATTTATGAATCAAAAACCGATATGCACTACTATTCTTGGCATAACCAATGAAAATGCAATCAATGGTCTTAGGACCTATCTTAGTCTTCTTAGGACTAGGAATAGCCACTTTAGCCAAACACCCCCACACTTTTAAGTATTTGTAGGATGATACTCTTCCATGCCACAATTCATAAGGTGTTTGATTTATTTTCTTTCGGGGTACTTTATTTAAAATATAATTAGCAGAAAGTATTGCTTCCCTCCACAAGTTCTGAGGTAATCTAGAACTGATCAACATGACATTCATCATTTCTTTTAAAGTCCTATTTTTCCTTTCAGCAATTCCATTTTGCTGAGGTGAGTAAGGAGCGGTGGTTTGATGAATTATTCCATGTTCTTTACAAAATTCACCAAAAGGTGATTCATATTCACCACCTCTATCACTTCTAAGTTTCTTGATTTTCTTACTAAGTTGATTTTCAACTTTATTCTTATATTGAATGAAAGTTTCCAAAGTTTCATCCTTGGTTCGAATTAAATAAATATAACTATATCTAGTATAGTCATCTATAAAAGTGATTACATACTTTTTCCCACCTCTGGTTTGAATTGATTTAAAATCACAAATGTCACTATGAATTAATTCAAGGGTAAACTACCAATAGGTCCTATTTGGGAGACTTATTACCCAATAGGTCCTACTTTGAGACTTATTACCCATTAAGTCCTATTTGATATAATTTATTAAGTGATAAAGACAAATTTTATCAGTCTTTTTTTTTTATGAATAATTTTATAGTGATAAATTTATCAGTCTCTTTTTTTATGAATAATTTTTTAGTGATAAATTTATCACTCTCTTATTTTTATAGTGTTAAATTTATTAGTTAGGACCTGTAGGTAAATAAGTCTAGTGAATAGGACTAATTGGTAAGTACCCCTTAATTCAAGTGGTTCCGTACTTCTTTCAATTGAATGAAAAGGAGTTTTAGATAATTTTACCTTAACACAAATTTCACATTTATGATTTGAATCAATGTCAAATTTAGGTAAACATTCTATATTAATTAATCTACGCAAAGATCCATAATTAACATGCCCTAGTCTACCATGCCATAAATTTGAAGACTCAAGTAAGTAAGAAGAAGATGTAGTATTATTAATAACTGAGGGTACAACGGTCATTACATTTAACTTGAAAAGGCCATCAGACATGTAACATTTTCCTACATACATCCCATTCTTAGTAAGTACAAATTTATCACTATCAAATACTAGCCTAAACCCATTCTTACTCAACAAAGATCCGAAAATAAGATTCTTGCGAATGTCCGATACATGCAGCATATTGTTGAGAGTGAGTTCCTTTCCTGATGTCATCTTGAGAACAATCTTTCCTTGTCCTTCAACTTTGGAAGTTGAGGAGTTGCCCATAAAAAGTTGTTCACCATTGTCCACTGTAGAGTAAGATGTGAACATCTTTTTGTTGGCACAAATATGACGAGTAGCACTAGTGTCCACCCACCATTCCTTAGGATTTCCGACAAGATTTGCCTCGGGAACAACTGCAGAAAGATTGATGTCATCTACACCATTGGAAATCTTGTCCACTTCGGTCATATGGGCTTGTGCAGGCTTCTTGCTTGTTCTTCTTTTGCTTTTACCTTTACTACGGCAATCTTTGGCCCGATGTCCCTCTTTGTCACAGATGTAACATTTGCCATTAAACTTGTACTTTTTATTATCCCCCCCCCCCCTTAGAGCCTTGTAATGAACTTTCTCCATAAGACTTTCGTTTCTTGATTTTTGAAGCATGTTTCACCACATTTGCCTTAGACTTCATAGGAAGCTTACCAGCCCGCTTTTCAGAATTGCGGTTGTCCTCCTCAATCCTTAAACACACAATTAACTCGTCCATAGAAATTTCTTTGCGCTTGTGTTTAAGGTAGTTCTTGAATTCCTTCCAGTTTTTTGGTAATTTTTCAATTAAGGCTGCAACTTGGAAGGATTCACTGAGAGACATGCCTTCTGTGCGAATGTCATGCAGAATGAGTTGGAAATCTTGAGCTTGGCTGATCACAGTTTTTGAATCAACCATTACAAAATCCAAGAATCTGCCAACCACAAATTTCTTTGAGCCGGCATCTTCCGTTTTGTACTTTTTCTCCAACGATTCCCAAAGTTCCTTTGCTGTCTTGATTGGACTGTAGACGTTGTATAATGTGTTGTCAAGTCCGTTCAAGACGTAATTCCGGCAAAGGAAATCGGCATGTTTCCACGCATCAACCGCAGCAACCACTTGCCGGTCGGTTTCATCCTCTTTCAGGATAGGAGCATCTTTACGGAGGAAACGAGCCAGGTTCAGAGTTGTAAGATAGAACAACATTTTCTGTTGCCATCTTTTAAAGTCAGTTCCTGAGAACTTCTCTGGCTTCTCTCCATGATTTATTGGTACTGTCATCACAGGAGAGGGGGTTGGTACAATCGCAGCCACCACAGTAGTACTTGTTTGGGCATTAGTTTCAGGAGCCATCAATTCTAATATATAAAACAAAATTATAATTAGAATTTACACTACACAGAAAATTAAACCAAATTCACAGAATTAAATTCTGTAAAAATAAAATAAAATTTTATTTAAACAAATTAATTCCACACAGAAAATAAAAGAAATAAAAACTATAACTTTTATTTTTCAATTAATTTGGAAATAAAATAAAATTTTATTTAACCAAATTAATTCCACACAAAAAATTAAATTCTGTAAAATAAAAGAAATAAGAAAATAACTTTTATTTTTCAAATAATTTGGAAATAAAATAACATTTTATTCAACCAAATTAATTTCACACAGAAAATAAAATCTCTTGTTACACTCCAATAATTAAAATACTGAAGCAGAATTTTAATTAATGAAAACTCAGAAAATAAATTCTAAAAACCAAAATTAATTTTCTGACAAAATTCCACAAAAATATATTCTGAATTGTTAATGACACCAGTATCGTACTACTAGTTGTCAAAGAAAAGAGATAGTATATTACTACTATCTGTCAAATAGCATATAATCACTATTTGTTTTTCCAATCAAAATATTATTTTGTAAATCCACAAAAAATAATTTTCTTAAAAGAAAAAAGAGAAAAGGAAACAAATGAAAAATTCTATAAACAGAATAATTCAAATCTGTCTTAAGATTGTTGGAACAATCTTCTGTGTAAATAAAATAACTTGAAATAAATTCAAACAAAATAAATAAATAACATACCAGATTTATTTATCGAACCGAATTAAAATTAAGACCAAGTCGAGTGTGAGACACTCTGTCCTTAAGACAGATTCGCCCCGCTACGGTGCTTACGGTTGAGTGGCGTCTATCTCCCAGGATACAATGATCTTCACAAAATTGTTGTAGCACACCAAACAAAATTGTACGGCGAACCAAACCTTGTGTTCTATACTCTCTTTAATTTATTCTAAATCTAAAATAAAGAGTAATGCATATAAAAGAAATCTAGACAGTAATATCAAACATGCAGACTAAATTTCGGATGACCAAAAACCTGCAGGAATGATTTGTATTTATAGGCCATACTCCTGTCCGAACAGGTACCAATGAACAGATGCGCTTATAATTCAAACAATGAAAAGTGTCTGTTGGTTTGAACACACTTTCAAACAATTTGAAAAGTGGACCGTAGGTGCAACAGTTATAAAACTGTTGTAACTTTTAAATTAAACTATTAGAATAGTTAATTCAATAAAATCTTTCACTGAATGAAATAATTTTATTAAACTATTTAAATAGTTTAATCAATTTTTAGGAAACCACTTAGGAACTAAAAATTAGAATTTAGAATTAAATTAAATTCCCACAATTACAAACTTTAGGAAACCACTTAGGAACCCAAAATTTGAATTTAGAATTAAATTAAATTCCCACAATAATTTTTTATTGAAAAAATTCAAAAGAATTTTATCAAATAAAAATTAATGTTAGACTCGAAAACGATGTCAACTTCCCATTCACTCATAAATGGTTTTGGTGTTCCGTCTTCACCGTGTGACTTGCCACGCGACAAGGAACACTTCACCTCTTCGGACCCACTCAAAATATTGGCGCAAAAAATATGCCTATATTAAACCATTTTTTCAAACATGATCTATATCATAGGATTCACTACTTTTGTTTTACAATTTTAGAAGATAAAGTATTAAATGTCAACTTGTAAGTATTGCTCAAGGAGCATTGAATAATTTCTCCAAAATAAAGAAGTGTATAAGGCAAGTAAAAAATATGCACCTTTGTGTAGCGATCCCAGTTTTGCCACTTCGCTGAGTATGTTGGGGATCGAGCTGCCCGGTCAGCTCACGGGGGTCTAGGGGGCAACGCCCCTTGGTGGGTCCAGAAGTTTGACCTGTCTGCGAAAGTACTGGGAAAGTGTATTTGACGCTCGCGTGGGGCTTTCCATGCTCGAGCGGATCATATTATATTAATTCGTGAATTTGATATTTCAGATCACTTTTGTATATCTCTCTCTCTCTGAAAAAACCCTTTTCTCTCCCTTCTCTCTACATTTTCCCTACGCCAAATTGGATCAAAACCTTGATTTCTCAAGATCGATTAGAGTTCTGCCATAAGTTCTTCATCAAAGTTGGTTAACTTCTCGAGGGCTTCGTTGTGTGCAGTGAAGATCGAGTTTCGACATCGTTGATTTTGGGGGTTTCATCTCATTTCTTCTTCAAAACTTGAGGTAGGGATTTTCTTAGAATTATATATATATTTTTTCAAGATCTATATGATTTTCGAAATCATCTTTCGATAGTTGTGAAAATTGATTGTTAATTCAAGAAATTGAGCAATTTTGAAAGTGGGTTTGTCTCTTGTTCTTTTAAAATGATCTTATGGGTTTTGATCTTCGTTAATTGAAGAAAAGATGATTTTGGAAAGTTTTCTTTCAAAAGATTTGAGTTGTATAGTTTTGGTGAGAAAACCTAGAATTTGGAAAAAAATTTTTTTAAAGAAGACTGAAAATCCATGAATGATATTGTTATATTTATTTTGTGTGTCAAAATAAATGGATGTTTGAAAAATTTCTCATTTATATAAATATAAATAATAATTGTCATAATTGTCGAGGATACTTGAGAAGAGGGAATTGTGTTATTCCTTGGATGATGAATTGGAATAAAAGTATTTATATTCATCTTGTGAAATTGGCATATCAATTCATTTGATTACATTAAACTTTGAAAGTTGATTTGAAAACTTGCATTGAGAAAAGAATGTTGAGAAATAAGTTTTCATGGAATGATTTTGGGATAAATACGTTGGTAAGTCTTGATAGGTGGTGTAGATGATATTGAATAAGTTGGCCTGAGAGTCCGGGGTGAAAGACCGAAAACCCGCTATGATAGGTGTCGAGCCTTCCGGTTAATACTGGTAAAAATGACAATTTGATAGTACTTGTACAGTTTACTTGAAGACACTGACCTAGGAATTACCAGAGTCGTATTTACAGCCCTTGAAATAAATTGTTAAGTTTTGAACAATTGAAATTGCATGATATCATTGAGCATGATAGTTTTCAAAAGATGAAAATGTGATTTATCTTCAAAAAGAGCATAGCATGGCATGTGCATTTCATCTCTTGAGACTTGTATAAAATGTATATACTTTATTAAGAATTTTCTACTGAGCTTTATGCTCACCCTACGAGATTTTTGTGTAGGAAAAAATGTGGTGATCCCACTCAACTAGGGGCGTGGAAGTATGTGTGTTGGGAGTACAATGCTCTCATTTTGCTGTGACTCTGTGTGTAAGCCAAGAGCTGTGTTTGTGTGGGTTTGAATAACCGTTTTGTGTAACCAAGCTCAAGCCTTGGAAACTTGTAAACCCTTTGAGGTATTTATTTGTTTATTTACTTGTTGTTGGATTAATGTATTGTTGCATGAAGAACTATTGTATCATGTAATGTAAGTTTGGAGATTTATATTCGGTTTTCCTTGAGAGAGTCATGATTGTTGTCTTATCATTTGGGTTAGAAATTTAGGGTGTTACATTTTGAGTAACACTTGTGAACACATAACAAAAAAGAAAATGTTGTGAGCCCTAAATAAATGATCAAATATATTATATGGGTGTGGAGTTTACAAAATATAAACCTCATACCTATATGATATATTTGATAATTTATTTGATAAAAATTTTAATATTCCTAACATTACTTGAACAAAAAACCAAATGAATTAAGCCAAATACACTAAACACACTTTTGAACTATCCATCTCCCTCCCTTCCCCATAAACAAGAGAGAGAGAGAGAGAGAGAGAGAGAGAAGTGTATGCAAAGTGATAGAGAAGAATACATGTTCAGATTAACTGTTAGGCAAATTCTAATATATACGCTGTTTACCATATGCATTTAATTTTTTTTTTTAATTATGACTAATTTTCTTCTTTAGTTATGATATTATTTTAATTATGATTCATATTGTGCTTAGTTATGATATATATATATATATATATTTATAGTTATTATGTCATTTCCTTCTTTAGCATAATATTTTCCATAGTACTATATATATATATGTAAGATGATATTGAAAAGAAAGCATAGATGATAATGGTGATCAGAATGAGGAACGTAGTGAGAATGTTGTTGGTGGTGTTGATGAATGTGATGATGATGGTAGTGAAAGTAGCAAATTCACACGATTACGGGGAAGCATTGACGAAGAGCCTTTTGTTCTTTGAAGGCCAAAGGTCTGACAAGTTACCCCCTTCTCAGCGCATCACTTGGCGAAAGGACTCCGCTCTTCTTGATGGATCTGATCTTCATGTAACTCTCTCTCTCTCTCTCTCTCTCTCTCTCTTATGTTCGTTCCCATGTTATTAGTAATTGTTTTGAAGCAATGGGTTACTCTACTTATAGCACATTTGTTTGAAAGGATTCAGTTTTGGGATATGATTTGATGTTTGGCGGATGGTATAGTTTATTATTTGGTTTAGAAATTTTGCATCGAATTAATAGTTCATCCGGACTATTAGTCTCAAATATGTTAGATTGTTCTCTCTTGGGGGTGTGGGATACAAAACCCAAGATAACTCATCCTCTGGGATTATATTTTTGGTCGATCGACCCCCAGTCGCCTAACCAGTTGGCTAAGGTACCATCGGTGAGTACTTTTGTGTCCAATTTTGCTAAAACAAAGAGCTTGTGATATTAATTATACTTGGTAAAATAAAATAAAATTGAAAAATCTCAACTAAAAATTAAAATAAATTTATATAATTTTTTATTGATATTTTATTTATTTAATTTTTTAAAAGTTCTAGTAAAAAAATGAATAAAACAAGATACACGTAGGATTTAATAGAATAGTCAAATTCATATATATAATTTCATGACTAAACAAACATAGGATTCAATAGAATAGTCCAATCTAGACATCTAATCTCATGACTAAACAAATATAAGATATACATCATTTCTAACTAAATAGTCCATAGACAATATATCCCAAGACTAACAGTCTGGTGTATTACAATACTCCTTATCCAGTCCGTCAAAACAGACGTTAAGGTATATTTGTTTGTACATACTGAATAAGGAAGAATTATAATCCATCAGATTGTTAATCCTAAGATATATAGTTCCTAAATTATTTGATTGGATGAGATGTGTATCCAAAATTTGTTTAGTTATGAGATTAAATGTAAGGAAATGATTATTCCATTGAATGTTATATTTGTTTGAGATATTCTAAAGATAGATAAATGTTCAAAAGACAATTTTGCCCCTTTTAAATTGTTTACTAAATAATATCAATAGTAAACATGTCTTTAATATTTTAATTATTTTGGACTAGATTAATTAAAAATTTATCTTTTTTAAAAAATTAAATAAATTTATATTTTAAAATAATAATAATTATTAAATAAACCATCAATAAAAATTTAAATAATGAAATTAAATAAACATCAATAAAAATTTATTTTAAAAAATTAAATAAATAAAACATCAATAAAAATTAAATAAAATTATTTTATTTTTAAATTGAGACATTTAAATTTTATTAAATATAACACATAATTAAATCAAATACTTGGAGGGCAAATATGTCATTTTACCATTTAATCCCATGGGATAGTTATCCCACCAATTCTATACCATACCTCTCCTAGGATACAATAATTTTTTTTTTAATTAATTAAATTTTTTTTTCTTGGGTGGGTAAAAATAAAATTTGTTAGTTTGTAGTTACATTTAAGTAAGCTAAGGAGCAAAGTATTTGTGATTGATGATACTGGATGCTCCAGATGGAACGGGTCTGATTGATCTACGCTTCTCAAACCGTTGCCCGAGCGTCGAGCTCGCGGAGAGACCTGCACAAGAGTTCAACGGGGAATGGGGAGTCCTTCAGCGAACCCTCCGACGATCAAGTTAGAGAAGGGAGATGATGGTGGAATGTAGAGATAGAATGGTGATAGAGAGCTTAACATTTTCCTCATTTTAGAGGCCTACTTATATCCTTTGCTCATCATTTCCTTGTCCACTCTGAGCCGTCATGTTGACCGAAAGTCTATGTTCTAGCTTGCCTTGTTCATGGTGAGGCTGTTCTGTTCCAACGTGAAGGGTTATCGTAATAAATGCTGCAGGGGAGCTCATTAATGGCTGATGTGTGGTGTAATAACTTTGCAGGATCTTTGTCTGCTGATGTGGCTGGTTTTGCACTTGCCAGGTGTTTAGATGTCATTGGCGCTTGGTGCAGTGTTGGGTTCCAAGAATGTTGAGCTTTAGTATTTAAGTCATGGATTGGGCCTTAGGTGGTGGGCCATATCTTTAATGGGCTTATCCATGTCAGTGATGATTCCTCTCAGGTGGATTTGGTGGGTGGTTACTACGACGCCGGATTCAATGTGAAGTTCCACTTTCCAATGGCATACACAACCACCATGCTAGCTGGGGGAGTTCTTGAGTTCGGCGAGTTCATGGGCTCTGACTTACAACACGCTCACGAGGCCATTGGATGGGCAACTTACTACTTCCTCAAAATCACCAGCGTCCCCGGAGTTGTGTACGCTCAGGTCGGCAATCCTTACGGCGATCACAACTACTGGGAAAGGCCCGAAGACATGGACACCCCTCGAACAACCTATGCCATGACGGAGAACAAGCCCGGCTCCAAAGTTTTCGCTGAGATTGCAGCTGTTCTGGCTGCCTCTTCCATGGTGTTTTATGGTTTTGATCGTCGCTACTCCAAATTGCTTCTTCGGAGGGCTTCCAGGGTAATTATCTATCTATCTATACTATTATATATGTAAATACTGAACTTAATGTTTAAATCTCCAAACCTTCTTCTCATATCATATGGGTTCGATTTCTCTTTAGTTAAGGAAAAGATTAAACTGTTCAGTTTAGCTTAGAAATTCTCTGATGATTGGGCGCTTTTGGTAAGATAAATCGTTTATTTTATAATAAAAAAAAACTATGTAAATTATTTATGAAAAAAATCAAATCAGTATAATAATTGTAGCGAATATTATCATATTTTTTTTGAAATAATATTATTTATTTATTTTTTAAAGGCAAAATGGTGAAATAATGTCAACATACTTATTGAATCAGTTTGAATTTAATGAAATTTAAATATAAAAAAAAAAATCAAATTATCAATTTGAGTTTGATGATGGGTCTACCCATTAGCAGCTCAAGATTTTTGGAGATCTCAGACTAAGGGTTGTTTTGAAAATGGGTAAATTACAAACACATTTCTTGAGGTTTATTTAAACTACAAATTACCCCTGTGATTCTAGAAATTACATTATACCCCCTGAGATTTCTAATTTCATAACAAATATGTCCTTTTACTAATAAATCATCAAGTTAATTAACAATTTTTAATAATGTTAAAATTTTATTTCAATTAATAATTCAAATGATTTTATTATTGTATAGGTGAACAGTTAGAAATTTCACTTTTTCAATTAATTCTATTAAATAAAAAATTCTGACAGGGAGATATTTGCAATTTTTCAAACCACATGGGGCAATTCGTATTTTAAGTAAAACTCATGGGGTATATTTGTAATTTACCCTTTGAAAATTGATTATTTTAGTTTATTTTTTAATTTTTTATAAAAAAGACGTGCACAAAAATAAAAAGAAGAATTAATTTTTTTTGCAATGACTTTTTAACTATTTTAAATTATTACCAAAATAGCCCTAAGTATGAGAATGAGACAAACATTTTCTAACTAAGTTTTTAAAAAGTTTTTAGACTTTCCACCATAAGAATTTTTTAAATTTTTTAATAAATTGAGAGTCTATATGGTCTAATCACCGAATCGCCTATAGGTCTACCAAAGCCAAATTGGATGGGATTCCTCACTTCTAATTGAAGAGAAGTTGGACAATGTATATAATTTAATAATACTATTAACTTTGTATGGGAAATAGCTTTTTGCATTTGCAGATAAGTATCGAGGATCTTATAATGACGGTCTTGGGCCAGCAGTGTGCCCATTTTATTATAGTGGCAATGGCTATCAGGTAAGCATTAGCAAAAATCCTACAAAGTTTCAAAAAATGCATGGATACAAGTAGTAAGAAATCAGTGTAGTCTAATCTAGCAGGGTGGAAGAGAAGATTGCTATCCTCTGCAGGTAGGCTTACCTTAATCAAATCAGTGTTGTCTAATCTACCAATCTATTACATGTCCCTTTTCAAAAATGCCTGTGGGAGTGGCCAAAGAGATAGAGAAAATTGAAGCAAATTTCCTATGGGGAGGTTTTGATCTAAAAAAGAAAATTCATATGGTGAAGTGGACAGATGTCACAAAAAGAACAAGTCTTGGAGGATTAGGAATAAGAAGAATCTCAGATGTTAATGCTAGCCTTTTACTAAAATGGTGGTGGAAGTTTGGTAGTGATTTCATTGCTCTTTGGAGAAAGGTACTATGTACCAAATACTTGATTGATGAATTCAGGTGGCAATCAACTTTGAGGACTTCCTGCAATTACTCTAGGGTGTGGAGTGATATCATCTCTCTTGCCATTCACAGGCAATCCCTCTGCAATTTGTTTTTGGACAACTTTCTCATTAAAGTTGGTGATGGAAGAAGAGTCAGATTTTGGCTGGATAAATAGTGTGGAAACTTCTACCTAAAAGATGATTTTCTTAGTATTTTCAGATTATCAACAAACAAGGAAGACACACTACCTTTGTTCTGTGCAAGAAGATCAATTTCAGGGGATTGGAATTTACCTTTTAGAAGAGCTCCATATGAATGGGAAGATGAGGAGATTGCTAGGTTGTCAAATATATTATCCTCTGCACCCTTACTCAAAAATGGGGTAACTGATAGCTCTATCTGGTTAGGTTCAAATTCAGGTATTTTCAAAGCTGCTGATGTATATAAATTCTGTTCTACTTCTCTTGGTCCCAGGTTCTCAATCTGCAAATTCATTTGGAATAAAGACATCCCTTCCAAAATTCAATTCTTCAGCTGGTTGGCATGGAATGACAGAATCAAATCAACTGTTTTCCTTCAAAAAATTGGGATTCTTGGTATCAATGTTGCCACACTATGCACTTTCTGCAGAACAGAACCTGAATCAGCTAGTCATCTGGTTCTAGTTTGCCCATTTCCCTAGAACATTTGGGCAGAAATAATGCAGTGGTGGGGGTTTCAATGGGTGATACCTAGTTCGGTTAATAATCTTTTCTATTGGTGGGAGGGTGGCAAGTTTAAAAGACTAGAAAGGAGGATCTAGGATGCTTTACCTGTAATTGTTCTTTGGTCACTTTGGAAGCAAAGGAATGAATGCATATACAATGAAGTGCAGCCTAATTGCTTTGAGTTGAGTGAGCTAATAAAGCTTAGGCTTGCATCATGGATCAAGGCCTCAGTAAAAGACATCCATTACTTTGTGACTGACTTATTCAATCTCAATCATGTGAGGGTCTGCCTTTGAGAGTGCTTTAATATTTGCTTTGGGAGTTTGGTTGCTTTGCTATTTTTTTTTCCCTTATTGGTTTGTTTGGTTTGTCTTGGTTGGTTCTTCACCACCCTAGGTTGGAGCTAGCATATGATTGAGCTTTTTTCTCGGTGCCAACCTAGTTGGGATCGTCTAGTTTAGCTATGATGCTTTTGGCTTTTATCTGCTTTATTGATGCTTGTGATGTACTTTGTACTTCTCTTATTATTCAATAAAGTTGCTATTTGTTGATCAAAAAAAAAAAAAAAAAAAAAAATACAAGTAGTAAGAAATTGGGTAAATTACATCACAAGTCTCTATATTTTGACTATTGTGTCATTTTAATTTATATAATTTCAACTAACTAGAATTTAATCTTGAATTTTTTTATTGTGTCTCTATTTGGTCCAATTGACTTTTTTTTTTTTAATGAAAAATGCACACATGAATAGTATGCCTTTTGTTTTTAAAGTTAAATTCTAAGCTTACTCAACTAAAAAATAAGTCAACTTTAACCATCTCAGTGACAATTTTTCGCCAAAAACCCTAATTAACATTATCAATTAGATTAAA
Organism: Camellia japonica; assembly: GCA_030407325.1. Taxonomy (NCBI): domain Eukaryota; kingdom Viridiplantae; phylum Streptophyta; class Magnoliopsida; order Ericales; family Theaceae; genus Camellia; species Camellia japonica. Next base: position 146,227,067 of record JAPPVO010000032.1, read on the forward strand.
TTGACACAAAATTGAAAATTATGGGCAAAATACAGGGATTACTGGTGTAATTTACCCCACGAACTTTGTATATGATTGAAAAAATAAAAAATTAGTAATTAGTAAAGTTTTCGTTTATGAATTGACTTATTACCAAAAGAAGTAGAATGTGTAACACATGATGAATTGATAAGGGCAGCAACATGGTTACACAAAGCCACTAAAGCAAATTACTATTGGAATTATGTTACTCAGAACATACATAGTCTAGACTTTGTTTTTGCTGAATTTGGATGGGATGCTAAGCACGCTGGAATCAATATACTTCTTTCTAAGGTAATTATGTCAATGCACTCATTTTATGTTTGCAAAATTAAGGCTCCGTTTGGTAAGCCTCTTAAAATATAGTTTCATCCATTGATTTGAGTGTATTGTTTGTTTGGAGCTTTCAAATTATGATTTTACACCTTGTACGGGAAAGAGATAAACCTTCTCGTATAATCCTGTTGACCAAGTCTGCGCTCCTCCGTACGACGTCGCTTTATCACCTGAAAATACGAACGTGAGTTGGCCGGCGGGTGTGTGCCGGAAACCTCTCCGATGCCTAAGTCAGTAAGCTTGACAAGTAGACAAAAGCTCTGTGTATTCAGAAAATAAAGTTGTGTTACCTCTCCTTAGGTGATTTGGGTGAGCTTTTATAGGTTCCGCGTGGCACAATCCAAGTAGGACTCTTACTCCTCCATGTAGAGTCCTCCCAGGATTCATACTCCTGGAAGATAAGGCTTATCCTCCAACATCCTCCCTCACTGCTTAAACCAAGTGAGATGGTTTTCCTTATGGCCGAACTACTTCAAGACCGAAATAACATTGCCCTGCCAGACTAACAAATCTAGACCGATCTAACTGTTACCTCGGTCTTCCTTTCCTTTCTTCTACCTCGGCTTCGCAAGCACGACCGAGCTATCCACAGAAGAACTAAGCCGAGCTAACCTTCAATCAAGCCTTAGAACGGAATACTCACCTCGGTTTCGAACAGCGCGACCGAGCTACACCACGGAGACCGAACTAAACAAACTTACTTCATCCGGCGACAAAACCTTATTCTAGACCGGTCTACCATTTGTCCGCAGCCCGGCTTCTAAGCCTCTTTACTTCGGTCCATAGAATGGCCCATAACCCTAGCTCGGCCCAATTTATAAATATAAATTACCCTCTCAATTGCCCCTTAATTCCATCTGCAAAGCATGATAGGGATTACCTGTCTTCCAGCCGAGCTAAAACTCTTTAGCTATTCCAGCCGAGCTAAAACTCTTTAGTTATTCCAGCCGAGCTAAAACCTCTTTAGCTTTTCCAGCCGAGCTGAGACCTTTTAGCTTTTACAACCGAGCTAAGTCCACACCGAGCTATACCTGCCCGGCCCAAACGTCTCTTCAGGTGTAGAAACTGAATCGATTGTCCTTCCAACGACACGTGGCACGCTGGTATTGGCTATTCACAGCTGTAACGCCGTCTTCGTGTTTCACAATTTTTGAACAGTCCCGCCATTTTTTCCCTTTACAGAAAACAAACCCCTCTATTTTTTATTTCACTTTTCACTATTCACTCTCTCCCCTCTCTTTTCTTGCTCCATTGCTGCTCTTCACTCCCTGCAACTTCGAGCTCGTGTTCTCCACCGCCTTGCTTCCTTCTCCAGCTCCTTCCCTCTTACAGGTAAGCACATGAATTCGTTTTTTGCTTCCTCTGCTTTTGCAAAACACTTTGTTGTCAATTTTTTCTACTTGTTCTTGTACTTTTTGAAAACTCTGTAGAACCTTATGAATCTTCAAATAATAGCTAGTAGAATGCGTGTTTGATCCAAAAAACATATCCAACCGAACTAGGAAACTGTTTTTGCTGTATGAAGACTTAGGCAAACTGGAACCGAACTAATACTTGTACGGTTGAAGATCTTTTAATAGGTCTCCATCTGATCCACCTTAGCCGAGATGAAAACGCAGCAAACTAGAAATTCTGGTCCTCGACCGAGCTAAGCCTTGTGGGGCTAAGCCAACTTTCTCAGTTCCTAAACCGAACTGCGAACGCTGCCCCTCAATGCCCAGCCGGAGTACAAACCCATAGGTAGAACCAAGATAACCTGACGTCTTGACGAGCTGAGATAAGAGGCACTTCGCTGAAACCGAGATAGACCCTTGTAGCACCCTGCGTAGCCGAAATAGGACTTGTCTTTTCTCCCTCTGTTTTTTGTAGCACGGTCAATGATCTGTGCTTAACACCTTGTTTTTCCACTTTGCAGACTTAGGTTGCCCAGACACGTCTGCGCGCTAAACCGAGCTTCTGAGAACATCCTTTCGGCCGAAATAAATTATTTATAACTTATAGAATAAATGGGGAAATACAGATTTTTGGTAGAAACCCCTGGAGGTCTAGCCGAATTCCGGAAAGACTACAATATACCAACCGATGTAAACCTCACCCTGGCCGAGCAAGGTGTAGACCCCTGGGGTAAGGAAGGCTTCGTCCCCTTCACCCTCCAATCAATAATTGAGACCGGACTTAGATTCCCAGTCCAGCCATTGCTCTGTGAATTCCTTAGACAGACCAGACTCTGCCCTACCCAGCTTTCCACTAATACATACCGCATAATAATGGGAATAGCCGCACTGAACCACCAAAACGGTCTCAACCTCGGTCTAGCCGAGCTATTCCATCAATACTCAATAGGATCCAAAAACGAAGGCTGGTGCTATTACTTAAGGGTACGCCGTGGCCGAGAAAAAATCATAAAACATACACCGGATAAAGATGTCAACGATGATGACTTGTTTTGGGTGTCAGGGAATTTTGAGGACTTCCAAGCCCGAATCCCAGGCCGAAGAATAAATTGGAAAAAAGGGGAGCCCGGTATACCGACTTCGGTTTCCATTCCTCCTTTTCTTTTAATTTGATTCTCATACTGAACCGGACTAACACTTGTCTTCTTGTGCAGATAAGGCTCATCTCATCTCCAACTACAACTATCCCAACCTTGCAGTACTCCGTGCCGCACTCAAGGTTAAAGAAAGGAGTTGGGCAAAACTCCTCGGCTTCGAGCCGACTTACCGTTACAGCGGTCGCCGAAAAGCGAGGGTGACCGACTTTCTTCTCGAGGAAGCACCGGAACCGGACCCCACCTTGCCCGAGATAAACTTAGTGCCACTCACAGCCGAACAGGAAATGGCGAAGAAAAACAGATTGAAGGCCTTGCTCACCGCCACAACCAGGGCCGAAGTGCCACAAACCGGCCAAACAACTAAGGCCGTGGTGGCTCTCCCAACTCAACAGCCATCCTCATCTTGCCGAAGCAAGCGTGCTCGGACTAGCCAAACCGAGCCACGCCTTGTTGATGAGGATGAGTTCATCCTGCCACCAAGCCCCCCACCAAGCACTCGACCGAGCCCCCAGCCGGAGCAATCAGACCAGGCTCACACCAACAAATGGGCTCCACCCTTCGTCTTCAACAACCGAGATATCCATGAAAGCGACTCGGTCGTTGCTGAGAAGGACCACTTACTGGCCCTCAACCTGGCCAGGGGTGTTTGCCTTCCCAAAGACATGGAGCACCACAGCAAGCAACTCAACACCGAGCTGAAGTCCCTTCGGTCAGCTACGAAGTCCATGGTATTGGTAAGTAGCACTGTCCTCTTTTGTTCTGTTGAATTTTTCCAACTCTTGGCACGGCTAAGAAGGAACTTACTATACTTTTGCAGGCCATTCAGAAAAACACAATAGCTCATAGGCAAGTAATGGAGCTCCGCAAAACAACAAGGCAAGCAATGAGGGAAGCCGAAACCAGGACTGCCGAGCTAACACTGTCGAAGCAGAGGTCGGCCGAACTGGAGGCCGAGGTGGCACGTCTGACCGGACTGGTTGCCTCGGTTGACAGTGATAAACTGCGCGCCGTGATCGAGGTAAAAGACCAGTACTTGTGGGAGATGGCGCAACTTGAAACCAAAAAAGACGCCGAAATAGCAGAGCTGAAGAAGAAGGTTGAAGACGCATCCAAAGAAGGTTTCAAAGAAGCCGAAGCTGGCTACACCCAACAGTGTGAAGCAGCTAAAGATTTATTCTTCAAGTGTGGCTGGAGAAGTGCAGTGGAGAAGCTCGGTTGTGGACCTGAAACCGAGGCCTACAACGCTCCCGAGTACTTCATTCCGGCCTCACTGAAAGATTACGCTGACGACCTCCAAAACCAATTTCTTGGTTCATCTGATGATGACGATGAAGAGGAGGCAACGGAGACTCCGGTTGTCCAGGAGCAAGCTGATGAGCAATCAGTTCGGTTGGAGCAGACGGTTGAGGACTTAACTTCCGGATCCATGCTTCCAATGCAGACCGAACTCCAGACCGACACTGCTATAATCTCCGACCCCGAAGCTCGGGTTGCCATTGATGCCGATTTGGATGCCGAGATAGAAGATCTTTTTTGACTGAACTTGTAACCGGGCTACGGCCCCTCTATTTGTACTTGCCTTTGATTTCAATGAAAAAGATCTTCAACTCTTATCCCGGTTCTGTATTTGTAAGCGTGCATTTGTAATGAATTTTTCATAAACTTATTTGCACAACTGTGGTCCCGGTTTAGCTATCTATCTTACTAGCCAACCACTCTTCAGCCGATATAACTTACTTCGGCTGAAGAGTACAAAGTGATGGTTTAATCCAGCCAACCACTCTTCAGCCGATATAACTCACTTCGGCTGAAGAGTATAAAGTGTTAGTTTAATCCAGCCAACCACTCTTCAGCCGATATAACTCACTTCGGCTGAAGAGTATAAAGCGTTGGTTTAATCCAGCCAACCACTCTTCAGCCATACACTTGCTTCGGCTGAAGAGTACAAAGAGTTGGTTTAATCCAGCCAATCACTCTTCAGCCATACACTTACTTCGGCTGAAGAGTACAAAGAGTTGGTTTAATCCAGCCAACCACTCTTCAGCCGATATAACTCACTTCGGCTGAAGAGTACAAAGTGTTGGTTTAATCCAGCCAACCACTCTTCAGCCGATATAACTCACTTCGGCTGAAGAGTATAAAGTGTTGGTTTAATCCAGCCAACCACTCTTCAGCCGATATAACTCACTTCGGCTGAAGAGTACAAAGTGTTGGTTTAATCCAGCCAACCACTCTTCAGCCATACACTTACTTTGGCTGAAGAGTACAAATGTTGGTTTAGTCCAGCCAACCTCTAAGTTGGTTTTTCCAGCCAACTTAGAATAAAATGTTTGGTTATTCCGACCAAACGTCCTGCAGCCTGGATCCTAATCCTGGGCTTAGGAAGGGTTAATAGTTGGTTATTCTGGCCAACTATGACTACAATGCTACTAACTACAGCTATTTTCTACGGAAAACAAATATACTGAAAAAGAATAGACTTGTTTTATTGAGAAAGTAAAAAATTACACATACTTAAAAGGGAAAAAGCTAAAAATAAAACAACTTGAGATGCTGTGTTCCATGAGCCCTGGGAATTGCTGTGCCGTCCTCATCTTCAAGTGGTATGCCCCTTTGCCTGCTAATCCGACCACTTTGTAAGGTCCTTCCCAGTTAGGTCCTAGCTTGCCATCTCCTGGAACCAAGGTATTTCCCATCACTTTGCGCAGTACCCAATCTCCGATCTTGAATTGCCTTGGATGCACTGTTTTGTTATACTTTCTGGACAACTCTTGTTGGTAGGAGGCGATGTGAACCAATGCTCTGTCTCTTCTTTCTTCCGCAAGGTCAAGCTCCAATGCTATGGCTTCGCCATTTAAGTCTGGATCAAAGTTTTCGCTTCGAATTGTGGGGAGGCCAACTTCTAATGGGATGACTGCTTCCATGCCATAAGCTAAGGAGAATGGTGTTTCTCCTGTTGATCGTCGAGGCGTGGTGCGGTAAGCCCATAAAACATGGGGAGCTCTTCTGCCCACTTGCCTTTGGCTTTTCTAACCTTTTCTTCAATCCATCCAAGACTACCTTGTTTGACGCCTCTGCTGACCATTTGCTTGGGGATATGCCGGTGTAGAATTGTAGAACTCTATCTTGTACTCTTCACAAAAGCCTCTGAAAATCCTACCATCGAATTGAGTGCCGTTGTCTGAGATCAGTGCCTTTGGTATGCCAAATCGAGTGATGATATTCTGCCAGACAAACTTCTTCACATCTTTTTTTTGATTGACGCCAAGGCTTCTGCTTCACCCACTTTGTAAAGTAGTCGGTTGCGGCAAGAAAGAACTTCCTGTTGCCTGGTGCTGTTGGAAGTGGCCTACTATGTCCAATCCCCACATTGCGAAAGGCCATGGACTAGTTAAGGTAGAAGTTCTCTGGCAGGTTGGTGTATTTGGTGTGCGAATTTTTGACACTTTTCGCATTTTTAACATACTTCTCTGAATCCGCTTGCATGTATGGCCACCAATATCCTTGTGAAATCGCTCTGTATGCCAATGATCTTCCTCCTTGATGGCTGCCACATACACCCTCATGTATTTCGAACAGGAATGCTTCCACTTTGCTGGGGTGAACACACTTAAGTAAGGTCCTGAGAACGACTTTTGTATAATGCCAAGGATGGAGAGAGCCAAAATCGCTGCGACTTTGCTCTTATTCTGTTGGCTTCTTTCTTCTCTTCTGGTAAGGTGCCGTCTTTCAGGAACAGTATGATGGGATCCATCCAAGAAGGGCCTAACTCTGCACAACATACCTCTTCTGCTTCTGGGTCTTCAATGCTTGGTCTAGGCAGATAGTCGATTAGTAGTGGTGAGGAATGGAGGTGTCTGCCATTGAGGCGAAGCCTGCTAGTTCGTCTGCTCTGCTGTTTTCCTCTCTGCCGATCTGTTCTATCCTCACCACTTCAAACTTTTTATCTCTGTTCTGACCAATTCTTGGTACTTGGCCATTCTATCATCCTTTGCCTCGTAGTCGCCAGATATTTGGTTTACCACCACTGTGAGTCGCTGTAAACCATTAGCTCGGTGGCCTTCATGTAGAATGCTGACTTGAGGCCTGCCAGAAGCGCTTCATACTCCGCTTCGTTGTTTGATGCTGGGAAGCCAAGGTTGATTGCCTGCTCCACACTAGGCCGTCTGGAGAGATGAGGACTATGCCAAGTCCTGCTCCATGCCGGTTGGATGCTCCATCCACGAAGAGCTTCCACATCTCTCCGACGAACAACTTCCAGCAGGTGGAGGGATCAGATGATGCCTTGGGATCTTCCATGATGCTGGTGTCTTCTTCAGAGTCCATGCTCGTTGTCTGCCCCTTGCTTTCTGTTTGCACCAAGTCTTTATTTGTTGGCGAGTCCTGACTTGGTGTAGCATGGTCTGTTTCTTCCTTCCTTTCTTACTCTGGTCTGCCTTGGGCCTGACTGAGTAATACTAGGGGTTGCGTTATTCCGACGTCAACTTCCATCCCTAGTTCGGTTGTTTCAGTTAGGTCGACTGGGCAGATGTGATGACTTCCTGGTGTGAATTCTGCGACAAAATCTGCCAATGCTTTGCTTTTATTGCGGTCCTAGGTTGGAACTTGATGTCGTATTGTCCCAACTCTACTGCCCACTTCAGAATTCGCCCAGAGAAGTTTGCTCTTTCAAATAAAGCCTTTAATGGGAAGGCTGTGAGAACAACTATGGTGTGGGCGTGAAAGTAATGCGACAACTTCTTGAGGCCATCATTAAGGCCAATGCCAGTTTCTCCAGTGGCAAGTACCTTGTTTCGGCCCAGCAATGTCTTGCTGACATAATAGATGGAAGATGTTGGATTCCTTCTGCGCGGACCAACACTGCGCTAATTGCATGCTGGAGACTGCAGGTACAAGAAGAGTTCTTCTCCAGGAATTGGGGTTACAAGTAGTGGTGGAGAAGACATGTATTCCTTCAAGCTTTCCAGAGCTTGGTCGCATTCGTCGTCCCACTCAAACTTGGCTTTAAGCATGGAAGAATGGCGTAGTCTGTCTGACGACCGGCTTATGAATCGATTGAGCGCGCGGCCATGCCGGTGAGATGCTGCACTTCTTTCACTGAGTTTGGTCTCTCCAATCCTGAATTGCCTTGATCTGGGAGGGGTCTGCCTCTATACCCCGGTTGGTCACCAGGAAGCCCAGGAATTTGCCAGATCCTACTCCGAATGCACACTTCGACGCGTTGAGGCGTAACTTATGCTTTTTCAGGATCTCAAACATCTCACCTAGGTCTTTAGATGGTCATTCTCATCCTTGCTTTTGACCACCATATCGTCGATGTAAGCCTCCATTGTTCTGCCTAACAATGGTTCAAACATCTTGTGACCATTCTCTGGAATGTCGCCCCTGCGTTCTTTAGGCCAAAGGGCATGACCTTGTAGCAGTATAGTCCTCTTGGCGTGGTGAAGGATGTGACCTCCTGGTCTGGTTCGTGCATGGCAATTTGGTGGTAGCCTCTGTATGCGTCCAGAAAACTAAGTCGGTTGTGCCCTGCCGTTAAGTCTACCAGTTGATCTATCCTTGGTAGAGGAAAGCTATCTTTTGGGCACGCCTTGTTGACCGTTTTGTAGTCGACGCAAACACGCCACTTGCCATTCTTCTTTGGCACTACGACGGTGTTGGAGATCCATCTTGGGTAGTGCACCTCTCTGATTGCCCCTGCCTCCAGCAGGTTTCCTACTTCTTCTGCCACTATTTCGGCGTGGTGGAGTGCCGATCTGCGGGTGCGCTGAATGATTGGTCTGGCAGAAGGGTGGACATTGAGTTGGTGACAGATGAAGTTGGGATCAATGCCTGGCATGTCGTATGGGGTCCAGGCGAACACTTCGATGTTGGAGGTCAAAAATTCCAAGACCTCCAATCTCTCAGTGCTGGACAACGACGAACCAAGCAAAAAGAACTTATCCGGGTTCTTTTCATCTATTCTGACCTCCACCAAGTCCTCCACTGCTTTCTGACTAGCCGCTTTGCCAACATCTGCGAATAGTTCATTACTCTCAGGTTCTTCCACCGAATGAACGTATCCTTTGGCAGCGCGGCTGCCGTTCACTGTGACAAAGCACTGCTTCGACATGATCTGATCTCCATATACTTCTTCTATTACTCCGGTGTTGGGAAATCGCATCACTTGGTGGTAGGAGGACGCCACCGAGCGCATGGCATGCAGCCATGTTCTGCCCAAGATAATGTTGTAGGTGGAGGGGACCTTAACACCCAGAACTCCACTTGTTTCGTCACACTCCCTGCTCTGACTGGGAGGATAATTTTGCCGACGGGCCATTCTGGCATGGAGTTGAATCCGATAAGGGGAGATACGGCAGGCGCCAAGTCTTTATCTTGCAACTTTAGTTGTTTGAAGGTTTCATAGTACATGATTTCACATGAACTACCTTGGTCAATCAGAATCCGCTTGACGTCAAAATCCTTGACTCGGAGAGTGACGACCAAGGCATCGTTGTGAGGGCAATAAATCCTTGCCAAGTCTTTATCCGAAAAAGACATGACATTTGTGGCCTCTGTCTTCCCCTTTTTGACGACTGGTTGGGCACTTAGCACCTCTCTGAAGTGCTCAGCCTTTTTGATTGAACCTCTGAGCTCGCATACACGCTCAGGTTCAAAGACTCCATGTATTACGTTGATGACGCCTTGAGGTGGGGCGTCGATCGGCATTCCATTGGGCATTTGGTCCTGGGGGGCTGGCTGTGCCCCTCCTTCTATGTATTTGTCCAGGTGGCCTGCTGCCACCAACTCTTCCAGATGCTGCCTCAATGGCGTGCAATTCTCAGTGCGGTGCCCCTTTTCTTTGTGGAAGGTGCACCTCGATCTGTCATCGTAGTCCTTCTGTGCTCGCCTAGCTTGGCTGGCCACTTGACGAAAGGCTCGTCTCGAATTTCGCTAAGTATCGGTAGATCGGTTTCTTGAAGACCGTGGTTATGGCAGTGCGGACTCTCAACCATCTTTGTCTGGTCTTCTCCGTTGTCTCTTTTGCCACGTCCGTTTCTGTTCGGACGGTCTACGCGTTGACCTTTGCTGAGGCCTTCTTTTCTGGTACTGCGGTCGCGCCAGATTTTGCTTTGGCACGTGCGCCATCCTCTTCACCCTGATGTGCTGATGCACTCTCTCCATCAGGGCCTCCATGGTGAGGGGCGGTGTCATGGTGATAGAGTCCCTCAGTCTGTTCCCGACTGGAAGGCCTCTTTTGTATTGCGCAATGGCGAGATTGGTTGGGCAGTCCCCAATCTGGTTGAATGTCTCCCAGTAGCGACTGTTGTATGATCTCAGGGTCTCCTTGTCGCCCATGTCGATGGAGAGTAACTGGTCGATCTCCACCGGGTTTTCGTGTTTGTTCTGAATCGCGTTACAAACGCCTCCGCCAATTGCGCCCAGGAGGCTATGCTGCCCTCTGGAAGTTTCTCAAACCAAGTCAGCCTAGGTCGCCAAGGCTTGAAGGGAATAGGATGCACATCAAGGCCTCATTCCGCCGGTATACAGCCATGACCTGGCGAAAGTGGCTAAGTGTGAGTAGGGGTCCGTCTTCCCCTCATATGTTGTGAATTTGGGCTGTAGGAAGCCTGACGGTAGGGGCGCGTTCTCTATTGCTGGGACGAATGGTGAGGTCTGCAGCCTCGCCAATGCCTTGTCCGTTGGTTCGTAGGCCGGGCGCGGTATTGGCATTCCAACCTCGACGCTTCCATGCGTCCGAGGAGCCAACCGCTGTAAGGCAGAAACTCTGTGTGGATCGCGCGCCTGGCGTCCTCCTTCCACCGTGCTTTTCTTCTAGCACGGTTCGTAGGTCGGACGATCTGGGCAACTCTGTCTGCCTAGACCTTGTCTGGTGCGTATGCGAGGGCCAATATGTGCTTCCCTCGGTGTGACCTCTCAGACCTCGTCCTCTCAGACCTGGAGTGACGAGTTCTGGAAGATCTGGATTGCGTGTCGCCTGTCCTGAGGCTCTTTTCTCCCTTGTGAGGGTGTAGTATTCCTACTACGACTTTCCGAGTGGCGAGGGGGCGTCTTGTTTGTGCGCCCCTCTCCTGTCGCCACTTCTTTTCCTTTCACCTGGCGTTTCAGAGATTCCATGTCTGCTGCCATCCGACGGATCAATTCGTCTTGTTCCTGACGCGATCCTCCAAAGTTTGAGGATCAATTCTGCGTCTTTGTCTTTCTGGGCTTTGCGAACGAGAGGATGAGGGCTGTTATTCCGCCTTCGTCCCCTTGCATCCCTCCTGGAATTTTGTCTGTGTGGTTCCAGGTTCGCCATGGGAGTGACCAAGGGTAGGCCTTCGCGCCTTGCACCCCCTTCTGGAGTTAGTCCGTCAACGGCGGACTGAGGTAATTCTTCGTTGTTCGCCATTGATTTTTGGGAGAAAAAGCTTGATCAAGAGGTTGTTCTTGTCTGGGTTCCCACAGACGGCGCCAATTGTACGGGAAAGAAATAAACCTTCTCGTATAATCCTGTTGACCAAGTCTGCGCTCCTCCGTACGACGTCGCTTTATCACCTGAAAATACAACGTGAGCTGCGGCGGGGTGTGTGCCGGAAACCTCTCCCGATGCCTAAGTCAGTAAGCTTGACAAAGTAGACAAAAGCTCTGTGTATTCAGAAATAAAGTTGTGTTACCTCTCCTTAGGTGATTTGGGTGAGCTTTTATAGGTTCCGCGTGGCACAATCCAAGTAGGACTCTTACTCCTCCATGTAAAGTCCTCCCAGGATTCATACTCCTGGAAGATAAGGCTTATCCTCCAACATCCTCCCTCACTGCTTAAACCAAGTGAGATGGTTTTCCTTATGGCCGACTACTTCAAGACCGAAATAACATTGCCTGCCAGACTAACAAATCTAGACCGATCTAACCTTACCTCGGTCTTCCTTTCCTTTCTTCTACCTCGGCTTCGCAAGCACGACCGAGCTATCCACAGAAGAACTAAGCCGAGCTAACCTTCAATCAAGCCTTAGAACGGAAATACTCACCTCGGTCCGAACAGCGCGACCGAGCTACACCACGGAGACCGAACTAAACAAACTTACTTCATCCGGCGACAAAACCTTATTCTAGACCGGTCTACCATTTGTCCGCAGCCTGGCTTCTAAGCCTCTTTACTTCGGTCCATAGAACGGCCCATAACCCTAACTCGGCCCAATTTATAAATATAAATTACCCTCTCACACCTATTTCTCAAAACTCAATTCAAAACATAATCATTACTTTTCAAAACTCATAACCAAATATATAATTCAAAATTTTTTTCAAAACTTAATTCAAATCAATATTTTAATGTTTTAAATATTTTAAATATTTAAATATTTTAATATTAAATATGTTACGATTTTTTTAATTTTTTAATTTTTTGAATATTTTTAAATATTTTAATTTCAAAATATTACGATTTTAATTTTTAAAATTTTAAAATATTTTATAAAAATAAATTCAAACTCTATTTTATAAAAATATTTTTAAATATTTTAATTTTTTTGTTATGTATTTGGTTACGATTTGAGTATAGAGTTGTGAAAGTAGTATAGAGTTTCGAGTTATGTATTTGGTTATGAGTTTTAAAATTAATTTCTTAATTGAGTTTTGTTTTATGTGTTTGGTTACGATTTGAGTGTAGAGTTGTTTTTAAATTTAAAATATTAACATTTTAAATTATTTTAATTTTTTGAATATTTAAATTTTTAAAATTTTTACGATTTAAATTTTTTGAATATTTATTTTAATTTTTTACTTATTAAATTTTTTAGATTATTTAAATTATTTAAATATTTATGATTTTAATTTTTTGAATATTTATTTTGAAAAAAAAATATTTCCTTTGTAGTATTTTCAATTAAAAAATTGATTAATGTTATTTTATGTTAATAATAATTTTTTTAATTGAATTTTAAAAAGAGTTTGGTTATGAGTGTTGATCAAAATTTTTAATAGTGCGAAAGTAGTATGTTTTGTTATGAATTATAATAATTTGAATTAAATTTTGAAAACTCTTTCCAAAACTCATAACTAAATAAATTTTCTTACTTCACATGTCAAATCAAACTTTCAAAACTCAATTTCACACTTAATTCAAAACTCAATTCAACACTCTATTTAAAAACCATAACCAAACAAATTTTCTACACTCAAATCATAATTTTACAACTCACAAACTCAAAACACAACTCATACTCTCAAATCATATTTACAAAACTCTACCAAACGCAACCTAAGATTTTTTGATTAATCTGATTTTCTTTTTTATTTATTTGTGGTTACAGTTTGTGTTAGATTCTAGTCTGTTTCGTCCAAACGCGAACAAGTTTGTTTGCTATTAAGTAGATTAATTTTTAGGATTAGTTCCACAAAATTTAATGAATGCCCAAAGGGTTACATCCATATTTATAAAAAGAGCAATCTTGATTCTACTGGAAAACAATCTTCAAAGGCAATTCATTGCTAATCAGGTAAGAAAATATTAAAATTATTAATATATATTGGAAATAATAAATTGTGTTAAGCTCAAATTTAGATTTTAGAAACAAAAAGAAGCTTTTGAAACAAACCTAGTCAAAATTGAAATTATTTAAAGCTAAAAAATGTCTATACAGTCTTTTAAAAAAGGGAAAAACGGGGGAGCTCGAAAAAAAAGAGCCCGAATCTCCTAATTGTCAAAAATGGCAAACTGTTTTTTTTTTTTGTTTTCTGTTTTCTTTTTCTTTTTTTTTTTTTTTACTTGAAAGGGAAAAACGGGGGATTCGGGGGGTGAATCACTGCTCTTTAAAAAATGACAATCGTGAAATTATATACATAAAATGATAAGTTTGGACTAAAGGCTTAGGCCACTATGAAGTTGTCAGTTTTGACAGTTGGGTCAATTCAGATAAAAAAATGGATCTTCTGGGTCATTCAATGATAAAAAAATTCTCCAAATAAATTGTCATCATCACAACCTAATATTATGGAAAAATAATTTCTGAATTTTTATCTTAATATTTTGTGAATGACAACATATGTGTAATATAGGTGGACTTCTGTTCAAATCAGGAGGAAGCAATATGCAACATGCAACAACTATGTCCTTTCTTCTAATCGTCTACTCTCGATATTTGTATGGTCATGGCAATATATCTATTGTTCATTGTGATAATGTTGCTGTCAAGCCATCTAGGCTCATTCACGTCGCGAAAGGCCAAAGTATGTATCCAATGCCACTCTATGAGAATGTATATGGATGGATAAATTTTTTTTAAACATGAACCAATTTTGTTAAATCTTGTTTATTTATTATTTATGTTTTTTGTCCGATTATGTGACTGATTATTGTATTTGTAGTAGAACTGTATTACCATTCACACAACACAGACTATAGAGTACCAACTTGACACACAATTGGCTTTCGATGATCAAAATAAATATAAATAAAAAAATTATACTCATGAATCAATGAGATTAGTAGTTATAAGATAGAGCTACGAACTCCTAGACTTGATAAAAAAAATAAAAATAAAATCTAACTAGTCTCCATACAATTTTTAGTATTTATAAAAGAAGGTAGCATCTTTTTTTTTTTCTTTTTTTTTTTTTGAACAACCGAATATATTAAGAAGAGAAGGCTAAAGCCTTACAGAGACCTTCAGGATGGATACACACCCAATTAGAAGGAAGAACTCCTTTGAGATAGGCCCTAGCAGTCCAATGAGCTGCTTTGTTAACCATACACGGAGTCCACAAAAGAGAAAAATTACATTGGTTAGCTAAGCTGCGAATATCCTCAATGATGGGAGCACAACTCCAAGGCGGAGCATCCTCAGAGACGCATAAGCGAATAACTTCTTGGTTGTCACTGACAATTTCCACTTGAGACAGGTTGAGATCTCGGGTCAAAAGGCACGCCCATCTGATTGCCATAGCTTCGCCTTGCATGACTGACCCCACTTCCTCCATTCGGACTACCCCATCCATGAGAGAGCCTTCAGAATCTCGAATTAAAACAGCTATGTATGCTCTCGAAGAGCCGGGCTTAATTGCCACATCATAATTGGCTTTGAACCTTCCTGGCAGCGGAGGAGACCACGTCCTAGGAGCATCCCTCGCAGGACTGGATAAGCTTGGGGAACGAGAAGAGTGTATAAAGTGACTGGCTAATTCACAGAAGCTTTTCTCGGCTGCAAAAATGGTGGCCACCGGATCAATGGGGTGATGATTAAAAACAAAGTTGTTCATGTTCTTCCAAATGTACCATGCCAACCAAAGCATCTTGCACACGTAATCCACTCTATCATGCTTGTTTTCGATTGCCTGATACACCTCACAAGTCCATTGATGAATCGAGCCAATGGTTCCTTCGGCAAGGGGAATGGATAAACTACTGCTAAACCAAACTGCTCGCGTCCATTCACACCCACATAAAAGATGCTCCACAGATTCTGTATCCTTACGGCAGATGGGGCATAATGCATCTATTGCACATCTACGTCGATAGAGGTTAGCTTTAGAAGCTAAGAGATTGTTGCAAGCCCGCCACCAAAAATGCCGAATCTTGGGAGGGATTGGGAGTGCCCACACAAATTTCCAAACATTCTCTGGAACCTGGAAGGATGATGTCGCCTTAATACCGGCTTGAGACTGTTGATGCTCGAATTCCGCTCGATACCCCGACTTGACTGAAAAATTGCCTCTTAAATCATGGTGCCAAATTAAGCGATCAGCTTGGTTAACAATTGTGATGGGGGTCGCATAGATCCCAGCTGCCTCCTCCGAAGAAACCAATCTATGCAACAGAGCCTTATTCCAGCTTTTGGTATTATGATTGATAGCCTCATTCACTTTGGATACAGAGCAACCAGTAGGAGGACGAGATTTTATGCGAAAATCTGGAGAAGAAGTAACCCATTTGTTAGTCCAGAAATCAATGGACTGCCTATTGCAAACTTGCCATCGAACCCCCCGATTTAACACCTCACGGCCCTCTAAAATACTTGCCCAAGCCCACGATGCCTTAGCACCTTTTCGAGCATTCCAGAAATCGGAGTGTGGGTAGTACAAGCCCTTGAGGAATTGAGCGCACAAGGAGTGAGGATACTTACACAACCGCCATCCCTGACGAGCTAACAATGCTTTGTTAAATGAGTTGAAATTCCGGAAACCCATCTGTAACAAGCCCGCGGGGGACCTCGCTACAGCTCGGACTCAATTTGTTGTCACGGTTCGTAATCTGAACCAAAGAGTCCAAATCCGGAAAATCGTTTTGAGAAAACAGATTTTTGAAAGAAGTGCCAAACATGGACTGCTTTGCTAGATACAGAGTCGCCACCTAAATATTTTATTATGGGAAATTTAGGAAACCCTGACTCGTTGCCTAAGGCCACGTGTCCGTCATCACCAAAGTTGCCTCGGCTCGGGAACTTGGGTACGATTGGGGAAGGTCACTTCGTGAGCACCCCCGCTCGCCCGATCAAAGATCGGCCTCTACTAACCATGATATTTAGTTTTGAAAACATTGTGTGCTCTTATTCCGGTTATTAGCCTAGATTTACTACGTGATGCGCACAGCATACAAGTATAGACCGGGTCGCCTGAATTGGAACAAAACATTTCATGTTTGTTTTTTTTGAAAGATGGTTTGCTACCCGCAGGTAGGCTTAAAATGCAGATTTTGCCACCCTCAGGTGGGCTTTAGAAAACATGGTTTTGCCACTATCTAGTGGGCTTAAAACTCACAGTCGATGATTTGTTCCAATCCAGATAACCCAACCTTCACCCACAGGCACTCAGGCAGTTATATCACATAAGCAAATAGCCTCATGGTAAGCATGCTATTCATGGCAGTCACTCACACGCATGCAAGGATGCTAAAGCATAAAACTCACCGAGTACTCCAAGTCAAAACAGAAACCGATTAGAAATCCATGCATGATCCTAAATATACAGAAATGCCTAATGCAACGCATGCAAAAATGCAACTATAGCAGGCTCGGCTATTCTAAACATGGCATATGGAATGCTACAGCTAACATGTATTCAACTTGGAATTGAAATACAAATGCAGTTAGTATGATGCGCCGAGCCCGGTGCATGCAAAACGGATGAATGAATGCAAACATGCTATCATACTGTATGCTAAATTGAAACATGCCATAATCTAACCATCATAAGCTGGTAAATAAAAGGGAAGAAAGACGTGGGGTTGGAAGACATACATCACACTCACGCACACTTATTGCAACATTGCCCTCGCACAGATGGTCCAAATAAATAGTACAGTCCAAATAATACAGTCCAAATATATACAAATCCCTAATTAATTTACAAATTAACTAAGAAAAATAATAAACTGGCATGCAAGCCAGGGACTGTCTTGACTCTTCTCCAAATGATGAATGATGCATGTCCGGGTTGCCTTGTGCAGAAATCCACTGCGATGCCCCAATTAGCCTCTGTTTGCAATTGTTTTTGGAATGCGTGCCAAGCTCCGGAAGGCTGCTGATTCTTGATTTGCTGCAACAGAGAGCAGGAAAGGGGCATGGCAAAGTATTTTCACACATGTATGCATGCCTCGATCCTCGTGCCACCACTCACGCATCTCAATGCATGATGGCCGAGGAGTCGAATTGCACAACTCAATATGGAATGAATGCACATGAAAATACAACTAAGACCTAACTCCATCATGGACAATCCGGAGTGTCGGTGACTGGGGAATTGAGACACGTTCCGTCACTCAGAGTACGAAACGTTCCTCGTTTCCCGTGCTCGGGCTAACTCTTATCCCAAACACAATGCAATATGCATGACATGCATGGATGCAACTAAGATACAACCTAACATGCACAATGCTATAAAATGGCATACACGATGCACGAGGTAACATACAACCTAGCATACACAATGCTATGGAATGGAATGGCATGCACAATGCGATATGGACTTACACTAACACAAGTGGACCTCAGCCACACTCACATAAGAGGCCATTAGATGGAAATGAGACAACTCGAAGTGCGTGCACACGTGCACGCAAACCGAGGACCGACCCTAAGGCACCAAATGCCACTCTAACAAGACATGGCAAGACATGGAATATGGCATACTATCATGCAAATTTCAGTAGCAAGATGAGATGCAAAACAGTCCCGAAACATGATAAAATGAAACCCGATGCATGGAACGAGTCCCGAAACATGAAATTTGGCGCATGAAATGGCCTATAGCTATGCAATGCATGCATTATTTGAACATGAAGTGTAAAGACAGAAGCAATTCAGCCCCAAAACAAGCATGTTTACAGTTTAAAGCAGGGCCAAACAGTGAGCACAAATGGGGCTAAGCTAGCATACAAAAAATGGCCCCGAAAGCAAGGTATTGAAGCAAATCACAGATGCTGGCCCCGAAAAGAGAAGGGCCCTTCAACAATGTTGAAGAGGGGCCCAAAATATGACTTTTTACAGTTGATGGCCGAGCCCAAAACAGTGTACAACTATGCTCAAAATGCAATGCAAGATATGGCCTAAAAGAGAGGCTACAACACAAAGTATACAAATGATGCTCCAAACAGCAATAGACCCTTAATGAAACATGGAGAGGGGGTCAAAAAAAAGGCCATTTTAAGTTCGGACCAAGGTCCAAAAACAGAAGCTCAATAGGCTAATAAATCATGCAAAAATGGCTAAAATATGGATATCAAAGCAAGTAGCACATGGAGGACTCAAACAGTGATGAGCCCTTCTACAATGTTGAAGAAGGGCTCAAAATAAGCTTATTTACAGTTTACAACATGCTTCAAAACAGATTACACATAGGCCTAAAATGCTATACAAGAAATAGGCATACAAGAGGGATAATGAAGCAAGTGCAAAATGGGGGCCTCAAACAGGAAAGATCCCTTCAACAAAGTTGAAGAGGGGCTCAAAAAAAAGGCACTTTACAGTTTGGGTCGGAGCCCAGAAATGCTTGCAAGTATGGCTTATAAATGAAGCAAAAAAAACGCAAGTTTGAGGGGAAAAGAGACTTACCCTTGAAGACCAACTTTCCAGCAGCTTTTGGTCCAAATTTCTGAGCCTTCAACCTCTCCAAATGTCCTCCAAGGTGCTGGAATGGGTGATGGAGGTGTTGTGCTATGAGTTGGTGTGTAAATGGTGCAAGAACAAGGGTGTTTTGAGGCTTGGATGAGAGAGATATGGAGGATTGTATGCAAATGCTCCAGCTGGTTTTTCTAACCCCTGCAAATGGAGCTCAAGGGTTGGTTTTATAGAGGGAGAGAGGTGAGGCTTCTTGGAGAAGCCACAATAAAGGGTCAAAGCTTCTTGGAGAAGCTAGAGCAAAAGATTCAAGCTTCCTCAAGAAGCTAAAACAAAAGATTCAAGCTTCCTCAAGAAGCTAAAACAAAAGGTTCAAACTTCCTCAAGAAGCTAAAACAAAGGGTTCAAGCTTCTTGGAGAAGCTTCGGTCGAAAAAAAAAAAAAAAAAAAAAATTTTGATGCCGACGGAGACCACCAAGGCCGACCACCAAAGGTGCCGACCGACCTCCAAGGCCGACCACCAAAGGTGCGACCGACCACCAAAGCCGATCACCAAAGGTGCCGACCGACCTCCAAGGCTGACCACCAAAGGTGCGACGCCACCACCAAGGCCGACCACCAAAGTGCCGACCGACCTCCAAGGCCGACCACCAAAGGTACCGACCGACCACCAAGGCCGACCACCAAAGGTGCCGACTGACCTCCAAGGCCGACCACCAAAGGTGCCAACCGACCTCCAAGGCCGACCACCAAAGGTGCCGACCGACCACCAAAGGCCGGTGGCAAGAAAGAAAATCTGCTCTGAAGGTCCAACTTCAAACGGACATAACTCCTTCATGTGAACCCCTTTTCAGGTCATTCTTGTGTCCAAATTGAAGCCCCAGAAGTTAGCTTTCCAATGGCGTAAACCTTGCATTAAAATTCCAACTGTGCAAAAAGTTATGCTCGTTTTGGTAAAGGTTGCTCAGTTTCGGTTCAACCGGGATGATGCCCAACTTCAACCAATCATATCTCCCCCATCCGGACTCGGCTTTAGGAGATTCTTGATTGAAAAATGAAGCCCCGGAAGTCTTCTTTCCAATGGTGGTAGACTCATAGCTTAACTCCAAGTGCATAGATAGATAAGCCTGATTTAGCGAGGACCACTCGACTCTCTCTTAGCGATTCATACCCAACTTCTTCCCCAGCTAGGTTTCTTCTCTCTTCTCCTCTTTTCTTCAACTCTAAACCCCTAAACAAAGTGTTTTGAAAGATTTTTCAAAGATTTCATCATCTCCACTTTGTCCTTGCTCGGTTTACCGAAAAGCACAACATTTACCGAAATGCGAGCGTCGGAGCATCGTAGGAACTTTATTTCAAAAAAATGTTTTGAAAGAGAGGGTTTTAAGGTCTAAAAACCATTCAAAATAGTTTTGGTCCAAAATGGGGTGTGAAGTTGAGATATCTCTCTCTCCTTGCTGAAGAAACTAAACCTTGGCCCTGCACACCTCTCTCCACCAAGTAAACCATCAGTAACGATCAAGTCTTAAGGGCGGTCAAAAATGGGGTGTCTACACCATCCCTCCCTTAAGCTTTGACATCGACATTGAATCCCACGAGGCCCAATGGATGCCTCGACTCTCCGGATTGCCTTTCCACCAAAAATTACTTAACAAGGAATTCAATTCAGCACAGAGTTTCTTGGGAAAAATGAAGCAAGCCATCACAAAGGTGGGGATAGATTGAGCAACCGATTTGATGAGAATTTCCCGGCCCACATGGGATAATAACTTAAGCTTCCACCCTTGAAGTTTCTCACGAACCCTTTCCACAGTGAAGTTATAGGTCTCTGTTTTGGATCTCCCCCAACAAGTGGGCAGCCTGAGATATGTAGCTCCTTCTTTGACTTGGCCAATATTCATAACATCACAGATTTGACATTTAAGAGCCAATCCAATATTTTGAGAAAATTAGATGCCGGATTTTCCAAAATTAATATGTTGACTTGAGGCAGTGTTGTAAACATCCAAGACTTTAAGGATTTTGTGGCATTGGTTAACATCCGCTTGAAGGAATAAGAGAGCATCATCTGCAAAGAGCAAGTGTGACAAGGTTGGGCATGTTTGAGTAGGTTGAATCCCCGAAAATTCCAAGGCCCTCAAGCTTCTGTGGAGAAGTTTAGACAACACCTCAATCACCAAAATGAATAAATAAGGGGAAAGAGGATCCCCCTGCCGGAGTCCCCAAGAGGGTCTAAAAGATGTTCGTTCAACTCCATTAGCGAAGACCGCAAATGTAATCGTAGAAACCCATTGCATGACCCAATTGACCCATTTCTCATGGAAGCCCATCCTTTGCATTAAGGCTTGAAGAAAATCCCATTGAACCCGATCATAGGCTTTGTTGAAATCAAGTTTGACGGCCATATTCGATTGTTTGCCCTTCTTTGGCAATTTTAGAGAGTGAAAAGCTTCATGAGCAACAAGAATGTTATCTTGGATCATTCGCCCAGGCACAAAGGCTGATTGATTGGGGGAGATAATCTGATTAAGCACACGCTTCAGGCGGTTGGCCAAAACTTTTGTGATGATCTTAAGAGTAAAATTACACAAGCTAATTGGTCTAAAGTGCGACAGTGATTCCGGAGCTTTAGTTTTCGGAATTAAGACCAAATTAGTGTGATTCCAATCTTGTGGCAGAAAACCACTCGTGAAGAAGCTACGGACTGCCATACAAACTTCAGTCCCAATCTCAGCCCAGTACTGATGGTAGAAAAAACCGGGATACCTATCAGGTCCAGGAGCCTTAACGGAGCCCAGCTGAAACACTGCCACTCGGATCTCTTCGTTGGAAACTTACCTGATTAACCGAAGGTTCATCTCATTTGTGATGACGTGATTTACCACACCCAAAGCGTCTGTTAAATCTTGGTGACCATCAGAAGAAAATAAATCTACAAAGTAATTGTGTAGATGGGCATTAATGTCCTCTTGCGATTCTAGCCATATCCCACTGTCAGATTTGAGGCGTACCAACTGGTTCCTCTATCGGCGTTGGGTGAGAGTTGTATGAAAATACGCAGTATTTCGATCCCCGAAAGAAAGCCAGTTAACCCGAGACCGTTGATGAACGAACATTTCCTCCCTCAGAAGTAGATCTTCAAGCTGAGATTGAATAAAACCTTGGTCTTGATAATTCTGAGGTGTGGGAGGAAGACTTTGAAGGTGGGCTAGCTGGCATTTACATGCCGCAATTAACTTCTTGTTATTACCAAACTGAGTCTTGCTCCAAGCCAACAAATCTCTTCTGCAAGCATCCAACCGCTGGGTCAGTTGGATCATAGGGTGTCCAGTTGTTGAAGAGGCCCAAGCACGCTTAATAACTTCTCCACACTCTGGACTCGTGGACCATATAGATTCGAATTTAAAAATCCGAGGAATCCGCTTAGGGGGACGGCAACAGTGAATGATCAATGGGCAGTGGTCTGATTCAATGATACTATCATGATGAACCTGAGAAAAAGGAAAGCAATCACGCCACTCCACCGTAGCATAAGCTTTGTCCAGTCTTTCTCGGACATTAGCGTCTCCAACTTGATTGTTTGTCCAGGTATAGGCATTGCCTTTGAATTCTAGATCCATCAGAGCACATTCCGAAATCATGAATTGAAAACCTTCAATTTGGGATCTATTACATACCAAACCACCATGTTTTTCCCACATTGAGCCTACTTGATTGAAATCGCCAACGCACAGCCACAGATAAGAATTCCTACGCGCTTGGTTTATTAAAAGTTTCCAAAATTCCTTACGATCTGATCTAGATGGAGGAGCATAAAGAAAGGAAACAGCCCACACATTGTCTACACCCACAGTACCTACCGTACACCGAATGAGATTCTTGGAGCTAAATCTAACATCCAGGCTTACTGAATCCATCCACCAAAGAGCTAAGCCACCAGAAGCTCCCACAGGATTCACATAAAAACTATTTGCAAATTGAAGGCTTCTGCGAATTCTCTCTAACTTCAATGGTTTATTTTTCGTTTCCATCAAAAACACCACTGAGGGATGATGGGTTGAGCACAACCCTTGGAGGATCTGGACTGTCAGAGGTCGCCCCAACCCCTAACAGTTCTAGCTGAGGATCAACATGGAGCGTGTGGCTGTTGAGGGCTAGCCACCAATGCCCGTTCAGTGGTCTCAATGCCTTCTGTTGGATAAGTACTGGGGACTTGAGAGCAGCAGTCGCCCACTTCCTCTTGATCCCAAGCAATGGGAACATGAACCAGTGCCCCGTCATCCTCGACAATTAAATCTTGTGGCAAGCTAGTATGGGACTGGTTGTGTTTAAGAGACTTCTTTCTTCTCACGTTGCGAACTTGCCTCATTTTCAGCTCTGAAGGCTGTACATAAGAGGAAACAATTGCACCAGCAGAGCTGACTCTACTCCTTTTGGACTGAGGTGTGTTGACTAAATCTTCAAAAGCCTTCCGTTTAATGGATAAGTCTTTGAAGAAAGATGCCATACACTTATCAATAGTTTGGCCTACAAAGGAGACTTTAGTTGGGTTGGAGTTGGGACTGATTTCCTCAATACCAATTTCATTGAGAGGCCTAACTCTACTTTCATTGTTGTGGGTTGCCTTTATTAATAGATCGTGGTCCACAGGTTCGGTAACAAAATATTGGGGCCCAAGCCCAAGTCCAACAGAAGACTGGGCCGAAGGCATCAAGAACTTAGATGGTGTAATACCCTCCCTGAAATGATCTCTCTGAGTCACTTGGGGAACCGTACTCTCCAAGAATACCTCATTGGCTTGCACTGGTTGACCACCTCAACCACATCCCTTACCACTAGCTGACAGCATATCCGATCTCAAATGAGAAGCATGGCTTGGAGGATCAGCTTCAGCAAAGTCTGTGGCTACCTCAGGGTCTGCACTGCCTGCAGTAGCAACAGGATCTGTTATGTCGCTTTGGCGTGTATGGGTCATCTTGCACGCATTATCCGTACTCTTCGTCGCCGGCCGTTGGCTAACCAGGTTTCTTACTCGTTCCTCCACCGCATCGACCCAGTGGCGAATCTGTTTCACCGGAGTGTCGAGTCTAGGTGCTCTGCTAGTTCGAAGCTCCGGTCCATAGCCAGAATTCTTACCCTCCTCACGGGAAACAAATGTGCAAGAAGAGCTTTCATGCCCCAACCTACCACAATCATAGCAAAAGTCTGATAATTTCTCATATTTGTAGGAGACCCAAGATTCTTTGTCCTTAGATCCATGGTGCTGTAGGATAAACCCCCGAGGAAGAGGTTTGGACACATCTACTTCCACCCTGAGCCGAAGAAAACTCCTCTCCAAAAGGAGGCCGTCATGCAAAGCTTCGACCCCGATAAGATTCCCAATTCTCCAACCAATAATCTCGCCATTCTGCCTTGTTAGTTTAGCCACAGGGATACCATGAACCTGAATCCAGAAAGGGCTCCATTTGAAATCCATCTGTTCAACTGATCTCCCTGGTGCTAAAGGTTGTAGAACCAGCAAATATCCCATTATAGACCAGGGAGCCTCCATGAGAACTCTCCGTCGGTCTTCGGGATCAATAAATTGGAACAAAAAGATATTATTCAACCACGAGGATATTACCAGTTTTGCTCGCGTTTTCCACGCTCCTTGAATGATATTCAAAACCGCAGTCTTGTTAAGGTTTTTGGGGGCCAAAATCTTCCCTACCAAACAGAGGTTGGAGACATCAACGTTTTCATCCGACCTCTCTTGAAGGTCTAAGCAATCTAGACTATCCGATGTAGGTGAAAAAGTTTCCATGTGAAGACGCTAGGGTTGAGTAGGAGAATAAGACAGTACGGAAAGCCAAACCCTCGAGATCTAACCCCTTCACACAGAAATTAACAGGGACTCAAGGGAAGAGGAAGACCTAGGGGAAGAAAGACCCCAGCAAAGCTACCAAGAGGTAGAGAGAGCTCTCACAGAGAAGAGAGGATTGACATTTTTTCTCTTCCAAGAAGGTAGCATCTTAACCCACAAAATTCATATAATCTTATGATGACCTGTTCAACATTTTGTTAGTTTTACCTATGTTGCTCACTTTTTTAAAAAATCCCATTAGCCCAGTATAATAATTTTGAGTATTCACACAAGAAATTATCATTTTTATCCCAAATATATAAATGCACCAGTTGTTGGTATTTTAGCATATTTCAAATCGGTTATGGGGAGAGTGGAAATTGGTTAGCGGATTGTGTTTGTCACAACCGGATCTATCAATGTAATCTTGAATATCATTAGGTTGATTTTTACCGAATCAATCTGTATCAATAATACCACAAAGCAAGGAAAGTTATTTTAAGAATATATACTATTTTTATGGACCACATTGATTTTGGATATGACCAATTTATACGTTGAAAATTATTGTATATTGGGGTATCACATGGCACTATCGTATGGTACCTTCTACCAATCATAAATGCATATGACCCCGGCTAGCTAGGTTGCTGTTACTACCTCCCAATTCCCTAACAAAATTGTAGTAGACTTACTATTAGTCAATCACAACAGAGAAATGTATCACATGACTTTCCAAAGATAAAAATTATAGGTAGATAGCATTTTATAATGAATATAAAAAAAACAAATTGATAGACCTGCTCAAAAAAGGTGTACCCCATTTTACAATGTCTGAATGAGGTATATTGAAGTTTTATCTAACTACTTTATTTCATTAATCAACTCTACGAGCTGAGATCTTAATCTACAATAACACAACAATAAGTTATTGGTATGAAATGCTATCATGATGTTAATATAATGCTACAAGATCAGAGAAGCAACACAAGTGATGTGTACCATAACATCATTAATTACCTATTTCTTCAACCAAAAAAATAAAAAATAAAAACCCAAAAAATATTAGACAAATCATGACTTCATTAATTTTTCTATATTCCAAGAAATATAATTTTAGTGCAATGGTATTCTGAAAAATTGCGAGACATGTAACAATGTGCACTTGCACAATATAAGAAAAGTTAATACTTTTTTTGAAAGAATGTATACATTTTGTGAGATGAAAGTTACGATTTTTGTGATAAAAGTTATGAGTTTTAAAATTATGATGTACTCCCAAAAGTTATGTATAACTAAAAGGAACTGCTCCTCTCCATTCCATTATCGAACTAGACAGTATTGTTTAGCTATAGTGGGCCCTATGTTAGGCTCATCTCGATAATCTAAACCGTTCAATGTATAGTACTCGGTGAATACATCATTCCTACATAAAATCATGTTGATCAGATATTGATAGACATTTCATTATATTACATTTCCATCAACGATAAGTATAATTTTTAAAATAAATTGTTATAGAAATGTCATCTGATCAAGTGACCATTGATATCCGATCACCATGATTTTTTCCAGAAATGATGTACTCGATGTGTTTTACACATTGAACGGATTGGATTATCAAGATGGACCCAAATTAGGGCCCAAAACAACCCAACAGTATTGGACTGGAAAGGAGCCGCATCCTAATTAAAATTATACTTTTTATGAGAGAAGTTATACATTTTGTGAGGAAAATATAATATATATATATATATATTATTCTCTAAAAATAATTAATACATTTTGTGAAAAAAATATACTTTTTACCTAAGGTGCATATGTTTGCGCATCACATTCTCCAAATCCACTTTTCTTTGCTTTCTTTGTAGAAGAAGTGGCACGGACATTATTATGAAAGAATGGACAAAGGCAAAGGAAAATTAAAATTAAGGGCCAATTACCTACACTTTCCTTAAGATTTAGCTAAATTACAGATTTTCTTTAAGGTTTTAGAA
Source organism: Camellia japonica (assembly GCA_030407325.1). Classification (NCBI taxonomy): domain Eukaryota; kingdom Viridiplantae; phylum Streptophyta; class Magnoliopsida; order Ericales; family Theaceae; genus Camellia; species Camellia japonica. The sequence continues at coordinate 146,253,845 of JAPPVO010000032.1, forward strand.
ATATATCTCACCCTCCGAAGTTTATATTTGCATAACAATATAACCCCTACCGTTAACTAAAAGTTAAAAATAGTTAATTGATACCACCAAAATATAAATTGATGAACGATATTGCCCTTGCTAAAATCCTTTTGATAAATCAACAAAATTTACAAAATAATTACGTTAGATAGATAAACGAAATTAAGTTTTTGGAACCATGTTTGATTTGTTATTTAGAAAAAAATTTCAGAATTAAAAAAAAAAAACTAATTTAATAAAAATAAATATAAAAAATTTTCTAAAAATCAAACCAAACATATTCTAAGAATTTTTTGATAAGTCAATTCTTGTATTTCTAAGTTATTTAATTATTTGTTAATTTTATGATATTTTTATTATCTGACACTGCAACATATAAGAGTTTTGGAGACCAATTTTTTTGATCTGTAAAAGTGAAAATTTTGTTGCAAAAGACATTTAAGGACTAATTTTTATCGTCGTGAGGATAGTCGCTAAAAGGTCGCCCTGAAAAATAAAAAATAAAGCTTTTAGCAATAAAATTTCAATAATAAATAGACTCAAAATAATTTGGTCTCAAAATGGTTTATTTTTTTATACAAAAAATTTGATATCAAAAAGATAATAATTAATCATTAATTTGTTTTAAGATATTAGTCATTAATTTTTTTTAATCTATTTTAACTCAAAAATTAAATTTATTTTTCAAATCTAATAAGGTGACAATCTATTAAAAGGAGTTGGGTTGTCTCATTTGGACCTGTGGAGCCTACTATTGGTCTCGTTTCGATTATTTCAATTGTTCATTTTTTAGTCACTTTGTGTCAAGGCCGGCCCTGAGTTTTCGGGGGCCTAAGGCGAAATAATTTTTCGGGGGCCTTTTAGATATTCATAAAAATAAAAATAAAAATCACCCTGTTTAGTTTAAAATTTTGAAAAATAATTATTTGAGTTTGCAATTTGTATTTTTTTATATTTTTTGTATTTGGCAACTTTTTTTTGTTTTTTTTATTTAAACAAAACACAAATATTATAATTTTTAAGTGTATCTAAATTAGATGTATCTACAAAATAAATAAATAAAATTGTGTAAAATATTTAAAAACCACTAAAAAACACATAATTGGGTCATAAAAAGATAAGAAAGAAAAATAGGCCCCATAGACATATACATATATTTTATTTTTTATTTTTTTAATTGGGCTAACAACTAACACTTATAAATATTTTTTAATTGGGCCTTTTATCAATTAGGTCAAATAGAACTTTTGAGGCATTTTAAAATGGCCTAAATTAGTTAAACCAATTTGGGCCATTTTGAATTTTTGATATAGTACAAGATAATGAATTTAAAGACCTTTTTTTGGACCTAATTTTTGGGGCCCAGGCACAGGCCTCAATGACCTTAGCCCAGGGCCGGCCCTGCTTTGTGTAGATCGTTGACACAAAAAAAATCAAATCAATCCGATATATGTAGGAAATCTTGAAGCTTCACCCCAAAAATAAAAGTAAAAAATAAAAAATCTTGAAGCCTCCAACGAAATTAATCCATGTCATTCGACCAAAGTAAAAAAAGGCTTTTGGTGAGGAGTATTTCAATTGGGGATACAACTAAAAATTAAAAAAAGAAAAGAAAAAGAAAATTCATATATATATATATATTATTGTTCATCTATATAACCAGCAGCTAAGGATCCTAATAGTAAAAGACCATCAACTTGGACTACACGTGAATGCTGTTCACGATAAAGTTTACAGTGTGTTTAAATTGCATCCTCTTAGAATATCACACATACACTAAAAAAATTGAATAACCATGTAGAGCCATCCATGCAGGTTGGCTTGAATTGAACATGGCTGGGTGAGGATGACAAGTAAACAAAGTACGAATAACAAGTAAACAAAGTAATCATGTGTTAAGGATATTGAAGCAACTCCTATTGCAGCAACTCCCCCAGCTGCAGCTCATTCAGCTGCAATCACAGTTGCAAGTTCAGCTTCAGCTCATGCAGCTTCATTATCAGATCATGGTCAACTTCAGCTCAATTTCCGTATCACATGGTGATTAGTTAGAAGTAGTTAGGATTTGTTAAGTCAGTTAGATATCTCTTGTATAACTTGTATAAATACACTATGTATCTTTGATATTTTGTAATGAGAATTGAGCTCAGTTTTTCATCATGGTATCAGAGCATCTCTGAAGCTCTCACGAGCATAACTCTGGCCTATCCATAGCTTCTTCTGATTCATCTCTATCTTCTTCTTTACCTTCCAATCTCAATCTGTTGATCTCTAATCTCAGTTCATTCATTGTAGTTAAACTTGATTCTGTGAATTTTCTTATATGGCGCAGTCAGTTTCAAAATATATTGCGTGCAACTGAGTTGTTAGATTTTGCAACTGGATCAATTCCTTGTCCACCATTGCAAATCAAAGATTCAAGTGGTGTTGAAGTTCTCAATCCAGATCGAGCACAGTGGAACAAAATCGATGCTTATCTGTTAAGCTGTATAACAGCTACACTCACACCTGCAATTTTTTCTTCTGTTCTTCATTTGCACCATAGCTATGAGTTTTGGAATGCTCTTTGTAAACGATTCATAGTGTTATCTAGATCTCACATTCATCAAATGAAGAATCGCTTGACTCATTTGACAAAAGACTCACTGTCAATGGATGAGTATTTGACTCAGATAAAAGAGCTTTATGATCAATTAACTCTAGCTTCCTCTCCTGTTGATGAAGAAGATTTGGTACTTCTCACTCTCAATGGATTACCAGATGAGTTTGATGCTCTTAAAACCACTATTCGAGCACGTATTGAGCCTATTTCTATGGTAGAGTTAACATCTCTTTTGAGTTCTGAATCAATTCACATTGAAGCTAAACAGAGAAAGTCACACTCTCATGAGCCTTCAGTTGCTTATGTTGTACAGCGAGGTTCATCTAGTACTGCTTGTAGAGGAGGACGCTCATCCTTTTGAGGTTTTAGAGGTGGTTTTTGTGGTGGCAGTGGCAGATCTGCTTCTCGTGGTAGAGGTCGTCATTACTCCTCCAACTTAATTTGCCAAATCTGTGGTAAAAGCAATCACACTACCATAGACTGCTGGCATCGACTGGATGCAAACTTTCATCCATCATCTTCCTTCAATTTTTCTTCTCTATCTGCTCCAGCATCCACTTCATCTGGCTATCCTTCTCCTCGAGCTTTTGTGACTTCTACTCCGTCCACTATCCCTCCTAAATCTTCTCCCTGGTACCTTGATTTAGTTGTTTCTGATCATATTACTCATGATCTCTCTAATCTCCACATATATCAGGATTATCAAGGACCTGATCAGATCACTGTAGGCAGTGGTAAGTCTCTTCCTATTCATCATACTAGTAAAGGCCTATTACCTACTCCTCATTTTTTCTTTAAGCTTAATAAACTTTTGCATGCTCATATCTCTTCCAATCTTCTCTCTGTGCATCAACTCACCAAGGACAATAATTACACTATTACATTTGATGAGTCTTCTTTTGTGATTCAGGACAAACACTCAAAGGTCATTCTGCACAAGGGCCATAATGCTCATGGCTTATATCACTTTCCACATTTGACATCATCTTCCACTACTGTTGTGCATGCTCTTCCTGTATCATCATCTCATGCTATATTTTCTTCTACTACTTGTCTTGTCTCTGAGATTACTTGGCATAAGAGATTGGGTCATCCCTCTTAACCGACATTTACAGCTTTAAAAAAACACTTAGCTATTGCTAATAATCACTTCAAGTCTTCTGTATTTCCTTGTACTCATTGTAGTATAGCTAAAAGTCATAGACTTCTGTCACGACCCAAACCCGCCCCTATGGGTTTAGCATCGTAACCGGCCAGTAATCCCTAGATTACCGAAGGCCTCTGAACAGATAAGCATATGATAAGGGGCTAGCGTAAGCAAATACAAAAAATATAATTGTCCAATGAGCTGTGTTGACTTACATGAAACAGAATAATTTAAAACTTTATTTACATAGCCATAAGTCAACCATACATTATATTATACCACACGCTACAGTATTTCCGTACAGACAACATGATTAAAATAAAGCCATGCATAAACAGAATTAATCAACCCTTGAACCCAAGACACTTCGGAACCTCCACGTGAGGCACAAAGGCTGGCTGACAACAGAAACACAGTCCCCCACAAAACCTTCGGGCTTGCACTCCAGAATGCTCACCTATAATATATATATACAAACAGTGAGCTAAAGCCCAGTGAATAACATTAAGGTAAAGGGGTTAGTGAACGAAATCCGAACATTTTATACGTACAAAACAGATCATAGCATAATCATAGTCATCTCATATCAGAACAAATAATGGCATATCCATAAACACATATCACATATCACATAACGTCTTCCGACTAGAGTAAACCGGTCCCGGACACCGATTAAACAAACACCATAATGAAGTGGCTAGCGAGATCTGTAACTGTCATGGACCCGCATTTTCATGCCGTCCCCCATGACTTGGGACTATCTATGGATGCCATAATAGATTTCAAACATGGATCTTCGTTCACAGAAACATATATCATTTTCAGAAATCATAGCTTGATATATCACATTTGGAACATAATTTCATATGAACGTATCTTTACGATAACTTTACTCACAGTGGTTCCGTAGATGGTCAATCACTTCTCGGACGTTGACCTACAATCACAAAATACATAACACCACGAATCTTATCATTACTTATTCATATGGCCATTAGGGCTTAGCTTACATCACGTTGGTTCATGTTTATTCTTATCACATGGCTTAAACACAACACCCTCGCAATCTTAGTGGATTCATACTAATTCAATGCTCAACTCACACACTTGTCATTCAATAACTCGTTACATTCTTTTCTTAGTGTGCGTTTCTATCCCATAACCTCATTACTATGGCTTAATTAAGGCTTAGGAATGCCTAAGATGCCAATGAGGATGTCAAAACATGCCTTGGAACACTTAGGCAAAATTTCAGAATTTTAGGTCCTCGCTCGAGCGAGCTTTCCTCGCTCGAGCGAGTATGCAAAAATGTGACTGGTCGCTCGAGCGCACATTCCTTCGCTCGAGCGATCTGTAAATGATGCAAACTTCTGGGAGCTCGAAATTTACGCTCGAGCGGACTTTTGGTCGCTCGAGCGAAGTGCACAATCTCAGAGTGGTCGCTCGAGCGAGAACCCCTTCGCTCGAGCGAGGCTGCAAAATCTGGAATTTCCAGATTGCACCTTCAACTTCAAAACTCGAATTTAAACCTCCAAAACACCTCTCTTGGGCCCTAGAACTTGATATAACCCAGAAAACTTGTAGAATATGAAAGTTTTAAAGATCAATTGGTAAAATCATGGCCCAAGGTTTGTCAAAACTCACAATTTCAACTTGAATTTTAAGAAGTAAGACATGCATGTGAATTCTTTAAAGCTCTTATCTTCAAAACTCATGAAACTTATAATTTGAGCTCCTAAGCTCCATGCATGGAAGAAATCCTTTACAAAACATGAATTTTAAGCTTTAAAACATGATGAATGACCCATGCATGTGACCAATAACCCATGATAGCAACATAGATGCTCAAAATCAAACTTAATATGTTAAACTCCAATTATTCATGCATGCATGTGGATTCCTCTTCCAAATCCCCTTTCAAGACTTCAAAAGCATGGGATTAATTTACCAAACTTGATGAAATATGCATGCATGTACAATTCAACCTTCAAAATCAACACAAATGGTGAAACTCCTAACTAACATGGTGATTTAACACCTACATGAGTATGTATGCATGAATTGTAACCCAATTCTTAAACCCAAGCTCAATGTACACATTTAATCACAAAATCTTCATGTTAAAGACTTAGATTCACAAATTAGGGGTTGAATTCTCACCTAAAGTCTTGAATCTCACTTGTTCTAACACAATCTTGGTGAATTCATGCAAAATCTCCAACTCTTCTTTGAATTTCTCCTTTCCTTTCTCTAGAACTACTCTCCCTCTCTCTCTAAAATGTTATCTCAGAATTTTCCACTAAGGAGATGAAAAATGAGTTCAAAATGAGCTAAATGGGGCTCAAATATGTTTTGTATGGATTTGGCCACTAGGTGGCAAAACGGTAAATAAGTCCAACTCTTTAATTAGCTTATTTAATCTAATTTAATCATACCAAAACACATTTTAATTAAATATACCATAAGGTTCTAAAAATTCCAATTAACATATTGGTGTAATCAATTCCGGGTTTGGATGCCGATAAGGCTTTCAATTTACAGTTTTAACCATTAAGCATGGACAAACGATTTAACAATCAACAGATAGGCAACCAATTATGTTACAAATCACCTATTAATCCCATCATCAATCTTAATCACTTAATTAACATCCTTAATTACTGATTAGCGGCTAATTACGGATCTTGGTTATTACAGTCTTCCCCCCTTAAAACAGTTTGGTCCCCAAACTCGAGTTATCTTATATCAGAAAGCAAACAACTCCAACTCTTTACAAAACAGAAACATAGTCGTGCTCACAAATAGGCTCACAACCCAAGACAGAATCACATATCACATATAGAAATTAGGGTTCGTATTAATACAGAGCCTTATACACATTCATATTTCATTCTAGAACAGATTCAGATACATGCTCATTTTCATATTCTTGTCCAGATCATACATGGATGGCACATTTCTTGCTCAAGCATGCATTGTGCATTCATTAGCACTAACAGAGCAGAACAGAACGCATAAGCGTAACAAAACAGATACTGATTCATATACGTATAACTGTTCGGATTTCGCACAAGGTCAAACGTGGTACACCCATTAGCTATCAGATCAAGTAGGTCTAAAGACCACAACAGGTAGGTCCGAAGACCACATACATAGCCATGGTATTGTTACCCCCAGGCAAGGGCCATCGGCTACGGTATTCTTACCCCCGAGCAAGGGCCATAAGAGCTAAGGGTGCCACAAAACTTATCAGAGAATTGAACAGTCATGCAGTATGCAACATATAACATTTCAGAAAGCAAAACTTCTTTCATGACATAGAACATAAATATTGTTGCACACAACTTTACTGCATTATTACACGCACTACACACATCAAGCACTTATCGGGGCTATAGATTATACTAATCTCATTTTCATAAGTAATTTTCCCCCGTTAAGTTACAGAAATTCGATTTATTAATTTCTGAGTCAATCATTCGGTCTTGTTCAATTTGGTTCTCAGTTCGGTATTCCATCACAGTCAGTCAAAGTCATTCTGAAGTTATCCAGAGTACAAGGTAATTTCGTACAAGTTATCAGTAAACGGAATTCCGAAGTAACCATTCATATACTTTCCCCCAGTCTCAGTTTTCACAGATTCAATCATACTATGTGTCGATACAGAAACAATCATATTGCTTACATATACCCCCGGATAGTCAAAGTTTATAATCAAACTAGCCTGTTGTCAACAAATTCCATCAGTTCTGAAGTATAGTAACACCAAAGCAGTCATTCTCTAGTCAAACAGGTTCATGGTCAAACGGTAATACCAGGTAATTAATCACATGTCATATATATACAGTATTCCCATATCTCCCAAGCATAAGGTACCAGATTTCATAGTCACATAGTCTGCTACTGACGGTTCACATTCTTCTTAAGTGTTCAGGACCAATTCAAATTTTTCATTCGGTTAATTCCCTTAACGATACAGTCCTGTCATTCAGTCATAAGTAATTTACAATCCCCCATAATGTAATCAAATCATACTGTAGCTCTCAATAAGGGTCTCCTCAGATCAAATTAATAAAAGTTCTACCCGACCGTTTCAGATGAAGTTCTACCCAGTCTTATCAAGGAACAGTTCAAAGCGTAAGTCATCAAACAGGAGTTTATCAGTCAAACAAAGGTTTCATCAAACCACAGTTCTATCAGACTAAATCAGGTGACAGTTCTTCCCTTATCACTCCCCGACGGGGTACATCAATTCTATAGTTCCTACTCCATTCGCTTAGGTATATAGTCAGCAATTTTACAGTTGTTCTAAGTTCCTCGGTTCTCAAATCACAGCAGAGTTATGTATCACAGTAGTTCATATCGAAGAGTTCAGGTCAATACAGTGTTACATTCCCAAGTAAGTTCACATGTAGATGCACAGGTATATATGATTGTTCACATCAAAAGTAAACATCACAGTCAACAGAACAATTTCCCAACTGAGTTCATGTAAGCATAAGGTACACAATAGCAGATCATCATACAGAAGTTTCAAATTAGTCATACAGTCAATAGTCTAGTCAATGTCCAACAATCACAGTCCACAGTTCAGAGGTTATCAACAAATAATCATATCAGTCATTCTGAGCAAAGGTATAGATATATGTGAGTTCAACATGTCCCATATACAGTCGATACTAGTGTGTCTCCGTATTTAACAGTTCAAGCATAGTTCAACAGGTCAATCACAATAGTTCATATTAGCTAGTAGGTCTCAAAATGTTCATTAATCACAATTCAATCCCATCAGTTCTAATAGTCTCACAAGCGAGGTCACATATATATATATATATATATATACAGATACGAGTCTAAGATCAATTATCATTTAGGCATTCGCTCACAAATTTATAAGCAGAAGTTCATTCTTCCCAGCTGACATAGGTTCTCAATTTTCAGAAATTCCCTACGTAACTGATTCATATATACAATTCGGGATCACGGGTCTAATCATTCGATGATGTCAGTCGATATATAGCGGTTCAATTCTAGTCACGGTCACACAGATTTCCCAGTTACAGTCAATCATATTGCGTTCCCACATTTAACAGTTCTAGCATGGTTCAAATGTTCACACTTAACAGTTCATATTAAAATTTTCACAGTACGGTACAAAGGTTTAACCCGACAAATTCCCACTGTTCCCAAGTTCTAATAATTTTCGAGGCACAAGTGGTTCGTTCAGTTCACAAGGTTCAATTATCATGGGTTCATAATTCTAACAATTCAAACTACCTAATTAACACGTCCACCATCTATATCATATCAACTAAGAAACATATGATTCACACACAGATTCCCATAAAACAATTACACATAGTTAGGGTAATACCTGCGTTAGTCATTTCGGTGTTCTGAGCATTTTCTGGAACTAGGGTGTAGATTTAGGCTTTTTGTTGTTCGGATGAGTTCGCGGGCAAGATTTAGCCAAGTGCCCCTTCTGACCACATCTAAAACAAGCCCCTGACAGACGGCGACAAATGCCCCAATGTTGTTTCCCACATTCTCTACAGACAGGTATATCTTTGTTCACATTACTCCCCCGACCTTCTTTGTTCACAGTTATTGCCCCAAATTTCTCATTCACGTTGATCATTGAATTACTTGACATTTCAACTTTCTGTTTCTTCTGTTTCATTCTTTCTGATTCGGTTGATTTGGATATTTTCAAAGCTGCTATGTTTGCTTCGGACATTAAGGCCCTATCAAGAACATCCACGTACTTTGGTAATTTCAAGACACCAACTCGGTCAAATACATCTAAATCAAGCCCACTTTCAAATTTCCTAGCCTTCTTATAATCAGTGTCTATCATATGGGCTAACTCAGTAAATTTTGTTTCATATTCGGCTACAGTCATTTTGCCTTGTTTCAGTTGTATAAATTCAGATACTTTCCTATCTCGGATGCATTGGGGAAAATATTTTTCGAAGAAAATTTCTTTAAATCTATTCCATGTCACACCCTCATTATCATTTCGGACTAACATCCACCATCTCCTAGCTTCTTCTTTAAGTGTAAATGTTGCCAACAAAACTTTCTGTGCCTCAGTACACGGAAATACCTCAAATATTTTCTCAGTTTCTAAAACCCAAGCCTCGGCTTTTAACGGTTCAATACCCCCCAGAAATTCAGGTGGTTTCTTCTTATTGTATTTCTGTGTCAGTTCTATCATATCATAACTAGCTGGTTCAGGTACACATGTTTGCCCTTGTTGCTGTTGTTTCAGATTTTCAGTTAAGACTTCAACCATTTCCTCTAACCGGCTAATTCTAGCGTTAGAAGATTCAGATTCGCCTACATTCCTTGTCCTTTCCATTGATCTATACAGAAACAGGGTGCTTATCAATACAAGGAAAGTTCTTGTAGATTTCATATTTCATTTCATTCCAGACGTGTTTACACTTCAAGTTCAATTCAGACACAGTCACATGATTCTTTGCTTTCATACGTTCGTGTTTATACAGATTTCACATTCAGTATTTGAAATTATCAAGACATGTTATTCCATTTAACTTCTTTGATCATGCATATAAGTTCCATTTCAATTCATCTCTGCTCACATAGTTACACATGATAATGCAATGTCCCTATTTCATTTCTAGGACATCTTATAGCTCATATGGACACGTGTGTGCGGTATAACTCGTGCTCTGATACCACTCTGTCACGACCCAAACCCGCCACTATGGGTTTAGCATCGTAACCGGCCAGTAATCCCTAGATTACCGAAGGCCTCTGAACAGATAAGCATATGATAAGGGGCTAGCGGAAGCAAATACAAAAAATATAATTGTCCAATGAGCTGTGTTGACTTACATGAAACAGAATAATTTAAAACTTTATTTACATAGCCATAAGTTAACCATACATTATATTATACCACACACGTTACAGTATTTCCGTACAGACAACATGATTAAAATAAAGTCCCATGCATAAACAGAATTAATCAACCCTTGAACCCAAGACACTTCGGGAACCTCCACGTGAGGCACAAAGGCTGGCTGACAACAGAAACACAGTCCCCCACAAAACCTTCGGGCTTGCACTCCAGAATGCTCACCTATAATATATATATATGCAAACAGTGAGCTAAAGCCTAGTGAATGACATTAAGGTAAAGGGGTTAGTGAACGAAATCTGAACATTTTTATACGTACAAAACAGATCATAGCATAATCATAGTCATCTCATATCAGAACATAATAATGGCATATCCCATAGAACAAATCACATATCACATAACGTCTTCCGACTAGAGTAACCGGTCCCGGACACCGATTAAACAAACACCACAATGAAGTGGCTAGCGAGATCTCGTAACTGTCATGGACCCGCATTTTCATGCCGTCCCCCATGACTTGGGACTATCTATGGATGCCATAATAGATTTCAAACATGGATCTTCGTTCCACTGAAACATATATCATTTCAGAAATCATAGCTTGATATATCACATTTGGAACATAATTTCATATGAACGTATCTTTACGATAACGTTACTCACAGTGGTTCCGTAGATGGTCAATCACTTCTCGGACGTTGACCTACAATCACAAAATACATAACACCAACGAATCTTATCATTACTTATTCATATGGCCATTAGGGCTTAGCTTACATCACGTTGGTTCATGTTTATTCTTATCACATGGCTTAGAACACACACACCCTCGCAATCTCTTAGTGTGATTCATACTTAATTCAATGCTCAACTCACACACTTGTCATTCAATAACTCGTTACATTCTTTTCTTAGTGTGCGTTTCTAGCCCATAACCTCATTACTATGGCTTAATTAAGGCTTAGGAATGCCTAAGATGCAATGAGGATGTCAAAACATGCCTTGGAACACTTAGGCAAAATTTCAGAATTTTAGGTCCTCGCTCGAGCGAAGCTTTCCTCGCTCGAGCGAGTATGCAAAAATGTGACTGGTCGCTCGAGCGCACATTCCTTCGCTCGAGCGATCTGTAAATGATGCAAACTTCTGGGAGCTCGAAATTTACGCTCGAGCGGACTTTTGGTCGCTCGAGCGAAGTGCACAATCTCAGAGTGGTCGCTCGAGCGAGAACCCCTTCGCTCGAGCGAGGCTGCAAAATCTGGAATTTCCAGATTGCACCTCCAACTTCAAAACTCGAATTTAAACCTCCAAAACACCTCTCTTGGGCCCTAGAACTTGATATAACCCAGAAAACTTGTAGAATATGAAAGTTTTAATGATCAATTGGTAAAATCATGGCCCAAGGTTTGTCAAAACTCACAATTTCAACTTGAATTTCAAGAAGTAAGACATGCATGTGAATTCTTTAAAGCTCTTAACTTCAAAACTCATGAAACTTATAATTTGAGCTCCTAAGCTCCATGCATGGAAGAAATCCTTTACAAAACATGAATTTTAAGCTTTAAAACATGATGAATGACCCATGCATGTGACCAATAACCCATGATAGCAACATAGATGCTCAAAATCAAACTTAACATGTTAAACTCCAATTATTCATGCATGCATGTGGATTCCTCTTCCAAATCCCCTTTCAAGACTTCAAAAGCATGGGATTAATTTACCAAACTTGATGAAATATGCATGCATGTACCAATTCAACCTTCAAAATCAACACAAATGGTGAAACTCCTAACTAACATGGTGATTTAAACCTACATGAGTATGTATGCATGAATTGTAACCCAATTCTTAAACCCAAGCTCAATGTACACATTTAATCACAAAATCTTCATGTTAAAGACTTAGATTCACAAATTAGGGGTTGAATTCTCACCTAAAGTCTTGAATCTCACTTGTTCTAACACAATCTTGGTGAATTCATGCAAAATCTCCAACTCTTCTTTGAATTTCTCCTTTCCTTTCTCTAGAATTACTCTCCCTCTCTCTCTAAAATGTTATCTCAGAATTTTCCACTAAGGAGATGAAAAATGAGTTCAAAATGAGCTAAAGGGGGCTCAAATGTGTTTTGTATGGATTTGGCCACTAGGTGGCAAAACGGTAAATAAGGCCAACTCTTTAATTAGCTTATTTAATCTAATTTAATCATACCAAAACACATTTTAATTAAATATACCATAAGGTTCTAAAAATTCCAATTAACATATTGGTGTAATCAATTCCGGGTTTGGATGCCGATAAGGCTTTCAATTTACAGTTTTAACCATTAAGTATGGACAAACGATTTAACAGTCAACAGATAGGCAACCAATTATGTTACAAATCACCTATTAATCCCATCATCAATCTTAATCACTTAATTAACATCCTTAATTACTGATTAGCGGCTAATTACGGATCGGGGTTATTATAACTTCCTTTTAAGCTTTCCAATTCTACTGTAAATAAGCCATTATCTCTTATTCATAGTGATGTATGGGGGCCATTTCATTCTTCTTCTTCTAGTTACAAATTCTATGTGCTTTTCATTGATGTTTTTAGCAAGTTTACTTGGCTTTATCCTCTCTGTTATAAAAGTGAAGTTTTCTCAAAATTTTTGGAATTTAAAGCTTATGTTGAGACTCAATTTTCTACTAAATTGCAAGTGTTTAGGACTGATGGAGGTACTGAATTTGTTAATTCTTTGTGGCTAAATTTCTAAAAGCTCAAGGCATTGTTCATCAATTATCTTGTTCATACACTCCACCTCAAAATGGTGTCTCTGAACGCAAACATAGACATATTAGTGAGACCACTATTGCTTTGCTTCATCACTCCTCTGTTCCCACCAAGTATTGGTTTGATGTAGTCTCAACTGTTACTCATCTCATTAATAGACTACCCAATGCAATTCTTTCTCATAAATCACCCTATGAACTTCTTTTTTATACTTTACTTGATTACTCTTTTCTGAGAGTGTTTGGGTGCCAATGTTTCCCTTGGTTGAAACCCTATACCAGAAATAAGCTCCAACCTAGGTCTACTCTCTGTGTCTTTCTTGGTTATCATTCCTCCTATAAAGGTTACAGATCTTTGGACATGGCCACAAGGAAAGTCCATCTTTCTTGACATGTGAGCTTTCATAAGGATATCTTTTCTTTTTCTATTGTATCTCCTGTCTCTACAGTCTCTTCCTTGTCTACTCTTCAGTCTTTCTTTTGGCCTGTTTCTTCCTTGCCTTAGCAGCTCTCTGTTGCTGCACCAACTCAGACTATTGTTGCACCAGCTCAGTCTTTTGCCTCTGTATTGGCTCAGACCTCTGCTGCCCCAGCACAGATCACTGCTGCACTTGCTCCAGCACAGTTCACTGCTGCACTAGCTTAACCTACTGTTGCACCAATTCAGACTACTGTCGCACCAGCTTAGTCTTTTGCCTCTAGTTTGGCTCAGACCTCTGCTGCCCTAGTACAGATCACTGTTGCACCTGTTCCAGCATAGTTCACTGCTGCACCAGCTCAGTATCCAGCTGTTGCCCCAGCTCAGACTAGTCCTGTTCAGTCTATTTTTATTGATTTACCTCATATTTTTTCTTCTGCAAATATCCATCCCATGGTCACTCGTTCAAAGGTCCATGGCTTTGTGGCCTACACATCCTCCTCCTTTGTTGATATTGAGCCTTCTACTTACCAACAGGCCCTTGCCTCTCCACATTGGCATGCTGCTATGCTTGAAGAGTACAATGCTTTAATGGCTCAAGGAACTTGGTCTTTTGTCTCTTTTCTATCTTCTAAGCAGGATATTGGTTGTAAATGGGTGTTCCGCTTTAAAAGAAACAGTGATGGTTCCATTGCCAGATACAAGGCACGGTTCGTAGCTAAGGTTTGTTGCAACAAGAAGGTACTGATTATACTGAAACCTTCAGTCCCGTAGCTAAACATCCGACAATTCGCATTTTGCTTTGTCTTGCTTTACATCATCACTGGCCCTTAAAGCAACTGGATATTAGCCATGCTTTTTTACATGGTACCTTGGATGAGGAGGTTTATATGACACAACCACCAGGATTTATCAATTCTTCTTTCCCCAAACTTGTGTGCAGATTACAGAAGGTTATCTATGGGTTGAAACAAGCTCCCAGAGCTTGGTATTCTACTTTTTCTAGATTTTTGATTTCTCAAGGCTTTGTCAATAGCCACTGTGATAATTCTTTGTTCATCCATAAAACTTCTACCTCTATTACTATTTTTCTTGTGTATGTGGATGACATACTTCTTACTGGTAGCAATCTCTCTCATCTTCAAACACTTATCCACCATATACATTCAGCCTTTGCCATGAAAGAGTTAGGTGACATTTCCTATTTTTTGGGAATTTCAATTCAATCTCTTGGTGATTCTTTTTTTTTTTTTTTTTTTATCTTAACAAAAGTATGCTTCTGATATTCTTGTCAAAACAGGCATGACTTCTTGTAAATCTTGTCCTACACCTAGCTCCATGAAACCTTCTCTTAATCCTGTTACTTCCCTTCCTTTTGTTCAACCTCAGTTATATCGCAACTTGGTTGGAGCACTGCAATATCTTACTATTACCCGTCCAAATCTTTCCTTAGCTATCAATCAAGCATGTCAATACATGCAAGCCCCTACAAATGGTCACTTTGCTTTGGTTAAGAGAATTCTTCGATTTGTTAAGGGATCTTTCTCTCATGGTTTGATTTTTCGTCCTAGTTCTTTTACCTTACAAGCCTTCTCTGATTCTAACTGGGCTGGTGACCTCATAGACCGCAAATCTAGTTCAGGTTATTGTGTCTATCTTGGTTCCAATATCATCTCTTGGTCTGCAAAGAAACATTCTACTGTTTCTCAATCTAGTACTGAGGCTGAATACCAATCTCTTGCTCATGCTACTGCTGAATTGAGCTAGTTACAGATGCTTCTTCATGATCTTTCTATTCCTACTACCATTCCTCCCATTCTTTGGTGTGACAACTTATCAGCAATTGCTCTTGCTTCTAGTCCGGTATTTCACACACGCTCCAAACACATTGAGGTAGACTGTCACTTTATTCGTGAAGAGGTTGCTGGCAAACAACTTGTTCTCAAATACATTCCCTCAGTTGATTAGATTGCAGATATATTTACTAAGCCTTTGTCAGCATCTCGTTTTCATTTTCTTCAGTCCAAGCTCATGGTCAGCTCCTATCCTATCAGCTTGAAGGGGGGTGTTAAGGATATTGAAGTAACTCCTATTGCAACAGCTCCTCCAGCTGCAACTCATTCAGCTACAATCACAGCTGCAAGTTCAGCTTCAGCTCATGCAGCTTCATTACCAGATCATGGTCAGCTTCAGCTCAAGGCTCACTGATAGTTACACCTTCCAACTGACTTTCCGTATCATATGGTGGTTAGTTAGAAGTAGTTAGGATTTGTTAAGTCAGTTAGATATCTCTTGTATAACTTGTATAAATACACTCTGTATCTTTGATATTTTGTAATGAGAATTGAGTTCAGTTTTTCATCATAATGCAATAGGAAAATGCTAGTTATAATGAATTTGTGTCTGAATTTTATCTCAAAAATGAGATGGCTAGCGTAAATTTAAAGTTAGTGGTATATGTGCTATACTTAAAATAATGAAAAATTATTGTAATTTATGAATGTACTTTTTAAAGTAATTTTCTCAATATTTTTTCTGAATATGTATACTAAGTACAATTGAATGGAGATAAGTTTTAGTGACTTGTAATTTTAAACTAATAAATTAATCTAAAATGATGTGGTAAGGGAATTAGACTCCATACTATTGAGTACACAACAAATTAAAAGTTCACATTTATCACATCACATCACATCAATATAGATCAAATAGTGAGAAATCACCAGAGGTGGTAGTAACGTGGATAACGCACTTGCTTTCCACACAGAAGAACAAGGTTCGACACTTGGGGGGTGCGCTTTTTAGAGGTGGCATTGTATTTTTGTTGCCAAACTGAGATGTGGGTGAGGTCCATTATTACCCCGTACTGTGTCCCTTCCTATGGGTTGGGTTAAATTTGACCACCCGGAGTCAGGGCCTATGGTACTATATTGTCCCCATGGAGTGTCCTTTTCTTGTTAAAAGGAAAAAATAAAAAAAATAAAATAAAATAAAAATTGCGAGAATCATTTTCCTATGTATAAAGCCAAATATGTAAATACTAGAAGCACTCTCTTATTGATCTTGGTATTCTCTTAAAATTATAATGTCTTTTCTGGACTCCTTACATAAAATTTATTAAATAAAAGGGATTAAATTTATAAAAAAAATGTCACATGTCACATCATGAAGATTAAATAAATTTAACGGTATAAAAATATTCTATTTATGTATAATTGATAATTAAGATTGAATGAATTTAAAAAAAATTACCTATAAAGCTCATTTTGAGAAATGATGATCCATTTAGTCTCAACGATTTTCTTATAAATTAATTAGTCCCATTGATTTTGGAAAGGTAGATTTAATATATTATTTAAAAATTAGATTTACGGTTGTACCCCTATTTGTATTATGTTTCTTTTTTTCTTTTTTCTTTTTTTTTTTCCTTTTCTACTAGAAAGGTAAGATACACAATTAATGGGAATCAAATTTAGGATGAAATTTTATATAGGAATTTTTTTATATGAAAAAATTTCAAGAACTACAAAAATGACTTGAAATATGAGATTTTTTAAACATTCCAAAAGAATGTAGATTCTTCAAATATTTCAAAAGAAGTACAAAAACTTCTTACTAAGTTTTTTGGCAAATATATAATTTCAAACTGTAACACTCTAATATAAACTCTAAAAAAATTTCTTAGTGTATTTTTTTCCAAAAGTAACACTTCAATATAACACTCCAAAAAAATTTCCTAGTGTAACACTTCAATGTAATACACAAAAAAATTTCTTAGTATACTTTTCCCAAACGTAACACTCCAATGTAACATTCCAACAAAAATGATGTATAATTCTTCAAACTATTCCAAAAAGAGTATAAAAATGTATTAGTAAGTTTTGGGCAAATATATAGTTTCAATTTGTGAATATTATGTTTGGGAAAAATATACCAAGGAGTTTTTTAATGTTTTTGTGTGTTATATTAGAGTGTTACATTTAGAATTACATTGATTGAAATGTTACGTTTAAGAAAAGTACACTACGGAGTTCTTTTTTTTTTTTTTTTTTTGGAATGTTATGTTATCACGTTTGAGAAAAGTACACTAAGAAGTTTTTTAGTGTGTTGAATTGTAGTGTTATGTTTTTATTTGTAATGTGAACTTTGTTCCAGAAGGAGGAAAAGTCGAAAATCTCTATAATGCGGATTGTCCAAATGTATAGTTTCACATTTGAAGAAACCCACTTTTATCCTTCAAAAATTAAATCCAAACGTGTAATTAACTATCATTTTGTGTAATTTCTACTTTAATGAGACCTTCAGTTCATTAACAAAAAAAAAACAAATAAAGGATTAAACAATTCACAAGATTATATTTTAAAATTTATTCGTGTTTCATCATAAATTTAATGGTTAATATTATTTTTCAAATAATGAAATGTGTCGGAACGCACACAAATTTGCTGGCGAAATCCATAATTGGACGTGTAACACTTACCATGTAAGTACCTAATTGGTCCTTTATCCACATGAGTCAATGTAGACATTTTCTTCTTTATATGTTTTCTTGTTTGTTTTTAATTTTTTCAGAAAGTTTGCACACGACTTATACACAATGAGTTCGCATATTGTGATCCTTTTATTTTCTAATAAAAAATTCACCATTATCATTGTAATTTTACAAACACAATTGACACACTATTTTAAATAAAATTTTTATTTATAAATCACTTTTCGAACATTTATTACCAATAGCAAAGGTGAAAATTCTTCTAGAGAAACTAAAATATTCGACATTCAATTATCTTGCTAGTAATTGGTGAGGATTTCATATGGGTTCCACATAAAGAGATAGTGGAGCACAAATGTCACGTTTGGAGCACAAATTATCTATCACGTTTGGTCTTATCTTATATTCTATTTCATATTTGTTGGATGATCGGGATTAAAGGTTATATTATAACAAATTCAAGTTTTAGAAAAAATAAATTTAGAAATAAAATTATTTTATTATTAAAAGTGTCATTATTATACTTTTAGAAACAAAATTAAACATTTAGATATGAATTACTATCCGGATCAAAATTTTTGTCTCAAACAATAAACTTTTGAAATCAAATTATTTTGTCCTTCCATTTATGGATGACATTTTCAAAATTGTCCCTATTTTTTAATTTTTTTTATTTTTACTTTTTGAGCCAACAATTTAGCGACTATACTCGCTACAACAGGATTTGGTCCCTAAATTTTTTTATAATAAAATTTTTACTTTTAGGAATAATTTTGACTCACAACTTTTATTTGTTGCAGTGTTAAAAATATTTTTGACAAAGAACAATATGTAGAATGAGACAGAGATAATCTCATCACACCACAATCATTTTAAGAGAATTACAATTCAGTCTATTTGCCATAAACATTTTCAAAATAATGAATGGTCAAATACTATGAAGAATCAACCAGATTAGTCTTTGTAAAAACAAAAACAACACCAACTAACCAACTATTAGGAATAGTCAAAATCCAACTAGCTAACTATTTGGAATAGTCAAAATCTATCTAATAAGAGAACGTAGATTCTGTTATTTTCTCCTTTTTTTCTAACAACTTATCAAAAACAACAATGACATGAATGCTGCGGAAAAGATTTAATGTACGCCTGCATGAGAAAATAAAAATAAATAAATAAGGATTGTTTGTTAATGTTTTTTTTTATTTTATTTTGTCTTATTTTTATTTTTTTAAATTGAAAACGAAAATTTGTTTGGCATATTGTTTTCGTTTTAAAAATAAAATAAAATGGATTTCAAATTTCAAGTCACGGGACAATCACTTTGTGTATTATGTCGAAGGTTAGATGTGTACCCAATCTTTCTCCTCCCAAATACACATTAATGTGTACTAATTGGGCGTTGTTTTTTACCAAAAAAAAAAAAAAAGTTTTTCACTTATTTTTAAAACAAAATTTCATTTTCTCCTTTCACACACCATCACCCACCGCCACCACCGGTCACCGACCAACACTATACACCATCGGAGGTTGGAGAGCTTCAGCCAATATCTGTCGATTTTGTGACAAATGGGCGATCATTGTAGTGATTCTCAGCTACCTCGTGACTTTCAACAAAATCCAAACACTAACTCTAATGGACACCTCCGACCTTCCACTACTGTCGATCACTACATCTATCCACCACCTTCCATCTTTTGTCATCTACTCCAGTAACTCATAAAATATATTTATTTATTTTCAAAATATTTTAAAAATAAAAATAAAAGAAAACTTGTTTCTTATTTTTTTTAAACAAAAAACTAAAAACTAAAAACATTAACAAAACTAGACTTAAGAAATTGATATATAGTTACTGCTGAATTTAGAATCGAGTAATGATTATTTAAATATAAAATTTTTATTCATGGTCTAATATACATTTTTTTATTTTAAAACAAAATATTCATAAAAATAAAAATAAATTTTGCTCTATCAGCTGGCTTTTGACGAATCGCAGGCTTTAAAACGCGTTGGTGGTCAGCCCAAGGAGCATCCAATCAAAACACGCATGTTTCTACCAACAAACTAAATTCTCTGACTGTGAACTGGGTTATGCTCTTTAGGCATATGAAGCCCACCACACATCTCATCTTAGTTTGATAATTTGAATTATTTATTTTTGATAATATTATATAATTATTTATAAAAAATTAAGTTAATTTGATAATTATAATAATGTTAGTTTATAACATTTTTTTATAATAAAAAATAAATGATTAATATTATTTAAAAATTAGATTATTTATTTGTTTAGAAATAAATATAATAAATTAACGCGTCTACGGTTATTAGATTGATCTAATTTTTTTTATTGAATGATCTACACGTGTGATTTAAAAAATGAACGATTCAAATTATCGAAGTAAAACTCATGAGAAGCTATACGAGTTTAAACAACATGACTCAGTCTACTTTGTAGAGCAGACATAATCTTATTCCAAAAGGTAAATCCTTCAAAACACCAAGTACTTGAGCAACAACTCTTTAAATAATTATAATTTTAATATAATAATTTGGATAAATTACATTGATTATTCTTAAAATTTTAAAAATTGTATAATAAATTTCTACAATTTTGATATAATTGCATTGATTTTATTTTTAGCAAATTTAAAGTGAGATAGCATGTAAACATAAGAATAAATAAAGGTAAAATATATATTTAATGTAAAAGTGATAATAATATCATTTTTCTTCTATATGACTAAAAGAGTACCGATTTAAAAAAATAAGTATTATGTGAAGCCAAACTTGTGAAGTTTAATGTATTTTTTTCAAATTTTAAGAAATGTTGGTTTAATTTACCCTAATAATTTTAAGTTAATGATCTAAGATATATGGGTATTGATTAACAAAGTTTAAAATATTTATAAATTGTTTATGTTTCACACTTTTATAAGTAATGTAAAATAATTTCAAACTTATTAACAAATACTTTTGGAAAACTTCTTAATAAAATCTATCTATTTAATAATTAATTTATTTTGACAAGTAATTTATTTCAACAAAAGGAAATCTTTTTGTGAACCTTTTTTTTTTTTTTATCTTTAGTAAAAAAAAAATTAAATATTTAAAAAATTAAATTTTAAGTTCTACTAGGCTAAACTGACCAGAAAAGTAAAAAAATAAAAATTTGAGAAGAAGTCCACTAAAGATTAAAAAAACAGTTGGCTTTTTTTTTGGTCTTTACTAAACTTTTTTAGAATTTTATTTATTTAATTTTACTTTTAGATCCTTTCACATTAGATGGACTTGAAAACTAAAAATTATTGACATAATCTAGAAAAAAAAAAAAAAAAAATCACTAAAGGCAAAAGTAATATACTTTTTAAAAATTAATGATTCAAGTTAATCTTTTGAAATCAACTACTAAAATGTAAAGAATTTTTTGAAAGGTGTTTATTATAGAATTTTGCTTGCTAGTTGATATTGTACTACATATCTTTTTAGGATTGTTACCTAGATATACTCAGAAATATTAATATTAATGCATGGTTTATATTTATTTTATGTATAAATTCTACAATATATCAATTAAATTTCAGCATGACTGCATAAATTTCTTAACAAATTTTCATTACTATTTACAGAAATTTTAATATATTTATTTGATTAAAAATTGCATATCTGTCATAACCAATATCAATTCGTGATATAACCAAACACCTATGAAAATTATAATTAACTTTAATTTGACAATGTATTAGCCTTATCACTGCATTGAAATTGGTTACTAACACCAATTTAAAGAATAACTTGCTTATAATATTACTATACCATGACTAAAAAATATTTAGTAGCATAAATCCTAAATTATCGCTGACCAATCATATTTTTAGTAGCCTATTGTGGAATTTTTGGAGACTAAATTGTTTTAGTCGGCGTCCCAAAAGTATAATTTGTTATAGTGAATACATGGTGTGTATTTACCATGACACTACTAATTTTTTAGTATTCTCAATTATTATTTTTAATATCTCCCTAAGAGCATTCATATTAGTCTCAACAAAATAATTTTTTAACTAAATATTAGAAGTAAAACATGAAAATATTTCTTCATCAGCCTTAACAAACTAATTTCTTAACCAACTATTATTTCTAAGGAGATGCCTTATCTCCAGCTGGGCTTTCGAACGGAAGAGGTGCCTTTGGACTTGATAAGTCCACTCTAATAATCTAAAGTGTTCATCTTGTACAGTCCAATGAGAAGATTATTTGTATAAAAAAATTAAATTGATCAAATAAAAATAGTTATATGTTTCGATCACATTTGTATTAAAAATCAGCAAATATAATTTTGAAAATAGACGGTCCACTTTTTTAATACAAAGGTGAATTGATCACATTGTTAATAATGACCATTTTAAAATTTTGCATAAATATTCTATTTCATGATTCTTAAAAAATAACAGTTCTAATAACTGAGGTACACCCTGAAATAGGTCCACGAAGCCCAATAGTATCTCTCCATAATCCAAACCCTGTTTATGATTACTACAACACCAATACAAATTTATTTAGGTACAGTGCACATTGTTTATTCAATAGTTTACCAATTTTTTGATAGATTTAGTTCTACTATATTCTGCTTTTTTTTTTTTTTTATTATTTTAGAAAGTGGATAATAAAAGAGTTTTTAAAAAATAGAATTAGAAAAAGATAACTTCATAAAATAGAGGAAGGGATTTTTGAGTAATAATTGAAACAAATTTTTTTCACTGAATATGTCCTAAAGAAGCCATGTTGACGCATGTTTTTTAATTGCTTTGAGAAGATTTTTTAAATTCACAGGAAGAAATTGGTATTTACACACTTTTTTCTTTGATCTGTTTTAGAGAGGGTAGTACAACATTGGTTGTGTATATTTAAAAGATAATAATCTTATGCATTTTTCAAATCATATAATAAATTTTCTTATATAATATGGAATTGTGGGTTACATTGAAGATAATATCCCACTCGTAGACCCATTTGAAAATTAACTATTTTAATTAATTTTTTGATATTGTATAAAAATTTATGCAAAAAGTAAAAAAAGTGATATGATAATTTCACTATAAACCTCACTCCCCAAACAGGGCCTTGGATGGGTCAAACCTATTGCAAGTTTACACCCGTTACAGCAAAAATGAGCTGCCCACGATAATCAATCGAGTTATGTTAGGGATTCTAAATAATTTATTAAATTTTTTATCAAAATTTCACGTGGGTGTAGAACCCGCACACACGTGGGTTCGTGTGAATCCCACACCCATTTAAGAAGTTCAGTAAAAACTTTAATAGATTATTTAGAATTTATAGCATTTTCCTAATCAATATGGGCCTCCCTAACTATAACTTCTGTTTTTACGTTATTACAGACCTAGTAAAATAATGCTACACGCCCAATAAAAAAATAAAAATAAATAGAAAATGCCCAAAAATTGAAATGCATGGATCAAAAATTATTTGGGCATTCACACAGAGGTCCATTTTTTAAGCTATTGGGATAGGCCCAAACTTAAATATTTTTTAGCTTAATGAATATTATATGTTCAAAATTTATTTATCTATCTATCTGTTTAAATGTCACATATTTTTACATGTGTCACTTATCAACCTAACTATCTATACAAACATAAATATTTGTATACGTTTTACCTATCTA
The DNA here is from genome assembly GCA_030407325.1 of Camellia japonica. Lineage (NCBI taxonomy): Eukaryota > Viridiplantae > Streptophyta > Magnoliopsida > Ericales > Theaceae > Camellia > Camellia japonica. Next base: position 146,277,877 of record JAPPVO010000032.1, read on the forward strand.
GCCACCTATATGTTTAATGTCACCTATCTGTCCACCTTGTCACTACCACCCTTTGCTGTCGGTGACTTTTTCGATGCCGGCAACTTTTCGACATGTATCCTTATTACCAAAAGAAATTAAATCTTGAACTAAATAACATATGCCTCATAGGAATGAACATTTTACCAATTAACTCAATTCATTTAGGTGTGACCCATATCACAGTATTTGAATATATACCATACATTTCATGTTTTGGAGCAATTTTATGGGTTTATAGATTTTTCGGCGGTAATATAATCCAAAAGAAAAAAAATATAGAAGTTGGACGGCCATCCCATCCCATCAATAGTTTTTTAACCAGCTAGATCAAACTTGAAAAAGTCTAGTAAATCAATTTCTCTGAGAAGAAATAGAATCGATTTTTGAGATAAATTGATTTAGTAAATTTTTTCAAATTTGATCTCTTTTTTTAAATTAAAATTAGGAGTTGTGGTCTTAAAAAATGACACCCAAAAAAATAAAATAAAAATAATCATAAGAACCTTTCCCAAAATAAACATTCAAACCTAGTTGTTTTTCCTTACATAAAGGCTGTGAGTTTGGGTGGCCCAATCTATTGCTTAGGTGACCCAACTTCAATTTTTAATGGTTGATAGCCCACTTGACTGCCAATCATTTGAAGCTAAGATCTGGCCCATTTCAAGAACGATGAGCTTCCAAGAACTCCAAACTAACTACCTATTTGTATAAAAAATGTATTGAACACCACAAATAATTACGTTCAAATAGGGGAAGAGGTGAGATTTATCCCGACAGGACAAGAGTAACAATACAGTTTATAATGTTATAGCAGAAACAGGCATAGTAAGCAAAATCATACCAAAAGAAAATGGGGGATACGAAATAACCATAGCAAATGCATCAGATGGACGTCAAGGGGTTGATATTATTCCTCTAGGACCAAAACTTCTTGTTTCAAAAGGCGAATATATCAAATTTGATCAACCATTGACGAGTAATCCTATTGTGGATGGATTTGGTCAAGGAGATGCAGAAATAGTGCTTCAAAATTCATTACGTGTTCAAGGCATTTTGTTCTTATTAGCATCTATCGTTTTGGCACAAATTTTGTACTTGTTCTTGCTAATTTCTCCATAAAAAGTAAGAAAAACGAATAGTTTTGATTAATTTCATTATTAAGCAATATATTTAACAAAATAATTGTGTGTAAACAGATGCTTGAACATATTAAAAGACATGATCACAGACCAGGAACAAATGGCACTCCGGTGGATGGCAACCATGCCCAGCCAGCAATCAAGTTTGTAACAGTGAATTGCAACGCAACATTTTCACTTCTTATAACATGATAACCTGGCCATTTTACTCTGTTTCTGGTGGAAGAACCTGGCCCAAGATTCATGTATTCTCCATAATACAAAGTACTTTGAGCGAAATTACTATTTTCCCATGCCATCCAACCCGTCGGATTCACCAAACTACCAAGATAGGTTTTAAGGAAAACAGTTCGAGAGTATTGTTGCCATGGTCGTCCCAAGTACGTGTTGAATGAACTAACCACAAGGCTAAGGTCAGGAGCGGCCATGACTACTGAGTTATGGATTGAAATGCCAGTGTTTTGGAAAGGGTCACATCTTCCTTGAGCAGTTATTACGTTCGCTTGGCCCCATAAAGGCTTTCTTACACAGATAATGCAATTTTGAAACACTACTGCGACATTCCCAAAGATGAAATCGATAGTGCCATATATGTAGCAAGATTTGAAGAACTGTCATTAAGTAGGGACGAAGAGAGTATGTTGGTAGCCTTCAATTCCACAAGAATAAAAGACTAAGAGATCTAATGCAGATCGAAGAGCCACAGCTTGACCACCTTTTGGCCCAGTTGTGTTGCGAAATGTAATACCACGAGCAATGAATCCAACACCGTCAACCCCTGAGGAGTCATGCATGTTTGTAGAAAATTAGTGTTATACAAACAAATAAAACTTACAAAAATGATGTGATTTATATCATGTTATTTTAGTTTTGTGTGTTCTGCAAAGAAATGGAGGAAACTATTAACCATGTGTTACTTCACTGCCCTTTTGTGTGGTTGATCTAGTCTTACTTTGTTAGATGGTAGGGGCTACAATGGGCTTCACCAGGTTCAGTACAGAGTATCCTACAGTGGTGGTCTGGATGTAGATTGAGGCAGCTAGAAAAGAAGTTGCGGAATGTAATCCCATTTGCTATTTTTTGGTCCATCTGAAAACAGAGGAATGACTGTGTGTTTAATAGGGTGAAGCCTAATTTTGTAGTTCTGTGTGAAACCATTAAGGTGCGAATTGCCTTGTGGGTTAAGTCCTCAGTTCCGGCTTTGAATTACTTTGTTCATGATATGGTGCATAATTTGTACTAGGTTAGAAGGTGCTTGGCTTAGGAGTTTCAGCAGCAGCTTTGGTGGTTTTATGCAGCATAACAGGTTATCAGTAAGAGGTTGTCAGCACATCAGGTTTTGGTGTCATTGATTGACTGCTTAGTGATTATCAGCACATCAGGTTCTGATTTTTTGCTGTGAAGTTCTGTGGCTGCAAAGTCTTGGTGACTAATAAGAGGGTGTTTGCTTTGCTGATGTGATAGTCTTGGTGATTACTGTGACTAATTTGTGGTTTGCTCAGTATTACCTTGGTGATTATGGTGACTAATTTATTGGTTGAACTAATTTGTTGTTAGTCTACTGTTAGACTTGGTGTTTTTCTGCTGCTATACTGGTGGCTAAGAAGCTGGGCTACTGAATGGAGGGTTGCTTGTTGTTTTGAATGTTTGGTTAATTTGAATGGAGATCATGACAGCAAGGTTATAGATCTATTTTGAATGGGGTCATTTGTCTTGTTGTTGTGCTGGTTTTTGCTGATGTTTGCTGAGATTAATCCATTGGTTCCTCGATCATATTTCTGGTTTTTTGTCTTGCAGCTGTGCTGGCTTTGTCTTGCTGATGTTGCACTAGTTTTTCCTAAGTTTTGTAGGATTGATTGCTTAGCAGTGGCTGCAACTTATGGGTGTTTTTGCTGGTTGTTGTTTGCTAGGCTGATGTTGAGGACTGGTGTAGTTTTGGTGGACTGCTGCTGTGTATTTTTGTTGGACTAATTATTGGTTTTCTTTTCTTTTGCTCTGTTTGTTGGTCTCTCACCAACTAAAAGATTGGAGCTTGATCTTGCTCCAAACTCCTCTTTATTAATGTAATTTTCCATACTTTGTATGTGTTTAATCAATAAAGTCCTTTTTTGCTGATCAAAAAAAAAAAAAATGTTATTTTAGTTGATTATAGGTATCTTAAATAAGAAACTGTGGGAAAAGTTTGTAATGAATGATGTCAAAATAGTAATGTCAAAGCTAAATTTTGGTAACTCAGTATAAAAAATTAATGCCACAATTTAGTATTATTATTTCAATGATGCAACTAATATTTCTTATAATCATTCATAAAAATAAATTTAGATGTCATTGGCAAATTTCCCATCATAACATATAGAACAACTTTCCTACATGCACAAAATTGGTACAAAAATGGAAGAGAGAAAAGTATGCAAAATAAATTAAATACAAAATATATATGAATGAACAAAAGCTAGACAAAATTTTTCGATAAAATTCATTTTTAAAAAGCATCTTAATCGTCATATAAAATTTCAATTTCTGTACTTCTAAACTTGTTAAAGATTTATACATTTGGTGACCTTTTCATTGAGGGTAGTGTTTTTTCTAGAGCCTAGAAAACATAACAAGACATTGACCTTAATTTGTAATAGACATGGTGTTGGGGTAGCTTTAAATGGAGGTATTTGTTTAAAGTAAAACTTGTGTACAGCTAGGACAATAATGCTCAAAGTTACAACTTTCAACACCATTTGAGAGGCTTGGGCCTTAGAAGCTCCTCGGTTATGAATATTTGCTTATTGCTGAAATGGTGGTGGAGGTTTAGGGGTGAGACTCACGCTTTGTAGAAGGTAGTTATTTGTTCAAAGTATAATATGGGGGGGTGGAAGTTGACTTCCACACATGGAAGGAAATAATAGAGTTTCAAAAATCTAGTCAGATATCATCCGTGTAGCGATCTCTAAGCCTGTGATTCATAATTTGTACCTTGTAAACACTGTAATTGAGTTGGGGAATGGGTAGAGAGCTCAATTCTGGCTTGATAAATGGGTAGAGGAGTTGTGCCTTAAGGAAGTATTTCCCAGACTCTTTTCTTTGCCTACTGAGAAGAATGGAACAATTGTTGAGTTTTATAACAGACGGAGAGGAACTCAGGGCTGGAATCTGGGCTTTAGGAGTGTCACGACCCAAACCTGCCCCTATGGGTTTAGTATCGTAACCGGCCAGTAATCCTTGGATTACCAAAGGCCTCTTGGCATAATAACACATAGCAGGGGCTGCGGAAGTAAATAATCAAGACATACATAGTCCATAGAGCTGTGCGGACATACATGAAACAGATAACTTAAAACTTCATAACAGTGTTACAAACTTTACACATCATTTCCCAACTTACAATATCAGACATTCTGACCAACACAACATAGTATAAACATAGCCTATCATGTTTACAAAAACAGCCATGAAACTTGACTTCAATCGGAACCTCCTCGGGAGGCACAATGGTTGGCTGACAAAACTGAAACTTAGGCCGTCAATTCTGGGCCTGGTCACGTGCCTGCTCACCTACATACATAATATAAATAGTGAGCGACAGCCCAGTGAATAATAACAAAGTAAAGACTTTAATGAATGATGTCCATAACTTGTCTTACAACATTTCAGGATCATAATCAGATAGTGAAATAGAATCATAGTCTTATCCTTGTTTAATCATATATAGTACATCTATTAGCTTAAACATGTCTCTTTGGTCAAGCATATCAAGTTCCATAAAGGAACCTCCGGTACCGGGTAACATATCTCATACATGGGCCACGATATTATTTCCCCCGGGCGAGGGCCTGTGCCACGGTATTGTTTCCCCCAGGCAAGGGCCTGTGCTACGGTATTCTTTCCCCCGGGCGAGGGCCTGGGCCACGGTATAAACCCCCGGGGTAGGGCCTCATGACCATAAGCCACAGTATTATGTCCCCTGGGCGAGGGCCTTTGCTAAGGATACCACAATTACGTTTCGAAGAAAATTGGACAATCATTCATTCATACAAAACATAACATTTCAGAAACTTGTCATCTCATATCATCAAAAAATAATCATAGTTAAACATAACTTTATAGAGTTATTACTCACAGATAATTGGTAGCTCCAGTTAGATGACAAAGTGGGCAATTCACTTATCTCGAGGCGCGTGACTTAAATAACATGATAGATATATACATTGAATTCCCACACTCAAACTGAACATCACTTAATTCATTGCTCTTAGTGTGTTTCTAGCCTTCAATCCTTATTATGGAGTCTTAACATGGCCTAGGAATACCTAGGATGGAATGAGGATGCAAAAATGTGCTGGAAAACATTTTTCAAAACTTGCTGAAAATAAGGTCCACGCTCGAGCGTGGCTTTTCCCGCTCGAGCGGACATGCAGACAATGAAGCTCCGCTCGAGCGTGACTTCCCTCGCTCGAGCAGACTGTAAACTCTTGAAAAAGTACTGGTTGCATGTTTTTCACGCTCGATGGACGCTCGACCCACGCTCGAACGTAAGACTCAGACCCTCGCTCGAGCGCGGATTCCCTCGCTTGAGCGGACTGCAAAACACATGAACTTCTGGACATATGCATTTTACGCTCAAGCGTGACTCTCGACGCTCGAGCGAAAGTGCATGTACTCAAAGTGTATGCTCGAGCGTGAAGTCCTCCGCTCGAGCGTGGATAAAAAATCTGGAATTTCCAAATTGATCCTCAAGCACAAAACTCAACCTTTAAAGCTTCAAACTCGATTTTTCTGGACCAAAACTTGAGAAAAATACATGAAGACCCTAAAGCAACATGAATTAAAGATATTTCAAGAAACCATGGCCCAAAGGCATGCCAGTTGTACAAAATTTCAACACAAACTTTATGAATATGTCATTAATACAACATGCATGAACTCCCTTGAATTCAAACACTCCAAAACATGATCAAACTTGGTAATTTAATAGAAAACATGATAAATGACCAAAATGTAAGTGAGGTTAACACATGCATGAAAGAAGTTTTTGAAATCATGCTCAATTTGTAAGAAAATGCACATGCATGCATGGATTGATCTACCTCTCTACTCCTTAAGCCTGATTCTTACATCTTATAGTTCAATTTACTTGAATTCATGTATGAATTAACTCAACTTGAAGGCTAAAGGCTTGGTTTCATACCTTAGATGTTGAATTAGGCTTTAGGTGCTAGAATCTTGAACTAGATGAACAAATCTTCAAGTTTTCTTCTTTTCTCCTAGCAATTTCCTCCTTGTGAATTCAATTCTTGAACCTAGGACCCAAATCCCTCAATTCTCTCTCATTCTCACGTTGAGCATCAAGTTGAGGAAGAATGAAATGAAAAGGTAAACTTAGTGGGGTCAAAATGGCCCTATAAGTAGTAATTGATCAAAATTAATCAAATAGCATTAATTTAATCTAATTTAATTGTTCCGAACCGAATTTTAATTAAACCTACCATAAAATTCTATAAATCCTAATTAGCATATAAATCAAGTCAATTTCTGTATCGGATGCTGATAAGGCCTTCAATTAACAAATCGAAACTAAAACATAAACAGATCTTTCTACGCTAAACAGATAGAGACACATTAATAATGCAATACACATGTCATTAACTCATGATTTCTTCTTAATCACTTGTTAGGCACACTTAAGCATGAATTAACGTTAATTAAGGATCGGGGTTGTTACAAGGAGGCCTCTGCTGGCTTGGAAAGAAGAGGAGGTTAGTAGGCTACAAGCCGCAACCAGGGATGTACCAGCACTTAGGAGTTTAAGCTCAGATATATGGAAGTGGAAGGCTGACCCATCTGGGGTGTTTTCTATTGCCTTTGTGTACAAACATTGCAAATTATCCTTGGGGCCAGTTAGGAATACGGCAGCGGTTGTTTGGAATAACTGTGCTCCACCTAAAGTCAAATTCTTTGAGTGGTTGGCATGGCAAGGTAAGGTGAAACATCTAGTTTCTTACAGCGTATTGGGATCTTAGATGAATTTGCAAATGTGATTTGTGTTTTCTGCCAACATGAGGTGGAAACCATTCCCCATATCTTGCTTTTATGTCCTTTTGTTTGGCTACTGTGGTCTCATGTTATGGTATGGTGGGGATGTCAGTGGGTTATGCCAAACTCAGTGGAAGAATTGTTGCAATGGTGGTCATTTTGTAAGATGAAAAAGATTGAGAAGCTGATATGGAAGGTAGTGCCTTTAGCCGTTTTCTGGTCAACTTGGAAACATAGAAATGATTGCGTTTTTAATGGTTCTCGACCAAATTTAGAGGATCTATGTGAGCTTGTTAAAGCAAGAATAGCGTTGTGGGTCAAATCATCCCCAACCAAAATGGTGTTCTCTATTAATGATATTGTCTTTAACCTGCCTCAGGTTCAACATTGTATTAAGTCGAGAAGCTGAGACTTGCCTCTATTCTATGGTTGATTTCTGTGAACTTGTTAACTTATCCCCAAATAAAATGGTGTTCTGTTTGTCTTCTGCTTGGGGACAGTAGAGTTTTGGGCTGTTTATGTTCTATTTTGTGTTGATTTTGGCTGCTTGTGTTCTGTTTGTGTGATTTTGCCTACCTGCTGTGACTTTGGCTGCTGCTATGTTTGATTTCTGGACTAGGTCTGCCTATTTGCTATGTCTGCTGTGTTATGTTTGATTGGGATCTGGCTTTATTTGGTATTTTATTAGGTTCAATATTGCTTTCGAGGTGTGTTATATTTTATCAGGTATTTGTCAGATGTGTCTCATGTCTACTGCTATGTTTGAGTCAGGGCTACTGTTGGTTGATTCTGGGCTGCTGTTGGTTTTAGCATTATGAGATTATTTTCCCTTGGTTGTGCTCTGTTTTGTGTGTGAACAGGGCTGCTACTATGGTTGATTATGGGCTAAGGTCTATTTTGTGTGTGATCAGGGCTGCTGCTATGGTTGATTTCTATCAAGTTTTTGGTGTTTTGTCTGGTTTTTGGTTTTGTTTCTTTTCTTGGTCTTTCCTTCTGTTGGGTTTGGTCCCTCATCAAACTCCTAGGGTTGAGCTTGCAAATGATTGGGTTTTCTTCTCAGTGCCAACTTTGTTAGGATTGGGTTAGTTTGTTATGATGCTTACTGCTCTTCCCCTCCTTTATTTGATGTAATCTCATTTCTTGTATGGTTTTCCATCAATAAAGGTTCCTTTTTTTGCTAATCAAAAAAAAAAAAAAAAAAAAGAAAAATTGCTTTAAGAATCAATCTGGTGGGTTGTCTGGCCTCAGATGTGTTGTTTTTTAACTAGCTAGCCATCAATTTTGAGAACTTCATGTGCTATATCATTGAGTGTTGTTCTTGGGTTAAACAACCCTTAATACGACAATAAAAAATCTTTTATGAAAAGTACTGCTTCATAAACTGAACTCTCTATAGAACTTTTCATATGCAATTTATTTTTCTCCCATTTCTTTAGAAGGAAGAACGATCTGTGTCTTTTAACTTCCAAAACGTCCTTACCCAATCATTTTCAGCTATGAAAGTTCTGTCTAGAGAACATTTTTCCTAAATTTAGAAAGAAAAAAAAAATACTTTTGTTTCTGTTAAATTGGACGTCAGAATAACAACGAGGCAAGACAGTACAAGGTTAGACGTGTTATGTCCCGTCCCCACTATGTTCCTTTTGGGACGAGAGCAGGGCAAGAAAAATTGGGAATGTTGTAGGGGTGGAACTAGACCGGGGAGGTGGTAGTGTAATAATAATAAAGAGGGTATACTAATATAATTATAAGTGATAGAGATAAAAATATTAAAAATAATGTTTACATTTATTATATTTAACAAAGCAAATTATATATATACATAAAAGGGTATTTAATTAATTAATAAAATCAAGGCCGAGCGGGCAAAACGGATTGCGGGAAGCAAATTTCATCCCTCCCCATTTTCGTATTGGGATAGGAAAAATTTCCACAGAACAAGACGAGGGATAACGAGTCAAGGCAGGACAAATTGGCATCTCAATTTGGATGGAACAATGTTGGAGATTTGAGGCACATATGGTTGAATCAAAATATCGCAAAGTACCTTTTCTATTTATTTAAATTTTAACCCTAATTTTAATGTAAATTAGAGTCATAGAGAAGCAAAGCAGCAAGTTTAGGGAGAGGACTTCCTTACCAAAAGTAGCACAGCTGTAAATTGTGTACCCATTCGCAACACTCCAGCTGCCTGTAATTATTGTTTTTCTCAACCCATCTCCGACCAACGTTATCTTGTTCATAGTGTTGGTAATCTCAACATTCTCACTATAAACACCTCTTTTCACATATATAGTTATCCTCGCATTCCCAATCCTCTTCGACACCGCATAGTTAATTGCTTCCTGAATAGATCTAAAATTTCCCGACCCATCTTGAGCAACAATGTAATTTGCACGCAAAGCCAACGACGAAGACTGTAACAACTTTCTCTCCCCAGCCGAAACCCAACTCGGCCAATCACCTACAGTTTCTTGCTGGCCAAGCAAACCCCCATTGATGGCCAAACTGTTGCTAATTAGCTCCGAAACATTATTAGCCACCATACGCGAAATGAAGCTTGATACGTTCAGCTCAAGCGACCCTTTTTGACAAGTTTGATAATTGGTTAGTGCGGTGCTAAGCCAAGTTTGAGCATCGAAATCGCTACAACTCTTGTTCGTCATTAACCCTTGTAAGTTTCGATTGAGTTGGAAAACTGTGTCGTCGAGCAGTTTTGAACAGTCACTCCATACGAGCTTTTCGTGCTTGGTACGAAAATGGTGACTTAGAGCCATTGAGTGACCGAGAGCACGATGGGCTCGATCCATAGCTACTTGGACCGCCATTGTTCTAAACTCGGCTGTGCAGTTCGGTGAAAAATAGTTCGAGCTATGTGCGGGGGTGATTTCCGCACTATGAAGAAAGGTTGAACTTCGTGGACGAACAGCGTGCGCTAGGAATTGAAGATCTGCAAGGAATAAAGAAGGGTGAGGCTGCCCGACCGGGGTTTGGTCGAAAACCCCTTCGATGGTAAAGTCAGCAACTCAGGGAGAGGAAGAGAAGAGAATGCAGAGAGTGTATATGTGTTAAGTGTGTGGATTTTCGGATCCCTTGAGAGTGAATAGTGCTTACCTTTTATAGGAGAAGGTTGTTTGTTGTTCAAGTCCTTCTCTCTCCGCCATCTGTCCAATGCGTCTTATTCGTGGTCGTCTCCTATTAGAGGAGGACGACCACTCCGCCTGACACTCGGGTACAGGACTGTTTTGTTTGTCTCATCAGCGGACATCTCTCATTGGAGGAGGACGACCACTCCGCCTGCCATTCAGATGCAGGTCTGTCATATATGCACCTTGTCCCTCTGCACCTCCATGTCTCCACGTTCTGTTCATACAGAGGGAGAGGAGCAGAGTTGTTTGTCTCTTGTGGGCCCAAGAAAGATCTTCAGTGAATTGGCTTTCTCTAAGTTGGTCTGCTCTAGAACGGTTGTCCAACATGTTACTCAACCCACTTTGGAGTGACGCTCGTACATTGGGACGAACTCCTATGATTGTCTTGCTTCGGAGCAAGTGTTGGCCATAGGGCTGAGGTTCGACCTAGCTCCACCTTGGAGTGAGTATCGCATTGGGCCTAGCACCAATACTTGATTAATTTTTACCCACTTCATTTGCCCCCTGGCTTGCGCTTACATTTGGCGAAGCGGAAGCCAATTCTGTCACAAACTTCGAAGTTTGGTTGATCACAACTTAATTTGAGCTCCGTGAGTTAGATTCAAAATTATTGCTCGGTCCAACGTTTGCGTCTGCCCAATGTTTCGTAGCTCAGTTGTGCTCCCAAACTAAATGTGTTTTCACTAGCCTTGTAATTGTCTAGCTTGGTGTTTTTTCAGTCGGCTGAGCGTCGTTGCTTGACTTGAAAAAATATATATACACATAAATTTTTATTTTATTTTATTTTATTTTATTTTTAAATATATATATACACAATTTTTTTTTAAATATATGTATACACAAAAAATTTTATTTTTCATTTTTTAAAAATATATGTACACACAAATTTTTTTTTTTATTTTTTATTTTTAAAAATATATCTATACACAAAAAAAAAAAATTATTTTTTATTTTTAAAAATATATGTATACACAAATTTATTTTTTATTTATTTTTTATTATAGCACATTGCACATGACCATTAACTTATATAAACAATTACCAGTGGGCCCTTTACTTGACTTTTGGTGCATGGCTATAAGATAAATCCTCCTTTGCTTGACTTCCACATGCATTATCTAAGCAGATTTATTGGTGGGCTGATCGTGCAAAAATTGTATATATTGCTCCGAGCAGAGTATGGACGTAATTAGCAAATCAACTGTTCGGCTCACTTCTTCATGCGCTGGTCAGTCGTGTCTTTGATTGCTGCTCGGCCAAAATATTTTGGCTGGTTTGCTCGTGTGTGGTAGCTCGGTCGGACTTACGTCTTGTTCGGCCCGACGCAGCTTCTTCAATTCATTTCAGTCCATAGGTTCTACTCACACCCAGCTTGGCTTACCTCATGCATGTCACAACTTGGTCAGTTATCGTCGCTGCTCGGTCGACCCTTTTCCGACACTTGATGGGCCAAACAACTCTTATTTATTTTACGCACGACTTACCCAGCTCGGTCTTTTTATTTCGGTCTTCCAATTCTTGTTCTGCGTCATTCGGCCTCCTCCATTTCTGTTTGGTTTATTTTTGTTCGGTCATCTTCGTTGTCGTTTGGTTGGTCGGCACATCTATGACTTGGTTTGCTTATCTTCTTTATACCAGAAAACTTGACTTCTAGAATCTGTTTGCTTGTTGATTTGGTCGAGCCACTTAATAGAGCTTCGGATACTCACATGCCATGCTCGGCTTGCCTGAAGAGTTTAGAGCTGGGCCAAGTTCACACTTATCGTTATTTCAAGTGCCTTTTTGCTCGGTCTAAGATGCTTCGGCCGACCCGTCTGTGAGCGTCGCAGCTCGGTTGTCTGTGATCTTGGCCTTGCCACCAGACCTCAAGCTCGGCCCTGACTATTGTCCTTACTTCGACTGTTGAGCCATCACGCGTCTACATTTGACTAGTTTGGGGGCTATCAACATGACGTGAAGGCAAGCCCTTTTCAGAGTTTTTTAATGAAGACAAGCAAACCCACCTTATTTAACACTTTCTCACTCTAGAACTTTGAATTTCCAGACCCATTTTTTCCATTTCCTTGCTGCCTCACTTTTTAACTCCAGGAGCAGCAGTACCCATTTTTGGAACAAAGCTCTGACTTTGTTTTTATTCTCACGCTTTCCTTCTTTGGAACTTTAAAACAATTTTAAAAATCTGAGAGCTTGACCATGGGACTCTTCTTATAAATTCTGAATTTCTTTCCAGAAAGTTGATACCTTCCTCCAACGTTTTGGTTTTCCCATTTGCTCTCTCTAGACTTTCAAGTCAGAGAGACCAATCTCTTCTCTATTTCACGGTAGTCCAAGCTTCTCCAGTGTTTTGCGCAGTGCATTTTCGATGGAATGAACCCATCGCTGTCTCGTCGCCCATGGCCTGTAGCACTGTTTCTTGTGCCTCTATTCCAAAGCTGCTTTTTCACCAAAAATACTCCATCCCTCGCAGTGGGTTTGCCACTGTAAATTATTGATTCATGTTGTTGACACTGTTTTGTAAGTCCTCCACTGTTATTTATTTATCTATTTATTTACTCTTTTTTTTTTTTTTTTTTGTAACTCACAATTTTTCTCTTGGTTGCCACAGTGGGATTGCTTCATCAGAGACGTTCGCCATCAAGTTCCTCTTGATTTCGACACCGTAAGTCCTAGAATCCATGTATTTATTTTCCACCTTCACCATTACTTTTTTGGCTAAGTGTAACATTAAGAGTTATCTAGCATACGATTGCTCGGTCGGTCATTGTACCTCCAACCTTGCAAGTCATCCTTAGTGTAGTTGTTTGGTGGAACGTCGCACCTCCCATGGGTAAGTTTCGGAACCTAGTGGACACCTCGGTGGGAATGGATGAGTTCTGCCGAAGATATAACATTCCCAATGATGTCACGTTGACATTGGCGGCGGTAGACGCGGATCGGTCGTGTACGAGCACCACAATGCCCTTCTCAATTGCCTCCATCATAGAGGGGGTGTTAGGTTTCCGTTGAACCCTTTGTTGTGTCGATTCTTTTCTTATTTCGAACTTACACCAATGCAAATATCAACAAACACATTTAGAGTGGTAAATGGTGTCTCAGTCTTGAACGACCTCTTAGACTTGGACTTGGGTATTTGGGATATCCTTCATTGCTACTCCTTGTGTCGTAATAAAGGCGGTAAAACCTATTATGTCAAAGTTCGGTCGTTGGACCTCCAACTCGTTACTGAACTTTCTGATAATGACAAGCATTGCTGTGATTTCCTTCAAGTCGGAGGTAATTGGGAGTTTGCGGCCGAGGAGGTGGGCTGATCGAAGCGGGTTCCACGAGTGAACGGCCACCCAGGTCATTCTTTATTTTAGTTTCCTTTTATCCATTCGCTTATTGCCTGTGATTTTTTTTTTAAAGTGTTATTGTTCGTACTTGCAGGTTCAAAGAATCTAAAAAGGAGGCCAGAGAAAAAGCATCCGAGGGATATCAAAGTTGCACTAAGGTACAAAGATCGGTCAACCTCGCATTTGCTTAACTATGTGCGAACTTACAGACATGTCATCCAACGAAAACCCAAAGTAAACAACTTCTCGAGGGACTCACTTGAGATTGAAACCGAAGAACAAGTTGGCCATACCACCGGAGCTTTCTCTTCCGCTGTTGTTTGTTCATCAAGTGGATCACTCAGTAGAGGCTACTCTCCGTCGCCAGACTTAGCAAGTGAAATGGCTCGTCGCCAAAAGCTCAATCTTGATGCCTTAGTCTTCGGATCTGATGATAAGGACCTTCTAGCTGTTTCGACGGTCGACACACGAGTTTCTTCTCCATCGATTGAGAGGTCTAAGGGTGGAAAAAAGCATGTTGTTGTTCCTCCTCCTCCCATTGCTACTCTTGCTCTTCCTGCTGATAGGGCCTCAAAAAGGAAGAGGTCCAAAGGTAAAGAAGTTGCTGGGGGTTCTAATGAACAGGGCTCAGTTGAAGAATGGATGCCTCCCTTGGAGCATAACGGCCGAGCAATCACTACATCGGATAGCACAATCTACTCAAGCGACTTGCCCTTTGACTTATCAAAGACATTACTGCTACCTTTGGATATGGCGGAGCAAAACATTTCAAGCGACGTGTTGATCAAGGGTTCGGTGCAGATGCTAACCGCAGTAAGTCTTCTTTTATGTCTTTGTCATTTACTTAAATTTGGTTGTTGAGAATATGACATTTTGGTTTGATACAGTGCATTCAGAGGATGCACATCATGGATGAAAGGCGGCATCGTGAGGAGCAAGAGAAGGTTAAGACAATCAACATGTTGGTTGATGCTGATATGTCCTTGAAGGCGGCCGGAGAGGATCTAAAGGAGATGGAAGATGCAAAGAAGAAGGTCGAAGCATTAATGTTCATGGCCGAGTGGAGGGCTGCAGATGCCGATGCTGCTCTGAAGTCTTTAAAGGCTAATTATCAAGGGATGGTGGACGAGGCCGAACAGAGGGGCTATGACGAGGCTGAAAAGACCTATTCAGAGGAGATTTTGAAGCTGAGGGACAAGATCTTTACTAAGGGTTGGACTGGGCCTTTGCGCGCTGTTAAAGTGGAAGAGGCTTCTCCTCTTTATGATATTGACAATATCCCAGTCCCTTCGAAGACCGCTGTAAGGGTTAGAATGAGAAGGCCTCGGGGAGATGGAGCTACGGATGTTGATCCTTCTGGCCTTTCTCCTTTCCTACCGAGCTCTTCCTTAGTTAGGCAGACTGTCAATCCTACAGAGGAGGAGCACCGCAAGGATGGACACTACGAGGAGGAGCAACGCGAGGAGTAAGTTGTTAGGTTGCCCCGAGTTTTTGCTTTTACTTCTGCTTTAGTAGTTCTTTTGTAATGAAACTTGGAAGTTAATGAAGTATCTTCAACTTTTGCTTTAGTGCTTGGTTGGATAGGCTATGATACAAACCGAGCTCCCTTTTATAATGAAGTAGCTTCTAAATTTGCCAAGTGTTAAACTTGCAACTTGTACTTTTTTATTTGTCTTGGAGTTCGGTCGGCTGGACCTCTTCTTTTGTAAGGCCGAACTCTTTTTGTAATTGAAGTTTCACTTCAATGCACTCGTTCTTACATTTTCGCAAGTGTTGAACTGCTTATCTTCAATTTTTGCTTATATGTCATGTTTGCCCCCGGCCGAGCAGAGGCTCTGTGGCCTAGCAGGCCATCTGTTCGGTCTGATCAGGCTTCGTGCCTTAAAAAAAATTGAGTGAGTTTTTTGATGCCCCCAGCCAAGCATGAGCTCTGTGGCTTAGAAGGTTGTCTGTTCGGTCAGACCATGCTTCATGCCTTAGTAGAGAAAAAATTGTGAAAGTTTTTTTATGTTGTTCGGCCGCCACCTGACTTGGTCAAGTTTTGGCGTGATTTAACCCTTCGTAGAGTGTAATTCTGCCCTTCTTCGAGCGCGAATTGTGAATATGGACCGTGCTTTAAGTAACGATACTTGGCACAAATTCCACCAAGTTATACCACTTGGCACCCCCTCCAACCAAAGGGTTGAGCATCCGGGATTGGCTTGAGTTAAGACCCGTGGCCAATTTGCTCCACCGAGCATAAATGCACAACACAAGTAAATAAGGACAAACTGTAAAATAAATTTCCATTCATTGATACTTATAACTTTTGATTACATCAAGGCATGTTCTGAGAAATACATTACTGTAAGTACTTCATCTTAAGAATCATATCACTGGAAGTACTTCTTTAGGTTGGCGACGTTCCATGGTCTAGGGATTGCTTTCCTTGATAAGTCAGCCAAATAGTATGCGCCATTGCCAAGTGCTGAAGTAACCCTGTAGGGCCCCTCCCAGTTAGCACCGAGTTTCCCTTCTCCAGGAACTTTCTTGTGATCCATTACCTTCCTGAGTACCAAGTCACCTGGTAGGAATTGCCTCGGACGCACATTCTTGTTGAAGCTCTTAGTGAGTTGCTGCTGGTAAGCCGCCAATCGAATGAGGGCAGCTTCCCTACGTTCTTCGGCCATGTCCAGAGCTTGGGCGATGGCTTCATCATTGTCTGCTGGCTCAAAGATCTCAGAACGGATGGTAGGAAGGCCAACCTCCAAAGGGATGACTGCTTCCATCCCATAGGTAAGAGAGTAAGGTGTCTCACCGGTTGACCGACGAGGTAGTTCGGTAAGCCCAGAGGACATTCGGTATCTCTTCCACCCATTTGCCTTGGCTTTTTCAAGACGCTTTTTTATCCCGTCAATGATCGTCTTATTGGACGCTTCAGCTTGGCCATTGCCCTGTGGGTAGGCCGGAGTGGAGTTTCGGAACTCTATCTTCAAGTCAGCGCAAAATCTCCTGAAGATCTTGCCATCGAATTGTGTACCGTTGTCAGAGAGAAGGACTCTGGGAATGCCGAATCGAGTCACAACATTGCGCCAAACAAACCTCTTAGTGTCTGCTTCTTTGATATTGCACAAGGCCTCCACCTCCACCCTCCACCTTGGTGAAGTAGTCAGTTGCAGCGATGAAGAACCTTTTATTCCCAGTTCCCCTAGCTAATGGTCCCACAATGTCTAAGCCCCACTGAGCGAATGGCCAAGGACTGGTGAGGGGGGTTAGAGCTTTGGCTGGCTGGTGAATGAGAGGAGCAAACTTTTGGCACTTGTCGCACTTGCGGACATACTGTTGGGCCTCCTTTTGCATGCGCGGCCACCAATACCCGTGTGTTAGGGCTCGGTGTGCCAAAGACCGACCACCAGTGTGACTCCCACAGATTCCATCATGGATCTCATAAAGCACATCTTCCACTAGACTTGGATGAACACAGAGTAGATAAGGGCCCATGTAGGACTTCTTGTAAAGCTTGCCAGATGGGGAGACCCAAAACCGAGCAGCTCTATGCCTTGTCTTGTGCGCTTCTTTTTTGTCCTCAGGAAGGGTGCCATTCTTCAAGAAGGCCAAGAGTGGGTCCATCCAACTCGGGCCCAAGTCAGTGCAGAGGACCATTTCGACTAGTTGAATACTTGGTTGGGGTACATATTCCACCCATATTTTGCGGCCGTCTCTCGAGTCGACCGAGGAACCCAGGCAAGCTAAAGCGTCAGCATGACCATTTCCCTCTCGGCCAATCTTCTCGACTCTGATGGCTTGGAACTTTCTGATCAAATTTTTGGCCTGTTCTGCATAAGTGGCCATCCGCTCATCGCGAGCCTCGTAAACTCCAGAGAGTTGGTTGACCACTAATTGAGAATCACTGAAGACGAGTAGCTCCTCCGCGTTGAAGTGTTCGGCACTTCGCAGGCCGGCTAGTAGAGCTTCATACTCTGCTTCATTGTTAGAAGCTTTCCAGCCCAATCGAATGGCTTGCTCCCACATGAATCCTTCAGGAGAAATAAGGACAACTCCTGCCCCTGACCCTTTTTGGTTAGAAGAACCGTCCACAAACAGCTTCCATACGTCTCCAACAAAAAGTTTCCATGCTTCGGCTGGGGATTGCCCTTTATGCTGGGCAGTCATAGTCCAAAGCCAAATCGGCGAGCTCCCTTCGGGGGGACAGCTGGTCCCGGGGTGAATTCTGCAACAAAGTCTGCTAGGACTTGAGCTTTGATTGTTGTTCGAGGTTGGAACTTGATATCAAACTCTCCAAGCTCCACCGCCCACTTTGCCGTTCGGCCTGAGAAATCTGCTCGACTGAACACCGACTTAAGGGGAATTCAGTGAGGACGTTGATGGTATGTCCTTGAAAGTAGTGAACAAGCTTCCTAGAGGCAATTAATAGTGCATATGCCAATTTCTCCAATGGCAAGTATCTAGTTTCGGCATCCAAGAGTGTCTTGCTAACATAATACACTGGTTTTTGCTCCTTTCCATCCTCTCTGACTAGCACTGCACTAACAGCATGATCAGAAACAGCCAAGTAAAGGAAAAGCTCTTCGTTGGCGACAGGTGTAGATAGAAGGGGAGGAGAGGACAAATACTTCTTCAAATCTTCTAGTGCTTCGGAGCACTGGCTTCCCCATTCAAAACTGGTTTTCTTCCTTAGAAGTTGGAAGAAGGGCTTCATCCGATCAGAGGACCGACTAATGAAACGGTTAAGTACTGCAGCCATGCCAGCAAGTTTCTTGAGTTCCTTAGCCTTTGTAGGCGCTTTAAGGTCTTGGAGGGCATTGATTTGGTCGAGGTTGGCTTCAATGCCCCGCCTAGTCACCATATACCCCAAGAACTTCCCCGATCCTACTCCAAAGGCACATTTTGAGGCGTTCAGTCGAAGCTTGTGAGTCTTTAGAATTCTAAACACTTGCTCAATGTCCCTTAGATGGTGTTCGGCCAACTTGCTTTTGATGACCATGTCATCAATGTATGCTTCCATGGTTTTACCGAGCTGGTCCTTAAACATTTTGGTGACCATTCGCTGGTAGGTCGCACCAGCGTTCTTCAAGCCGAAGGGCATCACTTTGTAGCAATAAGTGCCTCTAGGGCTGATGAAAGACGTTTTCTCCTGGTCAGGACCGAACATGGGGATCTGGTGGTAGCTATTGTAGGCATCTAGAAAGCTCATGCGCTCATGTCCAACCGTTGCGTCAACAAGTTGATCTATTCGTGGAAGAGGGAAGCTATCCTTAGGGCAAGCTTTGTTAAGGCTAGTGAAGTCAACGCAGACTCTCCATTTGCCATTCTTCTTCTTCACCACGACGGTGTTGGACAGCCACTTTGGGTACTGCACTTCTCGAATGACTCCAGCAGCTAAAAGTTGTCCACCTCTTCGATCACTGCATCGGTGTTTGCGTGGATGACCGTCTACTCTTCTGGACAACCGGCCGCGCTCCTAACTGGACGTTGAGTCGATGACAAGCATAATTGGGGTCCAACCCAGGAGTGTCATAGGCCGACCAGGCGAACACTTCGATGTTTTTACGGAGTAGAGCCAGTAATTGCTCTTTCTCTCCAACAGTGAGGGAAGTGCCGAGCAGAAGAACTTGTCTGGGTTTCCTTCTTCTACCAAGACCGTCTCTAGGTCTTCTACCATCTTCTCGGTCGGCACTCGCCGACGTCTTCCAAAACTGGCTGGTCAGGTACTTCCACCATCTGCACTTGGTCGCAGACTTGTTTGGTTTTCATGGCGGCGATGAAGCAGTGTTTGGCTGCCACTTGGTCTCGCGAATCTCCTCTACTCCATACTTGGTTGGAAAGCGAACGAGTTGGTGATAGGTGGAAGGGACTGCCTCCATCTGGTGAATCCAAGGTCGGCCAAGGATGGCATTGTAGGGAGATGGGGTGTTTACCACCAAGAAGTCAACAGAGACCACCTTGGACTTAGCTATAACAGGCAGAGTTATTCGGCCGAGCGGCCATTCTGTTTGCGAGTTAAAGCCAACTAAAGGGGAGGTGGCAGGTGTCAGGTGTTGCTCCCTGAGGCCAAGTTTCTTGAAAAGCTCATAATACATGATGTCTACGGCACTTCTTTGGTCAATCAAGACTCGCTTCACATCGAACTTGTTGGCCACACCAACTGTAACGATGAGGGCATCGGTGTGGGGGTGCTGGATTCCCTCTAGGTCCTTCTCAGTGAACACGACGTTAAACCGAGAAGGTCTGGCTTCTATCTTGGACTTTTTAGGAGGAGGTCCTACAAACATTACCTGTTGAATGTGGGTGGCTCGTTGGATTTCTCCTCGAATGGTGTTTTCTCTTTCGGGGTCAGTCATTCCATGGATAACGTTGATGACCAACCTCGGGGCATGGTTCTCTTCAAGAGGGGCTTCGTCTAGTCCTTGCTTTTCCCTCGTCTTATCAACGTCTATCCATTGTTAGGTGTCCCGCCGTAACTAAGTCCTCCAAGTGTTGTTTGAGAGCTCTGCAATTTTGCGTTTTGTCCCTTCTCTCGATGATAGGTGCAACGCAGTGTCTGATTGCGCCGAGTAGGGTCTCCAGGCATCTTAGCTGGCCAGACAAAGAAGGCTTCCCTTTAAGTTTCTCGACGAGCCTGTATATTGGCTCTTTGAAGACGGTGGTGATGCCTTCATAAGACTTGGCCCTTTCCTCCTCGTTTTCTGCTGTGGAGCGGTTCTTTGGCCATAGTTCTTGCGCTGCTCATCCCTCCTTGCTGCTCAGTCTTAGGCGGTCGAGGCGGTCTGACTTCTTCTTCAGCAACCGCAACATGTACTGAAGCAGCGTCATCTTCCACACGAGCTTGTTGCTCTATTCGAGCCCTCAAATCCTTCATGGTGGAGGCAGGTCGTTTCGTCAACGACTGTCTTAGCTTGTGCGAAGGAGGTAGGCCTTGCTTGAAGTATAGCACGACCAATTGTTCACTGCAAACATTTTCCTCCAAGTCACCATACTCCTCCCAATACCGTCACGCGTACTGGCGTAGGGTTTCTTTCCTGTCCTTTTGGATATTGAACAAGGCATCTAACTGCTTTGGGACTTTGCTGTTGGAGACAAATTGGGCTAAGAACGCCTCAGAGAGCTGCGTCCAGTCATAAATCGAGCCATTGGGGAGTTTGTCAAACCATCGAAGGCCAAGTTCTCCAAGGCTAGAAGGGAAGACTTTGCACATGAGTGCGTCGTTGCGGTTCCAGAGGGACATCATCTGGCGGTAATGGCTGATGTGGGTCAAAGGGTCCGTCTTCCCATCATAGAGAATGAATTTCGGCGGACTATACTTCCGTGGAGGTTCCACAGCTTCTACCTCTAGGGAGAAGGGGGTGGACACCAACCGGTCTAGAGCACGACACTCTTATTGGTGTATGGACCGGTCCAACTGGTCCCTTTCCCTATTGAGCCGGTGGTCCTCCTCTCTATCTCGTCGACATTCTCCTTCCTTGCATAGCCGTCGTGCTTCTTCTCTGTTATCGTTCAGCCAACTTCTCAAATCGTGCGGCCGCTCGTCGCGGCGACAATGAAAGGTTTCAGATAGGCGACTGACAGTCCTCTGCCTTTTATGTGAATCCCCTCGTGGGTTATTTTTGAGGTTATTCGTCCTACTGCTGGCCCCTTCACTATGTACCAAAATCGGCCGGCTATGCTCTCTACGAGCAAGGCCACGGCTGGAGTGCTCCTTGTGAGGCGGCGGAGGAGTATGTCTCCTTGGCGATGGTCCACCAACGGATTTTCTTGGCTCCGCTGGGGTCGCCATGAACTTCAACAATTGGGTGCGAAGCTCAGTGATCTCCAAACCCATTGAGTCAATGATGCGGTCACGGTGGTCTTTCTCAACAAAAAGACGTTGAAACGACTCAATGGCAATGACACGGCGTCGCTCCGCCGCGTTAGGTGTCTGATCATCGTGGTCCATAGGGTCATCGTGCGCTGAGGGGAATGCCAGACCCTTATCTTTGGTCCTCTCCATAATTGGAGTCCTCTTTGCTAGTCCAGAATGTGGTGTATCTTCGATTCCCATCGCCGGAGTTCGTCACGAAGCAAGCAGTGGTCTTTCCACAGACGGCGCCAATTGTGCGGGGGTGATTTCCGCACTATGAAGAAGGGTTAAACTTCGTGGACGAACAACGTGCGCTAGGAATTGAAGATCTGCAAGGAATAACAAACGGTGAGGCTGCCCGATCGGGGTTTGGTCGGAAACCCCTCCGATGGTAAAGTCAGCAACTCAGGGAGAGGAAGAGGAGAGAATGCAGAGAGTGTATATGTGTTAAGTGTGTGGATTTTCGGATCCCTTGAGAGTGAATAGTGCTCACCTTTTATAGGAGAAGGTTGTTTGTCGTTCAAGTCCTTCTCTCTCCGCCATCTGTCCAATGCGTCTTATTCGTGGTCGTCTCCTATTGGAGGAGGACGACCACTCCGCCTGACACTCGGGTACAGGACTGTTTTGTTTGTCTCATCAGCGGACATCTCTTATTGGAGGAGGACGACTACTCCGCCTGCCATTCAGATGCAGGTCTGTCATATATGCACCTTGTCCCTCTGCACCTCCATGTCTCCACGTTCTGTTCATACAGAGGGAGAGAAGCAGAGTTGTTTGTCTCTTGTGGGCCCAAGAAAGATCTTCAGTGAATTGGCTTTCTCTAAGTTGGTCTACTTTAGAACGGTTGTCCAACTAGGAGGTCCAACATGTTACTCAACCCACTTTGGAGTGACGCTCGTACATTGGGATGAACTCCTATGATTGTCTTGCTTCGGAGCAAGTGTTGGCCATAGGGCTGAGGTCCGACCTAGCTCCACCTTGGAGTGAGTATCGCATTGGGCCTAGCACCAAGACTTGATTAATTTTTACCCACTTCAAGCTACGTCTCATGTAGACCTTGCAGGGTTCGGGGTGTGGTGTGGTGTTGCACCAGTAGTCGATGTCATGGCCGATGGTGCCAAGAGGTTGGGCTAGTGGGGCTTGAGAGGAAGAAGAAGAGAAGGATATGAATAGCAAGATCAAGCCTAGACCTAGCTTCATAGCCATTAATATGTATGTTTTGTTTTTCTAGGTCTTGGTTTGATTTGGGTTTTTGAGGTGTATTAAAATAATATTTTTTATATACACAAACGCTTTGTTTGGAATATTGGCTCTTTTAGTTAGTTACTTAGGGTGTGTTTGGTAACGTTTACGTTTTCAGTTTATATTTACAAAAAAATTATAAACTGGTTTTTGTTTATTTTTTGTTTATTTTTAAAAAAACATAAACTACAAACGCGTTTGGTAATTGACAAAACGTTTAAAAAAATTTAAAAATATAAAAAAGAGTGAGAAATGGCAAGTGGTGGCAAGTGGCGGCGGAAAACAATGGTAGAAAGTAGTGACGGTGGGTGGTGGGTAGCTGGTAGTGGTGGATGGTGGCGAGCTGGTGGGTGGGTGACGGTGGCGGGTGGTAGCGAGTGGGTGGTGGTGGTGGTGCAGGTGGTGGCGGATGGCGTGGTGGTGTGGTTGTGGTGGTGTGGTGGTGACAGTGGCGAGTGGTGGGTGGTACGAGTGGGTGGTGTGGTGGTTGCGGCGGGTAGTAGTGGCAGATGGGTGGCGGATGGCGGGTGGTGGCGGGTGGGTGGGTGACGGTGGCGGTAGTCGGTGGTAACGAGTGGGTGTGGTGGTGGTGGTGGTAGTGGTGCGGTGGCAGGTAGGTGCGGATGACAGGTGGTGGTCGGTGGTGGCGGGTAGGGTGGTGGGTGGTGGGTGGTGGTGACTGTGGCGGGTGATGGGTGGTAGCGAGTGGGTGGTGGTGGTGGTGGCGGGTGGTGGTGGCAGATGGGTGGCGGATGGCGAGTGGTGGTGGGTGGTGGCGGGTGAGTGGGTGGTGATGGTGGGTGGGTGGGTGGGTGACGGTGGCAGGTGGTAGGTGGTAGCGAGTGGGTGGTGGTGGTGGTGGTGGCAGGTGGTGGCAGGTGGTGGCAGGTGGGTGGCGGATGTCGGGTGGTGGTGGGTGGATGGGTGGGTGACGGTGGCGGGTGGTAGGTAGTAGCAAGTGGTGGGTGGTGGTGGCAGGTGGGCGGTGGGTAATGGTGGTGGTGGTGGGTGGTGGTGGCGGGTGGGTGGCGGGTGGGTGTGGTGGCGGGTGGCTGGTGGTGGCAGGTAGCTGTGAGTGGTGGTGGCAAGTAGGTGGCAGGCGGTGGACGGTAATGGCGGGTGGTGGGTGGTGGTGGTGGTGGTGGCGAGGGGTGGGTGGTGGTGGCGAGTGGGTGGTGGGTGGGTGGTGGCTGGTGATGAGTGGTGGTGGCAGGTGGGTGGTGAGTGGTAGTGGCAAGAGGTGGTGGGGGGTGGGTGGTGATAGCGGAAGATGGTGGTGGAAAATGGTGGCGGGTGGTGGCTAGTGTTGGGTGTTAAAAAAAAAAAAAACTCAAAACTCAAAATGAAAACACATTTTTTGTGTTTTCATTTTTTGGCCAAATTTATAAACTGAGACCACTGATTTATAAATCAAAAATTTTACCAAACAAGTTTTTATTTGAGTTTTTAAAATTTTTGTAAATATAAACAAAAAACTGAAAACGTAAGTGTTACCAAACGGCACCTTAACTTTCTGATCATTTTAATTTAGTTAAAATAGTTGTATTTAAAAAATTGATTGATTTTTTTTTATCAAAAATGCTAGAGATCTCAAAAGTTCTATCAAATATCTCACATGGGTGTGAGACTCACATGGTGTGAGTTTTACACCCATGTGAGACATTTGGTAGAAATTTTGATAGAATTTATGGGGTCTATAGCATTATTCTTTTTTTTATAATTGATTTCATAGTTGTGAGAGAAAAAACGAAATGATTATGAATTGAATTTGATATTTTATCTTACTGACTATTTTAATTTATTTTATTTTTTAATAGATTATTTTAACCAAACTCTCGTTTTAAATAAAGCCATAATCAAGCATGTAATCACATGATTGGGAGTACTATTAAAGATCACGAGATTGTGAGATTTACACCCGTATGATGATTCTGAAACATTTTTCCGTGTATTACGTGTTTTTTTTTTTTTTTTTTGGCATGAAATAGCTTGGATGTGTTAAAAGTATCAAATTTTTTGATCGAGAAAATTATCACATTTTTACTCCTAATGTGTTCATGTGATAGAAATTGATTGGTGTAGTGTGAAATCTTAATAAAATATTATGCTTGGTTGTGTTTTTCCAAAAACACTTTTCAGAAAATTTTACTTTCTTGTTTTCTGTATTTTTTTGTTTTTATTGAATTTTTTTAATATTTTAAGCAATTTTTTTTACTTTTTAGACATACCTAACATAAATATACCTAAAAAATAAAAAAATTGTGAAAAAAACTTTTTAAAAATTAACCAAATACCAAAAATACAAAAAAATATGAAATTCAGTACTTTTTTTGTATTTTTATGTATTTATTACATTTTTAAAATATGTTTTCACAAATTTTTTACTTTTTAGATCCATCTAAGTAAAGTGCATCTAAAAAGGTAAAAAAAATGTTTAAAATTTTAAAAATATTCACTAAAAACAAAAAAACACGAAAATCAAAAAACTGAGTTTCTAAAAAACTTAATCTAAAAAACTCAAACCAGAGACACTGAATATGAGTCATAGATGAAGATTTCTATTAAAAAAAATTGAGATAAAATTTCTCAATTTGTAATATTACTAGTAAAAGTGAGAAACTTGCAGCTCTTGATTGGGAGCTGATGGGGGCTCACCAAGCAATTTTCAATCAGGAGTTGACAGCCAATTTTAACCTGAATTTGGTTTCAATTTAAAATTTTATGGTAGAATTACTGTTTACTAAATTACTAAAGCTAGTTACTTAAAAAAAAATTAATGATTTGTCTACCGAATTTGTTTAGTCCGAATTCATCCAAACGAGTCACTTTCCCTGAAGAAACTCATTCAGACGAATCCGAACTAAACAAATTTAGTGGATATAGAGGTACTATAAAAAAAACAACAATGCTATGTAGCTTGAATCTGCCCTTTCTCGAATCCCCCTGAAATCAAAACGACGTCGTTTCGTCGTTTTGATTTATTTTTTTTTTTTCAGAAGAAGAAAATCAGAAAAGAAGAAGGAAGAAGAAGAAGAAGAAAAGAAGGAAGAAGAAGAACTGGAGGGGCCATCAACCAGGGGCGGATGCGCGGCGATCGGCGACGGAGGCGGAGGCCGAGCTGCGACGATCGGCGGAGGCGGAGGGGCCTCTCTTCCCCTCCATTCCCTCTTCCCCTCCTCTTTCTCTTCTCCTCTCTTCTTCTCTCTTCTCTCCCTCTCTCTCTCTCTGTTTCCCTCTCTTCTCTCCTCTCTCTTTCTCCCTCTCTCTCTCTTGCCTTCCCCCTCTTCAGATGTAAACGAGAGAACAAAAAAAAAAAAAACGGGGGATTCGGGGAATGATTTTTCGGGGGAAAAATCATTTTTCATAAAAAAAAATATTGTTACTAATTTTATCTAGAATTAAATGTTTAGAATGTTGTTGTATGCAATAATCTGTTAACAAGTTGAATTTGTATAAAAATTAATATTTAATGACTCATTTATAGTATTTCATTAAAAATTAAGAAGTCCATCATTATAATAGTCTTTGTTATATCATTAACGGTGATGTTCATGCACCAATTAGTATATTAACTAGTGTACCTACACTAGTTATGATATTATTATTGACCCCACTCATTAATCACATTACAAATTTCAAAAATCTCTTAAATTATGCAACATTATCAATTGGTATACTAGTTAGTATATCAATTGATACATATAATATTATTCTATCATTAAATATAGAAAATTAATGACTCATTTATAGTATTTCATTAAAAATCAAGAAGTCCATCATGATAATAGTCTTTGCCATATCATTAAACATAGAAAAATATTTACAACTATAAGAAATATTTATATCATTAAATAGACAACTAGTCCAGAATAATTAGAAAGTCAACGAAGTCTAACACAATCAATATACCAAATCCACCAACTAGATAAATCATCACCACATCCCCCATAGAGAGAAAGAAACAACCACAATAATCACCACAACCCCCATAATGGAGAAGAAAGAAACAACCACTACAAAAGGGTGCAAGGATGCTCTGTCTCCAAATAACTCTGTCCCATTGTCCTAATTCATTCACTGCCATTGGATCATATGAGAATCTCAAGATGTGAAAATCTCAAGATATATCCAATGGTTGTAAGTGAATTGGGACAGGAAGAGAAAGTTATTTGGGAACAGAGGATCCTATTACCTACAAAAGGTATCAAATTTCTCTTCATAAGAGTTGAATCCGATATCTCACACCATAAAAAATGTTACACAATTATTAGACCAAATGCCTTTTTTTTTTTTTTTTGATCAGCAAAATAAATCTTCATTGATGGAAACAAACAAAGTGATAGGTTACATCAATGAAGAGGAGCTCAGAGTTAAGACAAGCTTAAAGCTCCGGTTGGTGAGAAACCAACAAGAAGAGAAAACAAAAAAAACAAAAACAAACAACCAATTCAGCAGATAAAACCTGAACCAGCCCAACAGATCAGATTAGCTCAACAAATTCAGCAGCCTCAACCAATTCAGCAGAACAACCAAATAAAACCTGAACCAGCCCAACAGATTAGCCCAACAGATCCGCAAATCATCACCAATTCAGCAAGACAAAACAAACATTTTGCTCCGCAAGGTTCTAAATTAACCACAGAATCAGCAGCAGCAGCCAGCAGAACACCACCAGCCAGAAAACCAGTTCAGAAGCAGAACAACAAATCACCAACAGTATGGGCTAACAACAAATTGCAGATTGCAGTCGTCTTTGCTGCATCATTTTATATGAGTGTTTCTTATAAAAATTTTGTAGGTTTAACATTATTTTAAAAATAATTAGAAATTGATTTTTTTTTTTTTTTAATTTTTATTCTTTACAATTAGTATGTGAAGAATAGGAAATAAAAATTGCATGCCGAATATTGGCATCACATCTCATAAAAAGAGTGAGTCATCCACCAAGCCAATACCTTTATAACAAAATGTCGTTTAGGATAAATTATGCTGATTGAGATTTGAAAAAACGGACATAAGGCCAAGTTTGGCTACTCAAAATAAGTACACACTTTTTATCTTTTTATTTTTTTCCATCACATCACCTCTCTACTTTTCTGTATATTTTTTCATAAAAAGATAAAAAGTACACTTATTTAGGTCATCCCAAACAACCCCTCATAAATTTGACGTAATTACAGCCTCCTTTTTTTTTTCAAAAAAAAAAAAAAAAACTAAAGTCAGTGCAAATGGTGTGTGGACACAGTGATAAATTAGGCAAAATATTAATTTTAATATAAAAGCAATAATAACACTATTTTTCTTTTTTTTTTGGTACATCGGAAATTAAAGACAAAACAAAGAAGGAAAAAAAAACAAAAAACACAAAGCAGGAAAGCAAATCGGGTATTAAACCCTCCGATAAGCCGTTCCAATCATATCAGCCACTAGCTGACTTCGGACTTCAGCAGGAGGTTCCTCCATGACCACTAGCTGATCCATTTGGTTTGAACCCATTTTGGCGAGCATGTCGGCGCACTTGTTGCCTTCTCGCCTGATGCTGTGAATAGTGCAATTGCATCTTCGAATAAGATGCCTGGAGTCTTCAACAATACTGCGAAACGAGCAGTTTTGTAATGGCCCTTCAGTTAACAGATTTTCAGCCAAGGACGAATCAGTTTCAATGATTATTTCATGCAGTCCTTTCTCTAGCACAATTGTCAATCCTCTGTACAAGCCCCACATCTCAGCTTCCAAGCTTGAGCAAGAATCAAGCTTTCCAAAATACCCGCTTAGCCAAATTCTTGTTTCATCTCGAAAAACTCCCCCAAATCCACCTTCTCCTGGATCTCCTCTGGCGCTTCCATCAGTATTTAATTTGATCTTACCTGTAGGAGGAGGCAACCATTTAATTAAAATGGGAACACTTGTTTGAGAAGATAAAGACATGAGAAAAGCTTGTTTAATCTCATTAACATAATTGTGAATAAGAATTAAAGTATTTTGCCAAGATGGGTCAATGTTATCAAAGACTTTCCGATTACGTTCCTTCCAGAGTTGCCAAATTGTAACAGCAAACATCAAACTCCAACTTGGGTCCATGCTAATCGGAACCCGTAAATTCTTTGTAAGCCAATCAATTAAGTTGTATTGACTTTCCATATCAAACCAGTGCCTACCCTTCAAATTAGTCCAAAGGATTCTAGAACTATAGCAATCCCGTAATAGATGCTCAATGTTTTCAACATGGGAATCACATCTGGGGCAATTGGCATTCCCTGTAAACCCTCTTCTCATTCCCATAGCATTAGTCAACAGTTTCCCATTAAAAACCAACCACAAGAAGCCTTTGAGCTTTTGTGGGATTTTTAATTTCCAAACCCAATCCATATCACAGAGGTAATCCCCTTGATTAGAGATGGATTTATAAGCAGCAACAGTGGAGAACTCCCCACTTGTTGAACCATTCCAATGAGGAAAATCCGGGAAGGTAACAAACCTGGGAAGTTTAACTTTCAACACACAATCCATGGCTTCATTAGGAAGATGAGATTTGATAGAATCCACATCCCATTCACCATCATCAGTCATAAGATTATCAACAGTCTCCATGTTAATGGAATCCCAATTTGGATATTGAGATGCTAAAGTAGCCTCCCCACACCACCAATCATGCCATATTCTCACTTTAGTACCATCACCGATGCCCCATTTGATGCAATTTCTTAGAACGTCTCTGGTTTTAAGAACTCCTCTCCAGATATGAGAGGAGCTCCTTTTACCAGAATAAGAGAGAAAATTATCATTCTTCAAATATTTGCTTTCTAACACTCTCACCCACAAACAATTGTCCTTGCACAACAATTTCCACCCCAACTTAGACATAAGAGCCACATTGTGATTTTTAGCCTCCCTGAGGCCAAGGCCTCCCATTCTCTTACTCTTGCACACATTGGCCCAATTAACAAGATGAATTTTCTTGTTATTCACAGTGTCACCCCATAAGAAGTTCCTATTTAACTTATTAATCTCTTTGCAAATGTACATAGGAACATCAAGAGTTTGCATAGCATAAGTAGGGAGAGCTGAGGTTACCGACTGAATAAGAGTGGCTCTCCCAGCCAAAGAAAGCAAATTAGCTTTCCACCCAGTGAGCCTATTTTGAATTTTATCAAGAATGAATTGAAAATGACTCCTGCTGCACTTCTTGTGAAACAAAGGAATGCCTAAATACTTACCCAAATCTTGGGACAGAGAAATGCCACACAAATTGCTCAAGGACTTGGCTTTCAAATTTTCAACATTGGGAGAAATAAAAAGCTTGGATTTAAGAAGATTAATCTTGAGACCAGACTGCAAACTGAACTCATTCAAAACCCCCATGATATTCTCACAATTTCTCTCATCAGCTTTACCAAATAAGAGAAGGTCATCAGCAAAAAATAGATGGGATATGACAGGGCCATTGGCAGAAGCCTTAACCCCTTTCCACCCCTTGCAAGCAACTTTATCAATGATCATGTTAGACAATCTTTCCATACATAAAACAAAAAGATAGGGAGAAAGGGGATCCCCCTGTCTCAACCCCTTCTCCATATTAAAAGCAGTTAACTTTTCACCATTCCAGAGGACAGAAGCTTTGATATTAGTAACACAATTCATGATGAGATCAATCCAATGATCATTCAAATTAAGTTCAACCAGAGTATGATGAAGAAAATTCCAAGACACATTATCATAAGCTTTTTCTAAATCAATTTTCAAGATCAAGTCACCAGTTTTACCCTTTTTACCTCTGAGAGTGTGAATAATCTCTTGAGCAATGATGATATTATCAGAAGTAGTCCTTCCAGGGATAAAACTACTTTGGAAAGGACCAACAATGGAGGATAACAAAGGCCTAAGTCTACTCACCAACACTTTAGTAAGAGTCTTATAGAGAACATTGCAAAGACTAATAGGTCTAAAATGGTTAATTGATTCAGGATTATCAACCTTAGGAATAAGGGTAATAAGGGTGTCTTTAAAGTTTTCAGGAATAGAACGATTCACAAAACAAGTTTGGATAAACTTGCAAACTGAGGGACCAACAATATCCCAATGGGTATGATAAAAAAGGGACTGGATACCATCACTCCCTGGGGCTTTAAAGGCTTTAAT
This sequence comes from Camellia japonica, assembly GCA_030407325.1. Taxonomy (NCBI): domain Eukaryota; kingdom Viridiplantae; phylum Streptophyta; class Magnoliopsida; order Ericales; family Theaceae; genus Camellia; species Camellia japonica. The sequence continues at coordinate 146,308,760 of JAPPVO010000032.1, forward strand.
ACTTTTGATAGCCTCCCACACATCCTGGTTAGTGATAAGTTTAGAAAGGGCAATGTTATCTTCATTGGAAAATTTGGGTTGCAAATTAATGGGGCTAAAGGAGGTGTGAATAGTAGCATCAGATTTAAACAAATCACAAAAATAATTCAGGACATGAGAGCAAAGGTCAATAGGATTAGAAATCCAGCCCCCCTCCCTATTCTTCAGGGTTGTAACTCTCATTCTTCTTCTTCTAGCAATGGTAGATATGTGAAAAAATCTAGTATTCCGCTCCCCTTGGGTAATCCAATTAGCCCTAGACTTTTGGAACCATAAAAGTTCCTCTTGGTAAAGTATAGTGTTATAATCTTTGACAAGTTCTTTCTCAAGCAAAAATAGATTATGAGAATAAATACTGAATTAACATTTTAACACAACTCAATGTAATTATGCTAATGTTGTGGGCTCAATGTATTTTTTTGTAAATTTCATAGCAAGTTGGTGTAATTTACTATAAGTTATAACAATTATGTAATTAAAATGTTATATACCATTATAATATTTTATCAATAGTCTTTATTTCTTACATGGTTTCTTATGTCGCATAATAAGGTTTGGCATTTGGTAAATATGATACGTCACACACATACATGATATGTATTAATAAACACATATTAAAAATAAATAAAATAGATAAAATAATAAATAATTTTTTTTAAATGATATAAAACAGATGGATATGAAGCAATAAGTTGATTTTTATGTACATTGGATGCCAAGTTATAATTTTTAATTAGTTATTGAGTTTAAGTGCATTGACTATCAAAGGGCATCAAAAGGTACGATCCGTCCTTTCAATCAAAGTTCAAACACCGTTAATTGTTGATAATGCATGTGCATGCTTGCTAGTTTGGGTAAGACTACTAAGAAAAATAATAACAAATAAATCATACTAATTTCTTTCAATTTTTTATAAAAAATATAAAAAAATAAAAACAAAAACATATTAATATAATTATATTGAGTATTCTTAATATTTTAATTGACATAACATTTAATTTTTTCAATCAGTAATTATTTAATCATATAGATATAATAATAATAATAATAATAATAATAATAATAATTGTCATCTCTTTTCTAACGCCATGTGTATTAGTTTAGTTGAAATTAGTTTAATCTTACTATAAAAGATAATAAATTATGTCAAACTTATGAACTTTAATGTATTTTTTTCAAATTTTAAAAGTGACATAAAGATTATAGTCCATCATTTAGGGCCCAATACACAACTCAAATACTAAGGTCCAGCACTGCCGAAACCCCACGTAGCAATAAGAACCAGTGACATCAAGACACACGTCAAGAGAAGGGCAAGCCACATAAGCAGACAAAGATCTGCAAAGTTATTGTCACTGCATATCGCCATTAATGAAGCCCCTCACAGCATTTATTGTGACAACCCCTCTCCGTCGGGACAGAACGGCTTCACCATGAACAAGGCAAGCTAGAGTATAGACTTTCGGCCAAAGTGACAGGTCAGAAGGGACAACAAGATGGTTACCAGATGATATAAGCAGACGTCGAAAACAGGAAGAAGGTTAACTTCTCTATCTCTAATCTATAATCTATCTACACATTCAACTTCTCTCTCTAACTTGCTCGTCGGAGGGTTCGTTGGGGGACTCTCCGTTCCCCATTGAACTCTTGTGCAGGTCTTCTAGCGGGCTTGGTCATTCGAACATAGGCTTGATGAGTGTGGATCAGTCCGACCCGTTCCACCTGGAACGAACTGCATCATCAAAAAGAGATCAACATAATTTATTCTTTATAAAAAAAAAAGGTGTTTCACGAATGCCTCAAAAAATATTGATTATCACTACAAGAAAAAGCATTTTTGCCGACCACTTTTAGCTACCAAAACCAATTTAGTCGCCAAAAGTCATGGAATTGGCTACTAAAAATAATTTTAGTCGGCAAAAGTCAACTTTTTAGCTACTAATTTTTTTTAGTAGGGGAATGTTGATTATTGGCTACTAAAAAAAATTTAGTAGCTAAAGATATTATAATTGGCGACTAAAAAAATTTTTAGTAGCTAAACATATCACAATTGGCGACTAAAAAAAAATTTAGTAGACGTAGAGGTACCTTTAGCTACTAAATTGTTTAGTAGCCGAATGAAAATAAAATAATTAATTTTTAATTTTTGCCGACCAAATGTTTGGTCGCCAAATGTCAAGTTTCGGCGACCAAATTTATTTTAGTCGCTATAGACCTACTTTCGGCTACTAAATGTTTGGTAGCTGAATGAAAATAAAAAAAATTAATTTTTAATCTTTCCCGACCAAAGTTTTGGTCGCCAAATGTCAAGTTTCGGCGACCAAATTTATTTTAGTCGCTAAAAACCTACTTTCGGCTACTAAATCTTTGGTAGCCGAATGAAAATAAAAAAAAATTAATTATTTATATTTATATTTTTATTTTTATGAAGAGGTTGTACACCCACCATCCAAAAATATTAATTTTTAAAAAAAATTAATTATTAAAATAATATGAATTTCTTATTTTGTCCTTTTTTTAAATCCATTAATAATAAAAATTTACAATTATGACAATTGATATTTCGAAAAAAAATACTATCAAAAGGTAATTTTGATAAATTAATATTTTTAAAATGTAATAATTGTATTATAAAAAGAAATTAAATTCTGAAAATAGACTATTAAACTATTTATACTTTTTACATCATCATATTTCAATAACACTAATAAATTAAGAATAAATCAAAATTCACAAATAAAAGACAAATATCCCAATTATTTATCATTTCAATAAATTTTTCAATATTATTACCAGTACTAATAAAGACAAAATATCCCAATTATTTGTAAGACTTATTGATATTATTTCAGATTTTAAATTTTCCTTAATTTTTTAATAATTAATTTTTTCAATTTTTTAAAATTATTTTTACGTTATAAACGGTTAACAATAATCAAACACTATTATTAATTTAAATTTGGAGGGAGACATTTCTAATTTAAATTTGAGGGATTTATAAAAATAATTGGCGACTAAAAAAACACGGGTTGAGCTGGTTCAGAATTTTTTTAAATTTTTTTTTCCTTCTTTTATTTTTAATTTTCTTTCTTTCTTTTCTTTCTTATTATATATATTATATATAAGAATATAAGAATATAAATTTTTAAATATATTATTATATTTTTCAGTAAAAAAAAATATTATGACAAATATTTAAGATAATTTAATATTTGTAATTTATAATTTATTACTTATTTTTTTATTTAAATATAATTTTAATATATTTGTTACTTTTATTTAAATTTTTTTTTAAATAATGAATTTTGTTGTGTAACTTTTAATATATTTTTTTAATTCATTATTTACCGACTAAATTTTAGTCGGCGATTAGTCTTACAAAATTGAAAATTTGTGCTTCAGACTTTGGAGGGAAACTTCGGAGGGAAACTTTGGAGTGCTTTAACTTGAACTACCTGACATATTATTTCTTTCCTTTCCATTGCACCTGTGTTACATGGACCATTATCCCTCTCACCTCTGGTTTAGTAGTTCATATTCAAACCATGGGTTTTCATTCAATAGTTTGATATCCGAAACACCAATGGTGTGGAAGTGTGAACTGAGCAAAAATGACCAATGGTGTGGAAGCTTCTCATATTTGATAGCAGAGTGGTTTTCTGCTTCTCATATCAAGGGGGAGATCCAATGGTGGACAGGGTGTTTGATGAAATGCCTCAAAGAAGAATTCATCTTAATTGCAAATCAACTTTACATAGTGTTAGTATGATTTGATATCAAATCTTCCAGGCTAGAGTCTCCATTAGATCATGTCAAATATTTGGAACACTAAACAAGCTTAGTTATAATTAATTGAAGAGAGAGAGAAAGAGAGAGCATGTCTGTTTCTCTCTCTCATTTTCTCTCTGTCTCTCGCATATCTTTTCTTCTCTCTACTCTCTCTCATCTGTCTTCTCTCTTTGTCTCTCTTGCTCATCTTTCTTTTCTCTATCTCTCTCATTTATTTTTTTTCTCTCTCTCTCTCTTATTTCTATCTCTCTTGTCCATCTCTCTTTTTCTGTGTCTCTCTCTCGTTCATCTCTTTTCGCTCTATTTCTCTCTCTTTTTGTCTCTGTCTCTCTCTTTCTCTTTCGTCCATCCCTCTTCTCTATATCTCTTTCATCTATCTTCTCTCTTTGTCTCTCTCTCTCTTCTTTTTTTCTCTCTTTTTTTCTCTCTCACTCATCACTCTTTTTTTCTCTCTCGCTCTTTGTCTATATCTTTTCACCCATTTTTTCATCTTTTTCTCTCTCTTTTCTTTCTCTCTCTCATTCATTACTCTTCTCTCTCTGTCTGTCTATTTGTTTCTCTCTCTGTCTCTCATTCATCTATCTCTTCTCTTTTCTCTCTCTCTCTCTCTCTCTCTCTCTGTGCCTCTTACTCATATCTCTCTCTCACCACTCATCTCCTCTACCACCTTCACCACTACTGCAAACGCCATTCCATTATTACCACTACTACCACTGCAAATGCCACATTAACCACAAAAATTTAACTTCATTTTAATAGAAAATATTATCCATACTTCTACCAAATAAAAAAAAAAAATAATTTTTTATTCATTAAAATAAATATGAAACAAATAAATTTTCAACCTTATAAATGAAAAAATAAAAATAAAATTTCATTACTATAAAAAAATTATTTTAATAAAAATAATTTTTTTTTGCAATGATATCCTCTATTGCAAAAAAAAAAAAATGAATTTTATTATTTAAATATTTATTTGTAATGAAAATAAAAAAAATCCAAAAATTACCTTCCCCCTCCTCCTTTCCGCTCGGGATCCCCCACCCCAAACCAAAAATCCTAATCTCTTCCCGCCCCCCCTCCTTTTTTATTCCCGTGCGGGTTTCCCCCCACCCAAACCAAAATCCCAATTCGGTGAATAGTGAATGCGGATGAGTTTGAGTGACCAATCTACGTATGATATTGATGATTCTCGCTCTTTCCCTCTCTTACCGATGGCACTCGTCAGGATCTCAGCCCTCTTCGGCCGCCGCTGGCGATTGTGTTGAATATGGCTTTTCTCTAACTAATCTCGCCGAAGCATCTCAGATCTGCATATGATGGTGATGATTCTCGCTCTTTCCCTCTCTATAGTCTTTCTTTCTCTATAATCTCTCAGAAACATTTCAGATTTGAGTTTAATCTGCTGTCTGACCTCCAAACATTTCAGGGTGTTTGATGAAATGCCTCAAAGAAGAAATTTGAATTGCATTGCTATGCCTCCATTGTTATGCTCATGGTTACTTTGCATTTCCAGTCCCCAGTTTCTGTCCATGGTTACTTTTTGATCTCACTTTTCTTGTTTTCTTTCATCTTCTTTCCCACTCCCTGTAATAATACATACATCTACATGTGAACCCATTGTCTAATTTCAACTTTCTATGTTAAGATTGTTTTGTTTGGAAGGTTTCTGGGTCTTATGCTTGATGCTAGGTCTAGTTCATCATTGAGAAGAGAGTTGCATCTTAGTTCTACATGTGACGAATGCCAAGTCCATCCCAACATATGTGCTTATTTTTATTATTTTTATATTTCAAAATAAGCTTGTCATTTTGGTGCTAGAAATTGTATTATTTTTATTGTATTTGCCAAGTCCATGCTTTTCTATACTTTTTATCGTTACAATTGTTTTTAATTCTGCATGCAGTAACAGCCCTGTGAGAGGAAAAATGAAGCTTGTTAAGGTATGGATAGATTAAGAAAACTGAAATTTTGCTTCATTGATCATTATTATGTTGAATTTGCAGAATTTGCAGAATTGTGTGTCATTGGTGCAGCAGTTCTTCAAGGTCATGCTGGGAGGGTAAGTTTAAATAAGTGTGTGTTCTCGGAATTTCACACAAATAAATAAATAAATAAATGAAATGATCTCTTGTTTTTGGCATTTTAAATAAATGTGTTCTGTTGCATTTTTAAATAAGTGTGTTCCTATCAAGGTGTGCATAGTTGTTAATGTCATTGGCTGCTACAGCAGCTGCTGAGTTACCTTGTACAGTGAAGTTAAGAATATGGGCACATGATATAAAAAGTCCCTGTGACCCACTTGATGGTGAAAGGTGTCGCCTAACCATACCACATGCTGTCATTTGCAGGTATGGTTAAATTATTGGATCTAATTTAACTTTGTTGAGTGCTAATAATTTATCTTGATCTGTTGGTATGATGCTCGGATATATTTTGTTCATAGAAGCAATTTATTCCATTGTGATGTGTTGGCATTCTTAGTTGTGTGATGTGCATTCTCTTACAACACTAGCACTATTCATGTACCAAAAATGAAATGAAAAGGAAAAAAAAGGAACATATATGTGGATTGCAAACCGAAATCTTAGTTGAATAGTGGTCATATAAACACAACTGTGTTGGATGATCTATTAATAACAGAGGATGAAATGATTGATAACCATAGAGATGTGGACAGCAAAGTAGGTTTATTTTCATAGGTTTTCTATTATTTAGATGGTTTTATATATATTCTATCAACATAATTGTTGAATTAATCATTGAGAAATGAGTTATAATTGATAATGTAAATAGAGTCTTAATGCTCAAATGACTAACGGCATTCATGCAAGGTAATATGCGAAGTGCTTTATGTATCATTCAATTTGGATTTACCTGTGGAATGAGTCCATCATTCAATTTAGTTAGTTTGTTGGTTAGCACATTCCTTTCCTCTTCCCAGAAAGTAACTTCTTTAAATGGCCGCGTGGAATCAGCAACTATTCCAGCAGCCAAGAAAGCTGATCTAAAGGCCAAAGTATCTGTGCTTCAGGTTTTCATCTATGCTGAGCAAGAAATTACCCTATTTCAGTTCTATTGATAACCAAACCTGCTGCTTATATATCTGTATGAAGTTTGCATGACTAGAAATTACCCTATTTCAGGTTTTCTCTTATGTCTGTATGAAGTTTGCATGACTAGTCCGTGAATGACAGGGGATAGCGGTCATGGTTTTCAGCACAGATGAAACTGCAAACAAAGCTTTGGTGTGTGCTGGGGTACCTGAGAAAGGAGATAAATGTAGCAATTAAGGGTGTTGGAGTGGTTTGGTGGCAGCTTTGGAAGCCACTAAAAAGGGAAGGGTGGAGGAGGAAAAGGTGGTCTTGCTCAAGGCCAGGTTAGCAATTTTCTCCTGGTTACCAATCCAACTCTTATGTTATATTAGTGTATAACTAAATTTATCATGCTTTAAAATCTAAATTTGAGCACTACATTGTCTCTGAGGATTCCATTTTCGGAGCAATATGCTTGCAACATTTTTGGAAACCCCACAATAAATGAATATTGTAAATTTTCTTTGTAAAAATGTTTTGTATTTAATTTTAAGGCAAGCCCAACTATGTTATCAACAACATGAAGCATTGTGTTAATCAGTTGAACTATATAATATTAGTAGAGGGAAAAAATATTGAAGATTAAAAAGGACTTACGTTTATTATGATCTGTTTTTTCATGCCCAATTGGTAAATGATCTCTCTCTCTCTTGCACAACATTAAGAATGGATGCTATGATTTGGTTTCATATATGATAGTTACTTCATCCACTGTATATTTGAGTTTGCCTGCGATCTTTGCAACCTTGGTGCTACACATGTAATTCTTTTGTATGTGATTTCAGGGCTCCGATATAGCACATGTAGAGGATGCAATGGAGGTGGCAACATCCTTTGCGGTAATGAAATTGAGCTGATAAAAACAATAGCTTTAATATTTCAATGTACACTGGTGAAAGCATGGTGTTGATGGTTCAGTCCCAACATTTTGATGTTTTTTTATATATCGCTTGAATGAAACAGCTGAGGAAATATAATTTTGTGCTACAGAAGCACGACTGTGTTTTTTCTTTATTAGCCACAAAACATTGTGTTAGCAAAGAGAGGGAAGTTTTTTATTCTTAAAATATTGATAATTTTTTGAAATGGTTGAAGTTTAGGATGTTGGTTTGCTTGAGTATACTGTAAGAAGACATTGAATCATATAATTAATCTGATTGGGAGATGAACCCCTCATCTTATGAATTTTAACTTCTTGGGATTTCTGCTCGATTGGTTGGTATTGTATGTTATGCACTCAGGTGAATGAATATATTCAACGCTACTAATGATGGTCTTTCAGATTTTGGTGACTGAAAAGTTTTTGGAAATTATAAACTTTTTATTACTGTAATTATAGTTTTCAGTTTCACAGTTTTCAGTGAGGTGTTTTTCATAGTGAAACTGAAAACTGTGAAAAATGTGAAACTGAAAACTTTTTATTACTGTAATTATAATAAAAAAAACACAAAATAAAGTTTTTGGCAATTAAATGTTTAGTAGCGAAAAAAAAAAGGAAGTGAATTTGTTAGTGACTAATCAATTGGTAGCCAAAAAGGAAATCAATATTTTTAGTGACTAAATATTTGGTAGCCATAAAGAACCCAAAGAGTTTTGGTGACTAAAAAGTTAGTAGCTAAAAATAAATGAAGACTTTCCGCTACCAAATAGTTAGTAGCCAAAAATAAAATAAAATGAAAAATAATTTTTTGGCTACTAAATTATTTAGTCCCTAAATGTTACACATTTTGTGACTAAAACTTATCTACGACTAAAATTTTTAGTCGCTGAAAATCAAATTAATTTTATTCGAACACTTTTGGCGACTAAATATTTAGTCGCCAAATATCCCCTTTGCCGACTAAGCAGACTTTAGTAGCCAAATGTTCACTTTTGGCGACTAATATTTTAGTCGCCAAAAGATAACCTTTGCCGACTAAGTAGACTTTAGTAGCCAAAACGTTCACTTTCAGCGACCAAAAAATTTTAGTCGCCAATACTATCGCCGACAGAGTATAGGCGACGACTTTGGCGACCAAAAAAAGTAGTCGCTAATCACATTTGGCTACCAAAAATGGGGCTTTTGGCGACCAATATTTTGGTCGCCAAAAGTGGAATTTCCTGTAGTGTATACATTTTTTATTACAACAATACTGCATCCATGCAATTTTTTCTCCTCAAATGTGTTTTTGATTGGTAAGAAACCGGTTAGAATCATTTTTTTACTGATCATAAATATATACGAGGGGAATTCGAAGGAAAAATTGTATAAATGAATCATTTTTATTTTTATTATATGCCCTTTTAGAAAAATATACCATGTATGTTAAATTTCTTAACAACGGCCCATATAAGCATACATATATAATAATAATAATAATAACAACAACAACAATTTAAAAAAAAAAAAAAAAACCACCATGAAATAAGTGAAATATAAAACATTCAAGTGGAATTAGTTGTGCTTTAATCTATCATGAAATATCTGATCAAACCAATACAAAATACTGTTGAGAATTTTTGAGTAGTTCAAATCATGTTAGACTACTTGTCACGAATTATCCTAATTATCTGAAAATCACTTAAATCCATATTTAAAGTTTTTTACTTGATATAAAAATGTACCATTTTCTTTAACTAAATTGATCGAATTAAAGTCTTAAAAAAATTAAAAACTAAAAAAAAGAAAGAAAAGAGAGAGGTAGAATTAGAGAGGATGAGATTGTGCATTAATTAATAATATATTTACGTGTAGGTTCTAATAAGTAAACTTATTGTCTAATAGGTCTTATAAAAAAAATTTGTCATAAAAAAGGGTCACCAATTGTAAGTTTTAACGACAATGTATAAAAAATATGACAAAAAAAGTCACTAATTGTCAATTTTTAACGACATATATAAAAAATTATCACAAAAAAATTATTTTTAACGATAATTTTATCAAAACTTATTTTCAATAAAATTTAATAAAAATTAAATCTAACTATTATCACCTATCGTTAGTTTACCTAATAATAGTGTAAAGTTGACTTTGGCTATGGCAGATGTATCGTGGAAATTGTTAAGTAGCCCACTTTGTTAGATTTCTGACAATATCATTCACTTCCCACATGGTTTCCGCATTATTATTTTTTTAAACTAACGTGTAGTTTCATATGACTATGGGGTGTTTATTTAAACAGATTGAATAACGGAGAATTGTGATTTATTAGACTGTTAGTCATGAAATATATTATTTTCAAATTATTTAATTAGATTGAATTTATATTGTTTAGTCATGTGATTAGATGTTTAGATTATTTTTAATGAATTCAATCTTTGATTGGACGGACTGGATAATGATAAATGTTTAACATACTATTTTACCCTTGTAATTTATAATTTTTATTTAATATATAATTTTAAATTTGTAATCTATAATTTATAATTTAACAACACTAAAAAATTTTAATTTATAAGGCCATAATTTTTAATTGATTATTTTCAATTAAATTAAATTTATAATTTATAATTTTTATTTAATATATAATTTTAATTAACAACACTAAAAAAAATAATTTATTTAATATATAAATTTAATTTTCAACAACACTAAAAAATTTAATTTATAAGGCCATAATTTATAATTTCTATTTTTAATTAAATTTAATTAAAATTTATATTTTTTATTTAATATATAATTTTAAATTAATAACACTAAAAAAATAATTTATAAATGTTCAAAAAATTATTTTATCATTTTTCAATTGTTTATTAAGTAATAGCATGAAAGTAAAATGGACATTTCACATATTAGTCCCATGGAATACCAATCCCATAGAAATAATCTCACCTCCCCCTTATGGTACAATAATCCCTCAGAGAGACTAATAGTTTGGAGAGACTATTAATTCGGAACAAAAAAATTGAATCAAACAATAGACTATTAATCCAAATAAATTAATAATCCAATCTCATGAAATAATCCATCAAAACAAACACACTCTTTATTTAGTGGTTACATTTTTTTGAAAAACACACGCTGTTTATTGGTTAAAAGTTAAGACCTAGAACTCATATAAGTCAGGGAGACTCTCTCTCTTCAAGGGGCATATTTGAAGAATTCTTTTACTTCAGTGGGAAATTTAAAAAATATTTACAGATTAATGAAAAAGTTTATAAATTTAATTATTAATATTTATAAATTTTACTATTAACTTGAAAATATTATTGAAAAGATGGACTGAGTAGACATGTTTTGGATTGCCAAAATCTTGGTCTGGGCTACGGGGTAATAATGGACATGGTGTTAGTTTAATGATACCCAGCCCACGGATACTTATAGCCCATAGAAATTGGGCTGCGTTTGTCTGACTTGTGATAACATAGACATGGACATGGACGTAGACATGGTTGTTGGTTTGAACTAACATGTACTCCTTTGTGTTTTTTGTTGTTTTTTGTTTTTTTTTTTTGGGTTGGGGTGAACTAAGAGCAGCTCCAATGCAGTTGTTATAACCTCTGCTATAGTTATAATGTAGCAACTTAATGCAAAAATTGAGCTCCAATGCAACTGTTAAATTTTGACAATGTTATAGCTTGTGCCAAATCTGACACAAGGTTTAGTAGTTTGGTAGATTGGCCAATTTGCTACATCACCAAAATCAACTATTTTTTTCTTTCTTTTCATGTTGGAAAAAAAAAAAGGAAAAAAAAAGAAAAGACACCAAACTTGAATAGATGCATATGTATACAATCATAGAAGACTTCGCAAAATCATATAAAATTTACATATAATATATAATTAGAAAAAAAAAAATCAAAATATAAAAAAACTAATTACATGAAAAAATATGAACAAATACAGAAAAATTCAAATTTTCATATGATTTTAAGAGTATGTTTCTTCATGAAAAATGCAAAAATATGCCATCTTAACAAAAGATGAATGAAAAAAGTTTAATTTCACTATTTAACTTGATCATATATTAAAGTTCTCAAAAATCATTTAAGATTGATTCAAAACAGGCCTCGTTTGGCAACTGAACATTTTAGCCAAAAAGTCAAAAAGTTACTAAATTAGCCAAAAAGCCAACAACCCATACCAAAAAGTCAAAGATTATCTTTTCTCTCTACTTTTTGCACATCTTTTCGTAAAAAGCCAAAAAGTCATCCCAAATATACTAATTTTTTTTAGCTCATATTTTAGCCAAATAGCCAAAAAGTTATTAAATTAGCCTGTTCCCAAACGAGGCCTTTTATTACAAAATTTCTTCCAATGTACAAAATCAGTTAAGAGTCAAGACAAATGATTTCAATATACAAAATCGCATAATTAAGATAGCTGAATTTCATTAAAATTTCTCTTACACCGTACCGCACAAAATGATATTATCATGGTAAGAAAAACATCTTATTCATCATCTGTCAATTTTTACTAAAGAAATATTACATGTAATCTTATTTCTTATCTTATTTTCTCACACCAAGACACAAGTATGTGAGTTTTACATGCATTTATAAATGTGAATATCATTGCTTTTTGTTTAAAAATGAGAAAATGATGTAAGAAGTTAGTAAAACAGAAGATATTTAGAATGTCTTAAATATTATGGCTTTTAAATTGATTGTCAAGAGGTAAAAAAACTGTGCAAAGTAAAAGTTAAAGATTCTCTGTGTGCCAATGTTACTCAAATAATATCATCATCATCATATCATATAGTGAAAGAGAATATTAAAATTAGTGTTTATTCTAAATTTGTGTCTCTCCTATGCCACATCAACATACCCACATCCTTATGCCAAAATTATTCATATATGTTTACTAATTATTTATAAAAATATAATATTTAAAAGATTTCAACTTAGTATGAAGTAGATATAAATGATACTTCATTGAAACATACAAACTAAAAATACTTTACCAATTACTTTTAAAAACTCATGTGAATCACTAATTTATACTAAAACATGTTGTAGACACCCCATTTTTTACCGTCTTTAAGACTTGAACGCCTTAGGTTAATCACTAGATGATGAAATACTACGTTGTACAAACGTTCGATTTTCTCAGCAAGAAACCTTGTTTCTTGGGTTTCAAAGCCTAGAATCTTGCACCACCTTTCAACCAAAACCTGATTTTTTTTTTTTTTTCTACACATGACCACCCAGAGGTCAGTAGGCCAACAAATGGCCGGCTGGCTAGAATTTGGTGGCCGGCCGTCCCCCACCTAGTCGACCGGCCAGGTTTCCCAATAAAACAAATATTTACTGTCAACTGTCCCCTCATGTGCATACACTGCACCGGCTGACTCAATACAGATATTTCCAAGATAGCAACCAAGTTTTCAATATATAGAGGACCATACCTTATGTTTTGAGGTTAGAAAAAATTACCAAAGCTCAAAAACTTGAAAATCTCTCTCTCTCTCTCTCTCTCTCTCTCTCTCTCGCAACCTATATACACCTTACACGTACTTTCTAAACCAATATTTTAGCTCTCCTTGCTGAGGTTCTTGCGTCTAAAGCTCTTGAGGGTGATCACTTGTTAGTTTGTGAATCAAAGAGTTACTCATTTTCAAGAGGTATAACCTTGGCCATCTTTACACTACTTCTCTCTTATCTTTTCTTGTTGTTTTTGTACTGTTTTTACACTATTTTTACGGGCTGAAACTTGTGGCTTAAAGCTATTAAAGGTGGAGGGGTTAACCACCTTTCTTTGAACCTTGTTCTCTAAGCTTTTGCCCTTGTGTTTCCCACTTCTTTCTCAACTTTTTTCCAACTTTTTACCACTGTTTTTTAGAGTTTTTCAGAGGCTAAAAATGTGGTTTTAAGATCCAAAAGGTGGAGGGGTTAGCCACTTCTCCTTTGGCTTGTTTACTAACTTTAATTCTTTCCAATTGTTGCTTACTTTTTCTAGCTTTTGCATACCAATTCCAGAACTGTTTTTGTGAGTTTTAGGACTGTTTTAGTGTGTTTATTTCGTTTATGCTTTGTATAGTATGCTTGTAGTATTGTAGTCCTCATAGGTTTGGTGGTTTAGGCCTTAGACACCAACATATTTGAGTTGATAGCCTTTATTTTCATAGCTTTCATACATATAATTTCACTTGTAATAAACATCTCTGCACCCTCCCTTCTTTCTTGGTTTTCTTTGTTTGAGAATCGTTTCAAATGAGTGTTGTTTAAGGCATGTGAAAGAGACCCTTCCATACTTAATGGTTTAATCTCTTCGGAGGTTCATTACCAAGGCATTACATCTTTCTCATGCCAAAAACAACTTCTTGTATGACACTTCTCTCCTGTTAGTGGACATAATTCTCATTTTTGGACTAAATGAATGAAAGAATGGAAAGGTAATTAAAAGAAGTTAAATAAAATTGGACTAAAATGGTAACAAGAGTAATAAAATTGGGTTGGATTCAATTGGACGTTAATTGAACTCATTGAGTCTTGAAATCATTTCATACTCTTTAGTGATGAGAATGGTTCAAGAATCAAGGTCTACCACTTCTCTTAAGGTAACTCCATGATAGGGAGGAGGTTTTGTTGGTCTTTATTTTGCCATTTATTGAGACTTTGTCCCGCCGGTTCATAGATCATCACGCAAAGAGTTTGCGCCAATTGATGGCTTGCGAATCGGGTCTACCCTTCCTTTGATCTGTTTAATAATAAAGAGAGGCAGAGAGGACAAACATCCCCTGAAGACACTCAGTTTGTGCTTTGTTTCTTTTCTGTTGTAGCAAGGTAGTATTAAAAAACAGTGGCTGGCCAGCCACCTAACCATTCGGCCAACCACCTTTTAAGGCCGGCTGGCCACTCCATTTTATGCAAACAGTACCATTTTTATGGCAGAACAGAGTAGAGGCTGGGGTGAAAACAAATTATCCTTCTACCTGCAAAACAAAACAGTTCTGGCAGCAAAACAAAGGCGTTTTCGGGTGGATATTCCTATCCATGCATACGCAATTATTTACTCCCATGGCTCGTGCAATTAGTGTTAAATTGGTAGATTTATTCGAAGCTTGTAATAGCTAGTTCATTAATTAATTAGTTATTTAGTTAATTCATGCCATGTTGTAATTGATCAATTAGATTCATTCGAATTGTAATAACTAGTTAGTGTAGCTAATTTATTTGGTGTTGTAATAGTTAGTTTAATTAGGATATTCATTCGGACCCTCCTGTGCGAGGACAAATATGTAATAATATGTGTATGTCTTCTAACCCCCATTTCTTTCTCCCTTTTATTTACCTGCTTATAATGGTACCATCATGTTTTATATTTTCATGTCATTGCCATGACTTATATCCATGTTTGCACGCATAAGGTTCAGTTTATCATACTAATCAAATGTCAATTTCAACTTCCTTAATCGAATACGTGCTTTTATCGCATGCCTTGAATTGACTCACATGCCATACTAATAGCCGAGCCTATTAATTGCATGTTGTATGTGTTGCATTAATCATTTCGTTAGGATCATGCATTTTTTCTAACTATTTTCTTCTTTTAGCTCGCCTTGGTTATTTGTGGTAAGCATTTTTTCACTTTAGCATATTGCATGCGTACAATTGTTGCCATGTCAAGCATGTTTACCATGAGGGTAGGTGCTTATTTGAAATGCCTGTGGCTGGAGGCTTGTCGCGCCCTGAATTTACAAGGTCTGGCCCACGTGAGTAAACCACCCAACGATAGGCAATCACTAACAACACTCATGTAGATGTATGTATTATAAGCACACAGTACATGTGTTATTTCAATTTTTATACATTCTTAGATACAACATCTAAGTCAAATTGATGCTATATAACAAAACATACAAAGATATTACGAATCAAATTAAGATGCCCAAAGGCTTACATCATATACAAAGGGTATAACCCTTACAAGAATGGCACATGGCCAACAAATACATAAATGGCCTTTGGCCAACAAATAAAGGAACCACCCTACACGGTTCCAAACACAACTTCAACGTCTCAGTCCACGTCCGTATAAGCATACCTGAAAAATATTTTCAGCCTCGTAGGGTGAGCATAAAGCTCAGTAGGAAATATTTCAAAAACTAAATATGCTCCACCAGTGTAAATGATTATAAATGCAATACATACATATATAATATGCTCAATACATTCTCAAATCCACTTGCTTTCTCAATAAAACCCCCTGTCTTTATAGGTTTTCTGAATTCAATACATTAGTTTGATATAAAAATCCATTTCCACAAGTCAATCTAGGTATCTCAATACTAACTAGCAATTTCATCGCCAATTCCAATACGAATACATCGTTAACCAATAGCAAATACATTGCTAAAACCGTTTAAAATAATTTCTTTCCAAAACCAAAATGATAATAAATAAAATGGGTAAATCTCGAAAACCAATACAACCTTTCACGGAAATTTTGTCCGCGGGAAACCGTCAAACGGGACCCATGTAAACGTAGGCTATACAAGCACTACAATTGCTATTTTAGGAAAATTTCGTCCGCGGGATCGGCACCCATGTATACGCGCTGTTTTTGGGACTTTCACCCTGGACACACAAGCCAACTTAATTCAATGGAGTCCATCCACTTTCTCCTCCCAACCGTCATATATATGTAATGTATTAAAACACACAGTCATGTTCAATGACAACAATTTCTCAGATTTACCATTTTATTTACTCTTTCCAAATAACACAATACATGTGACCCAAAATATGATTTCAAAATGAAACAAATGCTCTTAAACATAACACAAGAATTTTTCAAATCTCTTTCCAAAACATACAGTTTAAATCCTCAAAATCCATTACATGTTCCATGATATGCATGATTTATAAACAATCCAGTTTGCCTAGTCAATATACAATTTCTATAACAATCATAGCTATCCTTCACCGATAGCCCAAAACAAATATATCTAAACAGATAAATAAATTTCATTAAAGATACACTTTTTCAAAATCTCAAATGGGAGTGATAATACATATCAAACTCCACCATCATCATTAATCATCATTTCAATTTCTCATATCTTAACATTTAATTCATTTCCTCTTTACAATCTCAACAATTACATTTTTAGGGCATAACTCCCTTCCTCTTTGAAAATTCATTTCAATGCAAGAAATGGCTTATTTCAACATACATTAAATCCAATTTCATAATCACAACCTTTTTCAAGAAAATATTTGAAATCCCATCATTTACATTTTGATTTAACAATCCAACAATTCCCCAAAAGATCAATATTTTAGGGTTTCTCCAAATTAGGGCTTTTTACATTTAAAAACTCATATACATTCTTTATAAGTGGGAAATAAACTTTTGTAGCTAAACCATAGCTCAACAGTCCCATTTGGAACAAACCCTAACTTACAAACAAATTATCAAAAATTAATCCAAGAACAATGGGATCTATATATTTAAAATACACCACAAATACACTACCGAACTCATATTGAGCTTAAGAAATAGACCCTACCTCTTGAAGCAAAAAGGAAACAAGTCGAAACAATCACCGGCTCCAAAACAATGATCCGTTGAGATTAAATGAAAGCCCTCGTCGTGCTTTACGTTTTGGTATATAGAACTAGGGGTCAAAGATGTATAGAAATAGATAAAAGCAAGCCTAAAAAGCTTGAGAAAACAAAAATGGCGGAAAGAGAGAGAGAGAGAAGGGAGTGAAAAGTGAAGTGGTTTGATCCAAAAAGTGACTTTTAAAGATCTGATTATACATTGTACGCTTGAAAAGTTGCGCTCGAGCACACTATACTAATAGCACAGATTCGCAAATTTCAAACAAGTATACCTCTGTCGTCCGGACTCTGTTTAGGGTCGTTCTTGTGTCCAAATTGAAGCCCCAAAAGTAATCTTTCCAATGGTTCTAGCCTCACATCAAGATTCAAAGAATGGAGAGAGAAAATGATAAAAGAGTGAAGACTACTCAATAACAACTATTCGAATTTGGAGTTTTTGATTCAATCTTACCCAACCTCTATGGTAACACCTCAACCAAGGCTCAAATATCGACTAAAAAGATTCAAAAATCAAGATAATCAAAGAGTCAAATATAATTCCATTATAACTGGAAGCACAGAGTGCTACAAGGCTTTTCGCTTATCTTGGGATGATTTGATTAATGTATATATGAGATCACTTTTTTAAAGTGGTACATATTCAAAATACTTTTCGAAACAAACATAAAATTAAAGCGTTACAACTTTTGTAAATTAGTCTATACTTACGTGTATTACATAGTAAAGCTAGCCTAATAATCAGAACAAGAGCATATAATGTAAATAAAAATCACATCATAATTAGTAGAGGCCGATTCATGATTAGTAGTGGGGTGCTCAATTCATGACCTTCGCCTCTCATACCTAAGTTCCCGAGCCAAGGCACTTTGGTGATTACGGATAAGTGGCCTTTGGCACGAGTCACGAGTTTCCTAAATTTTTCAAAAATATTTAGGTGGCGACTCTAAAATCTGGCAATGCAGTCTATTTTTGGCATTTTTGATTACACAAATCGATTTTCCAAAGATTTGCTGGATTTGGACTCTTTTGTGTTTTCACTGTTTCATATTGCACTTGTGAAATCAGATTCAGAATCACGAGAGTTTGAACTATAGGGCTATCGTATTCAAAGAGACTAAACCCCTCCAAGGAGCACGAAAAACAAGCTACAGTTTCTGGCGACTTTGCTAGGGAATTAGAGAACTTAACTGGAACTTTATGATATGATGTTTTATTTACATATATATGTTCTTTACATTGCATTTGCATTTGTTACTTTAAGTCACTGTGTTTTTCATTTGCTATTCCTAGATGGCTTGCTGGAGACTTGCCTAAAAAGCTTGCCAAAAGGCTGGCCGGTCGTGGGCTCTGCCATATTGGAAACATAACCCTTGGATCTGGATTACCGTCGTACCACTTGATCTGCCTTTCACTTCTCGGTGTTAGGTGTGAGAGGTATATTAGGTAATCTTGTCGAGGTACCCCTTTTGACCATTCGGTTTAGCTGCATATAGTAAAGTCATAATAACTGTTCCAACATAGGACAGGATGCTCGCCCTTATGCAGGATTTTGTGAAACTGCTTGCTTGAAGTAGTAAAACCCTAGATCATGTCAAATTTAGGACAGGGAAACCTTAACCTCTCATAGGGGTGTTTCAAATGCTTTTATGCAAAATGTGAAATCTTTGGCAATGTATGATGCAATCCTTGGAGAGTCTTAATATTGAGGTGATTCCTTTCAAACTTAAGGTCATATCAGAATAAGAATTTGAGTCAAAATCCAAGGGTTTGTGTTTGATATGGGTGAATTTTCAGCAAGACCAGAACCAGGGCCAAAAATTGTATCTTGCTTTATTGTGACCAGCATACCCGGTATCCCGATCTCATGGGGCATTTGTTTTTAATGCTAGGTTTATCTGAGCCAAAGAACAGGTCATACCTAACTCAACGAAGGCCCAGTCCATCCAATCCTAGAAAAACAAAACCCACTTAGTAAAGGCCCAGTCCATCTGATCACCAAAAGAAAAAGACCATCGAACACCAAAAGACCCATTCTAAAAAATCT
This sequence comes from Camellia japonica, assembly GCA_030407325.1. Taxonomy (NCBI): domain Eukaryota; kingdom Viridiplantae; phylum Streptophyta; class Magnoliopsida; order Ericales; family Theaceae; genus Camellia; species Camellia japonica. Next base: position 146,328,215 of record JAPPVO010000032.1, read on the forward strand.
CATTCGAGTCGAGCTCATCTAGACTAATCCAGTTCAGATACATCAAGTATAACCAAGCCGAAATCCTTGTCAGTCAGCTCTCAGCTTACACCCATCCATTTCCCCGATTGCCAACTCAGTAGACCCGTGATGGCTCAGGGTCTAGAAGAAGTTGTGGCGATGATAACGACCCTAAACCAGGGAATTGCCATGCAGGATGAGACCAATGCTGAAATGCAACGCCCATCTGGGGCATTTATCACACATCCAGTCCTGGGTCCCCAGTCGAACTTTGGCCCACCTCCGCCAGCTGAAGATTTGCAAGGTCCAAATCCTCGAGAAAGGTTGGCTCAAGCTCAAGTTTCCTGACCCCTAGTGTAGCCTAATGAGGGGCTTTTTACCCTTGATGTTAATGAGCTCGACCTGACCTTGTTAAAAATTGCTAACTGTGAAAAGCAATTTAAAAAGGCACAGGGAATTAACCATTCCTGACATTGAGGATGAGTACACCAAGGCTGCCGTAAGGCTCCCAAACAGATTCAAAATGCCACACATTAATCGTTTCAACGGGTCTGGAGATTGTATGGTACATATCCGGCTTTTCTTGAACATCCTAAAATCGATGGGTCTGACTAAGACTCAGAAACTCTTTGTGTATAGAAGAACCCTATCGGGTATAGTAGTCACTTGGTACGCCAAAATGGAGGATAAACTGAAACAGAATTAGAAAGATTTGGCTGAGGCATTTGTCAATCAGTATTCTTACAATACCCAAATTGAATTGACCACCCAAGAGCTTGAAGTAACCCACCAGAATCCTAAAGAACCTTTTGTGGAATTTGTTACAAGGTGGAGAGTGAAGGCAGCACAAATGACAGATCGACCTTCTGAGAGGGACCAAGTGCGGATAGTGGTGTAGAACCTTGAGCCTGATATGTTACAAAAGTTAATAGTCGCTCTACTGTTCACTTTCAAAATTTTGCATAAATTAAGGGTTCAGATTGAGAGCTCATTTAACAAAGGGATTATTCCTAGAACAAGCGACCTAACAAAGATGGTGTTTTCTAAGAGTACCAATGCTAGCAGTAGCACTATTCCCAAACCCATTGAAATCAATACCGTCGCCACTCCCAAAACTGCCGACCGTTTTGCCAATACCAACCAACAAACAACCAGTCCAACCCAAGCTCAAGGCAGAACTTTCACTCTCCATATGAGCCTAACTAGCGCACTAAAAGTCCTGATGGAAAGAGGGTATTTCAAACCCCTTTATCCCCAACCTCTTTCTGAATCACTCCCTACTAGACATAACCTCACCAAATACTGTGCGTACCATTAGCAGCGCGGTCATGGCACCAATCGTTGTTACCGCTTTCGTCATGAGGTTCAAAATCTCATCGATAACCAGATGATAGCTCCACCTCAGGAACCCAATGTTACCACTAACCTACTTCCCATCCATGACCAAGTACCTCCTCTTCACCTTAACATTATCCATACACTACCACCTACCTTCAACCCCAGTATATATATCATCCCAGCCTATTTACCCAAGCCTGAGGAGTTCATTCCAAAAAGCATGGACTTGTGCATAATGGATGCACTTGAACCCCGAGTGTCTCAAACGCCAAAACTTGAACTCAAACTCCACAATAGCCTAATTCCAGTCCAAGCTACTCCAAAGAGTCCAACCCAACCAATTCATCAAGACCAAGTTGGTCAAAATACACTGCGAACACCAATGGCCGAATCCGCTACTCTAGAGCTGTTGAGCATGATTGAAGATCTTCTGAGAACTATGGCAGATTTAGCCTTTGGGGTCTTGGCTTCATCATTGACCACATCATATGCCAAAAGGTTTACATCAAAAAGCTCCCCAATCTCGGGGCAAGCTGCAGTGGAAAAGGGCCAACCTGAAGCTATCTCAAGTTTAGGTGATGACATATCAACAACAAATAGGCCTCGCTTCAATATAGCTACCCAATCCCTTGGCCAAGGTGAAGCAAGTGGCAAGAATAAGGCCGGAACAAGTATTGATCCCTATGCACATCTTCGGTGGGCTATTGAAGTCAAAGGGTTGAACAAACAACAAGTGCTCGCAGTTATTGCAAAGACTGTAGATAACACTTTTATCGCTCAGATTAAGAGCATTTTGAATTAGGGGGCAAACAATGAAAAGGGATGTTTTACCAGAAACACCCATCCTGATTCTAGTCCCAAGCCCATGAACACCCAGCCAACACCTGTCAATCCATTTGCCAATGTTTCTAACATTGTTGCTTTCTCCTCCAAAAAACGAACCTTCACCCATCTCCACATGAGCCCAACCTTTGCCTTGAAGTTACTGATGAAGAAAGGGTATCTCAAATCACTCAATCCTCAACCCCTTCCTAATTCTTTCCCACCTAGACATGACCTTACCCAATATTGCACATTCCATTAGTAGTAAGGTCACCATACTGACCGTTGTTTTCACCTTCGCCATGAAATTCAAGACCTGATTGACAAAAAGGTCATCACCCCACTTGAAAATCCCAAAATTGTCAATAAACCTCTGCCTAACCGCAATAGATTGCCATCCCATAACATAATCTCATCCATGGCTTACCAATAACCAACCTTGACCCCAGCCAGCACAATTAATGAGATGTGTGGAGACAACCAAGGTGATTGTGAGGCCCAATCTATGAGACCCAGTTTGAACGTTTGAAATCAATCCTGCTGGTTGTGGATGTTATTATTGAATTGAAGGCAGGTTTAGACCCTCCCGTGGGCTACTTGAAGTTGTTTTTGAAATCTGCAGATGGACTTGGAGAGTGAAAACCCTTTTCTGTCTCAAGGATATTGATTTTGTTTTGAGTAATGTCTTGTAAATAGTTAAGTCGTGAGTTTTATTTTCCTTGTCTTTTCTTGCGTTGTTGCATTAGTTAAGTCTTTTCCTTTGAGTTGCTCTCGTGTACCCTCGGGTCTTCATTTTGTTGTTTTAATAATAAGAAAGTGGGAGTCAAGTTTCTGATCATTTTATTGTGCCTATAGTAATTCATGTGTGACCTTTTTGAAAATAGAAAAAGCTCCAATTTTTTTTGTTTTTGTTTTTGAATGAGATTCCGTTAATAAGTGTGAGTGTTGAGAAGGATCCCCTAAATGGTTTGAGTGGATTCTAAATTATCAGCGCAAAGTCCTTCATGATTTCCAAATTTTAAACTGTTTCTTTTGCAAACTTGCGAAGATAAATTCGGAATTGTGCGGGGTATTCTACATTGTCCTAGGGTTTTTCTTCACCTTGATGACCATTTCGGCAAGTACAAGGCGGCTTTCAGACCTGCAAGTACAAGATGGCTTTTAGACGTCACAATCATAGAATTTCTCTCCCTGGTGTTTTCATTATTTTACAAAGAAATGGATAAAAGAAACCAAAAAGAAAATAAGGAAAAAAAGAGAAGAAGAAAAGAAAGGAAAAAAAAGGAAAAAAAGAAAAAGAAAAAGAAAGAGAAACGAAAACGAAAAAGAAAAAGGAAAAAGAAAAAAAAAGTCAACCAATAAGCCAGGGGTATTCATTGGAATGAAATCCAATCAACTGTGAGGAAAGAAACTTTTGTCTGAATCTGGGGAAGCCAATGCGAGGAAGTACCACATTGTAAGAAAAACCAAGTTTGAAAAAGGAGCCAAAAAAAGAAAAAGAAAAAAAAAGACATGCATAAGAGAATGGAGAACTAAGCTCAAATCAAGGTGAAGCCAGTTTCAGTGTTAGGGCGAGAATGACTATTGATCAAATTCACCGCAAGTGTTATAATGCTATCCTTGGGAGGCTCGCTAAGCTGAAAACCCGAAAGGGCGACCTAGGCAAAAGTTAGAGCATGAAAAATGAGAAATCAAACAAATAGAGCTCACAAGGTTAAAAATCCTGAAGGGGCAATTTTGGCAAAAGTTAGAGCGCAAAAGAAAAATGTCAACACATAAGTGAACCTCAGCCATGAACTACATTGACCTGATTTCCATTCTTGGGATACGTAGGCAACTTCATCTTGAAGTGCAGTCTCAACCATATCCATCTTATTCATCTCAACCCAATCACCTTGCCCAATTCACATCGTCAGCTTCATATCAATCCATGAGCTACACCGACTACTATACATACTTGCGTTGGGTAAGAAAGAACTGGCTTGAATCAACAAATGGAGCAATTTTCAATACTTGAAACTTATCAGTAGAATCTCTATCTTGAGCAAAAGAGGAATCAAAATTGAGTTTTAAAGAGAGCATAAGTAAGGCTAGGGGCACTATGAATGATCAGTTACCTTGAGTCTTTTTCTGCTTTTGGGTCAGTTGTGAGTTCTATTGTGTCATGCCTGGTGTTTGTCTCAGTCTGTGCTCTTCATCAAGTCACCATAACATGTCTATCATTCAAAAACGCTCTTCATCGAGTCACTATAACATGTCTGTTGTTCAAAAGTGTTCTTCATTGAGTTAGCATAGTATGTCTGTCACTCAAAGTTCAACAGAGTGGCATGGTCAAAATTCCATACATGAGCGTTCGCTTCAAACTCAAAAACAAGTTGATGTGTGGATTTCATAAACAAACTAAGAGTGCCCATACAAGGGGCATCACATTTATGATCATTGCAAAGTATATATGAAGAATCCATCACTACTTTGGAGGGAACTTGAGTAAGTTCTCAACATGTTAAGAAAGAAAAGAAGCATAAGTCTGCTTGGTTGGAAACTGTTCCAAGATCTAATGATCCCCATCACACATGTTTGCATAATGTGAAAAAAGGTGGCCAGTGATTGGACACTAGGGGCACTTTTTCGTACATCTGACTAGGTCATCCATTGAACAAGGGGCATGAACCTAACCGGTGGCCAATGACCACTAGGGGCAATTTTCAGTACATCTGATCGGGTCATCCATCAAACAAGGGGAATGAACCCAATCAGTGGCCGATGACTGGACACTAGGGGCAATATTCAGTACATCTGATTAGGTCATTAATTGAATGAACCCAACCTTTCTCTCAATCCGCTCAGAGCCATTTGTCGGGCACTTTCCCCTAGATTAGGGTAGTTTACCCACATGATGATTCTTATACAATTCAGCTTTCGAAAGTTGTCTCCGAACATTTCAAAACTCTCTTGGGATTGCTATCTTCCCTCTGATTAATACATGTGCTTTGGATTGTGCATGCATGCTCATACACTCTGGTTGATTTGAATTGCATGGTTGGTTGCTTTTACTCTTGACTTTGTTTTATACTTCACAGAGTTTTGTTAAGCTACCTTCCGCAGTGTTTTTCAGTTACATTTCAATAAATTGTGGCAAGTTGCCTTACATTTCATAAGGTACATGATGTGCTACTTTACGTACTGCTCATTACCCCTGCATTACAGTGTTTTGTGCTCCTTCATTACACTGTCTTGTGCACCCACATCATACTATTTTGTGCACTTTGTATCGCACTGTTTTGTGCACCATGTATCGCACTATCCTGTGCACCTACATCACACTGTTTTGTGCACCTGTATAGCACTATTTTATATACCCATATCGCACTGTTTTGTGCAGCACTGTTCTATTCACCTTGTATCGCACTATTTTGTGCACCCTGTATCGCACTATTTTGTGCACCCTGTATCGCACTATCCTGTGCACCTGGCATCGCACTGTTTTATGCATTCAATTGTATCGTACTGTTTTATGCACCTTGCATCGCATTGTTTTGTGCATTCACCTTGTATCGCACTGTTTTGTGCACCTTGCATCGCACTGTTTTGTGTATTCACCTTGTATCGCACTATTTTGTGCACCTTGCATCGCACTATTTTATGCATTCACCTTGTATCACACTGTTTTGTGCACCTTGCATCGCACTGTTTTGCACATTCACCTTGTATCACACTGTTTTGTGTACCTTACATCGTACTATTTTGTGCATTCACTTTATATCGTATTGTTTTGTACATTCACCTTGTATCGCACTGTTTTGTGTACCTTGGATCGCATTGTCTTGTGCACTCTAAACAGTATTGCCTTGCGCACTTCATAGCACTATTTTGTGCATTCAACTTGTATCACACTGTTTTGTGCACCCCCATAGCACTGTTTTATGCATCTCACTCGCACTGTCATGTGCACTCACTGGGTCAAGGAGACCTTAAATCCTCTAAAGATGTAATTCTTTTAGTGTTTATCGTGCCCGAACGACTTCAGGCGGTCTGGTATAGCCACCTAACTGTGTTTGGCGATGAGTTTTTAGGAGACCAACTGAGACGGTGGAAACTGGAGTTCAAATGGCCAAGGCCTAGAACGCAAAGGTTCGGAATTTCTAAGACTAAAAGCTGTATGGCAGCCCTATAAGTTGAGGTAGCTTGTATGCGCCTCAATTCTGGATACTGAACCAACTAGTCTGTCACCCTGTTAGAGAATAGGGAAAGTTGCAAACATAGCCAGGGAGAAAAGTAGTACTCGTGGTGTGGAAGCGCAAGATGCAGGAAGAAGTCTTAAAGTTCCAAGGCACCACCTCCTAGTTACTACATCGCATATATTATCTAGTACTTCTGTCGCATACATTTACTACATTATCCATTACACCCATTACATCATACCATTTTATTGTCTGCATCATTTCCATGTTGAGCTTAATTTGGCATGTGCTCATACTTTTCGCGTTGAAGCATAGCTGTGCATGTGTACGCGCCTATTTCATCAAGAATTGTGATATAAGGGTTCCGACACCTTTTTTGTGTTAGACGTGGTTTGTTTTGTGTCCATGCCTTTTCTAGGTAAGACGTAGTTCGGCTTACGCCCCTTATTCACTTCATCCATTACATCCATTGCATCGTACTTTGTCTTGTTGCATTCAGTATTTAGGATCATTATCTTTCCCCAACAAATCATTCCTCACTTATATCATACCACCCAAATTACTTGTACTCTTTCTGCGAAAAGCATAGCTCTACATGTGTACGTGCCTATTCCACCAAGAATTGTGGTTTGAGGGTTTCGGTACCTTTTCTGTGTTAAACGTAGTTTGATTTGCATCTCCATTCCTTTATGGTATTCATGTGTGTAGACTCGACTTTCTTAGTGCGCACCCCTTTCGGAGAGGCGCAAATTGGTCATACAGTTCGGACTCCTGTCACGGTTCTGAATCTAATCTCACAAAGTGCAATGTAAGACTGATAAATTACCAAAGAGTCCAATCCGGCAAATCATTTTGGAAAATCAGATTTTGAATCAAATGATGCCAAACTGGACTGGTTTGCCAAATTACAGAGTCGCCACCTAAATATTTTATTTTTTGGGAAAATTTAGGAAACCCTGACTTGTGCCTAAGACCACGTGCCCGTCATCACCAAAGTTGCCTCGGCTTGGAAACTTAAGTACGAGAGGGGAAGGTCCTGAAATGAGCACCCCTGCTCGCCCGATCAAAGATCGGCCTCTACTAAGTATGATATGTTGTTTTATAAACACATGTGTTTTTATTCTGATTATTAGGTAATTTTACTATGTGACGCCCATACAAGTATAGACTAAGTCGCAAGACTTGGAACAAATTCAACTCATGTTTGTTTTTGAAAATGGTTTGAAAGTGCCACCCTCAAGTGGGCTTAAAACATGATAATTTTCCACTTCGCAAAGTGGGCTTAAAACTCACATTTGATGAATTGTTCCAATTCAAGCAACAAAGCCTTCATCCACAGACATTCATACAATTAATCATTTAAGCAAATAGCCTCATGGTAAGCATGCTATCATGGCATCACTCACACTCATGCAAGTATGCTAAAGCGTTAAACTTACAGTGTACTCCAAGCCAAAACAAAAGCTAGTTAGAAATATGCATGATCCTAACTATGCAAAATGCCTAATGCAACACATGCAATAATGCAACTAATAGGCTCGGCTATCTAAGATGGCATATGAATGCAACAATTTGATAACATACTTTGAAACACGTATTCAAATAGGTATATTGAAATTGCGATGCAGTTTGAATGATGCGCCGAGCCCGGTGCATGCAAAACAAATGAATGATGCAAACATGCAAGCATAAGGTGCATAAGGTATGCTAATCAAAACGTGCCCTAATCTAACCATCGAAAGCGGTTAAATAAAAGGGAGAAAGACTTAGGGTTGGAAGATATGCACACACGCACGCACACTTATTACAACATTGTGCCCTCGCGAAGGAGGGTCCGAATAAATAAGCTAAGCAACACTACGCTAAGCTAATTATTACAAAACAACTAATTAACTATTCTAGCTAATTAATTACAAACCGAATTGAAATTGAATGACTAACTAGCTGCACAAACTAATTAAGTACAATACTCGAATCAAATAATTAGTTACAACTAACTAATTAAAGCAAGTAAAGTGGCCTCGCGGGCGAAGGAAAGATGCATGCTCGTTTGGCTTCCTCCTGAAAATCCATTGCCTTGCCGTCGGTTGTCTCTGCTTGCACTCACCTTGTTTTTTGAAAATTGTGCCAATCTCCAGACTGCCTTTGCTTCAAAACAGGAACCCCCTTGCATAGAAATGAACTGGTGGCATGTCGGCCACAAAAGGTGGCTGTCGGCCACCCAAACTGGCCGGTCGGCTAGTTTAGATCGCCGGCCGGCCACCTGCTTTTCCAAAATGCTGTTTTTGCTGCAACAGAGAACAACAGACGCAAAGCAAGGCATTTTGCAGGAAATGTATGTACTACCACTCTCCTTATCATTTCTCAAGCTCAAAAGAGTGTGGCGCTTGGCTCTCAAGCCACCAATCAAGCATCTCAATGCATGATGGCCAAAGGATCAAGCTTGTACAAGCTAATTGCAACAACTCTCACCACTGTTTACTGATAACACTACTGATTAGTGCTAATCTATGATTAAGCACGTTAATTGACTGACTGACTGAATTACTAAACTGATTGATTGATTGTGCTAGTTTGAATGCAATTCTATCTGTTGACTGTTAAATTATATGTTCATGTTTTATGCTTTAAACTGCAAATTGAAGGCCTTATCGGCGGCCGAATCTGAAATTGATTGATGTTTTGTGCTAATTAAGATTTATATGATTTTATGGTATACTTAATTGAAATGTGATTTGGTATGATTAAATTAGATTAAATAATGATAAATTACAAGAGTTGGACTTATTTTCACATTTGCCACCTAGTGGATTTATCTAAGCAACCCCTCTCCACTTCATACATGTTGATACAACATTTCTTCAGCTCATTTCCTTGACAAAACCAACTAGGAAGAGAGAATTAGAGAGAATGAAGTAATTTCAACAAAATTGGCTTGGAGGCTTAGAAAAATTAAAGGATTCTTTGCATATTGAGCTTCTACACTTGAAATTGAGGACCTAAGGTAGGATATTCATCATTTAATTTGTGAATCCAAGTCCTTTCTTGCATGGTTCATGGAAGTCTAGTGAGTTAAGTCTAGAATTGGCTTATTGTGTTGAATTATGAGTTAATCCATGCATGCATGTACATATTGTGAAGTTTTGAGGTTGTAGTTCATGAAATTCCACATGCATGTTCATATCTTGAGCTTAGTCCATGAATTTATCTTGTTTTTGAGGCAATTGAGCTTATTTAAGCAAGTAATTGAAGCTTTGAATTTGATTGAAGACATGCATGTTACATTTAAAGTATGTTCTTGAAGTTTGGTTTGAAATTGGGTTTAATTGACTCACTTTTGGGCCTTGATTTTACAAATTGAGCTTTGAATTATGTTATATTATGAGTTTTAAAGTGTTTTCTAGAAAATTAGCCCAAAAGGATTGAATTTGGTATATTGAAACTTGATTTTGAGCTTGAGGTTCAAATCTGGAAATTCCAGATTTTGGACTCCCGCTCGAGCGGGGTAAGTGGCACTCGAGCGGGAAATTCGAGTATCCAGCACTTTTGTTGTGTTTGTAGTCCGCTCGAGTGGGGTTTTTCACGCTCGAGCGAGGACTTGTGTCACATGCTCGAGCGGGTGTCAAGCGCCCATCGAGCGTGATTTTCACACATCTAGTACTTTTGCAGTCCGCTCGAGCGGGAAAGTTTACGCTCGAGCGAAGCCTTTTGTTTGCATGTCCGCTCGAGCGGGGAAACCCACGCTTGAGCGGGACCTCTGTTTTCTAAAAATTCTGAAAATGTTTTTAAAGTGCATCTTTACATCCTCATTCCATTCTAGGCATTCTTAGGCCTAGTTTAAGGCATCTTAATGAGGATATTGATGTAGAACCACACCGAGGCAAATTAGGGATTAAGTTATTATTTCCCAACTGTATAGCTTAGTGTGTGTTCATCCTGTAACTGTGTAGGGTTGGCATCCGAGGACGCTCTAGCCTATCTGTAGCCCAGAACTCTGTGAGTAACAATGTTGTAAAGATACGTTCAATTGAAATTACTTTCTGAATGAATGACTGAACTGCTTTATAAAATATCACTGTTTACTGAATGAATGTTTGTCCTATTTGTGAACTGTATTCGTGGCATCCATAGCAATTTACTGTTACTGTACTGTACTGCTACTGTCACAGAGATCTCTGTCGGTTCCCATGTTGGAGCCACTACTGTTTACTGATATGATGGCCATCAACTGACTGTTCGGTCTGATAAGACCTACTGTACTGTTTTGCTATTGGATGTACCACATATGACTATTATAGTTTCTGAATGACTGTTATGGCATCAATTATGAGCCACAAACTGAATGACTGATATACTGATAATTGACTGTTTTCAATACTGAAAGGACATTCATTCTTAACCTCTTTACGCATATGTTATTCACTGGGCTTTAGCTCACTGCTCATATATATATGTAGGTGTACAGGCACCGGACCGTTGCTAGGGGCGTCAGGATAAGCTCCTGTTTTGTCAAGCCAACCTTTGTGCCTCACTTTGAGGTTCCAGAACTGTTCAAGTTGAGGCTGCTTGGGGTGTTTTAGTTTTCCCCCTCTTTGTTTATGTTCTGTATAGACTGAATTATGTTGTACTGTACTGTTCTAATAGGGATTAAGTCCCTGTCCTGAATGATTGTATATATTGTACATACGGTTTTGGTACTGATTGTATATGTGTCTTGAAAAGTCTTTTTGCATACAGACTGTCACAGCTCATTAGACATCTTTTAATTACTATTTTGGCTTCCGCCAGCCCCTATATTATGTATTACTGTTTTACTGTTAAGCAGGCCTTCGGTAATCTCGGATTACTGGCCAGTTACGGTGCTAAACTCATAGGGCGAGTTTGGGTCGTGACAGAGTGGTATCAGAGCGTTATTAAACTACGAGTTATACCGCACACACGTGTCCAAATGAGCTATAGGATGTCCTAGAGAAGATTAGGGCATTACATGAGCATGAAAAGTGTGTGTGGCTATGACATGAACATATGTGCTAATGTGTTAATGTGTTTAAGTATGCAACTGTTTATGTTTATAATTGCCATAATTGTCTATAGTGAAATGGATAACGCAAGAAATGCTAGTGAACCTGAATCATCTGAGGCCAGAATGGCAAGACTTGAAAGAACAGTTGAACTGCTAACTGAGGCCTTAAGGCAACAGCAACAACAGAACCAACAGCCCCCACCTCTTCCGGTATAGCCGGAACAGAGTGTGAATGATGACATAATAGCTTTGACACAGAAATTCAGCAAAATGAAACCGCCATCATTTCAGGGAGGCCTTGAACCATTGAAGGCCGAAGCGTGGGTGCTAGAAACTAAAAAATTATTTGAAGTCTTTCCATGTTCTGAAGCACACAAAGTGCTATTGGCCACTTTTACCTTACAAGAAGAGGCCAGACGGTGGTGGATGCTGGTCCGCGACACCAACACTGCTATGAATTAGGCTCAGTTCAAGGGAGCCTTCTTTGAGAAATACTTTCCACAGTGTGTCAGAGACCGAAAAGTGACTGAGTTTGAACAGTTGAGACAGGGTACCATGTCGGTAGCTGAGTATGAATCAAAATTCACAGAACTTGACCGTTATGCACCACACATGGTGGATACCGATTACAAAAAGGCCAGAAAGTTTGAGGGCGGCCTTAATGTAGAAATACTCGACAGAATTAATGTACTGAAACTGCTGAAATATGTAGATGTTCTTGACCGAGCCATCATGGTTGAATCAAATATTGAAGCACTGAAACAGACTGAAACACTCGCAACTGAGTGGCGCGGGAAGAGACGGGGTTTTAAGTTCAAGAAAGGCAGAAACAACCCATTGAACAAAAAGCAAAATATAGGGTCAACAACCAGTTATAGTCTGGGAAGTGGTTCCATACCGCCCTGTTCTGAATGTGGTAAGAAACATAAAGGGGTTTGTTATAAAATTTCAGGTGCTTGTTATAGGTGTGGCAAGGTGGGCCACATGGTCAAAGATTGCCCTTCCACTTCGCAAGGCAATAATAAAGCTGCACCAAGCGCAGCAGCATCAACTGCTCCACCGAAACCCAACCCCAAAGCTACTGGAAAGGAGCCTATGAGGCAAGGCCGAGTGTTCGCACTTGTACCGGGAGATGTACAGAATACCGAGACCGTTGTGTCAGGTATACTCTCAATTTGTGCTCAAAATGCGTATGTTTTGATTGATTCGGGGTCTACGCATTCATATGTATCGCATGCTTTTTCGCGAAAATTGAATAGACCATTAGAACCTATGAACTATCTGTTAGCTGTATCTTCACCTGTTGGAGGATCCGTGACTTGTGCTTATATGTATCCTGCATGTGAAATTATTATTGGAGATGTTCATTTGTATATTGATTTACTGCCTCTGAATATTGATCATTTTGATGTGATATTGGGAATGGACTGGTTAACAAAATATCATGCCACCATAGACTGTGTAACCAAACAAGTTTTTTTTCGTCCACCCGGACTGCCTGAATTTGTGTTTAACGGAGTCGGAGTAGTACCTCTCCCATACTTGATTTCATCCATGAAAGCTTATAAATTGATTAGAAAGGGGTGTAAAGGGTATCTATGTTCTGTATTGACTGTACCTACTGATGATAAAACTAATGTGAACAGTATTCCTATAGTCAGAGAATTCCCAGATGTTTTTCCAGATGACCTGCCAGGGGATTTGATTGATAGGGAGATTGAGTTCACCATTGATGTGATTCCGGATACACAGCCTGTATCTAAAGCTCCATACAGAATGGCACCTACCGAATTGAAAGAGTTGAAAGTTCAGCTGCAAGAACTGTTAGATAAGAAGTTCATCAGGCCCAGTACTTCACCATGGAGCGCGCCAATCTTATTTGTGAAAAAGAAAGACGGCTCACTGAGACTCTGCATTGACTACCGGGAACTGAACAAGGTAACCGTGAAAAATAAATATCCATTGCCTCACATTGATGATTTATTTGACCAGTTACAGGGTGCCCAAGTGTTCTCCAAAATTGACCTCAGATCTGGATACCACCAGTTGAAAGTCAAGACAGGGGACATTAAAAAGACTGCCTTTCGAACGAGGTATGGACATTATGAATTTTTAGTTATGCCTTTCGGAGTTTCCAATGCACCTGCTGCATTTATGGATCTTATGAACAGAATCTTCAAACCATACCTTGATGAATTTATAGTTGTTTTCATAGATGACATTTTGATTTATTCCAAAAGCACGGAAGAACATGAACGTCATTTGACCATTGCCTTGCATACCCTAAGAGAACAGAAACTTTATGCAAAACTGACTAAATGTGAATTTTGGCTAGACAGTGTGATGTTTTTGGGGCATGTGATCAGTAAGGACGGTATTACAGTTGATCTGCAGAAAATTGAAGCTGTAGTGAATTGGCCTAGATCGACAAATGTTACTGAAATTCGAAGTTTTTTAGGCTTAGCCGGGTATTACAGAAGGTTTGTCAAAGATTTCTCCAAAATTGCCCTACCACTGACACAGTTGACTCAGAAAGGGATATCATTTGACTGGACCGAGCAGAGGGAATCAGCTTTTCAAGAGTTGAAAACTCGACTAGTGACTGCACCGATTCTCACCTTACCCTCAGGTACGGATGGTTATACTGTATATAGTGATGCTTCTCATAAGGGTTTGCGATGTGTTTTAATGCAGAATGGTAAAGTCATTGCATATGCTTCCCGACAACTGAGACCGTATGAAAAGAACTACCCGACCTATGACTTGGAACTGGCTGCAGTAGTGTTTGCACTGAAAATCTGGCGTCACTACCTTTATGGGGCGACATGTGAGGTGTACACAGACCACAAGAGTTTGAAATACTTCTTCACACAGAAGAAACTGAACATGAGACAGCGGAGATTGTTAGAACTGATAAAAGATTATGACCTGCAAATCCTGTACCATCCAGGGAAAGCTAACACCGTTGCTGATGCATTGAGTCGGAAAGCGATTGGGAATTTAACTTGTTTACTTACCGGGCAGAAAGAATTACTATGTGACCTTGAAAGACTCGAACTTGAGATTGTTTTGCGTGAACAAGGTGGAACAATAGCCGCTATTTCTGCTCAACCGGCACTAATTGAAGAGATTAAAGAGAAACAACAACAGGATGACTTCTTGAGGAAGATCATCGAAGAACGGGAATCCAAACCGAGGCCGGATTTCAAATTTGAAAATAATGTGTTGAAATTTCAGGGAAGATTATGTGTACCGAATGATTCTGAATTGAAAAGAAGAATTCTGCAAGAGGGCCACAATTCGAAATTGTCTATTCATCTAGGAAATATGAAAATGTACCAAGACTTGAAACTGAATTTCTGGTGGCCGGGAATGAAGAAGGAGATTGTTGATTTTGTATCGAAATGCCTTCATTGCCAACAAGTTAAAGCAGAACATCAACGACCCGCAGGTTTACTGCAACCCTTACTGATACCCGAGTGGAAATGGGAACATATCACTGTAGACGTCCCCGAATGTCCCGGGAAGGAAATCCCGTTCTGTTCATTTGGGCTCACAACGGTTCAAGGACTTAATGTCACGGTCCTGTATCTAATCTCACAGAGTGCAATGCAAGACCTATGAATCATCAAAGAGTCCAAATCCGGCAAATCGTTTTTTTTTAAAACAGATTTTTTTTGAAAGAAGTGCCAAACATAGACTGCTTTGCCAGATACAGAGTCGCCACCTAAATATTTATTTTTGGGGAATTTAGGAAACCCTGACTCGTTGCCTAAGGCCACGGGTCCGTCATCACTAAAGTTGCCTTGGCTCTGGAACTTGGGTACGATTGGGGAAGGTCACTTCGTGAGCACCCCCGCTCGCCCGATCAAAGATCGGCCTCTACTAACCATGATATCTAGATTTGAAAACATTATGCGTTCTTATTCCTGTTATTAGCCTAGATTTACTATGTGATGCGCACAACATACAAGAATAGACTGGATCGTCTGAATTAGAACAAAACATTTCATGTTTGTTTTTTTGAAAGTGGTTTGCTACTCGCAAGTAGGCTTGAAATGCAGATTTTGCTACCCTCGGGTGGGCTTAGAAAACATGATTTTGCCACTATCTAGTGGGCTTAAAACTCACAATCAATGCATTATTCCAATTCAGATAATCCAACCTTCACCCACAGGCATTCAGGCAGATATATCACATAAGCACATAGCCTCATGGTAAGCATGCTATCATGGCAGTCACTCACACACATGCAAGGATGCTAAAGCATAAACACTTACCGAGTACTCCAAGCCAAAACAAAAGCTATATTAGAAATCCATGCATGATCCTAACTATACAGAAATGCCTAATGCAACACATGCAAAATGTAACTAAGATAGGCTCGGCTATTCTAAACATGGCATATGAAATGCAACGGATAACATGTATTCAACTCGGAATTGAAGTACAATGCAGTTAGTATGATGCGCCGACCCCGGTGCATGCAAGACAGATGAATGAATGCAAACATGTTATCATACTGTATGCTAATTGAAACATGCCCTAATCTAACCATCATAAGCTGGTAAATAAAAGGGAGAAAGACGTGAGGTTGGAAGACATACATCACACGCACACACACTTATTACAATTGTGCCCTCGCTCGGAGGGTCCGAAAGAATAATACAGTCCCAAATAAATAATACAGTCCGAATAAATAATTACAAAACCCTAATTAATTAACAAATTAACTAAGGAATGAAATAAATTGCACGCAAATCCATGGACCGCCTCAGCTCTGTTCCGAATGATGAATGATGCATGCTTAAGTTGCCTTGCGCGGAAATCCATTGCGATGCCCCGGTTTGCCTCTGTTTGCAATTAATCCCGGAATGTTGTGCGAAACTCTAGAAGGCTGTTGATTTCTGATTTGCTGCAACAGAGAGCAAGAAAGGGGCATGGCAAAGTTTTTTCACATATGTATGCATGACTACTCTTCAGGAAGTGTAGTCCTTGATTCTCGTGCCACCAATCACGCATATCGATGCATGATGGCCGAGGAGTCGAATTGCACGACTCAATATGAAATGAATGCACATGAAAACACAACAAGGCCTAGACTCCATCATGGGTAATCCGGAATGTCAGCGACTGAGGAATTGAGACACGTTTCGTCACTTAGAGTACGAAACGTCCCTCGTTTCCCGTGCTTGGGCTAACTCCTATCCCAAACACAATGCAAATGAGATGGCATACACAATGCGACTAATATGCAACCTAGCATACTCAATGCTATGAAATGGCATACACGATGCTCGATGTAACATGGCATACACAATGCTCTAACATACAACCTAGCATACATAATGCTATGAAATGGCATACACAATGCACAATGGACTTACACCAATATGAGTGGACCTCAGCCACACTCACATCAGCGGCCATCTGTAGACGTCCCCGAACGCCCCGGGAGGGTTAGGTCCCGTTCTGTTCATGTTGGGGTCACTACAGTTCAAGGACTCACATGTCACGGTTCTTAATCCTGAACCAAAGAGTCCAAATCCGGCAAATCGTTTTGAAAACAGATTTTTTGAAAGAAGTGCCAAACATAGACTGCTTTGCCAGATAACAGAGTCGCCACCTAAATATTTTTTAAATAGGAAATTTAGGAAACCCTGACTCGGTGCCAAAGGCCACGTGTCCGTCATCACCAAAGTTGGCTCGGGAACTTGGGTACGATTGGGGAAGGTCACATCGTGAGCACCCCCGCTCGCCCGGTCAAAGACCGGCCTCTACTAACCATGATATCTGTTTTTGAAAACATTGTATGCTCTTATTCCGGTTATTAGCCTAGGTTACTATGTGATGCTCGCAGCAAATAAGTATAGACTGAGCCGCCTGAATTGGAACAAAACACTTCATGTTTGTTTGTTTGAAAATGGTTTGATGGTGCTACCCGCAGGTAGGCTAAGACGCGGATTTGCCACCCTCAGGTGGGCTTAGAAAAAAACATGATTTTGCCACTATCTAGTGGGCTTAAAACAAACATTTGATGAATTGTCCAATCCAAGCAACACAGCCTCCACCCACAGGCATTCAAGGCAGTTATATCACATAAGCATCTAGCCTCATGGTAAGCATGCTATCATGGCAACACTCACACGCATGCAAGGATGCTAAAGCATAAAACTCACCGAGTACTCCAAGTCAAAACAGAAAACTGATTAGAAATCATGCATGATCCTAATTATACTGAATTGCCTAATGCAACACATGCAAAGATGCAAACTATAGCAGGCTCGGCTATTCTAAACATGGCATATGGAATGCTACAACTAACACGTATTCAATTTGGAATTGAAATACAAATGCAGTTTGTATGATGCGCCGAGCCCGGTGCGTGCAAAACAGATGAATGATGCAACATGCTATCATACTGTATGCTAATTGAAATATGCCCTATATCTAACCATCGTAAGCGGATAAATAAAAGGGAGAAAGAAATGGGGGTTGGAAGACATACATCGCACACACCCACACTTATTACAATTATGCCCTCGCGCAGAGGGTCCGAATAAATAATAATACAGTCCGACATAATACAGTCCGAAATAATACAGATTTCTAAATGATTAACAAATTAAAGAAGAAAGCGGTAAACTGGCTTGCAAGCCAGGGGCTGCCTCGCTTCTGATGAATGATGTATGCCGGATGCCTTTTGGAAATCCACTGGGATGTCCAATTAGCCTCTGTTTGCACTTTTCTCGAAATGCGTGCCAAACTCTGAAAAGTTGTTAATCCTTGATTTTGCTGCAACAGAGAGCAGGAAAAGGGCATAGCAATGTATTTCACAAATATATGCATACCTCGATCCTCGTGCCACCAATCACGCATCTCGATGCATGATGGCCGAGGGGTCAGATTGCACAACTCAATATAGGATGAATGCAGATGAATGCTACAACAAAAACCTAGCTCCATCATGGGTAATCCGGAGTGTCGGGGACTTGGGAATCGAGACCCGTTCCGTGAAACGTGCCTCGTTTCCCGTGCCCGGGCTAACTCCTATCCCGAACACGATGCAATATGCATGATATGTATGAAATGCAGCTAATATACAATTCTAGCATGCACAATGCTATGAAAATGAGATGAAAATGAGACGCCTCGAAAAGCGTGCACGCGGACACGCAAACCGAGGCGATGATGTAAAATGCAAATCGGATAAGACCGAAGTGCTTCGAAATGCGTGCACACGGGCACGCACACCGAGGCAATGATATGAAGAGAAAATCGGATAAAACTGAAGTGCCTCGAAATGTGTGCCCACAGGCACGTACATCGAGGCGATGATAAAATGAGAAAAACAGATAAAACTGAAGTGCCTCGAAATGTGTGCCCACAGGCACGCACATCGAGGCGATGATAAAAATGAGAACATCGGATAAAACCGAAGTGCCTCGAAATGTGTGCCCACAGGCACGCACATCGAGGCGATGATATGAAGTGGAAATCGGATAAAACCGAAGTGCCTCGAAATGTGTGCCCACAGGCACGCACATCGAGGCGATGACAAAAATGAAAAAATCGGATAAAATCGAAGTGCCTCGAAATGTGTGCCCACAGGCACGCACATCGAGGCGATGATATGAAGTGGAAATCGGATAAAACCGAAGTGCCTCGAAATGTGTGCCCACAGGCACGCACATCGAGGCGATGATATGAAGTGGAAATCGGATAAAACCGAAGTGCCTCGAAATGTGTGCCCACAGGCACGCACATCGAGGCGATGACAAAATGGAATGAAATGGCATACGGAATGCTACGACGGGCTTATACCAACATGGGAGAGCCTCAGCTCACTCCCATAGGAGGCCGTCGGATAAGAATGAAGTGCCTCGAAATGCGTGCACACGGGCACGCAAACCGAGGCAATGATAAAATGAGACTGAAATGCAAATTGGGCTTATACTAACATGAGTGGACCTCAGCCACACTCACATCAGATGCCGTCGCGTAAAACAGAGGTGCCTCGAAGTGCGTACCCACAGGCACGCAAACCGAGGCATGGCCCGAAGGCATGAAATAGCACGGGAAATGATATGCAAGCATGCAAACCAAATTCCAGCACCTAAATGAAGGTGAAAACAGTCCCGAAATGATACGAAATGACAACCAATGCATGAAATCATCCCGAAATGTGATTTTAAGTACCCGAAATGGCCTATAGCCATACTAAACACGCACAACATGACCATGACATGCAAACCAGTAGCAAGGCAGCCCCAAATATGGCATTTTTCAGTAACAAACAAAGCTAAATAACAACCACAAGCATGGCAAAAATAGCTTGCAAAAAACGGGGAAAAAGAGAGGAATTACAAAGCAAGTAGTATATACAATGCTCAAACCAGAAAAATCAGTTCTACAAAATTGAAGAGGGGCCAAAAACATGCATATTTACAGTAGATTAGATCCTCCAATTCAGTATGTAGATATGCTTAAAATAGCATGCAAAAATGAGCCAATAAAGGGCTACAACATGAGGTACCATAAGCAATCACCAAACAACTTTGAACCCTTAACAAAACATGAATAATGAGTTATTCTAAGACACTTTCTAAGCCTGATGAAGGCTCAAATCAGTAGCTAAGCAAGCCTAACAAAGCATGCAATTTTACGGAAAATATGGAGGATACAACATGAGGTACCAAAACCAGTCATCAAATGGCCTAAGGCCCTTAACAAAACATGAAGAATAGACAAAAATAAGGCTCTTTCTAGGCCTGATGAAGGCTGAAATCCGAAGCATGGTGAGCTTAACAAAGCATGCAAAACAGAAGTAGAACATGAATTCAAAACAAGTGATATGTAGAGCAAAAAAACCAGGTTGAGCCCTTCTTCAATGTTGAAGAGGGGCTCAAAATAAGCACAATCACAGTATGTTGCATGCTCCAAATCAGATCACAAATAGACCAAAACAATCATGCAATTTTACGGTAAAATGGAAGCATTTCAAAGGAAGTGCATGACAGAGAAGTCAAACATGGCTGAGCCCTTCTTCAATGTTGAAGAGGGGCTCAAAATAATCCCACTCACAGTATATAGTATGCTCGAAATCAGATCACTCAAAAGCCAAACAAAGCATGCAAATTAATGGCCTAAAGAGTGGTATTGAAAGAGGTATATCATGGAGACACCAAATAGGGTTGAGCCCTTCTACAAAGTTGTAGAGGGGCTCAAAATAAGCACAAAACCAGAAGGGGTCAGAGCCCAAAACAGATCAAA
This sequence comes from Camellia japonica, assembly GCA_030407325.1. Classification (NCBI taxonomy): domain Eukaryota; kingdom Viridiplantae; phylum Streptophyta; class Magnoliopsida; order Ericales; family Theaceae; genus Camellia; species Camellia japonica. Next base: position 146,348,852 of record JAPPVO010000032.1, read on the forward strand.
AGTAGGGTAAAGATTTGAAGCAAGAAAATGCTAGAAAAAGGGAACTAGAGGCTTACCCTTGAAGACTATGCTTTCGCTACCTCTTGCCTTGATGAAAGTTGCTTCTAAGCCTCTGAGGAACACTCCCTTGCTGCTGGAATGGAAGTGGTGAAGGTGGAGCTTAGGGTTGATGAAGGATTGGCCTAGGAACTCAAAGGTTTTTAGGATTTTTGAATAGGAAAATGGAGGTTTTGGGAGAGAGGTTTGTGAGATCAAAACTTCTAACCTCAACAAAGGAGGAGGCTATGCCTTCAAATAGGGAAGAAAAGGTGTAAAAGGGGAGGGAATTGCATCCAAAAATTCCCTCCCAAAATATCCCCCGGATGCCCGGGATATTTTGAAAAATATCCGGACAGCTGGAAAGGGCTGGAAAGCAGAAAGCTGGCCGGCCAGGTAAATTTCTGGGAGGTGGCCGGCCGGCCACCCCACCTGGTCGGCCAGCCACCCACCCTGGCCGGCCGGCCATGGCCCAAAAATGAAGTGCAAATTTTCTGGCCGACCACCATGCAATGGTGTCCTCCCAGATGTGTAGAACAAGGTTCCAAGGTCGGAAATTGACAACTCTGAAGCAGGAGTCACAACATAGGACTTGAAGGAGAGGCTCAAAAATGAAAACAACAATTTCTGGCCGACCACCAACTTTTAGGGTCCTCCCAGATGTGTAGAACAAGGTTCCAAGGTCGGAAATTGGCAACACTGAAGCAGGAGCCACAACATAGAGCTTGAAGGAGGGGCTCAAAAATGAAACTTGGAATTGCTGGCCGACCATGCTCTTTTAGGGTCCTCCCATGTGCCCTCATCACAAATATGTAGCTTTGGTTGGAAGAAAATGGGCCTAGGGTGTTCAACATTGGCCCGGAAGTGAGCAAAACGGGCGCCGGAGGAGCGAAACTGGTTATCTGGGATAATTGCTGGCCTCCACCCTCCAGTGATCTTCCTAATGTTGAAACAGAGGTACCTGCCAAAATTGAACAAAAACTAATGAGAAATGAACGCTCGGGGCCCAAACCGCGCAGTTCGGGGTCCCGAAAATGGGCTGTAGGCACCGGAAGTGTGTTCAGCACGAAGTGGGTATCAGAGCCCCAGTGTTCCTCGGAATGTTAAAACAGAGGTACCTGCCAAAACCGGAGAAAACCGATGCGAAATGAATGCTCGGGGGCCAAACCGCGAGGTTCGGGGCCCGAAAACCGGCTATAAGCACCGAAAGTGCATACGGCCACGAAGTGGGTATCAGCCCCAGGGTGCCTTTTATGATAAAACAGAGCACTTGCCAAGAACCGGAGGAATCGGAGACGGTTGGGCGGTCCCGAACCGAGGCATACGGCCTGACGGCTCCGAAAACCGGGAACCGGGCTCCGAAATGGGCAAAATGGCCTACGGCCAAAAAGTAGCCCACCACCGAGAAATAGTCTACAGGACTACTCCCTCCCCTCAGGAAAGAAAATAGAGAAAAACGAGTCTGGTTCGCAAACCGAGACAAGGCACAGAAGAGGATTCGGAAGTTCGGAGGCAGGGCGCACGGCCGCGACTCTGAGACTTCTGAATGAGCACAGTATGCAATATCACCGAGCGCTCAATCGGTGACGTCTGAGTCTTAAGGTCGGTCAAAAATGGGGTGTCTACAGTTGCCCCTCTTTGACAGAACTCGGAAGTCAAGAAGTGACGAGAGTGAATGTCAAAGCCCAGAGACGACCCATTTTTGACAAGGCCGAAGACTTAGACAATCATACAAGATGAACAGAGATGTGCCCGCAGGCGTGCCCGCAGGCAAGGGGCAAAATGCAAAGTGACATGCACAGAGCCGGGTGATCATGCAAGTGCAGCAAGCTGTAATGAAGCAAGTATTGACAAATAGATGCAACAGTTTTAAGCAAGAATGCAAAGCAACGACTACATTTCATGCAGTTAGGAATGTGGAGAATCATTCGATTCTCGTCGCGTCTCACACGGAGAAGATACGATACCTGCGCGATTCGTCTGGTCGCACCAGCCTCAAATGAACCGTACATACAATATCGTGCCTGCAAAATAGAGAAATTCAACAAGAACAATATGCCAACAACATATATTCAATGTGATTCCTATGATTCTGAAAGTTTGACACACACAGCGTCGGCGGGTGAACGCATCGCAATGCGAGAAAAGATAATGCGTGACAACGCATGCTCAAGCATAGAGGCATGGTACATCAAGAAATCATGCATGACAATGCAAAATGTTGATTAGAATGCAAGTTATAAGCACAACAATGCAAAACGAGCATAAATCAGGGGGTTTGTCGGCTGCGAAATAATGAGCAAGAAAACGCGCACTTCGGCGACGGCAACTCAATCACGGCCTCGGTTTCACTTCCCGGAGAAGTTACAACATGTTCAAAAAGGATACACCTTGATTTTGATGAATAATGATGAGACACATATCAGAAATTGCAGCTAAAGTTCCAACGGAGCAATTTCGCGCCAGAAAGTGCACTTTTCTTGAACTTTTTCAGGTCCCGGGAACTCCAAAATTCCTCAAAATTTGCAGAGAGGTAGGGGAGGGGGTGGGGAGCATGGTCCGGCCAGGTCATGCCCTAGAGAGGCTGTCGGCCAGGGGGAAAAAGTGAATGGCCGGCCAGCCAGAGAAAGGGGCCGGCCGGCCACCTGGCAAAAAGAGGGGCATTTTGGTCATTTTGAGGATTTCTATATATGCTCCATTGCCTCCGAAATCACACCCCCAAGTGGAATTCTCTCCTCTTGCTCTCTAAGCCATTTTCTTGCTCAGATCTGCATTTTATACGCCCCCTCGGCCTCCCACGCAAGTTGTTTCTGCGAAATCCTTCAGATTTAAGCACTTTGAGCCTACTAAAATTTGATTTCGGAGCTTCTTTCTCATTTTCACCACTGAGGTAAGTTTGTCTCAATATTTGGAATATTTTCCCGGGGGTTGACTTTTGTTGACTTTTTATTTCCCGAGAGTTGACTTTTGTTGACTTTTTCCAATTTTGGCTCATTTTTGCTCCTTTTTGCAGATTTCTCGAAATGGCCGGCAATTTCCCCCACGGCGGAGGTTTCCTGGTCCGGAGACGATTTTGACATTATGGCACCCCCCGAGGGTCCGGCCTTTCTTCCCCGATCGATACGCTCCAGCGGTACATAGGCTTCCGCGAGCGTTTTCCGTCATTTCACCGATTTCAACGATCGGGTTCCCGGGGATCTTCTTCTGCGAGAGCCGGAGCAGCACCTCTCCATGATGCGCGAGAGGTATTTTACTTTACTTTCCGTATTCTTGTGCATTTTGTAGCTTTGCCATGCTTAAACACACAGTTGTAGCTTACGACATAGCACTTTGTTTGCACTTTGAACACGTAGTTAAAACACTTGAATTGTTGAACACACGGCTCACTGACTGAAGGTGAACACACAGCACACACTGACCACGAGTAGAACACACAGTCCCAAACTCTGATTTTCTGAACACACAGTCCAAGTTGATGATGAACACACAGCCACACTGATTAGGATTGAACACACGCCCAAAACATAGATTTACTGAACACGCAGCCCAGATTTGAAGTGAACACACAGCCCACTGATTAAGAGTAGAACACACAGTCCCAAACTCTGATTTACTGAACCACAGCCCAGATGAAGTGAACACACAGCCCACTGATTAAGAGTAGAACACACAGTCCCAAACTCTGATTTACTGAACACACAGCCCAGATTTGATGAACACACAGCCCACTGATTAAGATTAGAACACACAGTCCAAACTCTGATTTACTGAACGCACAGCCCAGATTTAGAGTGAACACGCAGCCCACTGATTAAGATTAGAACACACAGTCCCAAACTCTGATTTACTGAACACACAGCCCAGATTTGATGAACACACAGCCCACTGATTAAGAGTGAACACACAGCCCAAAACCAAATTACTGAACACGCAGCCCAGATTTTAGGTGAACACGCAGCCCACTGATTAATGATTTGAACACGCAGCCCAAAACACCAAATTACTGAACACGCAGCCCAGATTTTAGGTGAACACGCAGCCCACTGAGTTTTCTGAAATTTGAACACGCAGCCCAAATAACAAATTTACTGAACACGCAGCCCAGATTTTAGGTGAACACGCAGCCCACTGATTTTCTGAAATTTGAACACGCAGCCCACTCACTTCATTTGCACACAGCTCATTTTCTAATACACGCATTCACTCTAAATGCAGGCTGGCTCTCGCACAGTACGAGGATATGGCTCCACTGCCGCGAGGGAGTGGTATGCTGAGCTTCCGGAAGCTGTCCGGGACTTGGTTGACTTTGCAGGATTCGGACCATTCTGCAGAGGGTTATCTCATTGACTTATCAGTAGGACATTGTTTGCCGCTCTGGCGGAGAGATGGTGGGACACCACCAATTCTTTCCATTTCTCTGCCACGGAGATATGACTATGACCCCACTGGACTTCGCTGTACTCACCGGCCTAGACGTAGGCGGTGGACCCATTCCCTACGACGAGGATATGAGTGAGTGGGAGGCTGCTTGGATTTATCTATTGGGGGCTCGCCCACCCGTAGACAGAGGTACCGGGAGAATCCGGTATACTTGGTTCTCTTCTCATTTCCGGCGGCCACAGATGGAGCCTGAGTCTCCCGAGGAGGTCGAGCAGTATACCCGTGGTTTCCTCATGTTCCTCTTTGGCACCACTCTGTTTGCCGATAGAGGGAACATGGTCGGATTGTATCTACTGAGTGCTCTGGTAGACCTATCACAGGTCGTTCAGTATGATTGGGGTGGCGCTGGCCTGGCTACCCTTCATCTGTCTTGCATTTATCATATTTCTGTTAACATGCTGGTTTTGAGCATTCTGCTGCACTGATAGACTGTGTAGAACACATCTAGCACACACCCTCTTTAAACATTCTGCTGTATTGATAGACTGTGTAGAACACATCTGGCACACACCCTACTCACATACTGTACTTGCGCCTGCTTTTCATTTTTGAACTGATGTATTGCACTTTCCATTTTCAGATGCCTCCCGTATATGCGCAGCCACGGGGCGGGCCATCAGGGCAATCTCAGAGAGGTCGAGGTGCTAGACCTGCCCGAGGTGTAGGGACTCGAGGAGCTGGGCCATCCAGGCCTTACCGAGGAGCTCGAGGAGCAGGGTCGTCTCGCAGACACCGGGCACCCATTGTCGAGGATGAGGAGGAGGATGTTGCAGACCGAGTGTCAGAGACATCTCCTGGGGAGGGAGGCTCCGGTCTTGGTTCTGGGAGTGGAGGCGAGGCCGAGGGGGATCTGGAGGACGACAGCTCTGATTCGGATGGTGATGATGGTGCAGAGGTCATCCCACAGAAGAGGATGAGAGGGCCTCCTCCTTCCCGTTCCCGAGGATACTGATGCTATTTCCTGCTTTATTTTACTTTTTAGCTAGTAGTTTGTAGCACTTTGCACATTGTGTTAGGCAGTTTTCTTTTCTGTAAAACTTTGTACCTTTATTTGTTGTAAAACATGATGGAATGAAACAGCTTTTGAAAAGATGTTTGTATTTGAAATTCTTAGCATCGCATCGCATCACTTTGCACAAAATGGAATTGAATGAAAATGTGCTTTGTATATTCACCGGGTTAGGCAATGAACCGACGCAACAAATTAAAACAAACCGACTCACTAAGAAATAACAGAATCTTAGCAAGTTTACAACTCGATAAGCAAAGTACAACAATGTTAACAACTCAATAAACAAGACTTAACAAAATTGTGTAAACAAAAGGTAGCAACACATAACGCGACAGCTCGACAAAACTTACAACTCGATAAACGAAAGCAACAACTCGATAAGCAAAGGTACAACAAAGCGCACTTCGGACGGACGATCTGGATGATGGAATGCATCCGAAACTGAGAGAAATGGAGGTCTTCGACATCCCATGCCTAGAAATGCCTCAAACTTCTTCCGGAGGGCAAAACAGGACCAATGCAGGCCGAAACATTTTCATTTGGAGACTAGGGGGTGGCCGGCCGGCCATGTTTTGAATCAAAGGTGGCCGGCCTACTAGAATAGGTGGCCGGCCGGCCACCTCTCCCGCGGCCCTCAGAATTTTGACAAGTGTCCCTTGAATAGTGTTTTGCCCCTCTATAAAAGCCCCAACCTTGGAACTCTTTCATTTCATCAACGTTTCTCACAAAAATGGAGGCATTTCTTGCAGAAAATCTCACATCTTGGATTTCTTCTTTAAATGGCTCGGAGAAGTTGAATTTCCGGGGTTTCGGCTTGAATGCACTATTCACTTGCGCCGGCTCCGCTACATCTTCCTTTCCTCCATGCCGCGGCGAAGGTTTTGGAACCCGGTGACGCATGTTTTCAGCTTTGGAGGGCAAGAGGTATGTCCTACTTTTGAAGATTTTCAAGCCTTGATGGAATCCGAGCGAGGCGAGGAAATCTTGCCCCAGCTCAATTTTGGCTATGCCCAGGCCTTAGGGCGGATGTGCGGACTCAGCGCGCATGATGCTCGATCCTGATTGGTAACGGAATGTTGGATATCCCAAGCTTGGTTTACCGATTCTCTGATGCTGGTGACCGCGGCGACCATCATTGGCAAGGCTTCCGGCAGCACGCCCTCTGCTTGTGCCTACTATCTCACTTCCTGTTTGTCTCGGGCTCCGGAGGATCCAGCGTCCGTTTGATTGAGGTGCCCAGGGTTTGAAAGAGGGAAAGAGTTGCATTGCCATGACTCTGGCCGAGACATTGATGGGTCTGGATGCCTTCTACCGTAGGGAGACAACCAGGTTTGCAGGGAGTCCACTACTGCTACAGGTAATGTTTCCCACCCAATCTCACATGTATTTGCTCACATCACTCGGCCCTCAGGCTCGATTTTCTCACAAAACCCTTTTCTTACTTTTCTCTCATCGTACATCTCTCTATTCTTTATTCTCTCATTTTTCATCCCTCCCCAGATATGGTTGATGGATAAATTGCAAGTTGTGGACTCTTGCCCTGCATACTCAGCCCGCGGCTACTTCTTTCGGCAACGCCTAGTCAATGCCCCTGATGAGAGCTGGTGGTTTGAATGGATGTGCAATTTGTCAGCCGAACGCATTGCTTGGCGCTGCCCTTGGCTCAATCTCCCGGCAATGAGCTATAGCATGTCCCGGCAGGTTGGGATTCGGCTGATAGGCTTGACTCACTGTGTGTTCTATTTCCCATTCCGCATTCTGCGCCAGTTTGGCCATGATCAAACTTGCCCACCAGAGGGGATAGAGTACCCGGCTACATTTCCAGTTCGAGGCGCACAGCTGGCTCGGCAGGCCACAGCGTGGAGAGTTAGAGAACTGCTGGCCCCTGCTCCCACTTTTAATTGCACTTTGTCTGATGAGTGCTGGGATTGGCTCAACGAAGAAGCACAGGTTGGGCCTAGGTCGGCATCAGAGGCTTCAACTAGCTCTGGCAAGGGGGCAGGGACACCTGACTTGACTATGCCCCGATTTATTGCTTTATTAGTACTTTCAAGTTTTCTTCCTGAGTGTAATAAAAAGCAACTTCAATTGTATGCAAGAGCAAGTGAACTCTGTTTTGAAATCAATGAAATTGAAGGTTGTGGTACTGAAAATTCTCCGTTTGGTCCAAAAATGGTCTTAGTTGTAAAAAGATTAATTTGAACAAAGTCAACTTTTATTAAAACTTTTCAAAACTATTTTCGATATGGATCAGAACTGGACACGCCTGAGATCTGTCACTGAGATGCACAACCCCGGATCCTAGCAACTGGAAAGTTGCCCCTAGTTTGAATGGTACCGCAGCACTTCATTGCAACGGAAAGTTGCCCCTAGTTGAATAGCACTGTACCGGAGATCACGATAAATGCTGATGAATAGAGATGACTGAGATGATCAAATGGACAAAGTTGATCGGGGAAAAGATTGGGCTGAACTTCAAAACGAAGCTGCCTACGTATCCCAAAGACGGGAATCAAGCCTTACGTAGTTCAGGCTCAGGTTCGCTCGGGTATTTTCACTCTCCTTTTGCGCTCTAACTTTTGCCAAGGCCGCCCTTTGCGGGTTTTCAACCTTGCGAGCTCAGTTTTTATAATTTCAAATTTTCTGTGCTCTGAGTTTTGCCTAGGTCGCCCTTTCGGGTTTTCGGCCTAGCGAGCCTCTCAGGGGTAGTATTTCTTCAACTTGTCCATGTTGATCGGTTGGGAAAACTCCAAGCCATCTAGATCCATCAGAACCACAGCTCCACCAGACCAGATTGACTTGATGATGTAGGGACCAGTCCAATTAGGTCTGAACTTGCCCCTTGGGTCGTGGATGGGAGCTCGGTTGTCTTTGAGCACCAAATCTCCTTCTTTCAAATTCCTGGACTTAACCTTCTTGTTAAAAGCCCGGGCGATTCTGCGTTGATAACCTTGGATGTGGTACAGTGCTTTCAGCCTCCTTTCATCGAAAAGCATGAGTTCCTCAAATCTGCTCTGTTGCCAGTCTGCCTCGGCTATTTGACACTCGGCCAATACTCGTAATGACGGAACCTCAATCTCAATAGGTAGAACGGCCTCCATCCCATAAACCAGAGAGTACGGAGTCGCCCCAGTAGAAGTTCTGATTGAAGTTCTGTAGCCCCACAGAGCAAACGGCAGCTTATCTGGCCAGTCCCGATAGGTTTCCACCATCTTCTGTAGTATGCGCTTGATATTCTTGTTGGCGGCCTCAACTGCTCCATTGGTTTGCGGCCGATAGGTAGAGGACTTATGGAAAGCCACATTGTATTTCTCCAACAAATCAATCACCTCTTTCTTGAAGTGGGAACCATTGTCTGAAACGATTTCATTCGGGACTCCGTAGCGACAGATGATGTTGTTTCTGATGAATTTTGCTACATGCGAAGCCTTCAACACTGCATAAGATTGGGCCTCGACCCACTTTGTGAAATAATCTATCGCTACCAGATGAACTCATGCCCATTTGACCCCTTCGTGACTGCTCCGATTACATCAATTCCCCAGACTGAAAACGGCCATGGCGAAGTCATGTTGTACAGCTTTGACGGCGGATGTTCATGCGATTTGCATGAATTTGACACTTTGTGGCATCGCCGGACGAAACTAATACAATCCTCCTCCATGGTGGACCAGTAACCCTGTCTGAGATCTTCCGTGCCAACATCACCCCATTCATGTGTGCACCGCATTCTCCCCCCGTGGATGGCTTCCATCAGACGCTTCGACTCTTCAGCATCAACACACAGTTTATGCATTCCCAGATGACCTCGTTTATACAGTTTACCCCCGCAGATGATGAACTGAATTGCCATTCTTCTGATTGCCCTCTTGTCTTTGGCATTTACCCCTGGCGGGTATGCTTCTTTCTCCAAGAAATTCCAGACGTCGTAGTACCAGGGGTGTTCATCCTGAACTTCATCTATGGCTGCAATCGACTCATAGGCGGGCGCAAATTTCTGGTCAATGATGACTGGACGCATTCGGACTCCACGCGGGATGTCTATCATAGAAGATAGAGTTGCTAAAGAATCTGCGAACCTGTTGTTCTCTCTTTGTAGATGAGTAAAACTTAGCTTCTCAAACCGAGGAATCAGCAAATCCAGGTTTGGTGATACATCATCATCTTTTCCTCTTTCACTTTCCAGTCTCCTTTAGCTTGAGACACAACAAGGTTCGAGTCCCCAATGACGTCCAACCGTCTTGCCCCTAGTTCCAGGGCTGCTTCTAAACCAGCGATACACGCCTCGTATTCTGCTTCGTTGTTTGAGACTCTGAATCGGAGTTTGAAGGCTAGAGGGATACGGGAATCATCGGGTGCTATCAGCAACACTCCGATCCCATACCCATGTTGATTTGACGCTCCGTCAAAGTACATCGTCCAAGCTTCATCGTCGATATGCAGAATTGATTCATCTGGGAACAGGTACTCAACTGCTTCATCCCCCTCAACCGGGTGGTCGGCAAGGAACTCTGCCACTGCTCTGCCCTTCACTGACTTGCGCGTCACGTATGTGAGATCAAATTCGGAGAGCAACAGCAACCAACGAGCTAGCCTACCCGTAAGTGCTGGTTTCTCGAAAAGATATTTGATGGGATCGAGACGTGAAACCAGCATTACAGAGTGAGCTAACAGGTAGTGCCGCAGCTTCCTGGTAGCCCATACCAAAGCTAAGCAAGCCTTTTCCAGCGGTGTATACCGGGTTTCATACTCCAGCATCTTCTTGCTGAGATAATAGATGGCTCTTTCCACCTTATCTTCTGATTCTTGTGCAAGCATGCAGCCCATTGTAGTCTCGGTCACTGATAGATACAAAATCAACGGTTTCCCTGGCTCTGGTGGTGACAAAACGGGTGGGTTCTGTAGATATTCTTTAATCTGTTCAAATGCAGCTTGGCATCGGCCGTCCCATTGGAACTTCTTTCCTTTCTTCAGGAGACCAAAGAGTGGTTCACAAGTCAAGGTTAATTTTGAGATAAACCGTCTTATGAATTGCACTTTACCCAGAAAGCCTCGCACCTCCTTTTCAGTCCTTGGTGGTGGCATTTCTAAGATGGCCTTGATTTTGGAAGGATCGACCTCGATGCCTTTGTTGTAATCAGAAACCCCAGCATTTTTCCCGCTGTAACACCAAATGTACATTTCTGAGGGTTTAGCCGCAACCGGAATTCCCTGATCCTTTGGAAAAACTTGTGCAAGGCGGTGTAGTGGCCCTCTCTTTCCTTGGACTTGACAATCATGTCGTCCACATACACCTCAACCTCTTTGTGGATCATATCATGTAGTATTGTGGTCGCGGCCCGTTGATAAGTAGCTCCAGCGTTCTTCAACCCAAACGGCATTACCCGGTAGCAGTATGTCCCCCACGGGGTGGTGAATGCAGTCTTTTCCCGGTCTTCGGGTGCCATCACTATCTGATTATAGCCTGAGAAGCCATCCATGAATGAGAGCAATGCATGCCCTGCTGTGAAGTCCACCAACTCGTCGATGTGCGGTAAGGGGAAGTCGTCCTTCGGACTAGCCTTGTTCAAATCCCTGAAGTCTACACACACCCGGATCCTGCCGTCTTTCTTCGGCACCGGAACAATATTGGCCAACCAAGTTGGATATTCAGATACCAGCAGGAAGCCTGCATCAATTTGCTTGGTGACCTCTTCTTTAATCTTAAGAGCCCAGTCTGGGCGGATCCTCCTGAGTTTCTGCTTGACAGGTCGGGCCTCGGGGTCAAGGGGGATCCGATGCTGTACAATCTCAGGATCGATTCCAGGCATGTCTTCGTAGGACCACGCGAAAACATCTTTGAAATCTTTTAATAAAGCGACTAAGCGCTCGCGTTCCTCAGAAGACAACGTGGACCCGATCTGGACCAGCCGCGGGTCCTCCTCAGTACCAATGTTCACGGAAATGATTTCGTCCATTAATGGCTTAACAAATCTCTCTTGCTCTGCTCAATTAAACGTTGTAAAACCGGAGGAACTTCGTCCTCGTCGTTTTGATCAAAATTTTGAAAGTCTGAATCAATGCAATAAATTAGGGGCACAGAAAAGTAATCGGAAACCACAGATAGTTCATTCTCATTAAACATCCAAATCGTCCAATTCTTCTGTTACAACAGACTCAAAAGAAAAGGAAAAAGACGACCTGGACAGGACTGTGGCATCCGGGTTAACACCCCCAGGAGTACCAGACTCAGACTCAGTCGAGCTGGAACCTGATTCCGACTCACAAGACTCGGTGGAATCAGACTCCGGCTCACTACCTGACCCGGAACTGCTGGATAGAAATCCCTCCTCGTACTGCCAAGTGAGAGAGGGTGCGATTGATGCGTCCAAGATAGCTGCTGGTTGGCTCGCAGCCGTTTCATTCCCAATCATGGACACCTCGAAGTTATCCCCCAAGCACTCTTGGTCGATCGGAGGATCAGAGAGGAGACATGCCAGTGCTACCCCCATTTCAAAATCTGTGCCCTCCGGATCCCCTGCTTTATTCTGCTCAACCTCAGTTGTTGGGTCTGTCTGCTCTGTGGCAACGTCATCCCCAGATAGTTGCAAATCGAAGAAGATTTCAAAGCCTGGTACGCGCTTCCTCTCCGCGTTTATCCATGGCTCTGGGAAGCCGCAAAATGGAAAATCTTCCCCCTCCCGGACAAAGCGTCCGTTCAGGGTACCCCAAATGGGCCTGTGCATTAAGTCAAACGGCTTCCCAGCCTGCTTCGCTCTGGCTCTGCCGGCCATTTCCTTTCCTCTCCTCACCCAGTCTTCTTTGGTGGGCAGATAACCCAGTCCAAAGGTATGTGGATTGTGTGGCACTTCGGCCAACGCTGCGACCCCTTTCCTGCCGCTTCTTCCCTAATCCCATCCCGGGAATATGTTGTAGCTTGTTCATGAGGTAGACTGATTGGGCACTGACGTACACACCTTCATTCACAGCCATAATGTTCTGTACTACCCGGGCCTCGGCCAAAGTGAATCCTGATAAGAAGACATCTTCTGTGCCATGCTCAATATCTAGGACCGGCGTAGATACCTCCGGAGGTGGGTGGATCGATTCCCGAATACAGTGAGGCTACTCCCTTTCCAAAGGGGTATTTCACCATCTGATGTAGAGTTGAGGAGACTGCCTTTACTTGGTGCAGCCACGGCCGCCCCAAGAGCAAGTTGAAGGTTGCGGGAACGTCCAAGACGTGAAATTCGACATCGTGTTGTCCTGGACCAACCTTAGTTTGGATCTTGACAATCCCCATCACTTCTCTACTCGTGTTATCATAAGCCTTGATCACCTGAGTTGTTGGCGTGAAGTCCGCGGGCTTTAACCCGATTGCATATGCCGTTCTGACTGGGCAGACATTAATAGCAGATCCGGTATCAACAAGTACCACCGGTATCCACTTGTCTCTACACTCAACAGAGATGTAGAGAGGTTTGTTATGGTTCACGCCCTCAGGCGGCAATTCTCTTGTCTGTAAAGGTTAACGCCGGGGAACCCCCTCCCGGAAAGACCAGGCCGACCAGCTGCTCTGGTGTAGTATCGATGGAAAGTTTGGCTTTGTCCATAGCAGAAGGACAGCCTGTCTGTGTACCCTTGAAGCCATAAGCAGTCCCCAGATGGAGATGTCTGCTTGTATTTTCTTTAACTGTCTCAGTACAGCCTCTTCTTCAATTTGCTTCTCTCTCTGTTTCTCTGCCTCTTTATCTTTCCCGGATGCCTCAGGTTGATCAAGGTGTGGGGGCTTGAAATACCGCCCACTTCTGGTCATGTGGTCCACCTCATCGAGGTACCAAGTATCATCTGGTTGAGTACCTGCCCAATCTTCATCCGTGTGGGCAAGACATAAGTCGTCGTCTTCCCACCACATCCCATTAGCATCTACCAGACACCTGTCTGGTTCCGGCATGTTTGTACTCTCGGTCTTTTCCTCCCTCATGCTCACAGCATGTCCTGCTTTCGTGCTCACAGCACTTTCAACTTTGATGCCCGCAGCATCTCCCGTTCCTGTGCACGCAGCACTTTCGACCCCTACATGGGCCTTCGCTTTTCGAATTCTCTCGGAATCGTCAAACTTTTGTTGTTCCGACTGCATCAGTACAGCCGGTTGTTCAACGTTCCCTGTATTCACAATCCCCGGATTCTGAACGAAATTATTAACGCCGGCGCTCTCCGGCGGTTGATTCTGACCCTCGGCCCTTCCGGCCATCAATGATACTCTCGCCCCTTCCGGGCCCTGTTGAAATTCTACAATGTCCGGCTGATCATCTAACCACCCGGTGACTTCTGCCGTCTCCTCATAGTCATACCAGTTGATTGCAGCATCTGCTGGTTCTTGCTCGTTGAAAAACTGAAGGTTGGCGAAGTCCTCCTCCACCGTTGTCAGATCATCCCCTGCTGATTCAAGTTTGTCCCCCCGGATCATACACAGTTCAGTCTTCTCCGGTAGCCCCACACTCAGCTTAGGCTGGCCCATTGTCAAGATATATTCACTCGGATCATAAGCTATTCCAGCTAGACTCCAGATGTCCATTCCAACTCAACAGTTTTGCTCTCTCTCGGAAGCCTGCCCCATTCATTTTCGGTGGTCACCACCTTTGGCTCGATGGGGTGTGAAGGTGTCCAACACGCACAAGTCAGTGCTGTCAGGAAGGATCACCTCCGGCTTAGGTAGGTGAGGGAGTTATATAGATACTAGGGTCGTAAGACACGCCCCCAGTTTGGATGAGGTTGACTCTTTTGGGTGGATCTTGGTTGTGTTTGGGGAGTGGGTTTTGTGACATTGGGTCCCTCGGGGGGTAGAATGATATTTTTGTCAATGAGGTCCTGAATCTCATGACGCAGCCGGTAACACTGGTCTGTGTCATGACCATGCTGCTGGTGGTATGTGCAATATTTGGCTGGGTTGTGGGAAGGGGGAAGTGGGTTTGGTAGGGGCCTCGGTTCCAGGGGTTTCAGATGCCCCTTTCTGACTAGAACCCCGAGGACTTTAGACAAAGGCATATATAGTGGGGAGAAGGTTCGTTGGCCTCTGGGTTGGTATCTTGAGGCTTGGTTACTGCTCCCAGATGCATCAGAAAAAGGTGTGGCCGCTGCGGGCCTTGGTTGAGGGGGAGTGTGGTGACCATACCGACCTCTGGAGTCCTTGTATTGGCAGAGCCACTCGGGCCCGCATTGTTATTACGGTTGAACGTTCTTCGGGGCTGCTCCCGGTCTTGGTCAATCAACCCTTGCTTCATTGCATCTTCGATCTGTACTCCCCTTTCATGTAAATCTGAAAAGTGGAAAGGGAGTACATCATCTTCTGCATTAACTTGGTTGGAGATTGCGCACAATCATCCGAATTTGATCTTTATCAGTTGGCCTCAAGGTCATCATCGATGCCTTGGCTCTCCACCGAGTGACAAAGTCAGAGAAGGTCTCTTTCTGTTCTTGCCTCGTTGTCTCGAGATCACGTGTTGTAATCTCGATCTGAGTATTATATGAATATTGTGCAACGAAGGCCTCGGCTAGCTCATCCCAATTCCTCTTCACATCATCTTCTAATTTTGCGTACCAGATGGCCGCAATCCTGACAAGGTTCTGCCGAACAAAGAAAGCTTCTGTGATCGGGTCAGCCCATCGGCCTCAAGATGTCGGAAAATAGCCGGAGGTGGACCATGGGGTCCCCGGACCATCAAAACGATCGATCTGGGGCATTTTAAATCTGTCCGGCAGTGTCACGGCCACGTCAGTGTAGCCGTCTTCAATGTCTGGGATGGCTTTCACACCCCTGTGATTTTGAAGAGCTTTTCCAATTGCTCAATTTCAGAGCTGTCTGGTCTACACCTCGAACTCAAATGGAGAGTCCGGGTGATTAGGTGTAAGATTCTTGGACAGTTGCGGCGGAAGCGGGGGCGGAGCCAGCCCCGTTGGAAGACTCGTGTCCTCTTGAGTGTTTTGGAAGTTTGGCAGAGCATTCTGTGGATTTGGGAGTATTCTGGGTGTTCTGGGTATTCTGAGGATTTGGAGGGGCATTCTGGCCAGTATCTGTTCAGGTAGTGGAGCTCCTGGCGGAGGAGGGACCTGATGCGCCCCTAGTGGAGGAGGGACCTGGTGTGAAGCAGATGCAGCATTCTGCTGTTGTAATCTGGTGATCAGCTCAGACTGTTGGGCCATGACAGCGGCCTGCTGTTTAGAAAATTCCGCCTGGCGGATAGCATCGTCTTGCATTTGTTTCATGCTCTCATTCATCTGGCGGACCATCGCCTCCATAGCTGATGTATTCTGTTGTTCCATCTGATTGACTGGTATGTCTTCTGATGCAGTAACCCACGGTTCTGGCAATCTCTGTTCCGATACACTGCGTTCCCTGGGCTTTCTCCTCTTTCTTCTAACAATTGGGGGTAAAGAGTGGAACACTGGATGTCCGTCAACGAGATCCTCGGATCGGCTGAGTCGGCGACCTCGTGTCCAGAGTGCTTGGGGAGTATCGACTGGTTCGGAAGCAATTGTGCCACAAACTGCCCTAAAACAAAAAATAAAAAAAAAGGAAATAAATAACCAGAAAAACGGGCAGCATAACAGCTTAATTAATACACACACACAGTCGGGCATACAACACACAGTTGGTAAGCTGGATACACTGTCCTCAACACTGATTAATGTTCCCAATTTACTGTTCAAAACTGAATCGATACCCGCGATACCTGATTTCTCAAATAACTGACTGATGCCCGCAGGCGTGATGCCCGCAGGCCTACTGCTCAAAACTGATGAACTGATGCCCGCAGGCCTGATGTCCAAACTCACAAACTGATGCCCGCAGGCCTGATGCCCAAACTCATGACTGATACATGCATTCCTGTAGAGACGCACTCTAAAGCACATAACAGATAAGTGAGAGCCAAAACACCCCTATGTTGGGGTAGGGTTTCCCTGTCCTATTTGTCAGGAACTAGGGTTTCACTACGCACGCAGCGGTTTCAAACAACCTATAAACGGGTAAGCAACCTGTCCTAGTTTGGAATGGTCACTATGGATCCGAATATGCACTAGGTCGAATGGTCAAAAAGGGTGCCCCGGTAAAACCGGGGTTTGTGTTCCCATGCTGTCAGAGCCCAGAGCCGATCAGCCTTACGGACATGCTTGACAAGACAAGCCTCCGGCAAATCGTTCGGGAATGGCATATGGCAACACGGTGTCCTAGGCGCACCAATGCAAATGCAATGCAAAGAAACACACAAGTGTAGTCAAAACAGATATCATGAGTTCGAGTCAAGTTCTCTAAATCCCCAGCAGAGTCGCCAGAAACTGTAGACGTCCCCGAACGCCCCGGGAGGGTTAGGTCCCGTTCTGTTCATATTGGGGTCACTACAGTTCAAGGACTCAAATGTCACGGTTCTTAATCTTGAACCAAAGAGTCCAAATCCGGCAAATCGTTTTGAAAACAGATTTTTTGAAAGAAGTGCCAAACATGGACTGCTTTGCCAGATAACAGAGTCGCCACCTAAATATTTTTTAAATGGGAAATTTAGGAAACCCTGACTCGGTGCCAAAGGCCACGTGTCCGTCATCACCAAAGTTGGCTCGGGAACTTGGGTACGATTGGGGAAGGTCACATCGTGAGCACCCCCGCTCGCCCGGTCAAAGACCGGCCTCTACTAACCATGATATCTGTTTTTGAAAACATTGTATGCTCTTATTCCGGTTATTAGCCTAGGTTACTATGTGATGCTCGCAGCAAACAAGTATAGACTGCCCCTGAATTGGAACAAAACATTTCATGTTTGTTTGTTTGAAAATGGTTTGATGGTGCTACCCGCAGGTAGGCTAAGACGCGGATTTGCCACCCTCAGGTGGGCTTAGAAAACAATTTTGCCACTATCTAGTGGGCTTAAAACAAACATTTTGAATTGTCCAATCCAAGCAACTCAACCTCCACCCACAGGCATTCAAGGCAGTTATATCACATAAGCATTAGCCTCATGGTAAGCATGCTATCATGGCAACACTCACACGCATGCAAGGATGCTAAAGCATAAAACTCACCGAGTACTCCAAGCCAAAACAGAAAACTGATTAGAAATCATGCATGATCCTAATTATATGATTGCCTAATGCAACACATGCAAAATGCAAACTATAGCAGGCTCGGCTATTCTAAACATGGCATATGAATGCTACAACTAACACGTATTCAATTTGGAATTGAAATACAAATGCAGTTTGTATGATGCGCCGAGCCCGGTGCGTGCAAAACAGATGAATGATGCAAACATGCTATCATACTGTATGCTAATTGAAATATGCCCTATATCTAACCATCGTAAGCGGATAAATAAAAGGGAGAAAGAAATGGGGGTTGGAAGACATACATCGCACACACCCACTTATTACAATTATGCCCTCGCGCAGAGGGTCCGAATAAATAATAATACAGTCCGATATAATACAGTCCGAAATAATACAGATTTCTAAATATTAACAAATTAAAGAAGAAAGCGGTAAACTGGCTTGCAAGCCAGGGGCTGCCTCGCTTCTGATGAATGATGTATGCTGGATGCCTTTGGAAATCCACTGGGATGCCCAATTAGCCTCTGTTTGCACTTTTCTCGAAATGCGGCCAACTCCGAAAAGTTGTTGATTCCTTATTTTGCTGCAACAGAGAGCAGGAAAAGGGCATAGCAATGTATTTCACAAATATATGCATACCTCGATCCTCGTGCCACAATCACGCATCTCGATGCATGATGGCCGAGGGGTCAGATTGCACAACTCAATATAGGATGAATGCAGATGAATGCTACAACAAAACCTAACTCCATCATGGGTAATCCGGAGTGTCGGGACTTGGGAATCGAGACCCGTTCCGTGAAACGTGCCTCGTTTCCCGTGCCCGGGCTAACTCCTATCCCGAACACGATGCAATATGCATGATATGTATGAAATGCAGCTAATATACAATTCTAGCATGCACAATGCTATGAAAATGAGATGAAAATGAGACGCCTCGAAAAGCGTGCACGCGGCACGCAAACCGAGGCGATGATGTAAAATGCAAATCGGATACCGAAGTGCTCGAAATGCGTGCACACGGGCACGCACACCGAGGCAATGATATGAAGAAAATCGGATAAAACCGAAGTGCCTCGAAATGTGTGCCCACAGGCACGCACATCGAGGCGATGATAAAATGAGAAAATAGATAAAACCGAAGTGCCTCGAAATGTGTGCCCACAGGCACGCACATCGAGGCGATGATATGAAGTGGAAATCGGATAAAACCGAAGTGCCTCGAAATGTGTGCCCACAGGCACGCACATTGAGGCGATGATATGAAGTGGAAATCGGATAAAACCGAAGTGCCTCGAAATGTATGCCCACAGGCACGCACATCGAGGCGATGACAAAATGGAATGAAATGGCATACGGAATGCTACGATGGGCTTATACCAACATGGGAGAGCCTCAGCTCACTCCCATAGGAGGCCGTCGGATAAGAATGAAGTGCCTCGAAATGCGTGCACACGGGCACGCAAACCGAGGCAATGATAAAATGAGACTGAAATGCAAATTGGGCTTATACTAACATGAGTGGACCTCAACCACACTCACATCAGATGCCGTCGCGTAAAACAGAGGTGCCTCGAAGTGCGTACCCACAGGCACGCAAACCGAGGCATGGCCCGAAGGCATGAAATAGCACGGGAAATGATATGCAAGCATGCAAACCAAATTCCACAGCACCTAAATGAAGGTGAAAACAGTCCCGAAATGATACGAAATGACAACCAATGCATGAAATCATCCCGAAATGTGATTTTAAGTACCCGAAATGGCCTATAGCCATACTAAACACGCACAACATGACCATGACATGCAAACCAGTAGCAAGGCAGCCCCAAATATGGCATTTTTCAGTAACAAACAAAGCTAAATAACAACCACAAGCATGGCAAAAATAGCTTGCAAAAAACGGGGAAAAAGAGAGGAATTACAAAGCAAGTAGTATATACAATGCTCAAACCAGAAAAATCAGTTCTACAAAATTGAAGAGGGGCCAAAAACATGCATATTTACAGTATATTAGATCCTCCAATTCAGTATGTAGATATGCTTAAAATAGCATGCAAAAATGAGCCAATAAGGGCTACAACATGAGGTACCATAAGCAATCACCAAACAACTTTGACCCTTAACAAAACATGAAGAATGAGTTATTCTAAGACACTTTCTAAGCCTGATGAAGGCTCAAATCAGTATCTAAGCAAGCCTAACAAAGCATGCAATTTTACGGAAATATGGAGGATATAACATGAGTACCAAAACCAGTCATCAAATGGCCTAAGGCCCTTAACAAAACATGAAGAATAGACAAAAATAAGGCTCTGTCTAGGCCTGATGAAGGCTGAAATCCGAAGCATGGTGAGCTTAACAAAGCATGCAAAACAGAAGTAGAACATGAATTCAAAACAAGTGATATGTAGATCAAAAAAACCAGGTCGAGCCCTTCTTCAATGTTGAAGAGGGGCTCAAAATAAGCACAATCATAGTATGTTGCATGCTCCAACTCAGATCACAAATAGACCAAAACAATCATGCAATTTTACGGTAAAATGGAAGCATTTCAAAGGAAGTGCATGACAGAGAAGTCAAACATGGCTGAGCCCTTCTTCAATGTTGAAGAGGGGCTCAAAATAAGCCCACTCACAGTATATAGTATGCTCGAAATCAGATCACTCAAAAGCCAAACAAAGCATGCAAATTAATGGCCTAAAGAGTGGTATTGAAAGAGGTATATCATGGAGACACCAAATAGGGTTGAGCCCTTCTACAAAGTTGTAGAAGGGCTCAAAATAAACACAAAACCAGAAGGGGTCAGAGCCCAAAACAGATCACAAGTAGGGTAAAGATTTGAAGCAAGAAAATGCTAGAAAAAGGGAACTAGAGGCTTACCCTTGAAGACTATGCTTTCGCTACCTCTTGCCTTGATGAAAGTTGCTTCTAAGCCTCTGAGGAACACTCCCTTGCTGCTGGAATGGAAGTGGTGAAGGTGGAGCTTAGGGTTGATGAAGGATTGGCCTAGGAACTCAAAGGTTTTTAGGGTTTTGATGGAAATGGAGGTTGGAGAGAGTTTGGAGAAAATTCCAACCTCAACAAAGGAGGAGGCTATGCCTTCAAATAGGGAAGAAAAGGTGTAAAAGGGGAGGGAATTGCATCCAAGCATTCCCTCCCAAAATATCCCCCGGATGGGGATATTTTGAAAAATATCCGGACAGCTGGAAAGGGCTGGAAAGCAGAAAGCTGGCCGGCCAGGTAAATTTCTGGGAGGTGGCCGGCCGGCCACCCCACCTGGTCGGCCAGCCACTCACCCTGGCCGGCCGGCCATGGCCCAAAAATGAAGTGAAAATTTCTGGCCGACCACCATGCAATGGTGTCCTCCCAGTGTGTAGAATAAGGCCAAGGTCGGAATTGGCAACTCTGAAGCAGGAGTCACAACATAGACTTGAAGGAGAGGCTCAAAAATGAAAACACAATTTCTGGCCGACCACCAACTTTTAGGGTCCTCCCAGATGTGTAGAACAAGGTTCCAAGGTCGGAAATTGGCAACACTGAAGCAGGAGCCACAACATAGAGCTTGAAGGAGGGTCAAAAATGAAACTTGAATTGCTGGCCGACCATGCTCTTTTAGGGTCCTCCCATGTGCCCTCATCACAAATATGTAGCTTTGGTTGGAAGAAAATGGGCCTAGGGTGTTCAACATTAGCCCGGAAGTGAGCAAAACGGGCGCCGGAGGAGCGAAACTGGTTATCTGGGATAATTGCTGGCCTCCTACCCTCCAGTGATCTTCCTAATGCTGAAACAGAGGTACCTGCCAAAATTGAACAAAAACTAATGAGAAATGAACGCTCGGGGCCCAAACCGCGCAGTTCGGGGTCCCGAAAATGGGCTGTAGGCACCGGAAGTGGTGTTCAGCAGCGAAGTGGGTACAGAGGCCCCAGTGTTCCTCGGAATGTAAAACAGAGGTACCTGCCAAAACCGGAGAAAACCGATGCGAAATGAATGCTCGGGGGCCAAACCGCGAGGTTCGGGGCCCGAAAACCGGCTATAAGCACCGAAAGTGGCATACGGCCACGAAGTGGGCATCAGGGGCCCCAGGTTCCTTGTTATGATAAAACAGAGGCACTTGCCAAGAACCGGAGGAATCGGAGACGGTTGGGCGGTCCCGAACCGAGGCACACGGCCTGACGGCTCCGAAAACCGGGAACCGGGCTCCGAAATGGGCAAAATGGCCTACGGCCACGAAAAGTAGCCACGGCCACCGAGAATAGTCTACAGGACTACTCCCTTCCCTCAGGAAAGAAAACAGAGAAAACCGAGTCTGGTTCGCAAACCGAGACAAGGCACAGAAGAGGATTCGGAAGTTCGGAGGCAGGGCGCACGGCCGCAACTCTGAGACTTCTGAATGAGCACAGTATGCAATATCACCGAGCGCTCAATCGGTGACGTCTGAGTCTTAAGGTCGGTCAAAAATGGGGTGTCTACACCATCAGATGAAAATGAGACAACCGAAATGCGTGCACACATGGACGAATACCAAAGACCAAACCTAAGGCATCAAATGCCACTCTACCAAAGCATGGAAAAGGATGCAATATGGCATACAAGCATGTAATTTCCAGCATTGAAACATGATGCTAAATGGTCCCGAAACATGGAAATATGGCAACCGATGCATGAAATAAGCCCCGAAACTCAAAACTAGACACATGTATTGAATTATAACTATGCAAAGCAAGCATTATTTGACTATGAAGCACAAAGACAGAGCCAAGGTAGTCCCAAAACATACACATTTCTAGTTTAAAGCATGACCAAAAAATGTTAACATGATGGACTAAAATAGCATGCAAATTTGGCTAGCAAGCATGGTTTACATGGCATGTATATGAAGCGTATGAGAACTCATCAAACCAGCCAAAAACAGTGAATAAAACAAGTCAAAATATACCCAAATAACCACTGAAATGCAACCAACACGTGCAAAAATGATGAGCTCTTTTGAAAGGCCATGCAAGGGGTTACTTAACACATACAAGATAGACACTTAGCATGGCAAAACCAACTCTGGAAATGGATTATAAAAGCCCTAAAACTCACCAAATTGGCCCTGAAATCAGTCTAGGAAACATGCAAAGAAAGGTCCCTTTGAAAGACCTTGAATGGGATTGCTCTACACATGCATCATAGACATAAAATATGGCAAAATGGGCTCTTGAAAGAGCTTAGGCAGACCTTAAAACCCTCAGAATGAGGCCTAAAACATGACTTCAATGCATGAAAAATAGGGCCCCTTTGGAAGGCCAATCATGCTAGTAAAGAGAATGAGGAGTGAGAGGGTCACCCTTCTATGATTTTGGAGCTCAAAGGCACATAAAAGCCACTGAAAATCCACTGGATTTCAGTGGCTAAGAGGCCAAAACAAGGCCAATGCAAATGCTCAAATGTATGACTCAAAGCATGAGGAAATAAAGCATGCAAGGAAGGAGATGACTCCAAACAGAAAGTGACCTCTATCAAACTTAAAGAGGAGGTCAAAACAAGACTTTTTCTAGTTTATGTCGAAGTCCAAAAATGCTCACAAGTAGGACTAAGATATGATGCAAAATAGGCCTACAAAGATGGATAAAGCATACAAGGATGTAGGAGGCTTCAAACAGAAAAATGTCCTTATACAATCTTCAAGAGGAGCTCAAAATATGACACTTTTCAGTTTATAACAAAGTCCATAAATTCTTGCAAATAAGGCTAACCAATGGAGCAAAAAAATGCAAGTTTAAGGGAAATAGGTACTTACCCTTGAAGAGCAGCAAAGCTGGAGCTTTTGGACCAAGTTGGTGAACCTTCAACCCTTGACAATCAGTCCCAAAGTGCTGGAATGGATGATGGAGGTGGTAGGCTAAGGGTTGTAGTGCAAATGACCAAGAACAAGGGTGTTTTGAGCTTAGATGAGAGAGATATGGAGGGTTGTATCTATATGCTCCAGCTGGTTTTTTCTAACCCTTGCAAATGGAGGTGGAAGGTGTGTTTTATAGAGGGAGAGAGGTGAGGCTTCTTGGAGAAGCCATGAGAGGGGGTCAAAGCTTCTAAAAGAAGCTTGACCAAAAGGGTCAACCTTCTTGAGGAAGCTAAACCAAAAGGGTCAAGCTTCCTCAAGAAGCTTGACCAAAGGGTCAAACTTCCTTTGGAAGCTAAGCAAAGGGTGCAAAACCACCTTTAAAAGGGCCAAAACAAGGACAAGACCCTCAGACAGTGGGTCAAGTGCAAAACAGCTAGCACAGCTGAAATGCACTCAGGGAGACAAGACTGGCCGACCAGGTTCAAAAGGCCAAGGTGGTCGGCTGGCCACCTCCCCTGGTCGGCCGACCAGGGGTCAAAAGGTTCAACAAGAATTGCTGGCCTGCCACACCAAAAAGGTGGCCTCCCAGATGAGTGCAACACAGCTGTATGGTGAAAAACCAGAAAAAGTGACCCGGGAAAGAGAAAAACCAGCTTTTTAGCAAGGTTCACAAGGGTCAAGATGAATTACTGGTCGGCCTACCCATATCGGTGGCCTCCCAAGTGTGCACAACACAATGATGGTATGAAAAGCCAGAAATTGTGGCTCAAAAGTAAGAAAAACTAGCTTTCTGTCAGAAAAATCGGCTTTAGGAGAGAGAAAATGAGAAAACTGGTTTTTCAGGGGAAAAGGTGGCCTCCCACCATCCTACCATCTCCCTAGCAATGAAAATAGGGCCCCTGCCAAAAATGGGCCAAGATGGATGCAAAACGGAGGCTCGGGGGCCGAAACGCGCGGCCCGGGGCCTCGAAAATTGACTATAAGGCACCGGAGGTGGCGTTCGACCACAAAGTTGGTCTCTCGGGCCACAGTGTCCCTCAAAAGAGGGGAAACAAGGTGTGTACCAAAAACCGGAGCAAACGGAGGTAGTTAAGCTGTCCCGAACCGAGGCACACGGCCGACGGCTCTGAAAACCGGAAACCGGGCTCCAAACGGGAAAAATGGCCTGCGACCACGAAACGTAGCCTACAGCTACTGAGAGATGGTCTACAAGACCTCTCCCTCCCCTCGGGAAGAGAAAACGGAGAAAACGGGACCTGGTTCGCAAACCGAGGCAAAGCACAAAAGAGTCCGGAAGTCTAGAGGCAAGACTCGCAGCCGAGACTCTGAAACCTCAGAACAAGCACAATATGCAACATCACCGAGCACTCAGTTGGTGACGTCTGAGTCTTAAGGTCGGTCAAAAATGGGGTGTCGACAATCACTATGGATTTCATTGTCGGTTTACCTCGCTCCAGTAAAGGTATGGACTCAATTTGGGTTATTGTTGATAGATTGACTAAATCTGCTCATTTCTTACCTGTCAAAACAATTTATAATGCAGACAAATTGGCTGTAATCTATATTGAGGAGATTGTTAGATTGCATGGAGTGCTTGTGTCCATTGTTTCTGATAAGGACTCGAAGTTTACATCGAGATTTTGGCAAAGCTTGCAAACAGCATTGGGTACTGAACTGAGACTGAGTAATGCCTTCCATCCTCAGACAGATAGCCAGTCAGAAAGAACCATCCAGACTCTGGAGGGTTTACTGAGAATGTGTGTCCTTGATTTTCGGGGAAATTGGGAAAGCCACTTACTTTTAGCCGAATTTGCCTACAACAACAGCTTTCATTCGAGCATTGGTATGGCGCCTTTCGAGGCTTTGTATGGCATAAAATGTCGATCTCCGATTTGCTGGGCAGAAGTTGGAGATGGGCCTTTGCTTGGGCCCGAAATTGTTCATGAAACTACTGAAAAAGTGAAACTGATTCAATAGAGACTGAAAACCGCACAGAGCGGACAAAAGAGTTATGCGGATGTTCGAAGACGAGACAGAGAGTACGAAGTAGGTGACCATGTCTTTGTTAAAGTGACACCGATGAAAGGCCAGACTCGTTTTGGAGTTAAAGGCAAGCTAGCGCCGAGATATGTCGGGCCATATGAGATTATTGAGAAAATCAATCCGGTGGCATATCAAGTAGCGCTTCCTCCTGAAATAGAGCATATGCATAACGTGTTCCGTATTTCAATGTTGAGGGATTACCTCTGGGATCCCTTCCATGTGATTGAGCCTACCCGTGTAGTGCTAAGTGATGACTACACTTATGAAGAACGGCCAATTCAGATTGTGAACAGACGGATCAAGAAGTTGAAAAACAAAGAGATTCCGTTAGTAAAAGTTGATTAGCAAAACCATGGTGGCGTGTATGCCACTTGGGAAAGGGAAGATGATATGATGAAGAGATATCCTGAATTATTCCCACTGAATCCTATTTTCTTCCAGAATGAAGGTAATTCGAGTTTGGAGGACCAAACTCTTTATAAGGAGGGGAGACTGTAACAACCTTCACCACTGTTTACTGATAACACTACTGATTAAGCATGTTAATTGACTGACTGACTGAATTACTAAACTGATTGATTGATTGTGCTAGTTTGAATGCAATTCTATCTGTTGACTGTTAAATTATCTGTTCATGTTTTATGCTTTAAACTGCAAATTGAAGGCCTTATCGGCAGCCGAATCTGAAATTGATTGATGTTTTGTGCTAATTAAGATTTATATGATTTTATGGTATACTTAATTGAAACGTGATTTGGTATGATTAAATTAGATTAAATAATGATAAATTACAAGAGTTGGACTTATTTTCACATTTGCCACCTAGTGGATTTATCTAAGCAACCCCTCTCCACTTCATACATGTTGATACAACATTTCTTCAACTCATTTCCTTGACAAAACCGACTAGGAAGAGAGAATTAGAGAGAATGAAGTAATTTCAACAAAATTGGCTTGGAAGCTTAGGAAAATTGAAGGATTCTTTGCATATTGAGCTTCTACACTTGAAATTGAGGACCTAAGGTAGGATATTCATCATTTAATTTGTGAATCCAAGTCCTTTCTTGCATGGTTCATGGAAGTCTAGTGAGTTAAGTCTAGAATTGGCTTATTGTGTTGAATTATGAGTTAATCCATGTATGCATGTACATATTGTGAAGTTTTGAGGTTGTAGTTCATGAAATTCCACATGCATGTTCATATCTTGAGCTTAGTCCATGAATTTATCTTGTTTTTGAGGCAATTGAGCTTATTTAAGCAAGTAATTGAAGCTTTGAATTTGATTGAAGACATGCATGTTACATTTGAAGTATGTTCTTGAAGTTTGGTTTGAAATTGGGTTTAATTGACTCACCTTTGGGCCTTGATTTTACAAATTGAGCTTTGAATCATGTTATATTATGAGTTTTAAAGTGTTTTCTAGAAAATTAGCCCAAAAGGATCGAATTTGGTATATTGAAACTTGATTTTGAGCTTGAGGTTCAAATCTGGAAATTCCAGATTTTGGACTCCCGCTCGAGCGGGGTAAGTGGCGCTCGAGCGAAAAATTCGAGTATCCAGCACTTTTGTTGTGTTTGCAGTCCGCTCGAGCGGGGTTTTTCACGCTCGAGCGAGGACTTGTGTCACACGCTCGAGCGGGTGTCAAGCGCCCATCGAGCGTGATTTTCACACATCTAGTACTTTTGCAGTCCGCTCGAGCGGGAAAGTTTACGCTCGAGCGAAGCCTTTTGTTTGCATGTCCGCTCGAGCGGGGAAACCCACGCTTGAGCGGGACCTCTGTTTTCTGAAAATTCTGAAAATGTTTTTAAAGTGCATCTTTGCATCCTCATTCCATTCTAGGCATTCTTAGGCCTAGTTTAAGGCATCTTAATGAGGATATTGATGTAGAACGACACCCAGGCAAATTAGGGATTAAGTTATTATTTCCCAACTGTATAGCTTAGTGTGTGTTCATCCTGTAACTGTGTAGGGTTGGCATCCGAGGACGCTCTAGCCTATCTGTAGCCCAGAACTCTGTGAGTAACAATGTTGTAAAGATACGTTCAATTGAAATTACTTTCTGAACGAATGACTGAACTGCTTTATAAAATATCACTGTTTACTGAATGAATGTTTGTCCTATTTGTGAACTGTATTCGTGGCATCCATAGCAATTTACTGTTACTGTACTGTACTGCTACTGTCACAGAGATCTCTGTCGGTTCCCATGTTGGAGCCACTACTGTTTACTGATATGATGGCCATCAACTGACTGTTCGGTCTGATAAGACCTACTGTCTTGTTTTGCTATTGGATGTACCATATATGACTATTATAATTTCTGAATAACTGTTATGGCATCAATTATGAGCCATAAACTGAATAACTGATATACTGATAATTGACTGTTTTCAATACTGAAAGGACATTCATTCTTAACCTCTTGACGCATATGTTATTCACTGGGCTTCAGCTCACTGCTCATATATATATGTAGGTGTACAGGCACCGGACCGTTGCTATGGGCGTCAGGATAAGCTCCTGTTTTGTCAAGCCAACCTTTGTGCCTCACTTTGAGGTTCCAGAACTGTTCAAGCTGAGGCTGCTTGGGGTGTTTTAGTTTTCCCCCTCTTTGTTTATGTTCTGTGTAGACTGAATGATGTTGTACTATACTGTTCTAATAGGGATTAAGTCCATGTCCTGAATGATTGTATATATTGTACATACGGTTTTGGTACTGATTGTATATGTGTCTTGAAAAGTCTTTTTGCATACAGACTGTCACAGCTCATTGGACATCTTTTAATTACTGTTTTGGCTTCTGCCAGCCCCTGTACTATGTATTACTGTTTTACTGTTAAGTAGGCGTTCGATAATCTCGGATTACTGGCCGGTTACGGTGCGAAACTCATAGGGGCGGGTTTGGGTCGTGACACTAATGAATGTGCACATAAGACTCAAATGGCCACCACCCTATCATGCATGATGAAGGGTGACGACGACCAAGAAATGCGATACGTTTCATCACTTTGAGTATGAAACGTCACTCATTCCTCGTGTTTGGATTAACGTCCGATCCAAATACATGCAATACAACACAAATGCTTATCTTGTTCATGTTTTACATTGCTTATTTTGTTTACACATTTTACATTACCGATTAATCATTTAACCGATTTAGTCCAATGTGAAAGTCCTCTAATGAGAGAGGGGTCAACCAAAGGATGATTTAAGACATGAGAGAGATCATGCCTTTGGCTAGGAGGAACCCTCAAAAGAGGGTTAAAGCCATTGAGCACAAGCTCTATCTCAAGCTTAAACAGAACCCTAAGGCTAACCAATCCTCAAAGCAAATTAAAAGTGAAGAAATGAAGGAGGTTGTAGAATTTCAGTGCTGAAATGGCATGACAAATAATGCTAAAACATGCAAGCAACACATGCACAACATGTTAAGGGCCAAAAGCATAAAAACTAGTGAAAAACATTACACTAGAGGCATGCATTATCAAGCTCAAATGACCAAACCAGCTCTGGACAAAGCTTAAACATGCCAAAACAATTGTCTAAACATGCTGATATAGAAGCTCAAAAGACTAGGACAACATGCACACATGTTAGCCCACAAACAAGGCACAATACACAATCCTCAAAAGCAATGAAGAAGTGAAATATGTGAGAGTATGACAGACGTATATACACTGAAACCACATGTTAAAGGATGCTATAACATACAACCATCTCATGCAAGACATGTTAGAGGCCTTAAAACACTAGGCTAGTGAAGGCATTTGCACTATAGTTATGCAATACAAAGCTCACATGACCAAGACCACTCAAAACAGAGTTAAAACATGCTAAATCAGTATAAAAAATGTGCTGGAGTCAAGCTAACACAAGCTAGAACAATAGGCTAAATCATCAAATATGCTAGGCTAGTAAGCATGATTGCACTACAAGTACAAAAAGCAAGCAACAAGTGACCCAACCAGCCAAAAACAGAGTTAAAGCAGGTCAAAATAAAGCCAAAAACATGTTTGAACTATGCTACAAAAAGGTAGAAAAGCATGCTCACATCCTAGGCCATCTACATATGCAAACAAGATACAAGGAGGGGAGGCCACCCCCTCCTATTTTGAACCTCAAAACCAACTTTTTGCCACTGATATTTCCCTGAAATTCAGTGGTTAAAAAGCCAAAAAAAGATTGTTTTAAAAGCTTTGAAAGATGGTACAACACTTAGCAAACAAGCTACAAAGGAGGGTGGACCACCCCTAACTCCAAAAATGCCTTAAACCACCATTTTTAAGCCTTAAAAATAGAGGTTTTTGTAGTCGAAAACTAGTCCAAAAGCAACATGCAAAGGTGGCCAAACTAGTGTACAAAAATAAGCTTGAAAGGGGTAAGCTTTAAACCTTTGAAGCATAGCAACAAACAGCCACTTTTTAAGCCAAAACCAGCTTTGAGAGCTCAAATAAGACCTCCAAGCACCTCAGCTACAAGGTGGTCTAATTTGGTTAAGGGGTTGTATGCAAATATGTAGAGATTTCCCACTTTCAAGCACAAAATAGGAAGAGAGAGGGGATTCTAGATAGAGAGAAAGGAAAATTTGCTCACAAATTTTGTAACCCTTAAAATGGGGGAGAGACCTCCCCTTATATAGAAATACAAGCCTAAGGCTTGTTTCCATCCCTTCATACACATGTATGGAGGATGACTTCAGTGATCAACAGCTGGCACAACTGGCACACAAAATATCTGAAAAAGGAGAAAAATGGCCGTCGGCCACCTCAGGTGGCCGACAAGAGAAAAAAGTGGCTGACAAGGCCTCTCCTCCCTCAAGACAAGGGGCACCAAGGTCTGGCCCAAAAACAAGGCTAAAACATAGAGAGTTTAGAGGCTCAAAGACAAGGCGTTTCGCCGAGAGCTTCGAGCACTCAAAATAAGCACAAACATGCACAATCATCGAGTGCACAAACGATGACGTCCAAGTCTTGAGGACGGTCAAAAATGGGATGTCTACAATGTGTTTTGCATTGCTTGTGGTTTGATTATTTCGTTACATTGGATATCATTTTGCATCCTGCCTCTGAACTACACTAGTTTGATTCCTTGCAAAAAGGATACATAGGCAACTTTGCATCTGCATTTTGTTTGTTTGCCCAAGTCTTACGGCCTCGTCAAAATGGGTTGTCTTCAGGCTTTGACATTCACTCACGCCATTTCATGACTTCAAGCTCTGTCAAAGAGAGACAACTATAGACACCCCATTTTTGACCGCCCTTAAGACTTGGGCATCTTAGGTTGATCACTCAATGATGAAATATTATGCTGTACAAACGTTCAATTTTCTCAGCAAGAAGCCTCGTTTCTTGGGTTTCAAAGCCTAGAATCTTACACCACCTTTGGACCAAAACCTTATTTTTTTTCCACACCTAACCACCCAGAGGCCTGCAGGCTAATAGGTGGCCGATTGGCCAGAATTTGGTGGCCGGCTGGCCCTCACCTAGTCAGCCGGCTAGGTTTCCTGATAGAACAGATATTTACTACCAGCTGTCCCCCCATGTGTATGCGCTGCACCAGCTGGCACAATACAGGTATTTCTGAGATACCAACGAGTTTTGCTATATATAGAGGACCATGTTTTGAAGTTAGAAAAAATTACCAAAGCTCAAAAACTTGAAAATCCCTCTCTCTCTCTCTCTATATATATATATATATATATCTTGCAACCTATATAGACCTTACGCTTACTTCCTAAACCAATATTTTAGCTCTCTTTGCTAAGGTTCTTGCGTCTAAATTTCAGCTCTTGAAGGTGATCACTTGTTGGTTTGTGAATCAAAGAGTTATTCCTCTTCAAGAGGTATAACCTTGGCCTTCTTTACACTACTTCTCTCCTATCTTTTCTTGCTGTTTTTGTACTGTTTTTACACTATTTTTATGGGTAGAAACTTATGGCTTAAAGCTATTAAAGGTGGACGGGTTAACCACCCATCTTTGAACCTTGTTCTCTAAGCTTTTGTCCTTGTGTTTCCTACTTTTTTCTCAACTTTTTACCACTGTTTTTTCAGAGCTTTTCAGAGGCTAAAAATGCAGTTTTGAGATCCAAAAGGTGGAGGGGTTAGCCATCCCTCTTTTGGCTTGTTTACTAGTTTTAATTCTCTCCAATTGTTGTTTACTTTTTCTAGCTTTTGCATAACAACTGCAACACTGTTTTTGTGAGTTTTAGGACTATTTTAGTGTGTTTATTTCATTTATGCTTTGTATAGTATGCTTGTAGTGTTGTAGTCCTCATAGGTTTGGTGGTTTAGGCCTCAGACACCAACCTATTTGAGTTGATAGCCTTTATTTTCATAGCTTTCATACATATAATTTCACTTGTAATAAACATCTCTGCACCCTCCCCCCTTTCTTGGTTTTCTTTGTTTGAGAGTCATTTCAAACGAGTGTTGTTTAAGGCATGCGAAAGAGACCCTTCCATACTTAATGGTTTAATCTCTTCGGAGGTTCATTACCAAGGCATTACATCTCTGTCATGCCAAGAACAACTTCTTGTTTGACATTTCTCTCCTGCTAGTGGACAAAATTCTCATTTTTGAACTAAATGAATTAAAGAATGGAAAGGTAATTAAAAGAGGTTAAATAAAATTGGAATAAAATGATAACAAGAGTAATAAAATTAGTTTAGGTTCAATCAGACATTAATTGAACTCATTGAGTCTTGAAATCATTTCATACTCTTTAGTGATGAGAATGGTTCAAGAATCAAGGTCTACCACTTCCCTTGAGGTAACTCCATGGTAGGGAGGAGGCTTTGTTGGTCTTTATTTTCCATTTATTGAGACTTTGTTCCTCTGGTTCATAGATCATCATGCAACAAGTTTTCGCCAATTGATGTTTTACGAATCGGGTCTACCCCTCATTTGATCTGTTTAATGATAATGAGAGGCAGAGAGGACAAACATCTCCTGAAGACATTCTGTTCGTGCTCTATTTGTTTTCTGTTGCAGCAGGGCAATATCAGAAAATAGTGGCCGGCTGGCCACCTAACCATCCGATCGACCACCTTTCAAGGCCAGCCGGCCAATCCATTTTATGCAGACAGTACCATTTTTATGGCAGAACAAAGCAGAGGCTGGGATGAAAACAGATTATCCTTCTGCCTGCAAAACAAAGTTTTGGTAGCAAAACAGAGGCATTTTTTGGTGGGTATTCCTGTCCATGCATACGCAATTATTTACTCCCATTGCTCGAGCAATTAGTGTTAAATTGGTAGATTTATTCGGAGCTTGTAATAACTAGTTTATTAATTAATTAATTATTTAGTTAATTCATGCCATGTTGTAATTAATCAATTAGATTCATTCAAATTGTAATAATTAGTTAGTGTAGCTAATTTATTTAGTGTTGTAATAGTTAGTTCGAACCCTCCTATACGAGGATAAATATGTAATAATGTGTGTATGTCTTCCAACCCCCATTTCTTTCTTCTTTTTATTTACCTGCTTATAATTGTAGCATCACGTTTTACATTTTCATGTCATTGCCATGACTTATATCCATGTTTGCATGCATAAGGTTCGGCTCATCATACTAATCAAATGTCAATTTCAACTTCCTTAATCGAATACGTGCTTTTATCGCATGCCTTGAATTAACTCACATGCCATACTAGTAATCGAGCCTATTAATTGCATGTTGTATGTGTTGCATTAGTCATTTTGCATCGTTAGGATCATGCATTTTTTCTAACTATTTTCTTTCTTTTGGCTCGCTTTGGCTATTTGGGGTAAGCATTTTTTCGCTTTAACATATTGCATGGGTGTGATTGTTGCCATGTCAAACATGTTTACCATGAAGTTAAGTGCTTATTTGATATACTTGTTTGAAATGCCTGTGGATGGAGGCTTTTCGCTTAAATTGGGATGATTTGATTAATGTACATATGAGATCACTTTTTTAAAGTGGTACATATTCAAAACACTTTTCGAAACAAACATGAAATCAAAGCGTTCCAACTTTTGTGAATTATTCTATACTTGTGTGTATCACATAGTAAAGATAGCCTAATAATTGGAACAAGAACATATAATGTAAATAAAATAACATCATGATTAGTAGAGGCCAATATTTGATCAGGTGAGTAGGGTGCTCAATTCATGACCTTCCCCTCTCATACCTAAGTTCTCGAGCTGAGACACTTTGGTAATGACTGATAAGTGGCCTTTGGCACGAATCACGAATTTTCTAAATTTTCTAAAAATATTTAGATAGCAACTCTAAAATTTGGCAGTATAGTCCATTTTTGGCATTTTTGATTACACAAATTGATTTTCCAAAGATTTGTCGAATTTTGACTCTTTTGTGTTTTCACTGTTTCACATTGCATTTGTGAAATCAGATTCAAAACCACGAGAGTCCGAACTGTAGGGCTATCATATCCGAGGAGACTAAACCCCTCCAAGGAGCACAAAAGGCAAGTTACACATGCTTTCATTTTTGAATACCCCTTCTCCCCCGAATTGATTTTTTTTCTGCGAGATTTAGGGTTTGATTTACTAAGCTAACTATGAAAAGATATTAACTATTTGCCTTGGCTTTGATAGCTAGCTTTGACCTTGAGCTAAAGTAGTTAGATGTTAAAACTATATTTCTTTATGGTGATTTAAACGTCATGTTGGGCAAATCGTTTTCATTTCCCATCTCATGAAAAACCCTTTTCGATCCGCTTAGCCCTTCTAAGGGTATTTTGTGATAGGTTCTACAGGAATCGAACGTTCAGTTCAATACTAAATTTTCTCTCAACCCTAATCAAACTGAGTTGTTTACACCTCTATTTGTAATGGGTTAAAATTGAGAAATCTCCGACTTCAAATAGAATATAATCCATTACGGAGTCTATCACACAATTCTAATTAATCACAATTATATTTTGTTCACAACCTTATAAGTGAACAAAATAATTTTGGGTATTGGTTGGGGATACACAGAAAGTGATTTGCAAACAAAATTTATATTTTTATAAAAATAAGGTTATCAGAATGGGAGTTGGGGTTGTTGCTACGCAACTAATTGGGCTTATTTCAAGGCACAATTCGATAATCTGAACTGTTCACATTTTATAAAATATCAAGTAGAACATAACTATAAAAAATCATGTTAATCGGATATCAGTAGTTTTTTCATTAAATCACATTTGTATTTAAAAAAATAAATAGTAAGTGTAATTTAAAATATAAAACTATATGCAAATGTGATTTGATGAAATGGTTGCCGATATCTGATTAACTTGATTTTTTGTAGGTATGTTCTGCTCAATATTTTGTAAAATGTGAACGGTTTAAATTATCAAATTTGGCCATGAAATTGGCCCAATTAAGTGCGCAACAATTGTTGTTGCACATAGCGCACAACGACAATCCCAAACCTATCCGAATGATGTATCAATTGAAATCATACAAGAATAAGTCATTTTTATGAGTTTTTTAATTTGAAATGAATAAATATTCATTTGACATATCATTCTGTATGAATTTTATATATAACTTTTTTTTTTTTTTTATGGATTTTGTTAACGAATACATTAAGTAAAGCTAATTAATCTCATTATTATAGAAAGTAACAAAGGCAATAAGTGTATTGTATTAAATAATATGTTTCTTTCCTACCACACCCTTTTATATATTTTGTCTTCATTTTGTCTTTTTTATTAATTTTTTGGAAAAATTACTCATAAATCCCATATTGGGAAATATTACTCTATCTAATCTTGAGTGTTTTTTTGTAAACCATTTAGTCCTTTTTATATTTGGTATGGTATCTTTGTTTGTTATATTTTATATTTAGTATGGTATCTTTGTTTGTTATATTGCATAAACATCAATATATTGTATCCCATATTGGTGTATGATGATGTTTGATGAGATTGAAGATGTAGTTGATGTTTGATGATGTTCACAATGTTGGTGATGTTGATGATGTAGTTGATGTTGATGATGTATGATGATGTAGTTGATGTTTGATGATGTTTTATGATGTTGGTGATGTTAATGATGTTTGATGAGGTTGAAGATGTAGTTGATGTTTGATGATGTTTACAATGTTGGTGATGTTGGTGATGTTGTAGTTGATGTTTGATGATGTTTTATGATGTTGATGATGTTTGATGATGTTTTATGATGTTGGTGATGTAGTTGATGTTTGATGATGTAGTTGATGTTTGATCAATGTTGTTGATGTTTTATGATGTTGATGATGTTTGATGATGTAGTTGATGTTGATGATGTTGTTAGTGTAGTTAATGTTGCTGATGTTCGGAAAGGAGGGAAATCTAAAAAAGGCCTATAGTGAGCTTTTAACATTCAAATAGTACAAAATAAAAGGCAGGACCAAATGGTTTAACAAATTAAATTTTGGAATTTATTGATGTTTTGCCCTAATTTTTTTCCCAATCCATTCATTTTCCACCCGTGTAATTTTTTTTTTCAAATTAATTAATCAAATAGATATTCAATATCAATTAATGGTGCAATACACCAACAATCTTCATTGGTATAGACAAAGTGAGCAAAAATTTAAGGAAAATTTACCCATAAATCTCATTTTAAGGAATGCTGATCCAATAGTATTAAGGTTTTTTTTATAGACCAATTAGTCTCATTGATTTGAAAATGTGAATTTAATATATTCTTTTGAAAATTGGGTTTACGGTTATACCCTTATTTTCATTATGTTTTCTTCTCTCTTTTTTTTTTTTTTTTCCTTTTGTGCGAAAAAAAATATGATACACAACCTGATACGAGAATCTTTTTTCACTTGGAATATTTGAAATGTGAGATTCTTGAAACATTTCAAAAGTAGTACAAACCCCTTAATAAGTTTTGAGCAAATATATAATTTCAAACTGTGGGGTTTTGATTTGGAATGGCTTGAAATATGAAAATTTTCAAACATTTCAAAAGAAGTACAAAAATTCTTTAATAAACTTTGAGCAAATGTATAATTGTGGGGTTTTGATTTGGAATGTTTTGAAATGTAGAATTTTTCAAACATTCCAAAAGAGTACAAAAATCCCTTAGTAAACTTTGGGTAAATGTGTAATTTCAAACTGTGAGAATTTTGGTCATTTATGGGTGTTAACCAGTATTCATAAGTGTAAATTGTAGGGTAATTATACAGTCATTTCCACACAAACAGAGCTATTGGGTTCATTAGATTATTTAGAGGACTTATTGATTACTAAGATATGAAAATTGGATTTATTGGTACCAGGGCCGGCCCTGAGATTTAGGGGGCCCAAGGTGACCTTCGGAAATGCGGCCTTTCTTACATTGAAAAAAAAAAAAAGTTGATGCATGAAATGATAAGTTACAAGAACTTTTTTATTTGTTTGTAGCCATAAAAAAATTTACTTGCACATAATCATTAAAATTATAAACAAAAATTTACTTTCATATATTAAGATAGGAAACAATCATTACAAATACTCAAAAAAATAAAAATCTGGTTTTGTTGCTTTATAGTTTAGCAATATCCAGTTTACAATTGAACCAACTATCACATAAACATTACTCTTCTCACATTTTTAGCTGCAAAATCACTAATGAAGCTTGCATAATCGAATTTCTCCACCATATCCTTTTCAATGGATAACAAAGCTACCCCATTCAATTTTTCTTATGACATAGTTGACCGAAGGTAAGATTTGATTAACTTCAACTTTGAAAAACTTCTTTCTCCAGAGGCCACTGTAACAGGTATAGTTAACAAAATTCTATACACAATCCATGCATTTGGGAAACAACCATCCATTGTTTTCAAATAATTTAATACTTCAATTCGCCTTTTGATTCCTTCCGGTAAAACTTCTTTCAAGGCATTCAACTCTAAAAATAGATCTCTCCCATCAATATCAGAAAGTTCATCATGTTTCAGAAAATCTTCAAGATTAACACAATAAGTCTTCAAACATTCCTTGTTGGTAGAACTCAACTTTTTCAAATTAAACAAAAATCCAAAATTTTCCTCATATACTTGAAATTGTTCAAACCTACTCTTAAGTGAAGAAAGAGCTTGATCAATTATATACATAAAGTAATTAACTCTAAAAGATTCTTCAGCAGTCTGTGTCACCTCTTCACTAACATTCTCATCAAATTGCTTCTTTCTGCGAATGACACGCTTTTCACGAAATACTGGATCAATTTCCATTAGAGTAGCAACTTCTGTAGCCTCAATCATGGCATCCAAAAATCCAGTTTCTCTATACTTTTCAAGAAAGGTAATGAGTCCTTTTAACTGAATTATAGCAACATCAATATGCATGTCTTCCCTTTGAAATATTTTGCTAACTGAGTTAACTGCAAACAATAAATTGTGCCAAATAATCATGCCAAGCAAAAATTCAAAGTTCTCAATTTCATATGTTGCTAAAGACTTAGCTTCACTCTTTGTATTGTGGGGTTCACCAAGATTTGCCAAATGATTTAAAGCATCTCTTATTTGTGGAGCTTGATATCTTATTGCTTTAACACTTTCAACGCGACTTTCCCACCTTGTTTGTGACAATGGCTTCAATGTGAGACCTGCCACATGATCTTTGAAAACTTTCCACCGCTTTGTAGAAGATGAAAACAATAAATATATACGTTGTAACACTCCAAAAAAAGAGATAGCTTTGGGACAAAAGTTAGCCGTATCACAAAATGCAAGGTTAAGACTATGACAACCACATAGTGTGTAGAATGCTCTAGGATTTATTTCAAGTAGCCTTTTTTGTACACCTTTGTGTTTCCCTTTCATGTTAGAGCTATTATCATATCCTTGCCCTCTTATATCACCAATATCAAGTTGAAGTGTGCACAATACCTCTTTAAGTACATTAAAAAGACCCAATCCCGATGTGTCATCCACCTTTAAAAATTCTAAAAAGAACTCTTCCACCTTTACTTGATTAGTTGAAACATCCACACATCTTATTACAAGAGACATTTGTTCTTCATGACTAACATCTGGAGTACAATCAAGACTAACTGAAAAATATTTTGCTTCTTTGATTCTTTTCACAATTGTACTTTTGATCTCACCCGCTAACATCTGTATCAATTCATTTTGGATTTTGTGACCAAGATAAAGGTAATGAATTTCATTCCTTTCAATGCGACGAAGGTGGTCTTGCATTACCGAATCAAATTGAGCAATCATTTCAATTAAACTTAAAAAGCTTCCATTTCTTTCTTGATAAATCTTCTTATTGTCTCCACGAAACGCTAAATTATTTTTAGCAAGAGTTCTCACAACAGCAATTATCCTTAGTAACACATTTTTCCAATGTTCTCTCTCCCTATTGATTTGTTCTTGAACACCTTTATCAATTGTTTCATTCTTTTGCAATCTTTTTTCCAATTCAATCCATTTGCTCATACAAGTAATGTGTTCATTGCTAGTTTCATGACTTCTAAGCCTGTGACCTAGATTCTTCCAATCTTTAAATCCATTAGTAGCCAACTGAGTCTTGTTCCCATCTTCCTTAAACAACTTATAACAAAAGCAAAATACTTTGTTTGAAGCATCTGAATATACTAGCCATTTCCTATCTTGCTTCTCTCCATTTGATAAATTTCGAATGTAATATGTAGAGGAGAAATGTATATCCTTGTCATCTCTAGGAAAATTGACAACATTACTTCTTATAGGACTTCTTTCAACTAATAAATCTCTGAAATTCTGATCAATCTTATCCCAATTACTTGGGTCATTAATATTTAAAGGTCCATATTCAACATTAAAATCTTCACTTTCAATGGGTTCCTCATTCACCAAATCTTCATTTTCATTCTCATTCAAACATTCAATAAGCTCTTCAACACCCAAATCTTCATTATCATTCTCATTACATTGATTAAGTTCTTCAATTACCAAATCTTCATCAACCAAACATGAACTTTCTATTTGTGTCTTGCTACCAAAAGATTTATCAAGTGCTCCCGATTGAGATTGAATAAATTTTTCTAATTTTTGCTTCTTTTTCCTTTTTTCACATCCAGAAATATACTTCCTAGGAGACATGACTACTCTATATAATCACAAATCCACACAAATTCACAACCACTGATCTTTGCAAATAATATACTTTCATAATTAGAGCATAACAAAAATTATAAACTTCCACTAAAGCACATAAATTAGGTAATTTGCTAATTTAAAGAACAAAATATATAGGGCAAGAAATTAGGAGGAAAATTAGGGGAAAAATTAGGGCAAGAAATTAGGGAAAAAATTAGGGCAAAAACTTCATCCATTTAAATGTGATATATATATATATATATAGAGAGAGAGAGAGACTCACGGTTTTGATGTCCAAAATCGTTAATGCTCAGCAGCGTCCGTCAAATATGGAGGAGAGGAGAGGATTAAAGGTGGACTCACACAGTTTCATCAGTCCAATGCGAGAGAGAGATCAGTTCAATATGAGAGAGAGAGAGAGAGAGAGAGAGAGAAAGAGAGAGAGAGAGATGTGTTTCTTTCAATGTTTCTTTCAGTGAGAGTGACCCACGTGAATTCATTCTTCTCAGCCTCAGGGTAGGTATTATGATGTGCTTCTTGTTTTTGGGCCCATGTTGAATTGGGCCTTTATTATGATATGTTTTTTTTTTTTGGCCCATGTTCATTGGGCTTATAATACTTGGATTTTTTTGTTGATTGGGCCTCTATATGATATATATATTATTATATATTTTTTTTTTTTGGCCCATGTTTTGGGTTATAATATTTGGATTTTTTTTTTATATCTAAAACACAAAATCATATTTTGGGGCACTATTTTCAGCCCAAATCTGGGGGCCCAAGGCGCAGGCCTCTTTGGCCTGCCCTCAGGGCTGGGCCTGATTGGTACTTCCCCAAAATTTAAAAGTGAACTTTCTGACAATCAAATATCATTTATAATTTTTAAATATTTCATTTTTGTCTAAAAATTAATGTTTTATTTACATTTTTCATTAAACTGATTTGTAATATTTTCATTTCAAATGATTTGTTACATCGTTACCGAATTTTTCATAATATAATTATAATGGTTTATAACTTTCAATTTAGTGATGAAAACAGAGTTTTTGTTCTCAAATTTTACCACAACCAAGTGGATATTTTGAAGAGAAATGTAAATATAATATTAAATTTAGATTAAAATAAAATATATAAAAATTATAAATAATAATTGAATATCTATTTGATTAATTAATTTGGAAATACACGGGTGGGAGTTGAATGGATCAAAAAAAAAAAAAAAAAGAATGAAAAGAAATACATAAAAGGTTATTGTAGTCACATTAGAAAAAGGGTCTTACTAATAGGTATCCTTAGGGCATAAGTAAAAGACAAAAAAATTTGAAGAATATAAGATATTTTTTACTAAATTCAATACATTTTTATTAAAATCAATATATTTTTTTTTAACATTTTCTCATATTTTCAAGATATTTTTTATATGCTTCCCAACATTAAACAATACGCAAGGGGCACTTGTTAGCATTTTTGCCTTAGAGGGTTTTGTTAACAAGTGAATATATTAAATGAGTATTAACTTCCTCTAGTATCATAAGTGGTAGAAAAAAATATTAAATTTATACTATTAAAGAATGTTTGTTTTATAGTTAGACCAAAATACCCTTTTGACATTTCTATATACATATACACTTCCCAACAATAAACAATGTGATATTTACTAATAAATCTCATCTCACAAACAAGTACTCCAATTAATTTCAAGTTTTTTTCTGTTAGTCTGATAAGTCCCATTGGTGGAAAGTTTTTTTTTCGTGTGGTCCCGTTTACGCTGAATGAAATTGGGGACAGGCCTTGGGCCGAGGGTCAAATCAATACGTTTCTTCCCGCATTGGACTCTAAATAGTAGCCTTATGTCACTTCTGCCATGCTTAATACTGGATGTGCCGATGTTGAACATGTTATCCATGTGGTTGTACGCCCTTATAATTTTCACAATTAACTCGTCACACTTCTTGAATTCGTTGTGGTTTATTTGGTTGATTCGGATTGCCTCAATCATAATCCAAAAGGGGTCCTCTTCAACTACAAAAGTGCCATGCCTTCAAGTTTGATAGCATGACTAACTTAACAATGCCTACCATGTTCAAACAGAAGTTCAACCTCGGGGGTGCTTATCATGACGGACCGGTGGCAGGCTTTTGTAACTTGGTACTAGATAATAGGATTAATGAGTTTAGTTTGTTTGAACAAGATGCAACCTTGCATTTTGTTTGCCTTTGACACCCTTGCATCCTCAAGGCATTTCTGTTCACATGAACGTGTCCACGAACTCATTTTCTTACTGGCATTTGCATTGTCATTACAATCACAATTCAATCCAAATAACAAAAAATACATCAACGACACACACACTAGCCGACCATGTATGATTAAGTCCCACAAACATAAACATAAACCCAAAATATATGTCAACAACTCAGTCCGAGTCATTTATGCAAACTAAGACAATTACATTTTTACACGACAAAATGAAAAGGGTGATCACATTATAAGCATATGCATAATCATACACCCTAACGAACCACACGGTTAACGCATAAAAAAATATGGACACATTAAAAAAAGGCACTCGGTTATATATAATTAATGTGATACCAAGTGAACTATGTAAAGTATGTTCATTATTACAAAATAAATCCCTTATACGTCTCACACACAATCCATGGTCCTAAACTAACACCACGGGGGGCTTCCCGTAATGAGATGCAACCACTCCATGTGTTATTTACTCCACACACCACGTTACCGTTTCAAACAATAATTTTTCCCACAGCTATGGGTTGTCCATCACACTCAAGCACTAGCACGTACAAACACACACGTAAACATTGTCACATTAACTTAGGGTTGCAAATGAACCGAGCTGTTCGTGAACAGGCTCGGCTCGGCTCGGTAAGGCTCGTTTAGTAAACGAGCCGAGCTCGAGCTCGATTATTGGGCTCGTTTCGTTAACGAGCCGAGCTCGAGCTCGCATGTGTTCGGCTCGGTAGGCTGGGCTCGTTTATCTTTAATTAAATTATATAATAAATATATTATTTATATATTAAATATATCTAAATAATATATAAATGCATTTTTTATATATTAAATAATATATAATATTTTTTATTTAAATATTTATATTTAAATAATATAAATAATATTAAAAAAAATTATTGAGCCGAGCCGAGCCGAGCTCGAGTTCGATAAAAATTAACGAGCCGAGCCGAGCTCGAGCCCAGTCCCTTATCGAGCCGAACTCGAGCTCAATAAACGAGCTCGATAACTTAACGAGCCGAGCTCGAGCCCAGCAAAGCTCGGCTCGGCTCGGCTCGTTTGCAGCCCTACATTAACTACACGCATTTAAAGTAAACATTGTAATGACCACAAATACACGTGGTAACAGTGAAAACCCATCTCGGAACAAGGTCACATTCAAGGGCCACAACACATGTATTTACTATGAATTAAACTACAACCTCTATAGTTCACACACCATTACACACATACATACTACATTATGGCAACGACAAAATATATATATATATATATATATATATATTCAACAACGAATGACACGTAACAACAACAATGGAAAACAAATACGCGTTGCATGTCACACCCCAAAACCCTCTCCCACAAGACACAAATGTAACATGATAATCATAAACCATCGCCACATCATCAGTTCACAATCAAAAACACACAGAAACCCTAGGATACAAACAAACCCAAAAACATGACTACAAATAAGAATGTGATGGCGCTTACCTCTCATTGCCATCGATGTATGGTATGCACAGGAGATTAGAGACAGTAACACCACAACTTCGTCATCCTTCACTTCGATTCAGATCTTTACACTGGCGCAACCTATATCTGCCCTTATCAATGTAACACAACAAATGATTCATGAAATCTCTCAAGATTTCCCCCGAATCACATATGAAAGAAACGATCACAGGGGACAGGGAATCGCTTCATTCTAGGGATTTTTAGCAATACATGTTTTCCAGCATTCAATTTGGGAAATTTTGGGGAAATTGGTATCACGTAATGGGTTGGTACACATGGGTCAGGCCCATATATGGCACTTGTCCAGTCCCAATCCAAGGAATGTAGTCAAAAACCCTTACGTAAACTTCATTCAAATGTGACACTCTTGCACTCGCCTATGTGACACATAACAGACGCCAACTCACAAAAGGTTAGTAATAAACCTCTTAGTGCGCTATTCGAAAACGTGACACCCAACACACTCCCCCCCCCCCTTCCCCCCCCCCC
Source organism: Camellia japonica (assembly GCA_030407325.1). Classification (NCBI taxonomy): domain Eukaryota; kingdom Viridiplantae; phylum Streptophyta; class Magnoliopsida; order Ericales; family Theaceae; genus Camellia; species Camellia japonica. The sequence continues at coordinate 146,392,594 of JAPPVO010000032.1, forward strand.
CCCCAAAAAAAAAAAAAAAAAATACTCAGACAACTATTTTGCTTCACTACACTCTTACAGATGGTACTTGTGTCATTTCACAACTAAAAGGACCAAATGGAAAACAAGAAAAATTTTGGGGCTCTGTGGAACATAATCCTAACATTTAGGATTTATTGGTGCATTTCCCTTAAACAATACCTAGGGGCACTTGTTAGTATTTGCCTTAGAGGATTTTGTTAACAAGTGAATGCATTAAATAAGTATTAACTTCCTCTCAGTATTATAAATGGTAGAAAAAATATTAAATGTATACTATTAAAGAATGTTTGTTTTATAGTTAGACCAAAATACCATTTGGACATTTCCATCTTTTTTTTTTTTTTTTTTTTTTTCTAGACTTTTCATTTTCCACACATGTTACAAGTTATTTTTTTTGACATGTTATATTATTTTTTCACAAATTAACGAAATGCAATAATAATTTTTTTTATTGACATAGACAATGTAATAGTTCCAGATAATAAGACTCTATAATTATTAGTTCATTTGGTGAAATTTATAAATTCAAAAATTAAAATTTTTGTATTCGCTTAAAATTTTTATAAATAAGATGTAAATTTGTTTGATGCAACTTCAATAATATTTAAAAAAATAAAAATAAAAATTTGAACTTATTTAGTTAAATAAATCGGGACATAATTTTTCATTGTATAACTATTCAAAAAGTCCTGTCCATATGATTTAATAAGTTATTAATTAAAAAAATGTTAACAAAATTAAAATGTCACCTAAAAAGTAGATTAAAAAATGTAGAGAAATATCAAAAGGGCATTTTAGTCAAACTATAAAAAAGACATTAATTCATAATGAATAATGCTATATGCACCAATTAGTATATCAATTAATATACTAACAGATGATGTAGCATAATTTTATAGGTTTTGGGTATTTGTAATTTGAATAATGGGTGGGGTCAATAATAATGACATTATTATTGACCCCACTCATTATATAAATTACAAAAATCAAATAGCGTAATTAGTGTACTATCAACACTAGTTAGTACACTAATTAGTACATATAACATTTACATCACTTAATATGATCCTACCTAATATTCTATCTAATTAGTGTATTGATTGATATACTAAGGCCTCGTTTGAGAACTGTCTGTTTTAACTTAAAAGTCGAAAAATTACTAAAAAAACAAAAAATCTATAACCTATACCAAAAAGTCAAATATTCTATTTTATCTCTACTTTTTGCACATTTTTTTGTAAATAAAAAAATTAAAAATTTAAAAAAAAAATCAAAAAGTCATTCCAAACATACTAATTTTTTTTTTATTTCATATTTTAATTAAAAAATTAAAAAATTACTAAAATAACATATTTCCAAATGAAGCCTAATTAGTATTTATAACATTACTCTACTGGTTTACCAAACCATATATTTATTGTCTGTTAACCTCATTTTGAGCAAATGAAGAAATAAGGCAGGACCCATGAGAAAACTATTGGAAATGGTTATATTATTCTGGGTAAAATCAGAATTTTTTCCCATGTTTGGTCTAATTTTAGGTGGATCCCGTGCATCGATTTACACGGGTTAAAGTGGTAACGCGTTCTATGCCGCGTTGTGATTCACGTGGTATATTTGGTTGCTCAAAACCATTACCGAGTGAATGGGAAATTGAAGCCAAAGTATGCTCCATGGAAATAGAATTTTGGTGGAAATTCCTTTAAAGGTTTGAATAAGGCTTGTCTCACATTGATCTTGTGGGAGGTTTTGAAAGGGTTTATAAGGCATGGGTTTGGTACTTGGGGTGTGCCCCAAGGGGTACCCAAGTGTTTTAGAGGGAGAGGTTATGGGCAAAATGGGCTAGACCCATTGGACCCAAAAATCACCACACGCGCGCGCGCCGCCGCCGTCCATTCGGTCGGCCTGGGCTTGGGTGTGTGCCTGGGTTGGGCTTGTTCGGCCCAATACTAATCTTTATGGGCCAAAAACATTTGAAAGAATTCAAATTAAATTGGTTTGGATTTAATGTTCATCCAAACAAGGCTCTTCCCGTTTTCAAATAGAATTAAACTAGTTTGGATTTATTGTTCATCCAAACATGGCCCTTCCCGTTTTTGAACTCAACAGATTTAAATCTGTTTGAATTTCAAACCAAACAGCGCCTAACCTGTTTGTATCTGTTTAATTCAAATTGAACAGGTACAGTACCTGTTTAATTCAAAACCAAGAGCCACCTATACATCTATAAATAGACCAGTCTCCCATTTGGATTTTGACTCCAATTTTCGTACTCCTTCTTCTGCTTTAGATCTCTGCCATATTGCTGCATTTTATTTCTGAAAGAAAGAGTGTAAACATTTTGTGTGTTCGACGGACGAATAAATTGTAGTGCTGCATTTATTCGTTGAAAGATCATTTCATCCTGGGAGATAGACGTCCAAATTCTGAAAGCACCGTGGAGAGGACGAATCTGTCTTAAGGACACAGTGTTAAACACTGGACTTGATCAGAAAAGTTATTGAAAGAAATTAACCAAGTAAGTTGTTTAATTTAATTCTGTTTTTTTATTTGTTTATTTAATCAGATTTTAATTTTGTTTTTGTAACAAAATAAAATCTGTTATTTATTTATTTATTTATTATTTCGAGTTTGATTTTTGTAATCAAACATATTCTCTCCTTTCTTTATTTCTTAAATTCTAATTGTTGTTTTGTACACAATAGAATTAAAATTTTTTAAATACAGTGAAGATTGCACCAACAATCTTAAGACAGATTCTTTTTTGTATCTTCATTGTATTTAATTTTCTGTGTTTCCAAAGTAATATTCTGGTTGGAAAAACAAATAGTGGTTTATGCTATTTGACAGATAGTAGTAATATACTGTCTCTTTTTTTTGACAACTAGTAGTAATATACTGGTGTCATTAACAATTGCAGAATATTATTTGGTGTTACAGAAAATTATTTTGGTATTTTATTTTTCTAGTTTTAGTAACAAGGAAAATAAAATTATTTTGTGTTATAATTTATTTTCTAGTTTAAGTAACTAGAAAATTAATTTGTGGTTTGGTTTTCTAATTTTTGTAATCAGATATTATTTCGGTATTTTATTTTACTAGTTTTAGTAACAAGAAAAATAAAATTATTTTGTATTGTAATTTATTTTTTGGTTTTAGTAACTAGAAAATTAATTTTGTTAATCAATCATGTAACTTTGTGTTTTGGTTACAATCTGTTAATTTTGTAAGTGACTTATGGTTTCGTTTGGTAGACCACTTATTTTTGAACCCTTTGTGGAAATGTGTTAATTCTTTTGACTTTATCATAGTTCATCGTGAGTATATATGGAAGAATTTGTTTCTAGAGTAAAATATTAGTTTTACAAACTAAGTTTATTTTTATTACAATGTGGGTTCATAGTCTTGAATTGTTTCTGCACTTGAGTCAGGAAATATATATATATATATATATATATATATATATTCACAAGAACATTTTAATGCATATTTAATTTGTTTATTTATGTACAAATCAAACTTATTAAATGAAGGTATGTTTTGTCATTTTGAAGTTTAAAGTTTAAATGCGTTGAATTTTATTTATGAGTTGAGAATCCTTTTATTTCATGATGCAAGTGATGGGATCATGCATGTTTGATTTATTTTGTTATTTGATGCGTTTGATATGCATGTATGATATCAACTCAAGTTATTTCTTAACAATAATTTCAAGTGATTTGGAATGATAAATTGTTATGTCAACTTTGGACATAAGCAGGTTAATTAAATATTTCTAATCAATTTTTGAATGGGTGTTTAAACACTAGAGAAATTTAAAGATGTATGTTATTATATTGTTCCGTTTAATTGGGAAGTAATTTAAGAAATCTTTTATGTTGATTATTGGTTTATTTTGAATGAGATGTCATTAATAATTATTTTACTTGTGTAGTAGAAATTGTTAAACCATAAACCATTTTATTAATATGGGGTGTATCTCTTGCATTAGTTGAGATAATTTAATTTTCTTCTGTCACAAATATTTTTATGACAGTGACATTTATTTATAAATGAGTTGCAAGAATGTATACAATCAATTGGGTTTTTGAATTGTTCCTCTCTTAGGCAAATTTTTTATGAGGATATGATTTTGTCAAAACATTAATTTTGATTTGTGTAGTCATAATTATTTTGGATTTTTGGATTTGAAATTTATGAATCAAGTACATCATAGACAACAAATGATGAATGGCATGATACTAAATTCAGACTTACCACAAAACTTGTGAGGGGAAAGCAATATTGTTTGCTAATTATGTTTTTAATAGAATACCCCACAAGAAAACCAACAGCACTCCTTATAAATTATGGAAAGGTCGACCACCTTCCTACAAATACTTAAAAGTGTGGGGGTGTTTAGCGAAAATTGGAGTTCTTGTTCCTAAAAAGACTAAGATTGGACCAAAAACAGTAGATTGTGTGTTTATTGGTTATGCTCAGAATAGTAGTGCATATCGGTTTCTGATTTATAAATCATAAATACCTGATATAAATGTGAACACTATTATAGAGTCAAGGAATGCTGTGTTTTTTGAACATGTCTTTCCTTACAAGAAAGGACAGGAAATAAGTTCACAGAAAATAACTTATGATTGTACACAAAGTCAAGAGACTACTGACAATCAAACACAAGAGACTAGTAATGGTCTCAACCAACAGGATTTAACTGATAATGAACCAAGAAGAAGTAAAAGAGCGAGAACATCAAAATCCTTTGGTCCAGATTTTCTAACATACTTGTTAAAAAATGAACCTCAAAGCTTTAAGGCAGTAATGACAGGTCCTGAAGCACCTTTGTGGAAAGAGGCTGTTAATAATGAAATTGAATCCATTATGCAAAATTCTACTTGGGAATTGGTGGATCTTCCACCAGGTTCTAAACCTCTTGGATATAAATAGATATTCAAGAAGAAAAATGAAAGCAGATGGTTCGATTGACAAGTATAAAGCAAAACTTGTAGTTAAAGGTTACAGACAAAAGGAAGGTCTGGATTATTTTGACACATATTCCCCTGTGACAAGAATAACATCCATTCGTATACTTATTGCAATAGCAACGTTGTTTAATTTAGAAATTCATCAAATGGATGTTAAAACAGCTTTCTTAAACGGTGATCTAAATGAAGAGATCTATATGGAGCAACCCGAAGGGTTTGTTGTATCAGGGAAAGAAAAGAAAGTTTGTCGACTTGTAAAATCTCTTTATGGATTAAAACAAGCACTTAAGCAATGGCATGAAAAATTTGATCATGCAATGCTTACTAATGGGTTTAAGATAAACGAATGTGACAAATGCGTCTATGTTAAAAACACTGACCAAGGATATGTTATAGTTTGTCTTTATGAGGATGACATGCTTATCAGTGGAAGCAGTCAAAACATGATCAAATCAACTAAGCAAATGCTTAACAAAAGATTTGATATGAAAGATATGGGGGTCGCAGATGTTATATTAGGAATGAAAATTACTAAAACACCTGACGGATATGCATTATCTCAATCTCATTACATTGAGAAAATACTTGATAAATTTATCAAGGATAATTTGAATTTAGCTAGAACATCTGTAGACATCAGTCTTTATTTATCGAAAAATAAAGGTGATGCAGTGTCTCAGTTAAAATACTCCCAAATCATTGGAAGCCTAATGTACCTAATGAATTGTACTCGTCCTGATATAGCTTATGCTATTAGTAAATTGAGTAGGTACACTAGTAATCCCAGAGAAGACCATTGTAAAGCGATCATTCGGGTTCTTAGATATCTAAGATTCACCCGTGATCATGGTTTGAACTTTACTCGATATCCAGCAGTACTTGAAGGTTATTGTGATGCAAATTGGATATCGGATACTAAATATTCAAAATCCACAAGTGGATATGTCTTTACTCTGGGAGGCGCTGCTGTTTCTTGGAAATCCACGAAACAAACATGCATCGCACGATCCACAATGGAATCCGAGTTCATTGCTTTAGACAAAGCAGGAGAAGAAGTAGAATGGCTTCGTCACTTCTTAGAAGACATTCCAATGTGGCCAAAACCTGTGCCAGCTATTTGCATTCATTGTGATAGTCAATCTGCAATAGGCAGGGCACAGAATCATATATAACGGTAAGTCACGACATATTCGTCGTCGACATAATACCGTAAGGCAATTGTTGTCAAACGGAATAATCTCATAGATTATATAAAATTAAAGAGAATATTGCGGATCCGTTAACAAAAGGTTTGACAAAAGAGCTAGTGTATAGTTCATCGAAGGGAATGGGATTAAAGCCTATTACATAAGAGTCGTCATAATGGTAACCCTACTTATATGACTGGAGATCCCAAGAACTAAGTTCAAAGGGACAACTAAGTTATGTATGGCTCGCCAGAAATCACCAAGGGATTAAAATTCCTACCCATTCTTATGGTGAGAGTGATATCTGCAACATATGTTGTCTGCAGGGGCATTAGGATAAGCTTCGCTTTTAATGATTACTTATATCTTGATTAAAGCATAAAATCAAGACGAGTATAAGGAGATACTCACAATAAGAATCACCTATATGAGTGTCGAACTGGGGCCGGTTCTATGAGAATCAAAAGGCTAATTCTCTAGAAACACTCATGAAAACCAGGAGCGTTCAAGGCCAAAATGAACACAACAGTGAGAACCACGATGTGTTAGAAGATATTTTGTGTGAAATCTATTGTCTTGGCTTACACAAACGGCTGAACAATTCAAGGCATCGCGTCCATTGGTTAGCCAGTAAGTCCGATAGGTTATCACTAGGGAAGGTTCAAGGCCGAAAACTACCTATCCTGATGCAAGATATTTTCGACTTATACTCTTTGTTAAGTCTGCATATTGTTGCATTTCCGTTGTCATCAAATTCCATTCATGTGGGGGATTGTTGGAAATGGTTATAAATTCTGGGTAAAACCAGAATTTTTTCCAGTTTGGTCTAATTTTTAGGTGGCCCCGTGCATCGATTTACACGGGTAAAGTGGTAACGCGTTCTATGCCGCGTTGTGATTCACGTGGTATATTTGGTTGCTCAAAACCATTACCGAGTGAATGGGAAATTGAAGCCAAAGTATGCTCCATGGAAATGGATTTTGGTGGAAATTCCTTAAAGGTTTGAATAAGGCTTGTCCCACATTGATTTGTGGGAGGTTTTGAAAGGGTTTATAAGGCATGAGTTTGGTACTTGAGGTGTGCCCCAAGGGGTACCCAAGTGTTTTAGAGGGAGAGGTTATGGGCAAAATGGGCTAGACCCATTGGACCCAAAAATCACCACACACATGCGCGCGCGCCGCCGCAGTCCGTCCGTCCGGTCGGTCGGGCGGGCTGGGCTGGGCTCAGGCGCGGGTGTGTGGTTGGGTTGGGCTTGTTCGGCCCAATACTAATCTTTTTGATTGGTTTGGATTTAATGTTCATCCAAACAAGGCCCTTCCCGTTTTCAAATAGAATTAAACTAGTTTGGATTTATTGTTCATCCAAACATGGCCCTTCCCGTTTTTGAACTCAACAGATTTAAATCTGTTTGAATTTCAAACCAAACAGTGCCTAACCTGTTTGTATCTGTTTAATTCAAATTGAACAGGTACAGTACCTGTTTAATTCAAAACCAAGAGCCACCTATACATCTATAAATAGACCAGCCTCCCATTTGGATTTTGACTCCAATTTTCGAACTCCTTCTTCTGCTTTAGATCTCTGCCATATTACTGCATTTTATTTCTAAAAGAAAGAGTGTAAACATTTTGTGTGTTCGACGGACGAATAAATTGTAGTGCTGCATTTATTCGTTGAAAGATCATTTATCCTGGGAGATAGACGTCCAAATTCTGAAAGCACCGTGGAGAGGACGAATCTGTCTTAAGGACACAGTGTTAAACACTGGACTTGATCAGAAAAGTTATTGAAAGAAATTAACCAAGTAAGTTGTTTAATTTAATTCTGTTTTTTTATTTGTTTATTTAATAGATTTTAATTTTGTTTTTGTAACAAAATAAAATCTGTTATTTATTTATTTATTTATTATTTCGAGTTTGATTTTTGTAATCAAACATATTCTCTCCTTTCTTTATTTCTTAAATTCTAATTGTTGTTTTGTACACAATAAAATTAAAATTTTTTAAATACAGTGAAGATTGCACCAACAAAAACCTCACCTAGGCAATTGCTGACTAGGGATGTTGGGCTGGCTTCCCATACATCTAGAAGTTTGGGTGTGTGTGTGTTATAATTAACCTCATTTGATGCATTCAAAAAAATCCCTTTTTTATTTGTGTATTGTCATTGCTCGAGGGTGTTTTGAAAGATAAAATAAGCAGTTTTTTTTTTTTGGGTTGCTTATTTTGTTGTTTTTTGGTTTTTTCACAAATACATTTGGAAAGTATTAAATAAATAGTTTTTTTTCATTTTGAAAATTATTATAATATGATGTCACATCTTTTGTAAAAATTCTAAAATTCTCATATTACCATCATGTATATTTTTGAAATTACCATTTTACTCTCCACTAACATTTTCCGAATTACCATGCAAAAAGAACTGAGAGTATTTCGGTAATTTCACTAATTGGCTTATTTCTATCTCCCCAAATACAAATATGCTCAAAAAAGTTGGTTTTTTGCTTCTTTAAAGCAGGAAGCTAGCTTATTTCTAAGAGCATCTTCACCCAAACCTTCAAAACTTTGTATGTTAAATTTTTTTGAAGGCTTAAGTGGCAAATTGACATATGTCAATTTGATATGGAAGCTTCATCTAATATGTCAAATTTATTATTTTATTATTTTTGAAATTTGAACTCTTTTATTTTGCATGGAAGCTTTTTTATTTCAAAAAAAAAAAAGGAAGACATGAAGTAGGAATATGTCAAAATTGACATGAAGGGATGATGTCAAATGTCACGTCAACTTTTGACAAATGGCATGGAATTGATACTTGATGCCAAAATATGACCGTTAGAGTGTCACATCATATTTGAAGTATTGAGTGGAGGTGCTTTAACTTTCCAAAATGCTTCTTTGTAATAAAAGAGAAATTATTCAATGCTCCAAAATGCCTCTTTGTAACCAAATAAAGAGTTTAGCTCACCACTTTTGTTTTACAATTTTAGATGATAAAATATTAAATGTCAACTTGTAAGTAGAAAAAGTATTGCTAGAGGAGCATTGAATAATTTCTCCAAAATAAAGAAGTGTATGGGGCAAGTAAAAAATATGGACCTTTGAGTAACTCTTGTGAACACATGAACAAAAAAGAAAATGTTATAGGTCCTAAATTTTTTATCAAATAAATGATCAAATATATTATATGGATGTGGAGTCTACAAAATATAAACCCCATACCCATGCATGCTATTTGATCATTTATTTAATAAAAAAATTAATATCCCTAATATTATCTGAACAAAAAATCAAATGAATTAAGCCAAATACACCGAACACACTTTTGATATTCCGTACATTGAGGCTTTGGGAGTGCATGGGCCGCCTTGCCTCCATCTTTGTGTGAACTATCCATCTCCCTCCCCTCCCCATAAACACAAGAGAGAGAGAGAGAGAGAGAGGTGTATGCAAAGTGATACAGAAGAAATAGGGACGGAACTAAGAGAAGACTATGAGAGGTCATTACCCCCCTATTTTTGTTAAAAATATGATTTTTCATGACATTTTAAAAATATATATCTCATTTTATATCTTGCATTCTCTGTTTATTTTACACCAAATTTTTTTGTTTCATCCTATTAGAAATTGTTTCTATAGTATTTGAATTTCTTTTAATGTGTATAGATCTAATTTATATATCATATTGTACATACATGTGTACTTATGTATATGGTGAAAAATTTTATTCGACTTTTGGCCCCTCCGGTAATAAAATCCTAGTTTCGTCCCTGGAAGAATACATTTTCATATTAACTATTAGTCAAATTTTAATATATACGCTCTTTGCCATATGCACTCTTAATTATGTTTTTTTTTTCTTTAATTATGACTAATTTTTTCTTTAATTATGATATTATTTTAATTATAATTTATATTATGCTTAGTTATGATTTTTTTTATATAGTTATTATGTTATTTCCTTCTTTAGCATAATATTTTCCAAAGTACTATATGTGTGTGTGTGTGTGTGTGTGTGTGTGTGTGTGTGTGTGTGTAAGGTGATATTGAAGAGAAAGCATAGATGATAATGGTGATGAGAATGAGGAAAGTAGTGAGAATGTTGTTGGTGGTGTTGATGAATGTGATGATGATGGTAGTGAATGTAGCAAATTCACAAGATTACGGGGAAGCATTGACGAAGAGCCTTTTGTTCTTTGAAGGCCAGAGGTCTGGCAAGTTACCCCCTTCTCAACGTATCACTTGGCGGAAGGACTCCGCTCTTCTTGATGGCTCTGATCTTCATGTAACTCTCTCTCTCTCCCCCTCTTTCTCTCTCTCATGTTTGTTCCCATGTTAAAAAAATATTCACTTTGTTTTCAATTTTTTTCAAAATACTTTTCAAAATTTTATTTATTTTTTATTTTATTTTTACTGAATTTTTTTAATATTTTAAACAATTTTTTTTTTAAATTTTTAAACATACCAAACATAAATACACTTAAAAAATATAATTTCCATGAAAAAAATCTTTAAAAAATTCACTAAATACTAAAAATATAAAAAAAAATATGAAAATTCAGTATATTTTTCGTATTTTTGTATATTTATTAATTTTTTAAAATATTTTTTTCACAAATATTTTTCTTTTTAGATACATCTAAGTGAGGTGCATATAAAAAAGTAAAAAAAATGCTTAAAATTGAAAAAGTATTCATTAAAAATAATAAAAAAAAACTCAATTTTCTAAAAACTGAAACCAAATACACTGATTAGTAATTGTTTTGAAGCAATGGGCTACTCTATTAGCACGTTTGTTTGGAATGATTTAGTCTTGGGATATGATTCTATGTTCGGCGGATGGAATAGTTTATTATTTGGTTTAGAAATTTTGCATCAAATTAATAGTCCATTCGGATTATTAGTCACAAATATGTTGGATTGTTCTCTCCCGGGAGTGTGGGACATAAAATTCAGGATATCTCATCCTATGAGATTACATTTTTGGCCGGCTGACCCCGATTGACCGGGGACCACCGGTGAGTGCTTTTGTGTTGCTAAAATAGAGAGCTTGTGATATTAATTATACTTAGTAAAATAAAATAAAATTTAAAATTTTCAACCAAAAATTAAAATAAATTTATATAATTTTTGTTGATGTTCTATTTATTTAATTCTTTAAAAGTTCTAGTAAAAAAAATAAATAAAATAGGATACATATATGATTTAATAGAATAGTCCAATTTAGATATATAATTCCATGACTAAACAAATATAAGATTAAATAGAATAATTCAATCTAGAAATATAATCTCATGACTAAACAAATATAAGATACACATCATTTCTTACCAAATAGCCTAGAGACAATATATTCTAGGACTAATAGTCCGGTGGATTACAAAACTCCTTATCCAGTCCGTTCAAACAAACATATCTTTAGGTCATATTTGTTTGGACGGATTGAATAAGGAAGGATTATAATCTATGTGATTGTTAATCCTAAGATACATAGTTCCTGGACTATTTGGTTGAATAAGATGTGTATCTCAAGTTTGTTTAGTCATAGGATTAGATGTAAGGAAATGATTATTCCATTGAATCTTATATTTGTTTGAGATATTCTAAAAAATGATAAATGTTCAAAAGACAATTTTGCCATTTTAAATTGTTTACTAAATAATATCAATATTAAACATGTCTTTAATATTTTAATTTTTCGGGGTTAGATTAAATAAAAATTTATTTTATTTTTTAAAAATTAAATAAATAAAATATCAATAAAAATTTAAATAATGAAATTAAATAAAACATCAATAAAATTTTATTTTAAAAAATTAAATAAATCAATAAAAATTAAATAAAATTATTTTATTTTTAAACTGAGACATTTAAATTTTATTTAAATTTATTTAATATAATACATAATTAAATCAAATATTTGGAGGGCAAATATGTCATTTTACCATTTAATCTCATGGGATAGTTATCCCACCAATTCTATCTCATACCTCCCGAGGATAACAATAGTCTCACATATATGGGATTGATAGTTTATCCGGACGCTTAATCCGGCCTACGAATTTACAACCAAACAATGGATTCCATGATCCAATAGACATGGTGTCCAATGCCCCCTCCAATCCCTCCAAACAAACACACCCTTATTGCTTTCGTGGAATGATATTATTATAATATTATTATGGAATCAGATTCTCTCAAATCATGTTGTTTGATCACGGTCGATCTCACTTTAATAATTAGAATTATTATTTTTTAAAGTAAAAATAAAAATCATATTAAATAATCATAATCATGGAAATTTATTATATTTGTTTATCAAAAAATAGATAGTTTAGTTTTTAAATAATATTTAGGATAAATTATTAATATATCTTGAGGTTTGTTTAAAATATAAATTGTTCTCGTGATTCTGAAAATTATATCCCACCACTTGAAGTTTTTAATTTTATAATAAACAACTTATTTTATTAATAAATTATCAAATCAATTAATATTTTTTAATGATATCAGAAATTTATTTTAATTAATAATTCATGTAATTTTTTTATTATACGGGAGAACAATTAAAAGTTTTAGTTTTTCAATTAATTATGTTAAATAAAAAAATTTGACAAGAAAATATTTATAATTTTTCAAGCCACATGTGACAATTCGTATGTTAAATAAATCTCAAAAATATATTTGTAATTTATCCTAATATTTATCAGTTTATTTTTTTACAAATAAATATCCTAAATTAACCTGATTATTTATTGAATCAATTTTATTATTTCACAAATAATCTCCACTCACAGCACACAAAAAAAAAGTTTGCATCATTTTCAAAAATATATATATATATATATATTTTGTGGGTGGGTAAAAATAAAATTTGTTAGTTGTACTTACATTTAAGTAAGCTAAGGAGCAAAGTATTTGAGATGATTCCCCTCAGGTGGATTTGGTGGGTGGTTACTACGACGCCGGAGACAATGTGAAGTTCCACTTTCCAATGGCATACACAACCACCATGCTGGCTTGGGGAGTTCTTGAGTTCGGCGAGTTCATGGGCTCTGACTTACAACACGCTCACGAGGCCATTAGATGGGCAACTGACTACTTCCTCAAAGCCACCAGCGTCCCCGGAGTTGTGTACGCTCAGGTCGGCGATCCCTACGGCGATCACAACTGCTGGGAAAGGCCCGAAGACATGGACACCCCTCGAACAACCTATGCCGTGACGGAGAACAAGCCCGGCTTGGAAGTTTCCGCCGAGATTGCAGCTGCTCTGGCTGCCTCTTCCATGGTGTTTTATGGTTTTGATCGTCCCTACTCCAAATTGCTTCTTCGGAGGGCTTCCAGCGTAATTATCTATCCATCTATACTCTTAGCTATCTATACTATTATTATATATGTAAACACTGAATCTTCCTGTTTAAATCTCCAAATCTTCTTCTCATATCACATGGCAGATTTTTATAACGCAAGCCAGGTTTTGGTTTTAAACCAAACCTTGAATTTCATTAAGAACACATTTATCATTTAAACAACTTACATATATATTATGATATTAATTTATTTTTTATTTATTGTTATTCTTACTTATCTAAATTACATACGCATTGAATGTGTCACCTGCTAGTGTTTAATTATGAATAATAGTAGATAAATGGGTTTGGCTTCTCTTTAGTTAAGGAGAAGATTAAACTGTTCAGTTTAGCTTAGAAGTTCTCTGACGATTGGGCCCTTTTGATAAGATAAATCGTTTATTTTATAAATAAAAAAAATTATGTAAATTATTTATGAAATAATCAAATCAGTACAATAATTGCAGCGAATATTATCATATTTGTTTTTTTTTTTAAAGGCAAAATGGTGAAATAATGTCAACATACATATTGAATCAATTTGAATTAATGAAATTTAAAAAAAAAAAATCGAATTCTCCATTTGAGTTTGATAATGGGTTTGCCCATTAGAAGCTCAAGAATTTTAGAGATCTCAGACGAATGATTGTTTTGAAAATTGATTATTTTAGTTGACTTTTTAATTTTTTTATAAACAAAAACATATAAAAAAAATAAAAAGAAGAATTAATTTTTTTTGTAATGACTTTTTAACTATTTTAAATTATTTCCAAAATAGCCCAAAGTACGAAAATGAGACAAACATTAAAGCTCTTAGACTTTCCACCATAAGAATTTTAAATTTTTTTTTAATAAATTGAGAGTCTATATGGTCTAATCGTCGAACTGCCTATAGGTTTGCCAAAGCCAAATTGGACGGGATTCCTCACTCCTAACTGAAGAGAAGTTGGACAATGTATATAATTTGATAATACTATTAACTTTGTATGGGGAATAGGTTTTTTATTTGCAGATAAGTTTCGAGGATCTTACAATGACGGTCTTGGGCCAGCAGTGTGCCCATTTTATTGTAGTGGCAATGGTTATCAGGTAAGCATTAGCAAAACTCCTACAAAGTTTCAAAAAATGCATGGATACAAGTAGAAAGAAATTGGGTAAATTATATCACAAGTCTCTATATTTTGACTATTGTGTCATTTTGATTTATATAATCTCAACTAACTAGATTTTAATCTTGAATTTTTTTCTTTTGTCTCTATTTGGTCCAATTGACTACAGCCATTAACATTTTTTTTTTAATGAAAAATGCACACATGGATAGTACGCCTTTTGTTTTTAAAAAATAAGTCAACTTTAACCATCTCAATGACTATTTTTTGCCAAAAACCCTAACTGACGTTATCAATGACACTAAATTGACACAAAATTGAAAAGTAAGGCCAAATGTAGGGATTACTGGTGTAATTTATCCCATGAAATTTGCATATGATTGAAAAAAAATTAGAAAATTAGAAAAGTTTTCATTTATGAATTGACTTATTACTAAAAGAAGTAGAATGTGCAACACAGGATGAATTGATATGGGCAGCAGCATGGTTACACAAAGCCACTAAAGCAACTTACTATTGGAATTATGTTACTGGGAACATACATAGTTTAGACTCTGTTTTTGCTGAATTTGGATGGGTTGCTAAGCACGCTGGAATCAATATACTTCTTTCTAAGGTAATTATGTCAATGCACTCATTTTATGTATGCAAAATTAAGATTTTTTGATTAATCTGATTTACTTTCTTATTTATTTGTGTTTACAGTTTGTGTTAGATTCCAGTCTATTTCGTCCAAACGCAGACAAGTTTGTATGCAGTGTATTGCCTGAATCACCGACCAAAAGCGTAACATATTCTCCAGGTACGTATGTTTGCTATATTATTAAGTAGATTAATTTTTTAGGATTAGTTCTGCAAAATTTAATGAATGGCCCAAAGGGTTACATCCATGTATATAAAAAGAGCAATCTTTATTCTACTCAAAAACAATCTTTAAAGGCAATTCATTGCTAATCAGGTAAGAAAATATTAAAATTATTAATATCTATTGGAAATAATAAATTTGTGTTAAGCTCAAATTTAGATTTTAGAAACAAAAAGAAGCTTTTGAAACAAACCTAGCCAAAATTGAATTTATTTAAAGCTGAAAAAAATGTCTATACAGTGTTTTAAAAAATGACAATCGTGAAATTAAATACATAAAATGATAAATTTGGACTAAAGGCTTAGGCCACTATGATGAAGCTGTCTGTTTTGACTGTTGGGTCAATTCAGATAAAAAAAAAAATAGTCTTCCGGGTTATTCGATGATAAAAAAATTCTCCAAATAAATTGCCATCATCGCAACCTAATATTATACATGGCATGGAAAAATGTTTTTTGAATTTTTATCTTAATATTTTGTGAATGACAATATACGTGTAATATAGGTGGACTTCTGTTCAAACCAGGAGGAGGCAATATGCAACATGTAACAACTCTGTCCTTTCTTCTAATCGTCTACTCTCGCTATTTGTATGGTCATGGTAATATATCTATTGTTCATTGTGATAATGTTGCTGTCAAGCCATCTAGGCTCATTCATGTCGCGAAAGGCCAAGTATGTATCCAATGCCACTCTATGAGAATGTATACGGATGGATAAATTTTTTTAAAACACGAACAAATTTTGTCAAATCTTGTTTATTTATTATTTATGTTTTTCTGTTTGATTATGTAACTGATTATTGTGTTTGTAATAGAGTTGTGTTACCATTAACACAACACGGACTTTAGGGCACCAACCTTTTTTTTTTTTTTTTGATTAGCTTTTAGGGCACCAACTTAACACACAATTGACTTTCGATGATCAAAATAAATATAAATAAAAAATTATACTAATAAATCAATGAGATTAGTAGTTATAAGATAGTCCAGGCAAAGCTACGAACTCCTAGACTTCATTAAAAAAATCTCACCAAGTCTCCATACAATTTTTAGTATTTATAAAAAGAAGGTAGCATTTTAACCCACAAAATTCATATAATCTTTATGATGACCTTTTCAAAATTTTGTTAGTTTTACCTATGTTGCTCACATTTTTAAAAAATCCCATTAGCCCAGTATAATAATTTTGAGTATTCATAGGAGAAATTATCATTTTAACCTCAAATTCTATATAATTTTTGGTCATGGTAAAAGATAAAATCAGTTTCATTCATTTTCTTCTACGTATTCATGTTACAAAGATGCTATGCAAGAACTAACATAAAATGCTTACCAAAGTTAATATATTTATTGATGCAGGTGGATTATATATTGGGGAACAACCCATCAAGTATGTCGTACATGGTGGGATATGGCAACAAGTTCCCTAGGTATATCCATCATAGGGGATCCTCATTACCTTCTATTGATAAACATCCAGAGCACATCAACTGTGATGATGGAAGGTCATATTTTGCAAGCAACCGACCTAATCCCAACTTGCTAATAGGTGCTATTGTTGGAGGCCCTGATATCAGTGATTCATATAACGATTCTCGAGCTGATCCTGCTCACTCTGAGCCGACCACGTATATAAATGCACCAGTTGTTGGTATTTTAGCATATTTCAAATCGGTTATGGGGAGAGTGGAAATTGGTTAGCGGATTGTGTTTGTCACAACTGGATCTATCAATGTAATCTTGAATATCATTAGGTTGATTTTTAACACAGTTTATCTATATCAATAATACCACAAAGCAAGGAAAGTTATTTTAAAGAATATATACTATTTTTATGGACCAGGTTTATTCTGGATATGACCAATTTATACGTTGAAAATTATTGTATATTGAGATATCACATGGCAATATCGCATGGTACCTTTCACCAATCACAAATACATATGATCCCGGCCAGCTAAGCTGCTGTTATTACCTCCCAAATCCCTAGCAGAATTGAAGTAGACTTACTATTAGTCAATCACAACAAAGAAATGTATCACATGCCTTTCCAAAGATAAAAATTATAGGTAGATAGCATTTTATAATGAATATAAAAAAATAAATTGATAGACCTGCTCAAAGAGAGGTGTACCCTATTTTACAATGTCTGAATGAGGTATATTGAAGTTTTATCTAACTGATTTATTTCATTAATAAACTCTACGAGCTGAGATCATAATCTACAACAACGCAGCAACAAGTTATTAGTATGAAATACTATCATAATATTAATATAATGCTACAAGATCAGAGAAGCAACATAAGTGATGTGTACCATAACATCATTACCAATTTCTTCAACCAAAATAAATAAATAAAAACCCAAAAAATATTAGAAAAATCATGACTTCATTAATTTTTCTATATTCCAAGAAATATAATTTCAGTGTAATGGTATTCTGAAAAATTTATGGGAGATGTTACAATGTGCACTTGCACATTATAGGAAAATTTACCAAAAAGGCAACCCAAGAGGGGGTGAATTGGATTTCTAAATAAATTATAAAATTAAAAATTTAACACAAAAAATAAATAAATAAAGATACGAAACAATAAATGTGTGGGTGAAAATCTGACCACACTGCCAACTTAGTATTCAGTTGGAGAGCACTGGCAAAATAGATGACACATGTCTAACCTGCAATAGAAAGAGAAGATTCCGGCGGTGGTTCGTCCACCCGGGGGCACTCCGACGATCAAGTCAGTATATCTCTCACAGATAATCAATAGTGTAAACTCACTATTCAGAATATAAATTGCGTATCTTAGACCCATGGGGGTGCCTCTTTTTTATAGTTAACTCAATCTTAGTCCCGATAGAAGCCTGACTTCTATGGACTCCCATTCAGTGCTTACTTTGGACTCCTCAAAAGATAAGGATAGATTCCCTAAGAACATTATCCTTATCCATCTTGAAATCTTTCCTCATCATAAGACTCTTGTCCCTTATCCGCTTATCTCGGATTCCGATATCTTCGGAGATAACCTCGGCCACGCCGAGATCATCTCGGCGTTATGACCAGGACACGTGGCACCTCGACTGATACATCGGCGTCACATTGCCACGTGTTGGTACTCAAAAATATATCCCCACAACTGCCCCCTAGGTTCTATTACCTCAGCATTCTGAGGTGATGAACCTATATCGGTACTTCCTGCCAGTACATCGGCTTACAGCCGAGATCATTATCATAGGCCGACATGTCTTCTTAAAGATCAAGAACTCCAAGAGCTCCTTCACGCGTATGAGCTGTTATTCATAACAACTCAACCGTTTCCAGCCACGCGTCTTTTTCTTACTGTATCGTACCTGACACGCGTCTGTAAATCAAATTATTCTCACGTGCGCCGTCTAACGCATACGTTCTTCTAGGTTTCATTAATGATTTCTTTGCCGCCGTTTCCGTGTTTTAACAAAAATCATTTCCCCCTCTTCCATTTTTCACTTTTCATTCGATATTCTTGCTTTTTCTCTCTCTTGCTTTTTCCTCTCGAATCCACCATTGTTCTAGACTTTAAGCTCTGCAACTGCCTTCATTCCTCCCTCTTGGTGAAGCTTTCGCCGTTCTGTTACTTCTGTAACCGTCGCCTGACTTCGGCGATCTTCATACCGGTTTTTCTCTTTCTGGTAAGTCACTATTTTGTCTGATTTCAGTTTTTGATGTTCATCATTACTTGTTGCCATTACTGCTTTGTTTAAACATTCGATTTCTGAATCTCGTATTTGAGTGTGTTTATTCCACGATTTTGCCCTTGCCCATGTCATGAATAAACGCATTGTTCACCATTTTCTTGTACTTTTGCCACTGTTCTTGACCGTGTACCCCTTGTACTCACTATGTTCTTGATAGTCCATCTTTGTTCTTGATTCTGAAACTTTTCCTGTTTTCTGTTTTTGTGTCTTTCCAGATTTGTGCCTTCAATCTTCGTTTTCATAGACTTAGGTTTGGATTTGTCTGTAGAACCCACAATTTTAGGAAGAAACTGAAACCCGCATTTACCTAAGTGTTTGCCGAGGTCCTAATAATCCTTTCAAAGCGTCTTCTGAAATCCAACCTCTTCGATTAAGCCGATATCATGGGTATATGGAAACATAGGGTAAACACCCCATCCAAACTAGAATTCTTTAGACAATAGTTTGAAATCCTAGCTGACGTCCATCTGAGGTTGGCTGGGGATGATGACTCCATCATGCCTACTGATGACTCCATGCTTTTCCCTGTGGTAGCCTTCATTGAGTGTGGACTTCGGCTCCCACTCAACATCATTTTCCGTGAAATACTTCATTATTACAAGTTGAACCCAATGCAACTTTCCATCAATTCCTATCGAACCATCAATGGTATCATAGCCTTAGCCAAACAAGAAAACGCTAGGATCACTTTAGCCGATATCCAATATTGCTACACTATGTGTGGCCTCAAAAAAGACACCGGCTACGTTTACTACCTCAAGCCGAGGTCCATTGAATACAAAATCGTTGCCGACCTCCCTGACTCCAACAAGGGAGCTGGGGACGATTATTTCATTACCTCGGGGAACTGGGAGTTTACCCCAGATGAAGACCTCCATCTCTTCCCTCTCCCTCGATCAGTCTTTGTGGAGGGCAATGGTAAGAGCCCTGCATTCATACCTACTTGTTTTTTAAAGTCTTTCATACTTTATCTATTTCTTAATGTCTGCTTTTCTTGCAGCTGTTCCTAAGCCACCAAAAAACTTTCGCCAATCCTTCATTCCCAGCAAGGATTTGAAGAAACTTTTGGACTTGCCAGTTCATAAACAGAAGGCGCCTCTACTTCTCAATTTTATTCCAACATACAAGTCAGCTCTGCCCGACGCCCTAGGAGGAAGAAGAAAAGCCTTTCTCCACCTTCTACCATAACTCCAAAAACCGCATCCACATCTCGGACAGACCAAGGATCAACCTCTGATCCAGTTGAGCAACCGTCAACCTCGGCTCCAAACTTGATTCCAATATCCCAACGCTGCCGTCGACGCCGAACAATTTTTTCTGCCGAGATGGGTCGCCCAAAACCAATTGCCAAAGATCTCCTAGCCAACATTCCTTCTGACGTTGATGCACAACCAACACAAACCCAGCTTCCACCAAAGCAAAAACAAATCAAAAAGGCTCAGCCCAAGGCAAAGGTGACTCAGATCGATTCTGAGGATACCTTGCCAATTTCCAAACTGGCTCCGAGTGAGAAGATTGCCTCTGTCCCCGCGAAGAGGTTCGCTAAAACACTTCCATCCGAATCTACCAAATCCAAAGGCCGAGGTCATCTTCTGCAACGACCTCGGGGTCTAAATAGCCTGATGCCCCCTGGACCCCCGAAATCACTCTGGAAGATAAGACTGTTATGGCTAGTGATAGCGCCGATGATATCAATGTCGGCGTTGCCCTCAGTACTGCTCTGCTTCTTCCAGGCGATCTGGAGCGAAACGCCGAGTTCAGTGAGTACGAGAACTATGCTATGATGCTTCAGCGCTCTGTTCAGGTAAGTGTTTTTGCTTGGTACTTTTTCTTTCTTTCTCTTCATTTCATACTTAGAATATTTTCTAATACTTCTGTTTTCTTTCTGGCCATCCAGCATGCCCACTTTTTTCTCAATACAATCTTTTGAGAACCGTGAGAAGCTAGCCGAAAAGAAGAGGGAGATCTGCAGTCTTCAGAAAATTAATAAAAATTTGCAGTCAAAGATGAAGACCCTGGAAGATCAGGCCGAGGTCGCTATTAAAGAAAAAGATGATGCCGAAGAAAAAGTTGGTGCTGCTGAAGCGATAAACAAAGTCCTTCAAGCCCAGCTGAAGGAGGCCGAGAAAAAAGTGGCCCAGGCCCAGAAGGAGCTTCAAGACGCCTTGGCCACCAAAGAGGCTGAAATCAAAGATGCTGACGAGAAGGCGTATGCTCAGGGCATGGCCGATGTTACGGAGGCCTACGAAAAGCAAGTCAAGCAAGCATGCAACAAGGGTTTCACCCTTGGTTGGATGACCTTGCTGAAGAAACTTGATGTCTCCGAGGACTCCTCCTTTAAGAATGCCGATGCCATTCCCCTGCTATTCCCTCAAACTCCACCTCAATCTGATGACGACTCTGAATCTGAGGAGGAGGTTCTGGTGAGGAAGCCCAAGGAAGCTGTTGGGGCCAAGTCTTCTTCTCAGAATGAGCAAGTCCTAGACTTGACTCAAGATGAGGAGGTTGAGGAGGTTTCCAAGTAATCTGTTGCTACCAGCAAGTACTTCCTTTGTCCAGTTGCTTAGGGCAGTTGCCCGACGAGATCCATGCCCCATTGGGCAAATGGCCAAGGACTGGATATAGGGTTCAGGTCTGCTACGGGCTGGTGTATCAGAGGTGCAAACCTTTGGCATTGTTCACACTTCTTTACATAGGCTTCTGCATCTTTTTGCATGTAAGGCCACCAATACCCCTGGGTGATGGCCCTATGGGCGAGTGATCTGCCCCCAGCGTGGCTTCCAAAAATTTCTTCATGTATTTCATATAAAAAATCTTCGACTTGTAAAGGGTGTACGTACCTTAAAAGGGGTCCAGTGAAGGACCTTCTATAGAGATGTCCTTCTGCTGTCAGACTAAATCTTGCTGACTTCAATCTGATCTTGTGTGCCTCCTTGCGGTCATCTGGTAGCTTTTCTTCTTTTAGGAACGCAACAATTGTGTCCATCCAGCTTGGTCCCATGTCTACGCACATTGCTTCATGCTTTGTCGTTACTGGTTCAATGCTCGGGCCCGACAAGTAGTCAATCATTATTGTCCTTGCTTTTCCAGGTTGTACTGCACTAGCTAAGTTGGCCAACGCATCGGTGTGGCTGTTATCATCTCGGTTTACCTGGAGTAGTCGGCAGTTCTGGAATAAGGCGGCCAACCTGATGACCTCTTTTGCATATACCGACATTCTTTCATCTCGGGCTGCATATTCTCCTGTTGCCTGATGACTATCAGTTGTGAATCACAAAAAACTATTACCTCATCTGCTTGTACTACTGCTGCCAATTTTAGTCCTACAATGAGTGCTTCGTATTCTGCTTCATTGTTTGAGGCCTTGAATCCCAAACGAATCGATTGTTCTAGTACCTGCCCATCTGGGGATATCAGTACTACTCCTGCCCCCGCTCCTTGTCGGTTTGAACTCCCATCAACAAACAATCGAAAGGAGTTGCCGATGTAAATGCTGCAGGGTCTGAGTTTGTCCTCTTTCCTTTGTTCTTTTGTCTTTGGCTGGGCTTCTCCTTGCTTGTTTGGACATCGTAGATCTTAGCTCAACGGAGCCTGATGTTTGATGGATTCTGGCGTGAACTCGGCCACGAAGTCGGCCAAAACCTGGCCTTTGATTGCTGTTCTGGACCTGTACTCCAGATCATACTGGCCTAGGGCGATTGCCCATTGTAGACATCCCATTTTTGACCGACCTTAAGACTCAGACATCACCGATTGAGCGCTTGGTGATGTTGCATATCATGCTCGTTCAGAGGTTTCAGAGTCTCGGCCGTGAGCCTTGCCTCCAGACTTCCGGGCTTTTCTGTGCCTTGCCTCGGTTTGCGAACCAGGCTCGGTTTTCTCCGTTTCTCTTCCCAAAGGGAGGGAGAGGTCTTGTAAATCATCTCTCGGTGGCCGCGGGCTGCATTTCATGGTCGTAGGCCATTTTGGCCATTTCGGAGCCCGGTCCCCGGTTTTCGGAGCCGTCGGGCCGAGTGCCTCGGTTCGGTACCGCCTAACCACCTCCGTTTGCTCCGGTTTTTGGCATGCATCTTATTTACTCCCTTTTGAGGGACACTGTGGTCCGAGAGACCAACTTCGTGGTCGAACACCACTCCCGGTGCCTAACATTCGGTTTTCGGGACCCCGGCCCCCGAACCTTCATTTTGCATCGGTTTGCGTTCATTTTTGGCAGGGACCTCTGTTTCATCACCAAGAAGGTCATAGAAGGGTAGGAGGCCAGTAATTGTTTCAGCAACCAGTTATATTCCTTCATCGCCCTCCGTCGCCCGTTTTCTCTCACTCGGAAGCCAATGTTGACCACCCTTGGGCCATTTTCTTGCACCCTATACCCCATATTTGTGATGTACACATCTGGGAGGCCACCAATATTTGGTGGCCGGCCAGTAATTCCATTTGAACCTTTTGAACCCCTTTGAAAAGTGGGTTGTTCTCTCTCCTGGTTCACAGTTGCCATTTTTGGACCACAGGGTGCGGGTTGCGAGAACACATGGGAGCCACCAAATCTGTGGTGGCCGGCCACTAATTTGACTTGATCCCTTTGACCCTTGGCCGGCCCCTGGGAAGGCCAGCCGGCCACTTGCAACCTCAATAACCAGCGGCCAATCATCCTTACACTGGCACATCACAGAAATACACTTTGTTTCCCCCCAGATTTTGTATCCGGGAGGGCAACTTTTTGGAGGGAAAACTTGGAGTGATTTCCCTCCCTTTTTTCCCCCTCTTTCTCCCCTCTTTGGCCTATATAACCAGCACCCCAGGTCTGGTTTTGGGGTTAGAAAAATTTGCTTTAAGCTTGCATTACACCCCTCCCTCTTCCTCTCTTCCAAACACTCAAATTTCTCAAGTCTCACACCCCTTTTTCATACCATCACCTAGCACCACACCACCACCTCCATTCCAGCAGATAAGAGGGTATTCTTAGAGGCTAGGAGGCATCTTTTCTTGGTCCAAGAGGCAGCAAGGGATTGGTCTACAAGGGTGAGCACCATTTCCCCCTTTTTTGAGCTTATTTTGTACCATTTCTTAGCCTTTCTTACTTGTACATTTGAGCTCCGGCCATAACTTAAAGTAGTGTTTTTTTTGAGCTCTATTTCATGTTTCATGAAGGGCCTCTCACTGTTGAGGCCCCCATTTTTCACTTGCTTCATTATCCCTCTTGTATGCCTATTTCTGTGTAGCATTTTAGGCTTTGTTGTAATATTTTTTGAAGCATGTTGTAAACTGTAAATAGGCTTATTTTGAGCCCTTCTTCAACATTGTAGAAGGGCTCATCACTTTTGTGTCCTCCATGTGCTAACTTGCTTTGATATCCATATTTTAGCCCCATTTTTGCATGATTTTATTAGCCTATTTTAGCTTCTGTTTTTGGGACCTTGGTCCGAACTGAAAATGGCCTTTTTTTGAACCCCTATCCATGTTTCATTAAGGGTCTATTGCTGTTTGGAGCATCATTTGTATACTTTGTGTTGTAGCCTCTCTTTTAGGCCATATCTTGCATTGCATTTTGAGCATAGTTTTACACTGTTTTGGGCTCGGCCATAAACTGTAAAAAGTCATATTTTTGGCCCCTCTTCAATATTGTTGAAGGGCCCTTACCTGTTTGAGACCATCATGTATCAGTTGCTTCTTTATCTCTATTTTGGCCCTTATTTTGCATAGCATTTTGAGCATACTTGTATCTGTTTTTGGGGTTTGTCATAAACTGTAAAACATCATATTTTTGGCCCCTCTTCAATATTTTAGAAGGCCCCTTCTCTGTTCGGGCCAGAATCTGTGAGTTGCTTCAATATCTTGCTTTCGGGGCCATTTTTGTATGCTAGCTTAGCCCCATTTTTGCTCACTGTTTGGCCTTGCTTTAAACTGTAAACATGCTTTTTTTGGGGCTGCCTTGCTTCTTTATTTACACTTCATGTTCAAATTATGCTTGCATTGCATAGCTATAGGCCATTTCATGCGCCAAATTTCATGTTTCGGGACTCGTCCCATGCATCGGGTGCCATTTTGGCATCTTTCGGGGCTGTTTTGCATATCATTTTGCCTCTGATATTTGCATGCTATTATGCCATATTCCATGTTTCGCCATGTCTTGTTAAGAGTGGCATTCCGTGCCGTAGGTTTGGTCCTCGGTTTGCGTGCACACGTGCACGCATCTCGAGTTGTCTCATTTTCATCTTATGGCCTCTTATGTGAGTGTGGCTGAGGTCCACTTGTGTTAGTGTAAGTCCATATTGCATTGTGTATGCCATTTCATTTCATAGCATTGTGTATGCTAGGCTGTATATTAGCGCATTGCATATGCCATGTTACCTCGTGCATCGTGTATGCCATTTCATAGCATTGTGCATGTTAGGTTGTATCTTAGTTGCATTTCATGCATATCATGCATATTTCATTGTGTTCGGGATAGGAGTTAGCCCGAGCACGGGAAACGAGGTACGTTTCGTACTTCAAGTAACGGAACGTGTCTCAATTCTCCAGTCACCGACAGTCCGGATTATCCATGATGGAGTTAGGTTTTAGTTGAGTTTTTATGTGCATTCATTCTATATTGAGTAGTGCAATTCGATTCCTCGGCCATCATGCATCGAAATGCGTGATTGGTGGCACGAGGATCGAGGCATGCATACATTTGTGAAAATGCATTGCCATGCCCCTTTGTTGCTCTCTGTTGCAGCAAAACAAGAATCAGCAGCCTTCTGAAGCTTGGCACGCATTCCAAGAATAATCGCAAACAGAGGCTAATTGGGGCATCACAGTGGATTTCCGCGCAAAGGCAACCCGGGTATGCATCATTCATCATCTGAAGAAGAGTCAAGGCAGTCCCTAGCTTGCATGCTAGTTTTAATGCTTTCCTAGTTAATTTGTTATTTAATTAGGATTCTGTATTATTTATTCATTCGGGACTGTATTATTTATTCATTTGGGACTGTATATTATTTATTCGGACCCTCCGAGTAAGGGCAATGTTGTAATAAGTGTACGTGAGTGTGATGTATGTCTTCCAACCCCACGTCTTTCTTCCCTTTTATTTACCAGCTTATGATGGTTAGATTAGGGCATATTTCAATTAGCATACAGTATGATAGCATGTTTGCATTCATTCATCTGTTTTGCATGCACCGGGATCGGCTCATCATACTAACTGCATTTGTATTTCAATTCCGAGTTGAATACTTGATAGCTGTTGCATCTCATATGCCATGTTTAGAATAGCCGAGCCTGCTATAGTTGCATTTTTGCATGCGTTGCATTTGGCATTTCTGTATAGTTAGGATCATGCATGGATTTCTAATCGATTTCTGTTTTGGCTTGGAGTACTCGGTGAGTTTTATGCTTTAGCATCCTTGCATGCATGTGAGTGACTGCCATGAATAGCATGTTTACCATGAGGCTAACTGCTTATGTGATACAACTGCCTGAATGCTTGTGGGTGAAGGTTGGGTTAGTTGGATTGGAACAAATGCATTGACTGTGAGTTTTAAGCCCACTAGATAGTGGCAAAACCATCTTTTTAAGCCCACCTGAGGGTGGCAAAATCTGCATTTTAAGCCTACTTGCGGGTAGCAAACCATCTTTCAAAAAAAAATGAACATGAAATGTTTTGTTCCAATTCAGGCGACCCGGTCTATACTTGTATGCTGTGCGCATCACATAGTAAATCTAGGCTAATAACCGGAATAAGAGCACACAATGTTTTCAAAACTCGATATCATGGTTAGTAGAGGCCGATCTTTGATCGGGCGAGCGGGGGTGCTCACGAAGTGACCTTCCCCAATCGTACCCAAGTTCCCGAGCCGAGGCAACTTTGGTGATGACGGACACGTGGCCTTAGGCAACGAGTCAGGGTTTCCTAAATTTCCCAAAATAAAATATTTAGGTGGCGACTCTGTATCTGGCAAAGCAGTCCATGTTTGGCACTTCTTTACAAAAATCTATTTTCTCAAAATGATTTGCCGGATTTGGACTCTTTGACTCAGATTACGAACCGTGACAACAAATCGAGTCCGAGCTGTAGCGAGGTCCCCCGCGAGCCTATCTACAGTTTCTGGCGACTCTGCTGGGGAATTAGAGAACTTGACTCGAACTCATGATATCTTGTTTTGATTACACTTATGTGGTTCTTTGCATTGCATTTGCATTGGTGTGCCTAGGACACCGTGTTTGCCATCTGCTATTCCTGAACGGTTTGCCGGAGGCTTGTCTTGTCAAGGCATGACCATAAGGCTGACCGGTTATAGGCTTTGCTAGTATGGGAACACAAACCCCGGTTTTACCAGGGCACCCTCTTCGACCATTTGACCTAGTGCATATTCGGAATCCGTAGTGACCATTCCAAACTAGGACAGGTTGCTTACCCGATATAGGTTGTTTGTAACCGCTGCGTGCGTAGTGAAACCCTAGCTCCTGACAAAATAGGACAGGGAAACCCTACCCCAACATAGGGGTGTTTTGGCTCTCACTTATCTGTTATGTGCTTTAGAGTGCGTCTCTACAGGAATGCATGTATCAGTGTATGAGTTTGGGCATCAGGCCTGCGGGTATCAGTCAGTATTTGAGAATCAGTTATCTGCGGCTATCCGATTCAGTCTTTGGGGAACAGTGATTCAGGGACAGTGATTAGTATTTGGGGACAGTGTGTATTCAGCTATCAACCGTGTGTGTATGCCGACTGGGTGTTGTGTATTTATTTTAAGCTGTCATGCTGTTCATTTATCTGGTTATTTATTTCCTTTTCACTTTATTTATCTTTTGCTAGGGCAGTTTTAGCACAATTGCTTCCAACCCAGTAGATATTCCCCAAGCACTTTGGAAAAGAGGTCGCCGGCTCAATCGATCTGAGGATCTGGTTGACGGACAGCCCGTGTTCCATTCCCTACCCCCCGTTGTCAGGAGAAAGCCAAGGAAGCGCAGTGTGTCAGAACAGAGGTTGCCAGAACAGTGGGTTACTCCATCAGAGGACAGTAGGACTGAGGTCTCAATTGTTGCTATAGAAATAGACATACCGGTCAGTCGGATGGATCAGCAAAATACATCAGGGGTAGAAGCCCTGATGCGCCAAATGCATGAGAGCATGAAACAGATGCAAGAGGACGCTGCCCGCCAAGCGGAGTTCTCCAAGCAACAAGCCACAATCATGGCCCAGCAAGCCGAGCTAATCACCAGACTGAAACAGCAGAATGCGGCATCAGCTTCGCATCAAGTTCCTCCTCCACCAGGGGCCCCATTGCCCGAGCAGGCACCTACTGTCCAGAATGCTCTGCCAAACACCCAGAACACCGGGCCAAATACCCAGAACATCCAAGAGGACACGAACCTTCCAACGGGGCCAGCTCCGCCCCCGCTTCCGCCTCAACTGTCCAAGACCCATACACCCAACCACCCGGACTCTCCCTTTGAGTTCGAAATAGACCATACAGCTCTAAAACTGAACAAGCTCGAGAAGCTTTTCAAGAAATCACAAGGGGTAAAGGCTATTCCAGACATCGAGGACGGATATACCGACGTGGCCGTGACACTACCCGATAGGTTCAAGATGCCACAAATTGACCGCTTCGACGGGTCCGGGGACCCCATGGTCCATCTTCGGCTATTCTCAAACATCCTGTGGCCAATGGGCCTAACCCGACCACAAAAGCTTTCGCTGTTCGGCTGAACCCTGTCGGGTGTGGCCGCCATCTGGTACGCGAAGTTAGAAGATGAGGTAAAAAGAAGCTAGGATGAAATGGATGAGGCCTTTGTTGCACAGTACTCGTACAATACCCAGATCGAGATTACAACTCGTGATCTCGAAACAACAAGGCAGGAGCCTAAGGAAACTTTCTCAGATTTCGTAACTCGATGGAGAGCGAAGGCATCGATGATGACTTTGAGGCCCACAGACAAAGATCAAATCAGGATGATTGTGCGCAATCTCCAACCGAAATTGATGCAGAAGATGATTGTACTCCCCTTCCCCACTTTCTCAGATTTACACGAGATGGGGGTACAGATCGAGGATGCCATGAAACAAGGTCTGATCGACCAGGATAGGGAACAACCTAGAAGGACTTTCAACCGTAACAACAACGCAGGCCCGAGTGGCGCTGCAACTGCACGAGCTTCAGAGGTGAGCCTGGTCACCACCATTCCCCCTCCCCCAAGACCCATGACAGCCACGCCTTTCTCTGGCACATCTGGAAGCAATACCCAAAACACCAAATATCAACCCAGAGGCCAAAGAACCTTCACACCCCTACATATGCCCCTGTCCAAAGCTCTGGGGGTACTAATCAGGAAAAAGCATTTGACGCCCCCAGAGCCGAGGCCACTGCCAAATCCACTTCCTCCCTCTCATGACCCGGCAAAATACTGTGCGTATCACCAACAGCACGGTCATGACACCGACCGTTGTTATAGATTGCGTCATGAGATCCATGATCTTATTGACAAGCAAGTGATCGCGCCTCCCGAAAAACCCAACGTCACAACAAATCCTCTCCCACCACATAACCAAACTCCTCCTCCCAACAGAATCAACTTCATCCAAGCTGGGGTCGCGTCTTACGATCCTAGTATCTATATCACCCCATCCCACCTACCTAAGCCGGAGGTGATCCTTCATGTCTGCACTGACTTGTGCATGATGGACATCTCTACAACCCGATCTGAGCCGATGGTGGTGACCGCCGAAGATGGGACAAGGCAGATTTCAGAGGAAAGTGGGGTTACTGAGTTTGAGATTGAACAGTCTGGGAATCTTGCTGAAGGAGCCTATGATCCAAGTGAATACATCCAGTCAGTGGGCCAGTCTGAGCTGAGTATAGGGCAGCCAGAAAGAGTAGAGTTATGCGTGATTCAGGGGGACAGATTTGAACGGGGAACAGATGATCTAACAGCTGTGGGAGAGGACTTTGCCAACCTCCAGTTCTTCAGTGACCAAGAATCAGGGGATGCAGCAATCAACTGGTTCGAATATGAGGAGTCGGCAGAAGTTACCGGATGGTTAGATGATCAACCAGACGTCGTAGAATATCAACCAAAACAGGGCCCGGCAGGGGCGAGAGTATCAGTGGTGGCCGGAAGGGCCGAGAGTCAGAATACACCGCCGGAGAGCGCCGACACTAAGAATTTTGCTCAGAACTTAGGCATTGTAAATGTAGGGAGTATTGAACAACCAGCTGTACTGACGCAGTTGGAACAACAAAAATTTGAGGATTCCGAGAGAATCAGAAAAGCTAAAGCCCATGTGGGGGTCGAGAGTGCTGTGTGCACGGGAACAGAAAATGCTGCGGGCATGAGGACTGAAGGTGCTGCGAGTACGATCATACCGAAGCCGAACAGGTGTCTGTCGGCTGCCGACAGAATGTGGTGGGAAGACGAGGATTGGGGGAGTAATCAGCCTGATGATACCTGGTATATTGACGAGGTCGCTCATATGACAAGAAGTGGGCGGTATTTCAAGCCCCAGCACTTAGACCAACCTGAGGCGTCTGGGAAAGACAAAGAAGTTGAGAAACAGAAGGAGAAACAGATTGAAGAAGAAGCTGTGCTTAAGCAATTAAAGAAGATACAAGCAGACATCTCCATCTGGGGACTGCTTATGGCATCGCGGGTACACAGACAAGTCGTCCTATCTGCTATGGACAAGGCCAAACTCTCTATAGACACTACACCAGAGCAGCTGGTTGGGCTGGTTTTTCCGGGAGGAGGTTCCCCGGCATTAACATTTTCAGACAAGGAACTACCGCTTGAGGGCACAAACCACAACAAACCCCTCTACGTTTCCGAGGAATGTAGAGACAAGTGGATACCGGTGGTACTTGTTGATACCGGGTCCGCAATCAATGTCTGTCCAGCCAGAACAGCGTATGCAATCGGGTTGAAGCCCGCGGACTTCGTGCCAACTACTCAGGTGATCAGAGCATATGATAATACTAGCAGGGAAGTGATGGGGACTGTCAAGGTTCAGACCCAGGTTGGTCCGGGACAACACAACATCGAATTTCATGTCTTGGATGTTCCCACAACCTTCAATCTACTCTTGGGGCGGCCGTGGTTGCACCAAGTGAAGGCAGTCTTTTCCACTCTACATCAGATGGTGAAATACCCCTATGGGAAGGGAGTAGCCATTGTGTTCGGGAACTTATCAATCCATCCGCCTCCGGAGGTATCTACGCCAGTCCTGGAAATCGAGCATGGCACAGAAGACGTGTTCTTATCAGGGTTCACTTTGGCTGAGGCCCGGGTGGTGCAGAATATCATGGCTGTGAATGAGGGAGTGTACGTCAGTGCTCAATCCGTCTACCTCATGAACAAGCTACAACACATCCCTGGGATGGGATTAGGAAGGAGCGGCCGGAAAGGCGTCGCAGCATTGGCCGAAGTGCCACACAACCCTCATACCTTTGGCTTGGGTTATCTGCCCACCAAAGAGGACTGGGTGAGGAAGGGAAAAGAAATGGCTGGAAGAGCCAGAGCAAAGCAGGCTGGGAAGCCTTTTGAATTAATGCATAGGCCCATCCAGGGTACCCTGAACGGACGCTTTGTCCGGGAGGGGGAGGACTTTCCATTTTGCGGCTTCCCAGAGCCGTGGCTAAACGCGGAGAAGAAGTGCGTGCCAGGTTTCGAGATCTTCTTCGACCTGCAACTATCCGGGGATGACGTTGCCACAGAGCAGACAGACCCATCAGCTGAGGTTGAGCAGTATAAAGTAGGGGATGCCGAGGGCGCTGAAATTGAAATGGGGTAGCATTGTCAAGTCTACTTTCAGATCCTCCGATCGACCATAAGTGCTTGGGGGATAGCTTCTCGGTTTCCATGATTGGGGATGAAATGGCTGCGAGCCTGCCAGCGACTATTTTGGATGCATCTATCGCACCCTCTCTCACTTGGCAATACGAAGAGGGATTTCTATCCAGCAGCACCGGGTCAGGTAGTGGGCCGGAATCTGATTCCACCGAGTCTTGTGAGTCGGAATCAGGTTCCAGCTCGACTGAGTCTGAGTTTGGTAATCCTGGGGATGATGACCCGGATACCACAGTCCTGTCTAGGTCGTCTTTTTCCTTTTCATTTGAGTCTGTTGTAAATGAATCGGACGATTTGGATGTGCTTAATAAGAATCAGGTGATTGTGGTTTCTGAGCACTTTTCTGTGCCCTTGATTTGTTGCATTAATTCAGACTTTCAAAACTTTGATGAAAACGACGAGGACGAAGTTCCTCCGATTTTGCAACGTTTAATTGAGCAAGAGCAGGAAAGATTTGTTAAACCGTTAGTTGATGAAATCACTACCATGAACATTGGTACTGAGGAGGACCCGCGGCTGGTCCAGATTGGGTCCACGTTGTCTTCGGAGGAACGCGAGCGCTTAGTCGCTTTATTAAAAGATTTCAAAGATGTTTTCGCGTGGTCCTACGAAGACATGCCTGGGATCGATCCTGAGATTGTACAGCACCGGATTCCCCTTGACCCCGAGGCCCGACCTGTCAAGCAGAAACTCAGGAGGATCCGCTCGGACTGGGCTCTCAAGATTAAGGAAGAGGTCACCAAGCAAATCGACGCAGGCTTCCTGCTGGTATCAGAATACCCGACTTGGTTGGCCAACATTGTTCCAGTGCCGAAGAAAGATGGCAGGATCCGGGTATGTGTGGATTTCAGGGATTTGAACAGAGCTAGTCTAAAGGACGACTTTCCCTTACTGCATATCGATGAGCTGGTGGATTTCACAGCAGGGCATGCTTTGCTCTCATTCATGGATGGCTTCTCAGGCTACAACCAGATAGTGATGGCACCAGAAGACGGGGAAAAGACTGCATTCACCACCCCGTGGGGGACATACTGCTATAGAGTCATGCCATTTGGGTTAAAGAATGCTGGAGCTACTTATCAACGGGCCGCGACCACAATATTACACGACATGATCCACAAAGAGGTTGAGGTGTATGTGGACGACATGATTGTCAAGTCCAACGAAAGAGAGGGCCACTACACCGCCTTGCAAAAGTTCTTCCAAAGGATCAGAGAATTCCGGTTGCGGCTAAATCCTCAGAAATGAACGTTCGGTGTTACAACGGGAAAAATGCTGGGGTTCCTGATTACACAGAGAGGCATCGAAGTCGACCCCTCCAAAATCAAGGCCATCCTAGAAATGCCCCCACCAAGGACTGAAAAGGAGGTGCGAGGCTTTCTGGGTAAAGTTCAATTCATAAGACGGTTTATCTCAAAATTAACCTTAACTTGTGAACCACTTTTTGGTCTCCTGAAGAAAGGCAAGAAATTTCAATGGGACGGCCGATGCCAAGCTGCTTTTGAACAGATTAAAGAATATTTACAGAACCCGCCCGTGCTGTCACCGCCAGAACCGGGGAAACCGTTGATATTGTATCTATCAGTGACTGAAACTACAATGGGCTGCATGCTTGCACAAGAATCAGAAGACAAGGTGGAGAAAGCCATCTACTATCTAAGCAAGAAGATGCTAGA
The DNA here is from genome assembly GCA_030407325.1 of Camellia japonica. Classification (NCBI taxonomy): domain Eukaryota; kingdom Viridiplantae; phylum Streptophyta; class Magnoliopsida; order Ericales; family Theaceae; genus Camellia; species Camellia japonica. The sequence continues at coordinate 146,426,342 of JAPPVO010000032.1, forward strand.
GTACGAACCCGCTACACACTCCGCTGGAGAAGGCTTGCTTAGCTTTGGTATGGGCTACCAGGAAGCTGCGGCACTACCTGTTAGCTCACTCTGTAATGTTGGTTTCACGACTTGATCCCATCAAATATCTTTTCGAAAAACCAGCACTTACGGGTAGGCTAGCTCGTTGGTTGCTGTTGCTCTCCGAATTTGATCTAAGGTATGTAACACGCAAGTCAGTCAAAGGAAGGGCAGTGGTAGAGTTTTTAGCCGACCATCCAGTGGAAGGGGGTGAAGCGGTCGAGTACCTATTCCCAAATGAAGCTATTTCGCACATCGACGACGAAGCTTGGACGATGTACTTTGACGGAGCGTCCAATCAATACGGGTATGGGATAGGAGTGTTGCTGATAGCACCCGACAATTCCCGTATCCCTCTAGCCTTCAAACTCCGGTTCAAAGTCTCGAACAATGAAGCAGAATATGAGGCGTGCATTGCTGGTCTAGAAGCAGCCTTGGAACTAGGGGCAAGACGGTTGGACGTCATTGGGGACTCGAACCTTGTTGTGTCTCAAGCTAAAGGAGACTGGAAAGTGAAAGAGGAAAAGATGATGATGTATCACCAGACCTTGGACTTGCTAATTCCTCGGTTTGAGAAGCTAAGTTTTACTCATCTACTACGAGAGAACAACAGGTTCGCAGATTCTTTAGCAACTCTATCTTCCATGATAGACATCCCGTGTGGAGTCCGGATGCGTCCAGTCATCATTGACCAGAAATTTGCACCTGCCTACGAGTCGATTGCTGCTATAGATGAAGTTCAGGACGAAAACCCCTGGTATTATGACATCTGGAATTTCCTGGAAAAGGAAGCATACCCGCCAGGGGTGAATGCCAAGGACAAAAGGGCAATCAGAAGAATGGTCGTTCAGTTCATCATCTGTGGGGGTAAACTGTATAAAAGGGGTCATCTGGGAATGCATAAACTGTGTGTTGATGTCGAAGAGTCAAAGCGTCTGATGGAAGCCATCCGCGGAGGAGAATGTGGCGCGCACATGAATGGGGTAATGCTGGCACGAAAGATCCTCAGACAGGGTTATTACTGGTCCACCATGGAGGAGGATTGTATCGGTTTTGTCCGACGATGCCACAAATGTCAGATTCATGCAAATCGCATGAACATTCTGCCGTCTAAACTATACAACATGACTTCGCCATGGCCATTTTCAGTCTGGGGAATTGATGTAATCGGAGCTGTCACGCCGAAGGGGTCGAATGGGCATGAGTTCATCTTGGTAACGATAGATTATTTCACAAAGTGGGTCGAGGCCCAATCTTATGCGGTGTTGAAGGCTTCGCACGTCGCAAAATTTATCAGAAACAACATCATCTGTCGCTACGGAGTCCCAAATGAAATAATTTCAGACAATGGTTCCCACTTCAAGAAGGAGGTGGTTGATTTGTTGGAAAAATACAATGTGGCTTTTCATAAGTCGTCTACCTATCGGCCGCAAACCAACGGAGCGGTTGAGGCCGCCAAGAACAATATCAAACACATACTACAGAAGATGGTGGAAACCTACCGGGACTGGCCAGATAAGCTGCCGTTTGCTCTGTGGGGCTACCGGACTTCAATCAGGACTTCTACTGGGGCGACTCCGTAATCTCTGGTTTATGGGATAGAGGCCGTTCTATCTATCGAGATTGAGGTTCCGTCACTACCAGTATTGGCTGAGTGTCAAATAGCCGAAGCAGATTGGCAGCAGAGCAGATTTGAGGAACTCATGCTCTTTGATGAGAGAAGGCTGAAAGCACTATACCATGTTCAGGGTTATCAACGCAGAATTGCCCGGGCTTTCAACAAGAAGGTTAAGTCCAGGAATTTAAAAGAAGGAGATTTGGTGCTCAAGGACAACCGAGCTCCCATCCACGACCCAAGGGGCAAGTTCAGACCCAATTGGACTGGTCCCTACATCATCAAGTCAATCTGGTCAGGTGGAGCTGTGGTTCTGATGGATCTAGATGGCTTGGAGTTTTCACAACCGATCAATATGGACAAGTTGAAGAAATACTACCCTTGAGAGGCTCGCTAGGCCGAAAACCTGAAAGGGCGACCTAGGCAAAACTTAGAGCACAGAAAATTTGAAATTATAAAAACTGAGCTCGCAAGGTTGAAAACCCGCAAAGGGCGGCCTTGGCAAAAGTTAGAGCGTAAAAGGAGAATGAAAATACCCGAGCGAACCTGAGCCTGAACTATGTAAGGCTTGATTCCCATCTTTGGGATACGTAGGCAACTTCATCCTGAAGTTCAGCCGTAAACTTTTCCCCGATCAACTTTGTCCATTTTGATCATCTCAGTCATCTTTTTCTATCAGCATTCATCGTGATCTCCGGTACAGTGCTATTCAAACTAGGGGCAACTTTCCGTTGCCACACAGTGCCGCGGCGCTATTCAGACTAGGGGCAACTTTCCAGTTGCTAGGATCCGGGGTTGTGCATCTCAATGACAGATCTCAAGCGTGTCCAGTTCTGATCCATATTGAAAATAGTTTTGGAAAGTTTTAATAAAAGTTGACTTTGTTCAAATCAATCTTTTTACAGCTAAGACCATTTTTGGACCAAAGCGGAAAATTTTCAGTACCACAACCTTCAATTTCGTTGATTTCAAAACAGAGCCCTCCTGCTCTTGCATACAATTGAAGTTGCTTTTTACACTCATAGAGAAAACTTGAAAGTACTAATAAAGCAATAAATCTGGGGCATCGATAAGTCAGGTGTCCCTGCGCTCCCTCCCAGAGCTAGTCGAAGCCTCTGATGCCAAGCTAGGCCCAATCTGCGCCTCTTCATTGAGCCAATCCCAGCACTCGTCAGACAAAATGCAACTGAAATTGGGAGCGGGGGCCAGGAGCTCTCGAGTCCTCCATGCTGCGGCATAACAGGCAAGCTGTGCGCCTCGGACCGGGAATGCAGCCGGGTATTCAATCCCCTCTGGCGGGCAAGTCTGATCATGGCCAAACTGGCGCTGGAACTGGAATGGAAAATAGAACACACAGTGAGTCAGACCAATCAGCTGGACCCCAGTCTACTGGAACATGCCATAGCTCATCGCCGAAAGATTGAGCCAAGGACAACGCCAAGCAATACAATCTGCAGACAAATTGCATATCCAGTTGAACCACCATCCCTCATCGAGGGCATCAACTAGGCGTTGGCGAAAGAAGTAGCCGCGAGCTGAATAGGCTGGGCAAGAGTCCATAACTTGCAATTTATCCATCAACCATACCTGGGGAGGGATGAAAAATGAGAGAATAAAGAATAGAGAGATGTACGGTGAGAGAAAAGTAAGAAAAAGGGTTTTGTGAGAAAAACCGAGCCTGAGGGCCGAGTGATGTGAGCAAGTACATATGTGAGATTGGGTGGGAAACATTACCTGCAGCAGTAGTGGACTCCCCGCAAATTGGTCGTCTCCTGACGGTGGAAAGCGTCCAAGCCCATCAATGTTTCGGCCAATGCCATAGCAATACAGCTCTTCCCTTCCTTCAAGCCCTGAGCAACTTCAATCAAACGGATGTCGGGTCCACCCAGGCCCGGGGCAAGCAGGAAGTAAGATAGCATACACAAGCAGAGGGCATGTTGCCGGAAACCTTGCCAATGGTGGTCGCCGCGGTCACCGGCACCAGAAAAGCGATGAATCAAACCGAGGGTATCCAGTTCCCCATTACAGATTAGAGACCGAGCATTATGCGCGGTAAGTCCACACATCCGCCCTAAAGCTTGGGCGTGGCCAAAACGGAACTGAGGCAAGATCTCTTCACAACGTTCAGATTCCATCAAAACTTGAAAATCTTCGAAAGTTGGACATACCTCTTGCCCACCAAAGCTAAAGACATGCGTCACCGGGTTCCAAAACCTCACCGCGGCGTGGAGGAAGGGAAAGTGCAGCGGAGTACGGCTCAGCGTGAATAGTTCATTCAAGCCAAAGCCCCGAAAATTCAACTTTTCTGAGCCATCTAGGGAAGCCATCCAAGCTGTGAGATTTTCTGCGAGAAATGCCTCCATTTTTTATGCAAAGGAGTGATGAAATGAATGAGTCCCGAAGTTGGAGCTTTTAAAGAGGAGAAAACACTATTCAGGGGGACACATGGCAAAAATTTGGTGGCTGCTGAGCAAGATGGCCGGCCGGCCACCTTTTCTAGCAGGCCGGCCACCTCTCTCTCCTCAGAAACAAAAAACTGGCCGGCTGGCCCCCAAAAGTGGCCGGCCATGCTCCCATGTGTGTCCTTGGCCCTGTTTTACCCCCCGGGAGGAAGTTTCAAGCATTTCCATGCAACGGGTATGTCAAAGGCCTCCATTTCCCTTTATTTCGGATGCATTCCGTTGCCCAGATCGTCCGAAGCACACTCTGTTTTGTTAAAGTTTTGTTTATCGAATTGTTGTTTTGCTTATCGAGTTGTCGTTTTACTTATCGAGTTGTTTGTCGAGCTGTCGTGTTTCGTGTTTTTGAGTTATTACTCTTTGTTTAAGCAATGTTTGTTGAGTCTTGTTTATTAAGTTGTCAACACTATTGTATTTTGCTTATCGAGTTGTAAACTTGCTAAGGATTTGTTGTATCTTAGTGAGTTAAAGTTATTGCGTCGGTTCACTACCTGACTGGGCAAATGCACAATGCACATTTTCATTCAATCTCATTATGGTGCAAAACGACGCGATATGATGCTGAGAGTTTAAAATACAACACTTTTTCAAAAAGCTGTTTCATTCCATCATGCTTCGTTTGTTACAACATTTCACAAACAAACGGGCACAAGTTTTACAAAAGTAATAAAACTGCCTAACAAAATGCAATGTGCTACAAACTACTAGTGCAAAGGTAAATAAAACAGGGAACCGCAACATCAATGCTCTCAAGAACGGGAATAAGAGGCCCTTTTCATCCTCTTCTGCGGAATAGCCTCTGCACCCCCATCACCGTCCGAGTCGGAGCTGTCATCCTCAGGATCCCCCTCAGCCTCGCCTCCACTCTCGGAACCAGGACCGGAGCCTCCTCTCGGTCAGCAGATGTCTCTGACTGACGATCTGCAACATCCTCCTCCTCATCCTCATCGGGCTCCACCTCTATAATATGTGCCCTGCGTCTGCGAGACGATCCCTCTCCTCGAGCTCCTCGAAAAGGCCTGGATGGCCCAGCTCCTCGAAAAGGCCTGGATGGGCCAGCTCCTCGAAAAGGCCCAGATGGCCCAGCCCCTCGAAAAGACCTAGATGGTCCAGCTCCCCGAGAAGGCCCAGGTGGCCCGGCATGCGGCTGAGCATATACTGGAGGCATCTGAAAATGAAAAATGCATTTTGAATACATCAGCCAAAACATGTATATCAGATACAGATGCAAACAAGCTACGCAGGGTGGATATACACAGGAATAATGCATGAAGGTGGTGTGTGTCAGATGTGCTCTACGCAAGTAGCCTATTAATGCAGTAAAATGTCCAAAATCAGCATGTTATCAGAAAATACAGTGCTAGAAAAACTAAAGAGTACCTGGAAGCCCATAATGGACAACTGCGCCTCCCTCCGCAGTACCATCCCCTCGAGTGAGGCTACCATCTCGAGCACCTGATCCATGTACTCAACAGGGGGCTGCAGATGCAAAAGGCAAGGGCATCAGTAAAGGAATAAACGTTCAAATATCTGAGTGATGAATCAAAGCTGTAAAACATACCGGTGGTGACTCAAGGTCTCTGACGTAGCGGTGGCCAGGTACTAGAGGCTCTATCGGGATCGGAATCGGAGAGGTAGTCCCATATTGCCACCCCATCAGCTCAGTCGGCATATTCGGCCATCCAGCATGATGATAAGTCGGAGGAATCGGGGGAACAAATCCGCCCCCACCTCTAGACGTACCAGCCCTACTGGTAGAAGGGACGTCTGCAGCCCGAGCCTGGGCCTGGCTCGAAGATAGCATACCAGCAGGCCTCATCGTCGGAGTACGGACTCCCGTCAATGGAGGCATCAGGTATATGTGACGATAAGTAGCATAATCCCCCTCCTCAAGATGAAGCAAGGCATCAGTACCCAGCATAGCATTAACAACATCCCGGGAAGAGAGTCTATCGGCAATCCACATCTCGACTGGGGGTGCTGAGGGAGGGTCCTGAGAAGTATAGCCCCATACCTGACGCAAGAAGCGCTCCCCCAGAAACCAGGCCCTACCAACTAGCCCCTCGAATAGGATCCTGTACTGGGAGGCACCCCGTCCTCCAGCAAACTGGTATCGGAGACCCTCACCAAAGGGTGCCCAGGGCTCCCATGTAATCTGCGGGTAACCAATCAATCAGAAATCAGGAAGGTACAAGACAAATCAAAGATGAAAACACAAAGAATTGAGAGTTCTGAAATACCTCCGTCGACCGCACCGTGTCGAAATACTGCCGTAGATAAAGAGAGACTCCCGAGGTCTTGGCCGGTGCTGGCCCTCAAATACAAGTAAGTACGGGGTCACGAGGGGCCCCTCCACCACCATCTCTGGGGCTAATACCGAGAAGTACGCATAGACCCATAACTGTGGAAAACAGTGCAGAATGTAAATGCAAAGTGCTAAAGGCAAAATACAGTGCGTAAAGTATGCCGTGTGTGCAGTTTACAAGTAATGAGGAGCAGAAATGTAAATCAGGAGGGCAGAAAGTACCTCCCAGGCTCTCCAGTAACCACCAAGTAAGTCCCCCCGTCCGCGGGAGGTCGCGCTCATGTAGCAGTAAAGGGTAGCCAGGCCGGCACTACCCCAGTCATACCGTCTGACCTGTGATAGGTCCACCAAGGCGCTCAACAGATACAGCCCAACAGTGTTCCCCCTGTCGGCGAACAAAGTGGTCCCAAAGAGGAACATCAGAAAACCACGGGCATACTATGCTGCCTCCTCAAGAGTCCCGGGCTCCATCTCCACCCTCCGAAAATGGGAAAAGAACCAAGTGTATCGGACTCTGCCCGAAGCTCTATCAACAGGTGGGCGAGCCCCCAGCAAATACATCCAAGCGGCCTCCCACTGACCCATGTCCTCGTCGTAAGGAATGGGCCAACCTCCTACGTCAAGGCCGGTCAACACAGCAAAGTCAAGCGGGGTCATAGTCAAGTCCCCCGTGGCAGAAAAATGAAAGGAGTTGGTGGTGTCCCACAATCTCTCCACCAAAGCTGCCATCAGCGTCCTCCTGGCGGGACAACGGGAAAGCCCAGTACAGAAAGGCCCAAACCCTGCCAAATCCACCAAATCCCGGACAGCCTCCGAGAGCTCGGCGTACCAATCTCTAGCCACGGTGGAGCCGTATCCCCGCACCATGCGAGAAGTCACCTGCATTCAGAATGAATACATGCTTCAGCATAAAATGAACGAGCTGTGTGCAAATGAAATGAATGAGCTGTGTGCAAATGAATGGGCTGCGTGCAAAGTAAAGTGAATGAGCTGTGTGTTCAGAAAATCAGAGTTTGAGCTGCGTGTTCTACTCTCAATCAGTGTGTGCCGTGTGTTCACCCTCAATTCGAACTGTGTGATTCAGAAAATCAGTGTTTGGGCTGTGTGTTCAACTCTCAATCAGTGTGTGCTGCGTGTTCACCTGCAATTCGAGCTGCGTGTTCAGAAAGTCCGAGTTTGGGCTGTGTGTTCAAATCTCAATCAGTGTGTGCCGTGTGTTCACCTTCAACTTGGGCTGCGTGTTCAGAAAATTAGTGTTTGGGCTGTGTGTTCAACTCTCAATCAGTGTGTGTCATGTGTTCACCTTCAATTCGAGCTGCGTGTTCAGAAAATCCGAGTTTGGGCTGTGTGTTCAAATCTAAATCAGTGTGTGCTGCGTGTTCACCTTCAATTCGAGCTGCGTGTTCAGAAAATCCGAGTTTGGGCTGTGTGTTCAAATCTAAATCAGTGTGTGCTGCGTGTTCACCATCAATTCGGACTGTGTGTTCAGAAAATCAGAGTTTGGGCTGTGTGTTCAAATCTCAATCAGTGTGTGCTGCGTATTCACCATCAATTTGGGCTGTGTGTTTAGAAAATCAGAGTTTGGGTTGTGTGTTCAACTCTCAATCAGTGTGTGCTGCGTGTTCACCATCAATTTGGGCTGTGTGTTCAGAAAATCAGAGTTTGGGGCTGCGTGTTCTACTCTCAATCAGTGTGTGCTGCGTGTTCACCTTCAATTCGAACTATGTGTTCAGAAAATCAGCGTTTGGGCTGTGTGTTCAAAACTCAATCAGTGTGCGCAGTGTGTTCACCTTCAATTCGGCCTGTGTGTTCGGAAAATCAGTGTTTGAGCTGTGTGTTCAATTCTCAACCAGTGTATGCCGTGTGCTCACAATTAATTCATAGGCTGATGTGTTCAGAAACTCAGGTGATTGAACCGTGTGTTCAGAATGTAAACAGAATGCACGAAAAATGTAGAGTACGTTGCAGAAAAGATAAAAACGAAGTAAATACCTCTCGTGCCTCATGAGAGAGGTGATACTCTGGCTCCCGCAGAAGGAGATCCCCGGGCGCCCGCTCATCAAAGTCAGTGAAATGATGGAAAACAGCTCGCGGAAGAATGTGTGCTGGTGGAGCATACCTCTCGGGTATGAAGGGTCGAACCCTCGGAGGTAGAGCCATGATATCGGGATCACCTCTGGCATCCGCGGGACCTCTACCGTGAGGAAAATGACCGGCCATTTCAGAAAACCTGCAAAAATGAGCAAAAATTGGAAAAAAGTCAACAAAAGTCAACTCCCGGGAAATGAAAAAGTCAACAAAAGTCAACTCCCGAGAAAATCTTCCAAATGTTGAGACAAACTCACCTCAAGTGGAGAAAATGAGAAAAGAAGCACCGAAATCAAAATTTAATCGGTTCAAAGTGCTTAAAACTGAATGTTTTCGCGAAAACAACTTGCGTGGGGCGTTGGAAAACGCGTATAGAGCTCAGATCTGAGGAGGAAAATGGTTTGGGAGGCTAGAGGAGGTGATTTCGGAGCTGAAGTTGTGAGCTCAAAATGTTTGGCCAAATGGTTTTAAAGAAAAGGAGGTGAAAAGACAAAAATACCCACTGTTTTGAACAAGTGGCCGGCCGGCCACCTTTTCAGGCTGGCCGGCCATCTCCTTTTTGAAAACTGGCCGGTGGCCTCCAATGGGGAAGAAAACTGGCCGGTGGTGATCCCTAGGTTGGTCCCAAGCTCTCTGCAAATTTTGGGAAATATTGGAGTTCCCGGGACCTGAAAAAGTACAAGAGAAGTGCACTTTCTGTCGCGAAATCGCTCCGCCGGAACTTCAGCTTCAACTTCTGACATGTGTCTCATCATTACTTATCAAAATCAAAGTGTATCCTTTTCGAACATGTTGTAACCCCTCCGGGAGGTGAACCGGAGGCCGCGATCGAGTCACCCTCGCCGAAACGCACATTTCCTTGCTCGCCGTTTTGTGACAAACACGCGTCCTGATTTGCGATTGTTCTGCATTATTGTGCATCTAACTTGCATTCTCATGAACATACTTGTATTGATATGCACATCTCTTTGATATTACCATGCCTCTATGTTTAAACTTGCGTTGTCACGCACACTCCTTTCTCGCACTGCGATGCACTCACCCCACCGACACCGCGCTTGTCAAATTTCCGATACCACATTGAACATATGTTGTTAGCATGTTGTGCTTGTTGAGTTTCTCTCTTTTGCAGGCACGATATTGTATGTACGGTTCATTTGAAGCTGATGTGACCAAACGAATCGCGCAGGTATCGTATCTTCTCCGTGTGAGACGTGACGAGAATTGAATGATTCTCCGCATTCCTAACTACATGAAACGTAGTTGTTGCTTTGCATTCTTGCTTAAAACTGTTGCATCTGTTTGCGAATATTTGCTTTATTGCAGCTTGCTGCACTTGCATGATCGTCAAGTTACATCCGGCTTTGTGCATGTCATTTTGCATTTTGCCCCACGCCTGCGGGCACACCTTTGTTTATCTCGCCTGTTTGTCTGAGTCTTCGGCCTTGTCAAAAATGGGTCGTTTCTCTTCCCAAAGGGAGGGAGAGGTCTTGTAGATCATCTCTCGGTGGCCGCGGGCTACATTTCTTGGTTGTAGGCCATTTTGGCCTTTTCGGAGCCCGGTCCCCGGTTTTCGGAGCCGTCGGACCGAGTGCCTCGGTTCGGGACCGCCTAACCACCTCCGTTCGCTCCGGTTTTTGGCATGCATCTTATTTACTCCCTTTTGAGGGACACTGTGGTCCGAGAGACCAACTTCGTGGTCGAACACCACTCCCAGTGCCTAACAGTCGGTTTTCGGGACCCCGGGCTGCGCGTTTCGGCCCCCGAACCTTCATTTTGCATCGGTTTGCGTTCATTTTTGGCAGGGATCTCTGTTTCATCACCAGGAAGGTCATAGAAGGGTGGGAGGCCAATAATTGTTTTAGCAACCAGTTATATTCCTTCATCGCCCTCCGTCGCCCGTTTTCTCTCACTCGGAAGCCAATGTTGACCACCCTTGGGCCATTTTCTTTCACCCTAAACCCCATATTTGTGATGTACACATCTAGGAGGCCACCAATATTTGGTGGCCGGCCAGTAATTCCATTTGAACCTTTTGAACCCCTTTGAAAAGTGGGTTGTTCTCTCTCCTGGTTCACAGTTGCCATTTTTTTTACCACAGGGTTGTGTTGAGAACACATGGGAGGCCACCAATCTATGGTGGCCGTCCACTAATTGGACTTGACCCTTTTGAACCTTGGCCGGCCGGCCATGGGGAAGGCCGGCCGGCCACCTGCAACCTCAATAACCAGCCGGCCAGCATCCTTACATCTGGCACATCACAGAAATACACTTTGTTTCCCCCCAGATTCTGTATCCGGGGGGGCAACTTTTGGAGGGAAACTTGGAGTGATTACCCTCCCTTTTTTTCCCCCTCTTTCTCCCCCTCTTTGGCCTATATAACCAGCACCCCAGGTCTGGTTTTGGGGTTGGAAAAATTTGCTTTAAGCTTGCATTACACACCTCCCTCTTTCTCTCTTCCAAACACTCAAATTTCTCAAGTCTCACACCCCTTTTTCATACCATCACCTAGCACCACACCACCACATCCATTCCAGCAACTAAGAGGGTCTTCTCAGAGGCCAGGAGGCAGCTTTTCTTGGTCCAAGAGTGTAGACACCCCATTTTGACCGGCCCTAAGACTTGGGCATTTTATTTTGACCATCCTCACCAGAAAAATCAAATTGAAATTTTAAATTCCAAACCTCACCCATTTTGGCCATCACTAATATTTTGTTAATTTGTAGTGTTTTATAATTTTATGTGTGTGTACATATTAAATTAGGTGTGTGCATATTTTTTAAGTGTGTTTTATATAAATTGATAACTATTTTTAAAACAAAAGAAAATAAAAAAATAAACAAAACAAAATTAAAAACAAAAAAAATATATAATAAAAAAAATAAAAAGAAAAGAAAATGGAGGGGGGGTCAGGGAATATATGATGATGGAGGGGGATGGTCAAGGAAGATAATGGTGTTTGTTTTGGTGGGGGAGAGGAATATTTGTGAGCCATGTGAAATAAAGGAGAGGAGGAAGGATACATGGGTGGAGGGAGAAATGGGCAGACAACACACACTCATCACACACTCACTACCCACCATACACACTCATCACACACTCACTACCCATGCAGACACACAATCATCACACACACACGAGAGAGAGAAATGGAGATACACCCAATTCACTCTCCTCTCTCTCTTGAAACCCATGCACACTTAACCCACCGGGGGGGGGGGAGCACACTACACTGCCATCTCACTCTCTCTCTCTCTCAGGCTAAACACAGCACACGGCTAGCTCTCCCTCTCGGCATAACACACCCACGGCTATACACACGGGGACAGACACCACACCACCGTTGCGATTGACACACCACACCACCGCTGCCATTACCTCTCCCTCTCGGCATAACACCATCACAGCCATGGACACTCACCCACTCAACACATATATCACACAACACGCCCATGCATGAGACCACACACTCACCACCAACTTCATCTTCTCACACACGGCAGACCACCATGGCAGCAACACCAAACCCAGCTCTCTTCTCTCTCTAGACATTCCTAGGCCCCTCTCTCTCTCTAAATTGAACACACACATGGAGGGGGACTGAAAGAGGACACGGGTTAGGGAGGAGACGAGGGACTGCCATAGACACAAGGCGTAACACATAAAGTTTAGAGAGAGGAGAAGGAAGACACACGGTTAAGAGAGGGAGTGAGAGAATGACACAGCCACACCACCCATCTCTCTCTCCCTCTCGGCACACAGACCCAGCACTACCACCGTGGACATCACACACAACACAGATGCATACACACGCACACAGCTCTCGGACAACACACACTCACCCACACAACACACACCCAGCAACACACACATGCACACATGACACTCAACACTCTCCTACACATGACACACTCAACACTCTCACGGCACACTCCACACTAAACACAGTCACACAGACACAGACCAACCGACCTCTCACCCATGCAGGAAAAACCCAACTCTCTCTCTCTTCTCTCTCTAATACACAACACACACCCAGCAACACACACGGGTTTCTCTCTCTCTTTGAGGAGGGCACCCACTCAATCTCTCTCACTCTCTCTCTCTCGACAGGTACAACTCCGAGGTTCTGAAAAGGAGATAGTCACTCTTTCCCTCTCTACACTATCAAGAAATTTGCACATCATCCAATAGTGATTTCCCTATAAGCCATGCTAGTCAGATTTCAAATCCGTTCCTTGGTTTGCCGCTTGAATCTGGAAAATGTGAATCATGTGGTGTTGCGGAATCCAGGACATGCAAAAAGGAGTGTAATGTGCCAGTGATGCAGTTCTTTATTTTATTTTTATTTTGAGTGTTGTGAGATTTTATTTTATTTTATTATTCCCTTCTCTCTCTCATCGGATCTGTAATGTTCAAGTGTTGTAATAATTCCCCCACCCCGCTTCTTTCTATCCCATTCTTTTATCGCTTTCCCTAACTGTGTGTATGTATATATCTTGACATGTCATGCATATCCCTGCTTTACATCCATGTTCCATGCATTAAGATTCGGCTAAATTTGCATCCTTATGCTTTAATTGATTATCCCATGATTTTGTGCGCTATCACATGTTCTGCAATGTTTCACATGTCATATCCTAGAAGCCGAATCTTTAGCTGCATCTCATGAGTGAATTGCATTAGGATTCTGTATATAAGATCATGCATATTTTACTAACTTTGTTTTGTAGTTGTTCGAGGGACGTCGGTCAATCTGTGAGTTTTTATGCTTTAGCATCCCTTTTGTGTGTGATTTTCTTATTATGTTTAGCATCCTACCATGTGGCTATTTGCTTAAGTGATAAACTGTTTGAATGCCTGTGGATGAAGGCTTGTTGCCTGAATTGGAATGATTCAACGACTGTACGTTTTTAGCCCACTTTGTAGTGGTAAATTCACAAACTCTAAGCCCACTTGAGGTGGCAAATTCAAACCCTTGTCGGAAAACAAACATGAAGTTGAATTGTTCCAATTTGAGCAAACTAGTCTATACTTGTATGCTTACATAGTAAATTTTAGGATTTACTAAAATAATCAGAACATGAACATATAAAGAAAATAAAAGTCATATCATGGTTTAGTAGAGGCCGATCTTTTGATCGGGTGAGTGGGGGTGCTCATTATTGACCTTCCCCTCTCATACCTAAGGTTCCGAGCCAAGCATCCTTGGTTACGACGAACAGTGGCCTTGGCACTGAGTCATGGGTTTCCTAATTTCCCAAAATATTAGATGGCGACTCTGAAATCTGATGACGCAGTCCATTTTTGACAAAATTGCAATAAAATGGATTTTCAATAAAAGTTGCCAAATCTGGACTCTCATCTACGTTTCACATTGCACTCGTGAGACTTGAGATCAAAGAGATCTCGGGAGTCCGAACTGTTTAACGCGCGCGGGTACCCCCCGGGCATGTTACAGTTTCTGGCGACTCTGCTGGGGATTTATGAAACCTTGACTCGAACTCCATGATATGACTTTTATTTTCAATTATATGTTTATTGCATTGCATGCATTGGTGTACTTAAAGTCCTGTGTTGCCCAGATGTTGGTGGGAACACAGACACACTTTTTGTGACACTACATCTATCTTTACGATACTTTAGAGGCCTTGTGTTGTAACCTTTTAAGATCTGTCAAAAAGGTAGCTCTGCTACGTAGCTCTGCTATTTGGCCTTGCTATCTAAGGTTCTCAGACTCCGAAGAGAGGCTATTTGACTCTTCTGATTTCCTGGGATCTTTATTGGTTATGACCCAAAGGACTCTTTGGTAACGTCACCTTGACTTCAACCCTTAGAACAGAGCTAACCTTGTACATATAGTGAGCTATAGTACCTTTCAAATTAGGACAGGATGCTTTCCCATTTCTAGGATGTGTGATACCACTTGTCTGAATAGTGAAACCCTAGATCATTCCAAGCTAGGACAGGATAACCCTACTCTCTTTAGGGGTGTTTGTTCTTTTTCCTGCCTTATGTGCAATGTGTTGGATCTATACATGGGTTCTCATATTTAAATGAGTGGTTCAGGCTATTCAATTTAGCACCATTACTTCAAAAAAAATAAAAATAAAAAAAATAATAACAAAAACATAAAATCAAAAAAAAGATTAAAAAAAAAAAATGCCGATATCTCACAAAGTCGACCATCTCTGTGATTGGGGAGTGACCACCTGTTGATTGGACGGGTTTTATTTTGAATGTTGTCGATGGCCCACACGTTGATTGGCAATTTGAGAATGGTTTTACTCTGAGTTCTGAATTGAGTATTGAGTCTAAGTTTAATTCCACCAAGTTTGTAGAGTTAGAGTCAGGCTCGAGTCGGCCTAATGAGTCAGAGTCTGTTGATTTCGATAGTGCTAACCTAGACATTTCTGTCTTGTCTAGGTCTTCTTTGTCATTTTCTTTTGAGTCTGTGTCATTGTTGAGTCATAGTCTCTTTTCAAAAAAAAAAAAAAAATTCAAAAAAATAAAATATAAAAAAAAAATGCATAGAGTCTGCCTACTTTTCTGTGCCTTTAAATCATTGCATTGACCAAAGTTTTTTAAAATTTTTTCTAAAACTCTGATAAAAACGAAGAAGAAGAATTTCCTCGGGATTTTCAAATTTTAATCAACTGAGAGGAAGAGAGGTGTGCTAAGCCTTTGATGAATAAAATCATTTTTGTTAATATGGGTACTGAGAAGGATCCTGGCTTGGTCCAAATTGGTTCTATCTTATCTTCGTAAAAGTACGAGTGATTAGTCACTTTGTGAAAAGATTTCAAAAACTGTTTTTGCGTGGTCCTACGAAGACATGCTTGGAATTAGTTATACAGCATAGGATCCCTCTTGACTCGTGGTCCGACCTCCTTAGCTCCTTAGCTTTCAAACCTTGATTCGAAGTATTCAATGATCATTCAAAGTGTAAGTCTTGCATAGCCGAATTGGAAATAGCCCTTGAACTAGGAGCCATGATGTAAGTCAAATGGAGGCAGCCCTTCAACTAGGGGCAATAAGGTCGAATATGATTTAGATTGGAAATAGCCCTTGAACTAGGGGCAATGATGTGATCCAGATTGGAAACAGCCCTTAAACTCAGGGTAGAGAATGTGATTTCGATTTGAAACAGCCCTTGAACTAGGGGCAAAAGTGTGAGGCTTGCATTGCTGAAATAGAGGCAGCCCTTGAACTAGGGGCAATAAGGTACCACCCTTGAGAGGATCGCTGGGCCGAAAACCCAGAAGGGCGACCCAGGCAAAAGTTAGAGCACAAAAAAAAAAAAAAGATGAAAAAATAAAAATAAAAATGAAAAGCTCGCAAGGTTGAAAACTCGAAAGGGCGGCTTTGGCAAAAGTTAGAGCGTAAAAGGAGAGTGTCAATACCCGAGTGAACCTTAGCCAAAACTATGTAGGGCCTGTGATTCAGATTGGAAACAACCCTTGAACTAGGGGCAAGAAGGTCGGATGTGGTTTAAGATTTGAAGCAGTCCTTGAACTAGGGGCAAAAGGTTGGATATGATCAAAGAGTTAAAACTGAATCGTTTCCCAATGAAGACCGCCCAGAAAAGAAAAACCCAAAATTTGAGAGAATGAATTTTATTATTGAAGGACAGTCGAGTTCCTATCCACTACACTAGGGGCAACACTAGGGGCAAATTCGGACCCAATTCAGTCTAGTCCCTACATCACCATATCTACTCGTCAAGTGTAGCAGTTGTTCTTATAGATGGCCTAGAGATTTCACACCCAATCAACATGGACAAGTTAGAATGAAAGTAACCCTTGAGAGGCTCGTTGGGCTGAAAACCCGGAAGGGCGACCCAGGCAAAAGTTAGAGTAGAAAAACAAAAAAATTAGAAACTCAAAAGAAATAAAAAAAATGAATGAACAAAATGAAAAACAAAAATCAAAAAATGATAAAAAGCTCGCAAGGTTGAAAACCCAAAAGGGCGGCTTTGGCAAAAGTTAGAGCACAAAAGGAGAGTGTCAATACCCGAGTGAACCTTTGCCCGAACTACGATGGCCTGATTCCTATCTTTGGGATACGTAGGTAGCTTCATCTCGAAGTTCGGCCCTAATAATTTTTCAACTCATTCATTTTGTCCATGTTTGATTGGTGTATCTTTAGTCGACTTGGTTGTCCTATCCGTGTTTGATTGGTGTATCTTCGTTCTGCTCAGTTCAGTTGGTTCGATTCAACTTGGTTTAGTTCGGTTCGGTTCGGCGGTTCAGTTCGGTCCGGTTTTGCTCGGTTTCATTCGATTCGGATCGGCTCGGTTCGGTTATCATCGTTGCTACAAAACGAATTCGGGGTTATCTGGCTTGGAGCTATGCACCTCAATGATTGATTCCATGTTGGTTGGGTAGTGGCCATTTGCAAAAATAGGTTTTGATTATTTTGAATGAAGTTGACTGATTTTCTCAAAAATTATTCCATTTTTGCAAAACTTGGACTATTCTTTGGATTTGAAAAGGGAAAATTTTCAGCGCTCACAATTTAGCTTACATGATTTCAAAACAGAAAATGGAATAAGTATGCTAATCCAACCCTCATGTTGATCAAAACATTTTTTACAAAAAAAAAAAAATAAAGAAAAAAAATCAAGGCAATGAATTAGGGGCATGGTTGAGTCAGTGATTCTGTCTTTTCCACCACTCGAGTCAACTCCTCAGTGTATATGAGTGTGTATTCATACCAGTCAGTGTATCGAAGTGTGTATCCATACCAGTCAGTGTATTTATACCAGTTTGGGTATTCATACCAATCAGTGTATATAAGTGTGTTCCTTTCATACCAGTCAGTATATTTATACCAGTCGGTGTATTTATACCAGTCAGCGTATAGAAGTGTGTTTGGATTATTTTGGCTTCGTTTTTCTTACGTTGAGTCAGTTTTGTTTTTATTCAGGTCAGTATGGATCAGTGTCCAATTCAGAGTTCAAATTTCAATCAATCTCAAATACGATCAAACAAAAGTATTTTCAAAATCAGAGTGATGTGCTGGGCATGCCATTTATATACAAAACTGAAAATTTTTATTACAGTCAGGGGAGGACATCCCCGATTACAGAGACTCCAAAAAAAAAAAAAAAACAAACAAATAAACCCAGAAAGTACAAAGACTCCAAAAATAAGAAAAAAAAACAAAAACAAATAAATAAAAAAAAAAAGAAAAGACAGAAATAAAAAAAAGAAGAAAACCAAAAATACAAAAAAAAAAAAAACAAAAAATAAAAAAAACAGAAAATAAAAAAAAAAAGAAAACCAGAAATAAAAAAAAAAAAAGAGGGATCTTTTTTTTCTTTCTTCTCCGGTGACGGCCACGCACCAACTTCACTTACTCGGCTCTTCGTCGCCGAGCTCTTCCGCTTTTTGTCGCTCTTTTTGTCGTCAATCTTCGAAGACCCTGCTCCAGTACTTCCACCAAGAATGACCACAGTGTTTCCGCCGACAGAGTCGGCTCCCCGCCGACCATCAAAGGCGAGGTACGAAGATGCCCCAAATCGGGCCATAGAGGTGGAGTGCCTTTTCAGCTCCTTGTTTTCAGCCTTCAGCTCCTTGTTTTCAGCCTTCAAGGCACAAATCTCTACCCGTGCATCTCTGTACATGCACTGGAGTAGAGACAGTTGGGTGTTGACCTGGTATACCTCACACGCCTTGTTTTGCAGACGGTGAGACAGGTTAGTGATCGCTGCCACTGTCTCCATGCAGGATCTCAACGTGTAGTGGTTGGCCTCGATATCATTTTGAGTAGCCATCACTTGCTCAACTGATAGTGTGGAAAGACTAGGTTGAGTAAGAGCAGGGGCACTTGGCCCAGAGGAGCTCGATGGACCATTAAGATCTGGAAAGAGAGAGAATGGGCGAGACGAAGCCATGTATAGGAAGAGAGAGGAAAGAAGGGAGTCATAGAGAAACGATGAGGAAAAGAAGGAGAATGAGAAAGATGGAAGAGTGATGGAGAAGAGTGATGGAGAAGAAGCAGAAGAAGAGAGTGGTTAAGAAAAAGAGAAAAGAGATACGGAAGAGAAGAAGAAGACGAGAGAGAAGGACAAAGAGAGGGAGAGAGTCGAGGCGAGCATCGTTCGAGGCGGCCTGCTTTTGTCGGCCAGTGACGTAAAAGCAGGCCGCGTGTCAGGCGTGGATGTCGAAAAGAAGAAAAGCAAGAGACGCGGGAGAATTGTGTACTCATATATGTATATATATTATATAGCTATGTAATATATATATTTGTTTCAACATTCGAGTCGTAGGTGTGGCTTAGGTTCAGTGGTTTAGCCTAGTGGGTTGAGGGTTCGGAGAGCCCAAGCCTGAAGTCAGGGGTTCGAACCCCACATCGAGTGTTTCTTTTCTTTTGTTTTTGTTTTATGTATAAAATATGTCTTACATATTTGTTTGAACATTTGAGTCACAGGTGTGGCTTGGGTTCAGTGGTTTGGCCTAGTGAGTTAAAGAGTGAGAGGCTGAGCCTGAGGTCAGGGGTTCGAACCCCACATTGAGTGTTTCTTTTGGTTTGTTTTAGTTTTATGTATATATATGTCTTGTATAGTATATATATATATTTGTTTGTACATTTTGTCACAAGAGTGACGTGGCTCAGTGGCTAAGGACTCGGAGGCCGAGCTTGAGGTCAGGGGTTCGAAACCCCGCATTCCATGTCCATCCATTTTGTGATTTTCCTTTCTTTTTTTTGTGTGTTTTGCTTACGTGTGCTAACGTCAGCAAACAGAATATGCCTTCTCAGTAACGACATCTTCCCACTGACGGTTGCAAATGGAATATTCTCCATCTGTGTATATATCCGTATATGTTTGTGTATAGGTCCGTATATGTCTGTGTCGTATATACCTGTATATATACTGTATATGTCTATGTATATATCTGTCTGTATGTTGTCTGTATATGTATATATGTATACCGTATGTATATATCTGTGTGTATTTTTGTCTGTATATAAACATATGTATACCGTATATGCCTGTCTGTGTATATTGTCGTATTTGTATGTATTTTGTCTATATATGGTATATGTATATGGTATTTGGTTCGAACATACAATTCCTTCTTTCATTCTGTGCATCTATCGCACAATAATCTCACTTCGTTCACCTACCACACAAATTTCAAATTCAATTCCATCGCACTATTTTGTGCAATCCCTCGGTCTAGGAGACCTTAAATCCCCGGTCTAGGAGACCTCAAAATCCCCGGTCTAGGAGACCTCAAAATCCCCGGTCTAGGAGACCTTAAATCCCCGGTCTAGGAGACCTCAAAATCCTCGGTCTAGGAGACCTCAAAATCCCCGGTCTAGGAGACCTCAAAATCCTTGGTCTAGGAGACCTTAAATCCCCGGTCTAGGAGACCTCAAAATCCCCGGTCTAGGAGACCTTAAATCCCCGGTCTAGGAGACCTCAAAATCCCCGGTCTAGGAGACCTCAAAATCCCTAGTCTAGGAGACCTTAAATCCCCGGTCTAGGAGACCTCAAAATCCCCGGTCTAGAAGACCTCAAAATCCTTGGTTTAGGAGACCTTAAATCCCCGGTCTAGGAGACCTCAAAATCCCCGGTTTAGGAGACCTCAAAATCCATGGTCTAGGAGACCTTAAATCCCCGGTCTAGGAGACCTCAAAATCCCTGGTTTAGGAGACCTTAAATCCCCGGTCTAGGAGACCTCAAAATCCCCGGTCAAGGAGACCTCAAAATCCCCGGTCTAGGAGACCTTAAATCCCCGATTTAGGAGACCTCAAAATCCCCGGTCTAGGAGACCTTAAATCCCCGATTTAGGAGACCTCAAAATCCCTGGTCTAGGAGACCTTAAATCCCCGGTCTAGGAGACCTCAAAATCAATGGTCTATGAGACCTTAAATCCTATAAAGGTGCAAATCCTTTGGTGTTTGTCATGCCTGAACGACTTTAGGTGGTCTGGTATAGCCACCTGCCTGTGATTGCAATGAGTTCCTAGGAGACCAACTGCGATGGTGAAAACTAGAGTTCGAATGGCAATGCTTAGAACGCAAAAGGTTCGGGATTTCCGAGATTAAAGTCTAGTTTAAATACCCAGGGGTGTATCCCCGGCTTGAAATCTGTATGGCAGCCCCATAGGTTGAGGTAGCGTGTATGCGCCTCAATTCTGGATACTGAATCAACCTAGTCTGTCACCCCGTTGGAGAACAGGGAAAGTTGTGAATATGATCAGGAAGAAGAAAAAGGGCATCTATGGCCCCCTTGTCAGCAAAAAATCATTCTACCATTCTTCCACTCGCGTGAGACGCGTTTGGACTTCGAATGCCTTTGTTCCTTTCACGTGAAACGTGTTAGGATTTGATGTTTACCTGGTTAAAACCTCTCTCCTTTCCGTATGAGATACGGTTAGGTACCTCTATTGGTTATACCATATTTTATCCTCTTGCGTGAAATGCAATTGGGTTCGTTCACTATTCCTCCTTTCGCGTGAAACGCGTCGAGTTGTTGATTTCCTCGGTTAAAAACTTCAAGTGTGCCTGGAGTTCACACCATCATTCCTCCTTTCGCGTGAGACGCGCTAGGTTGTTTTGCATGATCATAAGTTTTTCAAAAATAATCGGCTTCGCGAAGCGTATAAGTCCAATTTTCAAACTACACTTTGAGCATATCATTTGCATTCTGCCCCTGAACTACGCTGGTTTGATTCCTTGCAAAGGGATACGTAGGCAACCTTCGGGTTCAACCACATGCATTGCATTTTGTTTGATTGCCCAAGTCTTACGGCCTTGTCAAATGGGTCGTCTTCTGGCTCTGACATTCACTCACGTCATTTCATGACTTCGAGCTCTGTCAAAGAGGGGCAACTGTAGACACCCCATTTTGGCCCTTCCTAAGACTTGGGCATTTTATTTTGACCATCCTCACCAAAAAAATCAAATTGAAATTTTAAATTCCAAACCTCACCCATTTTGGCCATCACTAATACTTTGTTAATTTGTAGTGTTTTATAATTTTATGTGTGTGTACATATTAAATTAGGTGTGTGCATATTTTTTAAGTGTGTTTTATATAAATTGATAACTATTTTTAAAACAAAAGAAAATAAAAAAATAAACAAAACAAAATTAAAAACAAAAAAAATATATAATAAAAAAAAATAAAAAGAAAAGAAAATGGAGGGGGGGTCAGGGAATATATGATGATGGAGGGGGATGGTCAAGGAAGATAATGGTGTTTGTTTTGGTGGGGGGGAGGAATATTTGTGAGCCATGTGAAATAAAGGAGAGGGGGAGGGATACACGGGTGGAGGGAGAAAAGGGCAGACAACACACACTCATCACACACTCACTACCCACCATACACACTCATCACACACTCACTACCCATGCAGACACACAATCATCACACACACACGGGAGAGAGAAATGGAGATACACCCAATTCACTCTCCTCTCTCTCTTGAAACCCATGCACACTCAACCCACCGGGGGGGGGAGCACACTACACTGCCATCTCACTCTCTCTCTCAGGCTAAACACAGCACACGACCAGCTCTCCCTCTCGGCATAACACACCCACGGCTATACACACGGGGACAGACACCACACCACCGTTGCGATTGACACACCACACCACCGCTGCCATTATCTCTCCCTCTCGGCATAACACCATCACAGCCATGGACACTCACCCACTCAACACATATATCACACAACACGCCCATGCATAAGACCACACACTCACCACCAACTTCATCTTCTCACACACGGCAGACCACCATGGCAGCAACACCAAACCCAGCTCTCTTCTCTCTCTAGACATTCCTAGGCCCCTCTCTCTCTCTAAATTGAACACACACATGGAGGGGGACTGAAAGAGGACACGGGTTAGGGAGGAGACGAGGGACTGCCATAGACACAAGGCGTAACACATAAAGTTTAGAGAGAGGAGAAGGGAAGACACACGGTTAAGAGAGGGAGTGAGAGAATGACACAGCCACACCACCCATCTCTCTCTCCCTCTCGGCACACAGACCCAGCACCACCACCGTGGACATCACACACAACACAGATGCACACACACGCACACAGCTCTCGGACAACACACACTCACCCACACAACACACACCCAGCAACACACACATGCACACATGACACTCAACACTCTCCTACACATGACACACTTAACACTCTCACGGCACACTCCACACTAAACATAGTCACACACACACAGACCAACCGACCTCTCACCCATGCAGGAAAAACCCAACTCTCTCTCTCTTCTCTCTCTAATACACAACACACACCCAGCAACACACACGGGTTTCTCTCTCTCTTTGAGGAGGGCACCCACTCAATCTCTCTCACTCTCTCTCTCTCGACAAGTACAACTCCGAGGTTCTGAAAAGGAGATAGTCACTCTTTCCCTCTCTACACTATCAAGAAATTTGCACATCATCCAATAGTGATTTCCCTATAAGCCATGCTAGTCAGATTTCAAATCCGTTCCTTGGTTTGCCGCTTGAATCTGGAAAATGTGAATCATGTGGTGTTGCGGAATCCAGGACATGCAAAAAGGAGTGTAATGTGCCAGTGATGCAGTTCTTTATTTTATTTTTATTTTGAGTGTTGTGAGATTTTATTTTA
The DNA here is from genome assembly GCA_030407325.1 of Camellia japonica. Taxonomy (NCBI): domain Eukaryota; kingdom Viridiplantae; phylum Streptophyta; class Magnoliopsida; order Ericales; family Theaceae; genus Camellia; species Camellia japonica. The sequence goes on from JAPPVO010000032.1 coordinate 146,449,497, forward strand.
TTTTATTATTCCCTTCTCTCTCTCATCGGATCTGTAATATTCAAGTGTTGTAATAATTCCCCCACCCCGCTTCTTTCTATCCCATTCTTTTATCGCTTTCCCTAACTGTGTGTATGTATATATCTTGACATGTCATGCATATCCCTGCTTTACATCCATGTTCCATGCATTAAGATTCGGCTAAATTTGCATCCTTATGCTTTAATTGATTATCCCATGATTTTGTGCGCTATCACATGTTCTGCAATGTTTCACATGTCATATCCTAGAAGCTGAATCTTTAGCTGCATCTCATGAGTGAATTGCATTAGGATTCTGTATATAAGATCATGCATATTTTACTAACTTTGTTTTGTAGTTGTTCGAGGGACGTCGGTCAATCTGTGAGTTTTTATGCTTTAGCATCCCTTTTGTGTGTGATTTTCTTATTATGTTTAGCATCCTACCATGTGGCTATTTGCTTAAGTGATAAACTGTTTGAATGCCTGTGGATGAAGGCTTGTTGCCTGAATTGGAATGATTCAACGACTGTACGTTTTTAGCCCACTTTGTAGTGGTAAATTCACAAACTCTAAGCCCACTTGAGGTGGCAAATTCAAACCCTTGTCGGAAAACAAACATGAAGTTGAATTGTTCCAATTTGAGCAAACTAGTCTATACTTGTATGCTTTACATAGTAAATTTTAGGATTTACTAAAATAATCAGAACATGAACATATAAAGAAAATAAAAGTCATATCATGGTTTAGTAGAGGCCGATCTTTTGATCGGGTGAGTGGGGGTGCTCATTATTGATCTTCCCCTCTCATACCTAAGGTTCCGAGCCAAGCATCCTTGGTTACGACGAACAGTGGCCTTGGCACTGAGTCATGGGTTTCCTAATTTCCCAAAATATTAGGTGGCGACTCTGAAATCTGATGACGCAGTCCATTTTTGACAAAATTGCAATAAAATGGATTTTCAATAAAAGTTGCCAAATCTGGACTCTCATCTACGTTTCACATTGCACTCGTGAGACTTGAGATCAAAGAGATCTCGGGAGTCCAAACTGTTTAACGCGCGCGGGTACCCCCCGGGCATGTTACAAAGAGGCAGCAAGGGATTGGTCTACAAGGGTGAGCACCATTTCCCCATTTTTTGAGCTTATTTTGTACCATTTCTTAGCCTTTCTTAGCCTTTCTTACTTGTACATTTGAGCTCCGGCCATAACTTAAAGTAGTGTTTTTTTGAGCTCTATTTCATGTTTCATGAAGGGCCTCTCACTGTTTGAGGCCCCTATTTTGCACTTGCTTCATTATCCCTCTTGTATGCCTATTTCTTGTGTAGCATTTCAGGCTTATGTGTAATCTGTTTTGAAGCATGTTGTAAACTATAAATAGGCTTATTTTGAGCCCTTCTTCAACATTTTAGAAGGGCTCATCACTGTTTGAGTCCTCCATGTGCTACTTGCTTTGATATCCATATTTTAGCCCTATTTTTGCATGATTTATTAGCCTATTGAGCTTCTGTTTTTGGACCTTGGTCCGAACTGAAAATAGCCTTTTTTTGACCCCCTCTCCATGTTTCATTAAGGGTCTATTTCTGTTTGGAGCATCATTTGTATACTTTGTGTTGTAGCCTCTCTTTTAGGCCATATCTTGCATTGCATTTTGAGCATAGTTGTACACTGTTTTGGGCTCGGCCATCAACTGTAAAAAGTCATATTTTGGGCCCCTCTTAAACATTGTTGAAGGGCCCTTACCTGTTTGAGACCAGAATGTATCAGTTGCTTCTTTATCTCTATTTTGGCCCTTATTTTGCATAACATTTTGAGCATACTTGTATCTATTTTTGGCATTTTTGGGGGTTTTTCATAAACTGTAAAACATCATATTTTTGGCCCCTCTTCAATATTGTAGAAGGCCCCTTCTGTGTTCGGGACCAGCATCTGTGAGTTGCTTCAATATCTTGCTTTCGGGGCCATTTTTGTATGCTAGCTTAGCCCCATTTGTGCTCACTTTTTGGCCTTACTTTAAACTGTAAACATGCTTTTTTTGGGGCTGCCTTGCTTCTGTCTTTACACTTCATGTTCAAATTATGTTTGCATTGCATAGCTATAGGCCATTTCATGCGCCAAATTTCATGTTTCGGGACTCGTCCCATGCATCGGGTGTCATTTTGCCATCTTTCGGGACTGTTTTGCATATCATTTTGCCTCTGATATTTGCATGCTAGTATGCCATATTCCATGTTTCGCCATGTCTTGTTAAGAGTGGCATTCCATGCCGTAGGTTCGGTCCTCGATTTGCGTGCACACGTGCACGCATCTCGAGTTGTCTCATTTTCATCTTATGGCCTCTTATGTGAGTGTGGCTGAGGTCCACTTGTGTTAGTGTAAGTCCATATTGCATTGTGTATGCCATTTCATTTCATAGCATTGTGTATGCTAGGCTGTATGTTAGCGCATTGCGTATGCCATGTTACCTCGTGCATCGTGTATGCCATTTCATAGCATTGTGCATGTTAGGTTGTATCTTAGTTGCATTTCATGCATATCATGCATATTGCATTGTGTTCGGGATAGGAGTTAGCCTGAGCACGGGAAACGAGGTACGTTTTGTACTTCGAGTGACGGAACGTGTCTCAATTCCCAGTCATCGACACTCCGGATTATCCATGATGGAGTTAGGTTTTAGTTGAGTTTTCATGTGCATTCATTCTATATTGAGTAGTGCAATTCGATTCTTCGGCCATCATGCATCGAAATGCGTGATTGGTGGCACGAGGATCGAGGCATGCATACATCTGTGAAAATACATTGCCATGCCCCTTTGTTGCTCTCTGTTGCAGCAAAGCAAGAATCAGCAGCCTTCCGAAGCTTGGCACGCATTCCAAGAATAATCGCAAACAAAGGCTAATTGGGGCATCACAGTGGATTTCCGCGCAAAGGCAACCCGGATATGCATCATTCATCATCTGAAGAAGAGTCAAGGCAGTCCCTAGCTTGCATGCTAGTTTTAATGCTTTCCTAGTTAATTTGTTATTTAATTAGGATTCTGTATTATTTATTCATTCGGGACTGTATATTATTTATTCGGACCCTCCGAGTGAGGGCAATGTTGTAATAAGTGTGCGTGAGTGTGATGTATGTCTTCCAACCCCACGTCTTTCTTCCCTTTTATTTACCAGCTTATGATGGTTAGATTAGGGCATATTTCAATTAGCATACAGTATGATAGCATGTTTGCATTCATTCATCTGTTTTGCATGTACCGGGCTCGGCTCATCATACTAACTGCATTTGTATTTCAATTCCGAGTTGAATACTTGATAGCTGTTGCATCTCATATGCCATGTTTAGAATAGCCGAGCCTGCTATAGTTGCATTTTTGCATGCGTTGCATTTGGCATTTCTGTATAGTTAGGATCATGCATGGATTTCTAATCGGTTTCTGTTTTGGCTTGGAGTACTCGGTGAGTTTTATGCTTTAGGATCCTTGCATGCATGTGAGTGACTGCCATGAATAGCATGTTTACCATGAGGCTAACTGCTTATGTGATACAACTGCCTGAATGCCTGTGGGTGAAGGTTGGGTTAGTTGGATTGGAACAAATGCATTGACTGTGAGTTTTAAGCCCACTAGATAGTGGCAAAACCATCTTTTTAAGCCCACCTGAGGGTGGCAAAATCTGCATTTTAAGCCTATATGCGGGTAGCAAACCATCTTTCCAAAAAAATGAACATGAAATGTTTTGTTCCAATTCAGGCGACCCGGTCTATACTTGTATGCTGTGCGCATCACATAGTAAATCTAGGCTAATAACCGGAATAAGAGCACACAATGTTTTCAAAACTCAATATCATGGTTAGTAGAGGCCGATCTTTGATCGGGCGAGCGGGGGAGCTCACGAAGTGACCTTCCCCAATCGTACCCAAGTTCCCGAGCTGAGGCAACTTTGGTGATGACGGACACGTGGCCTTAGGCAACGAGTCAGGGTTTCCTAAATTTCCCAAAATAAAATATTTAGGTGGCGACTCTGTATCTGGCAAAGCAGTCCATGTTTGGCACTTCTTTACAAAAATCTGTTTTCTCAAAACGATTTGCCGGATTTGGACTCTTTGGTTCAGATTACGAACCGTGACAACAAATCGAGTCCGAGCTGTAGCGAGGTCCTCCGCGGGCCTGTCTACACCCATCTGGCTATTCTTCTTGTTAAGTCTCCCTGCTGCAATAGGGACTTCAATGGATGCTCTGTCAGTACCACAATTTTATGGGCCTGGAAGTAATGGTTCAACTTCTTTGAAGCCATTACTAAAGCCAGTGCCAATTTCTCTAAGGGTAGATACCTCGTTTCTGCGTCGGCTAGGGTTTTGCTTACATAGTAAACAACCCTTTGCTCCCATTTTTCTTCTCGGATTAGTACTACACTTATCGCATGTTCTGAAACTGCCAAGTACAGGAACAGCTCCTCCCCAGGTTCTGGATTCGAAAGAACTGGAGCTGTGGTCAGGTATTTCTTCAGATCGGCTAATGCTTCTTTGCACTTCTCTGTCCAAAGAAAGTCCGTGGCTTTCTTCACTAAGTTGAAGAAAGGTTTGCACTTGTCTGAGCTTCTGCTTATGAACCTGTTCAGGGCTGCGGCCTGTAGACACCCCATTTTTAACCGTCCTCAAGACTTGGACGTCACCATTGGAACACTCGGTGATTATCCATGTGGTGTTTGTTTTGAGTTCCCGGGGGTCCCGGCTGCGCGTCGTGCCTCAGGACCTCTCAACCGGTTTATTCTGTGCTTGGTTTTGCACCAAGACTTGTGTGTTTTCGCCTCTGAGGGTAGGGGGAGGCTTGTTAGCCATCCCTGAAGCCCACCGGCTGCCCCACACCTCCACCGGCCCCTCCTAGTGGCCACCGGCACTTATTTCTCAAAATATTTGGCCGGTCGGCACTATATACTGCCGACCGGCACTCTTTTGTGCCGGTGACTGTTTTGGCTGGTCGGTGTGACCCCTTTGCACCCCCAGGGATAGTGCATGCCAGCTGTGACAGCTGGAATGCACTATCACCACTCCCCATGCCCGGGTTTGCACCCTTTGCACCCTTGAACCCCTTAAAGCTTCTAGAAGCTTGACCCCTTGGCCAAGCTTCTTGGAGAAGCTTGGCCAGCTGTCTTAGCTTTTCCAAGAAGCCTTGACTCACTTAAACTCCTTGAATCCCTTGAACCCCCCCTCTCTTGCTTAGCCACTAAGTATTCTTGCCTATATATACATCCATTCATCTCCCTTTACAAGGGTTAGCCATTTTAGACCTAAAAAACCAGAGCTTATACATATATCTCTGATATACATCCATATATATCTATACTTCTATATCTATCATCCTTGTGTGTGTGTTTTAGGCCCAAAAAGTGTGGTTTTACCTTACTTTTGCACCATTACACACACTACTACACCTTAATCCAAGATTAGGAGGCTTGGAGGGTTGTTTTGTGTGATCTTGGACTGGTTTTGATCACTAAAAGAGGGCTGGACCTTTTGTTCTTCAAAGGATCTTCAAGGGTAAGAACATCACTTTAGATTCCCTATTTTTGCAACAACTTTCTACCCCTCTTGCTTTGTGTTTTTGGATTTGTGTTTAACATAAAAAAGACTTGTTTTTCCTTGCTTAAGAACTTTCATCAAGGTCACCTTTTGATTTGAGTGGGAGATCACTCTTTTAGGCCTTGTTTTGGTCCCTTTTGTGCCTTTACTTTGAGCATTGTTTAACTTCAGTGTTTTGGTCTTCTCACCACTGAAAACCAGTGGGTTTTCAGTGGTGAGGGAGGTGCTTTCAAGTCTCAAATAGGGGAGGGATACCCCTCTCCCCTTTGTCCCTCTTTGGCCTCCATTTTTGGCTCATGAGGTAGCATGTGTGCTTGCTTGCATTTGGCTTCATTTTAGAATTTTTTTGAGTGTTTTAGGTCATGTTTGATCTCTATCTAAGGTCGGATTTGTGGCCTCTAGCATGCCTCTCATACTTGCTTTGAAATGCTCTCTTATGCCTAAAAGCATGCCATGCATTTAGGCCATGTTCTTTGCATATTTTAGCTTGGTTCCATGAGGGTATTAGCATCATATTACCATGTATAAGGGCTGTGAGCCACTGATTTTGCCATGTTTGATGTGCTTGACATGGCTACTTTGCATTATGGCTTGTTAGCCTTGAGTATGTGATCCATGGACATGCGTTGGTTATGTTATTTAAGTGATTTGGAGTAATTTAACATGCATATTTCAGCTCTTATATCATGCTCATGTGTCTCCGTTTACCATCTTATTCATGCTTTGAATTGTTGGCCGCTTATGCTTTAAAGAGGGTCTTATGCATGCTTGTGTGTTTAGAGTTTTTGGGATGCCATGTGTGTGAGTTTTGGGTGTGTTCTTGCATACCAAAAATCTGTTTTTGCTTGTCCAATATAGGCCATGAGTGGTCATGTTTGTAGGCAATGGAATGCTCCACTTTGTGCCTTAGCCTTAGGCCTTTTGGGTTTGCATGTTTGCATGAATATTTGTCCACCTTTTTAGTCCATTTTCGCCAATGTTTTGGGGAGATTTGAGGTCTGCCCCATTATGGTCTAGTCCACCATTGCATGCTTGCCTTATGCTTGTTACATGTTTGGTTCATTAAGTGTTGTAGCATGATGACCCTATGCTTGATTTACCCTTGTTTGCATTGCATTTGCACTTTGCATGTTGCATTACATTTGGCATGATTGCATCTTAGTATTAGGTTGTATTGTGGAGCCATGTTTGCATAGCATGCATTGCATTACTTGGTTTGGGGTGTCAAGCCAAGTTGAGGGTTAGGATGAGTTCATGCCATAAGTGATGCAACTTGTCCTACCTCTTGGTCACCAAGGCCCTTGACCAACACATGATAAGGCCTTGGATTTCATTTGTATGTTGCATGCATAATACCATTAAAATGCAACCTTGGTTCCTTAGGTCATCATGCATCAACATGCATAATTGATGGTCCAAGAACCAAGGGCCATGTCTCATTGAGTCTCCAAACATGATAGGAGGCATTGGCCATGCTTACATATGCCTAAAACCCATGCCATGCACTGCTGGTCTGTTGCTGCTGTCAAACTGCCATCTGCAGGAATTTTCTGCCGACCGGCAGTAGGGAGTGCCGACCGGCACCAAAAATGTGCCGATAACTTCAGAGGCAGCCGGTGATCATTATAAGCGGCCGGTGACCATTCCATCCAGCCGGTGATGTACTGCAATACATTTAGAAGGTATCCTGGGACTTTGGAAATTATCAGAGAAGCAGGACAGTTGAAAACAGAGGCAGTGGTGCTACAGTGTGGGCTTTCCGGGCAAGTTGGATCGAGCATGCATCATTCGCGCATTCCGGGGCAGGGCTGAGGCCCCATTTCTTTTATTTATTTATTTGATTTAATTTCAATAATTAGTTTTTTTTTTTTTTTTGTAATAATTTATTCATTTATTCTTTTGGACTGTATTATTATTCGGTCCCTCCGAGTGAGGGAAAAGTTGTAATAAGTGTGTGTGAGTGGGTGTATGTCTTCCAATCCCCATTTCTTTCTTCCCTTTTATTTACCCGCTCATGTTGGTAGATTAGGGCACGCTTATTTTAGCATACCTTATGCAATGCATGCGTGCATCCATGCATTTGTTGACATGCACCGGGCTCGGAACATCATACAAACTGCATCGTATTTTCAATTTCCAAATTGAATACGTGCTACTCGCACATTTCATATGCCATGTTTAGGATAGCCGAGCCTGTCTAATTGCACTCTGTATGCGTCGCATTAGTCATCTTAACATGAGCTAGGTCATGCATGTTTGCTAACCAGTTTCTTATTTTGGCACGGAGTACGATGTAAGTATTTACGCTTTAGCATACCACATGTGTGTGAATGTCGCCATGACAGTATGCTTGCCATGCGGCTAGTTGCTTACGTGAAAAATTGCTTGAATGCCTGTGGGTGGAGGTTGGATTGCGTGAGTTGGAACAACTCATTGAAATCCGTATTTTAGCCTACTTTCGAGTAGCAAAAACCAACACATTTTTCGAGACAAAACGGATATGCAATGATTATTTCCGAATTAGGCAATCTAGTCTATACTTGTTTGCTGTGCGCATAATATAGTAATTCTAGGCTAATAACCGGAATAAGAGCATGTAATGTTTTCAAAATCAGATATCACGGTTAGTAGAGGCCGGTCTTCGGACCGGGCGAAAGGGGGTGCTCATAGCTGACCTTCCCCGATCGTACCCAAGCTCCCGAGCCAAGACATTTGGTGATGACGGACACGTGGCCTTCGGCACCGAGTCAGGGTTTCCTAAATTCCCCCATTAAAAAAATATTTAGGTGGCGACTCTGTAATCTGGCAAAGCAGTCCATGTTTGGCACTACTTTTCAAAAATCTGTTTTTCTTCAAAACGATTTGCCAGAGTTGGACTCTTTGGTTCAGATTAAGAACCGTGACAATTTGCGTCCGAACTGTAGTGAAACCCGAATGAACGGAACGGGACTTAACCCTCCCGGGGCGTTCGGGGACGTCTACAGTTTCTGGCGACTCTGCTGGGGATTTTAGAGAGCTTGACTCGAACTCGTGATATCTTGTTTGACTACACTTATGTGTTTCTTTGCATTGCATTTGCATTGGTGCGCCTAGGACACCATGTTTGCCATCTGCTATTCCTGAGCGGTTTGCCGGAGGCTTGTCTTGTCAAGGCATGACCATAAGGCTGACCGGTTGCCGGCTCTGCCAGTATGGGAACACAAACCCCGGTTTTACCAGGGCACCCTTTTCGACCATTCGACCTAGCGCATATTCGGATCCATAGTGACCATTCCAAACTAGGACAGGTTGCTTACTTGATATAGGTTGTTTGAAACCACTGCGTGCATAGTGAAACCCTAGCTCCTGACAAATAGGACAGGGAAACCCTACCCCAACATAGGGGTGTATTGGCTCTCATTTGCTTGCTATGTTCTTTTAGAGTGTATCCCTACAGGGAATGCGCATGTCAGTTTGCAAGTTTTACCCGGCCTGAGGGCACCAGTAACAGTATTTTGGGGGAATCAGGTTATCTGTGGGTACAGTATTCAGACTTGGGGGCAATGATTCAGAAATAGTGATCAGTATTGGAGGGACAGTGAATCGAGTTCAGCGTGTTATCCAACCGTGTGTTGTTTATTTTATGCCGTTATGCTGTCCGATTTTCTGTTATTTATACGCTTTATTTATCTTTTTTACTAGGTAGTTGAGCACGATTGCTTCTGACCCAGTAGATACTCCCCGAGCACTCTGGACTAGAGGTCGTCGACTCCATCGATCTGAGGATCTGGTAGACGGACAACCAGTGTACTGTTTACTACCCCCGGTTACTAAGCGGAGGTCAGTCAGACAGAGGACATTAGCACAACAGTCAGTTCAGAGGGCCTTATCTACCCCACCTGTGTTCAGTAGGGATCAGGGTTCCGTGTCACCAACAAAGAGAGAATATATACCGGTATTTCAACCAGAGCAGAATAGCATGGCTAGTTTAGAAGAGATGGTGCGCCACCTCCAAGAAAGCATGAAAATGATGCAGCAAGATGCTGTCCGACAGGCAGAATTCGCCAGGCAACAGGCCACACTGGTAAAAGAACAGGCAGAGACAATAGCCAGGCTAGAGCAGTAGACCGGAGCATCTGCTTCGCATCAAGTTCCTCCCCCGCCAGGAGTTCCTAATGTCGGGGAGACAACCAATGTTCAGACTGATACAGAACTGCCCACAGGACCACCCCCACCTCCAACCCTACCTCAAATCCAACCTCAGCTATCAAAAACGCCCACCAACCTACCGGACTCTCCCTTTGAGTTCGAGTCTGATCCCACAGCACTGAAGTTGAGCAAACTTGAAAAGTTGTTCAAAAGATCCCAAGGGGTCAAGACCATCCCCGACATTGAAGATGGGTACACCGACGCAGCTGTGACGCTGCCCGACAGGTTCAAAATGCCTCATATTGATCGATTTGATGGGTCCGGGGACCCCATGGTGCATTTAAGACTATTTTCAGATGTTCTAAGGCCGATGGGCCTCAGTAGGCTTCAGAAGTTGTCTTTGTTTGGCCGGACCTTGTCGGGTGTGGCGGCCATATGGTATGCCAAGCTAGAAGATGATGTCAAGAGGAATTGGGACGAAATGGCTGAGGCCTTCATCGCACAGTATTCGTATAATACACAGATTGAGATTACGACCCGTGATCTCGAGACGACTAGGCAAGAGCCTAAGGAGAGTTTTTCAGAGTTTGTAACCAGATGGAGGGCCAAGGCTTCGATGATGACCCTGAGGCCTACGGACAAAGACCAGAATCGGATGATTGTGCGCAATCTTTAGCCGAAATTGATGCAAAAGATGATAGTTCTCCCATTTCCTACTTTTTCTGACCTACATGAAATGGGGGTGCAGATTGAAGATGCCTTGAAGTAAGGCTTGATTGATAATGACCGGGAGCAACCCCGACGAACTTTCAACCGTGGTAGCAATGCAGGCCCAAGTGGCGCTACTACTACGAGAGCCACCGAAGTAAGCATGGTCACCGCCAACCCCCCTCCAAGAAATACGGCAGTTGCACTATTCTCCGGCGCGTCCGGAAGCAACCCACAAACAACCAAATACCCTCCCAGAAACACCAGAACCTTCGCCCCACTATATATGCCCCTATCCAAAGCTCTGGGGGTTTTGATCAAAAAAGGGCACCTGAAGCCCCTGGAGCCGCGACCCTTACCAGAAAAACTCCCTCCTACCCATAACCCGGCCAAATATTGTGCCTTTCACTAACAGCACGGTCACGACACCGATCTGTGCTTCCGGTTGCGTCATGAGATCCAAGATCTCATCGACAATGGGGTGATTTTGCCTCCCGAGAAGCCCAATGTTACTACAAATCCCCTCCCCGCACATAACCAAGCTCCACCACCCAAAAGGCTCAATTTCATCCATACTGGGACCGTGTCCTACGACCCTAGTATCTATATCACACCTACCCACCTACCTAAACCAGAGGTGTTCCTCCCTGATTGCACCGGCTTGTGCATGATGGACATCTCCATGACCCAACCCAAGCTAGCGGTGGTGACCACCAAGAACAGGAGAGAGGAAATCCCAAAGGAGAGACAGGTTGTTGAGCCAGAATCTGCAGAATCTGGGAGTTACGTTGGGAAGACATATAGTCCGAGGGACTACATTTCATCAAAAGGCCAAGATGGGCCCGGAGTAGAATTGCCAACTGGGGGAGAGTTGTGTATGATCCAAGGAAATAGCCAAGGGGAGGGAACAGATGATGTAACAGCTGTGGGGGAGGATCTTGCCGATCTCCAGTTTTACAATGACCAATACCCAGAAGACGCGGCAGTCGCATGGTTCGATTACGAGGATTCAGCAGAAGCTACAGGGTGGTTGGACGATCAGCCCGATGTGGTAGGAAAATTCCAGGCAGAGCCGAGTTCAGCAGGAATGAGACTATCAGCGACGACCGGAAGGGTCGAAGAGCAAAACACATCGCCGGAGGGCGCCGGCGTCAAGAATTTCACCCGAGATTGGAATATTTTGAGTACGGAGATGATTGAACAGACAATCATGGCAGAACAAGCAAGTTTTGAAGATTCCGAGAGAATCAGGAAAGCAAAGGCCCATGTAGGAGTTGAAATTGCTGTGTGCACAGGAAACGAGAATGCTACAGGCAGGTGGACGGGAGATGCTGCAAGCGCAAAAACAGTCATACCAGAGCCAGATAAGTGTTTGTCGGCTGCTGATGGAATGTGGTAGGAAGACGAAGATTTATGTCTTGCTCACACCGACGAAGATTGGGGGAATAACCAACCTGATAACACTTGGTACCTCGGAGAGGTTGACCACATGATGCGGAGTGGACGGTATTTCAAGCCTCCATACTTAGATCAACCGGAAGCCTCGAGAAATGATAGGGAAGCCGAGAAGCAAAAAGAGAAGCAACTTGAGGAAGAAGCTGTACTCAAACAGCTGAAAAAGATACAAGCGGACATCTCCATTTGGGGACTGCTCATGGCATCACGGGTGCATAGAGAGGCTGTTTTATCAGCCATGGACAAAGCAAAGCTTTCAATAGAAACCACGCCAGAGCAGCTAGTAGGATTGGTCTTCCCGGGAGGAAGTACCCCGATGCTGACCTTTTTCGACAAAGAACTTCCACCCGAGGGCACGAATCATAATAAACCCCTCTACATCTCCGTGGAGTGTAGAAATAAGTGGATACCGGTGGTACTTGTTGATACCGGGTCCGCCATTAATGTCTGCCCAGCGAGGACGGCATATGCGATTGGCTTGAAAACCGTGGATTTTGTACCAACAGCCCAGGTCATCCGGGCATATGACAATACAAGTAGAGAAGTAATGGGAACAGTTAAAGTTCAGACAAAGGTTGGGCCGGGGCAACACGAGATAGATTTCCATGTCCTAGAGGTCCCTGCAACCTTCAATTTGCTTTCAGGACAGCCGTGGCTGCATCAGGTGAAGGCAGTGTCATCTACTTTGCATTAAATGGTGAAATACCCCTACGGGAAGGGAGTAGCCATTGTCTTTGGGAATTCGTCAATCCACCCACCACCAGAGGTATCCACGCCTGTTCTAGAAATCGAGCATGGCATGGAAGATGTGTTCATATCAGGTTTTACCTTGGCCGAGGCTCAGGTCGTACGGAATATTATGGCTACGAATGAAGAGATATATGTCAGTGCCCAAGCAGTGTATCTCATGAACAAGCTCCAATACATCCCCGGGATGGGATTAGGGAAGAGCGGCCGCAAAGGCATTGTAGCGTTGGCCGAGGTGCCGCACAACCCCCATACCTTTGGCCTGGGATATACGCCCACCAAGGAAGATTGGGTAAGAAAAGGAAAAGAGACGGCTGCAAGAGCCAAAGCAAAACAGATGGGGAAACCTTTCGAATTGATGCATCGGCCCATCCGAGGTACCCTGAACGGACGCTTCGTCCGGGAGGGGGAGGACTTTCCATTCTGTGGTTTTCCGGAGCCATGGTGGAACGCAGAGAAGAAACGCGCGCCGGGGTTCGAAATTTTCTTTGACCTACAGTTATCTGGGGATGATGTTGTTGAAAAGCAGACAGATCCAACAGTTAAGACTAAGCATAGCAAGGAAGCAGAGTCTGCGGACACAGAGTTTGAAATGGGGGTGGCACTGGCATGTCTACTTTCAGATCCTTCGATCGACCAGTTGTGCTTGGGGGATAACTCCTCGGTGTCTATGATTAGAGGTGAAACGGCTGCGAGCCAACCAGCAGCTATTTTGGATGCATCCATCGCACCTTCCCTCATCTGGCAGTACGAGGAAGGATTTTTATCTAGCAGCACCGGGTCAGGTAGTGAGCCGGAATCTGATTCCACCAAGTCTTGTGAGTCGGAATCAGGTTCCAGCTCGTCTGAGTCTGAGTTCGGTATTCCTGGGGGTGACAACCCGGATGCCATAGTCCTGTCCAGGTCGTCTTTTTTCTTTCTCTTTTGAGTCTGTTGTAACAGAAGAATTGGACGGTTCGGAAGTATCTAATGAGAATGAGGTAACTGTGGTTCCCGAGTACTTTTCTATGCCTTTGGTTTATTGCTTAAATCAGGACTTTCAAAATTTTGATGAAAACGACGAGGACGAAATTCCTCCGGTTTTGCAACGACTAATTGAACAAGAGCAGGAGAGGTTTGTTAAACCCTTAATGGATGAAATCACTACCGTGAACATTGGTACTGAGAAGGACCCGCGGCTGGTCCAGATCGGGTCCACGTTGTCTTCGGAGGAACGCGAGCGCTTAGTCGCTTTATTAAAAGATTTCAAAGATGTTTTCGCGTGGTCCTACGAAGACATGCCTGGAATCGATCCTGAGATTGTACAGCACCGGATCCCTCTTGACCCCGAGGCTCGACCTGTCAAACAGAAGCTCAGAAGGATCCGCCCTGATTGGGCCATCAAGATCAAGGAGGAGGTCACCAAGCAGATCGACGCAGGCTTCCTGCTGGTATCCGAATACCCGACTTGGTTGGCCAACATTGTTCCAGTGCCGAAGAAGGATGGCAGAATCCGGGTATGTGTGGACTTCAGGGATTTGAACAGAGCCAGTCCGAAGGATGACTTTCCCTTGCCGCATATCGACGAGTTGGTAGATTTCACAGCGGGGCATGCTTTGCTCTCGTTTATGGATGGTTTTTCAGGATATAATCAGATAGTAATGGCACCCGAAGACCGGGAGAAGACTGCTTTTACCACCCCGTGGGGTACATATTGCTACAGAGTAATGCCATTTGGGCTGAAGAACGCTGGGGCTACATATCAACGGGCTGCAACAACAATATTACATGACATGATCCATAAAGAGGTCGAGGTGTATGTGGACGACATGATTGTCAAGTCCAAAGAAAGAGAGGGCCACTACACCGCCTTGCAAAAGTTTTTCCAAAGGATCAAGGAATTTCGGCTGCGGTTGAATCCTCAGAAGTGTACATTCGGTGTTACAGCGGGAAAAATGTTAGGATTTCTGATTACACAAAGGGGCATCGAAGTCAACCCTTCCAAAATCAAGGCCATCTTAGAAATGCCACCGCCAATGACTGAAAAGGAGGTGCGAGGCTTTCTGGGTAAAGTGCAATTCATAAGGCGGTTTATCTCTAAACTAACCTTAACTTGTGAACCACTTTTTGGTCTCCTGAAGAAAGGAAAGAAGTTCCAATGGGACGGCCGATGTCAAGCTGCATTTGAACAGATTAAAGAATATCTACAGAATCCACCCGTGTTGTCACCACCAGAGCCAGGGAAACCGTTGATACTGTACCTGTCAGTGACTGAAACTACAATGGGCTGCATGCTCGCACAAGAGTCGGAAGATAAAGTGGAAAGGGCCATTTACTATCTGAGCAAGAAGATGCTGGATTACGAGACCCGCTACACTCCGTTGGAGAAGGCTTGTTTGGCCTTGGTATGGGCTACCAGGAAGCTGCGGCACTACCTGTTAGCTCACTCTGTAATGTTGGTTTCACGACTTGATCCCATCAAATATCTTTTCGAGAAACCAGCGCTTACGGGTAGGCTAGCTCGTTGGTTGCTGTTGCTCTCCGAATTTGATCTCAAGTATGTGACGCGCAAGTCAGTAAAAGGAAGAGCGGTAGCAGAGTTCCTTGCCGACCACCCGGTTGAAGGGGATGAAGCGGTTGAGTACCTGTTCCCAGATGAAGCCATTCTGCACATCGAAGATGAAACTTGGACGATGTACTTTGACGGAGCGTCAAATCAATACGGGTATGGGATAGGGGTGTTGCTGATAGCGCCTGATGATTCCCGTATCCCTTTAGCTTCAAGCTTCGATTCAAAGTCTCGAACAATGAGGCAGAGTATGAGGCATGTATTGCCGGTCTAGAGGCTGCCCTAGAACTAGGGGCAAGGCGATTGGACGTCATTGGGGATTCGAACTTAGTTGTATCTCAAGCTAAAGGAGATTGGAAAGTAAAAGAGGAAAAGATGATAATTTACCACCAGACCTTGGATTTGTTAATTCCGCGGTTTGAAAAGTTAAGTTTCACTCACCTAGTAAGAGAGAACAACAGGTTCGCAGATTCGTTAGCAACTCTATCTTCCATGATAGACATCCCATCTGGGGTCCGGATGGTCCAGTCATTATTGACCAGAAATTTGCACCTGCCTACGAGTCAATTCTGCCATAGATGAAGTGCAAGATAACAACCCTTGGTATTACGACATATGGAACTTCTTGGAGAAGGAGGCATATCCACCAGGGGCGAATGCCAAAGACAAAAGGGCAATTAGAAGAATGGCTGTTCAGTTTATCATCTGCGGGGGTAAGTTGTACAAAAGAGGTCATCTGGGAATGCACAAGCTGTGTGTGGAAACCGAAGAGTCGAAGCGCCTGATGGAGGCCATCCATGGAGGAGAATGTGGGGCACATATGAATGGGGTGATGCTGGCACGAAAGATTCTCAGACAGGGCTACTACTGGTCTACCATGGAGGAAGATTGTATCAACTTTGTTCGGCGATGCCACAAATGCCAGATTCACGCAAACCGCATGAACATCCCGCCGTCAAAGCTGTACAACATGACGTCGCCATGGCCATTTTCAGTTTGGGGGATCGATGTGATTGGAGCTGTTACTCCGAAAGGGTCGAATGGGCATGAGTTTATCTTGGTAGCAATAGACTATTTCACGAAGTGGGTCGAGGCCCAATCTTATGCCGTGTTGAAGGCTTCGCATGTCGCAAAGTTTATCAGAAACAACATTATCTGCCGTTATGGAGTCCCGAATGAGATCATTTCGGACAATGGTTCCCACTTCAAGAAGGAGGTGATTGATCTGTTGGAGAAGTACAATGTGGCTTTTCATAAGTCATCCACATATCGGCCGCAGACCAACGGAGCAGTTGAGGCCGCCAACAAAAACATCAAACACATACTGCAGAAGATGGTGGAAACCTATCGGGACTGGCCAGAAAGGCTGCGTCTGCTCTTGGGGCTACCGAACTCGATTAGAACTTCTACCGGGGCGACTCCGTATTCCTTGGTATATGGGTGGAAGCCGTTCTACCTATAGAGATTGAGGTTCCGTTCTTACGAGTTTTGGCTGAGGTCAGAGATAGCCGAGGCAGATTGGCAGCAAGCAGATTCGAGGAACTCATGCTCTTCGATGAAAGGAGATTAAAAGCACTGTACCATGTCCAAGAATCAACGCGAATCGCCCGGGCTTTTAACAAGAAAGTCAAGTCTAGGAATTTGAAGGAGGGAGATTTTGGTACTCAAAGACAACCGAGCTTCCATCCACGACCCAAGGGGCAAGTACAGACCCATTGGACTGGTCCCTATATCATCAAGTCTATCTGGTCAGGGGAGCTGTGTTTTGATGGACCTAGATGGCCTAGAGTTCTCCCAACCGATCAACATGGACAAGTTGAAGAAATATTACCCCTGAGAGGCTCGCTAGGCCGAAAACCCGAAAGGGCGACCTAGGAAAAAATTCAGAGCACAAAAAAATTGGAAAGTATAAAAACTGAGCTCGCAAGGTTGAAAACCCGCAAAGGGCGGCCTTGGCAAAAGTTAGAGCGCAAAAGGAGAGTGAAAATACTCGAGCGAACCCAAGCCTGAACTACGTAAGGCTTGATTCCCATCATTGGGATACGTAGGCAGCTTCATTCCGAAGTTCAGCCATAAACTTTTCCCCGATCAACTTTGTCCATTTGATCATCTCGATCATCTTTGCCCATCAGCATTTATCGCAATCTCCGGTACAGTGCTATTCAGACTAGGGGCAACTTTCCGTTGCCGCACAGTGCCGCAGTACCATTCAAACAAGGGGCAACTTTCTAGTTGCTAGGATCCGGGGTCGTGCATCTCGGCGGCAGATCTCAAGCGTGTCTAGTTCTGATCCATATCGAAAATAGTTTTGAAAAGTTTTAATAAAAGTTGACTTTGTTCAAATAAATCTTTTTACAACTAAGACCATTTCTGGACCAAAACGGAAAATTTTCAGTACCACAACCTTCAATTTCATTGATTTCAAATAGAGTTCTCTTGCTCTTGCATACAATTGAAGTTGCTTTTTATTACATCATAAAGAAAACTTGAAAAGTACTAATAAAGCAATAAATCCGGGGCATGGTCAAGTCAAATGTCCCTGCGCCCCCTCCCAGAGCTAGCTGACGAAGCCTCTGATACCAAGCTGGGCCCAATCTGTGCCCTTCATTAAGCCAATCCAAGCACTCATCAGACAAAGTGCAACTGAAAGCGGGAGCGGGGGCCAGGAGTTCTCTCGTCCTCCATGCTGTGGCATACCGGGCCAGCTGTGCGCCTCGAATTGGGAATGTAACCGGGTACTCTATCCCTTCCGGCGGACAAGTCTGATTATGACCAAACTGGCGCAGGATGCAAAATGGGAAATAGAAGACACAGTGAGTCAAGCCAATCAATTGGATCCCGGGTTGACGGGTCATGCTGTAACTCATCACTGGAAGATTGAGCCAAGGGCACCACCAAGCAATGCGGTCTGCGGACAAACTGCACATCCATTCAAACCACCAACCCTCATCAAGGGCGTCAACTAGGCGTTGCCTAAAGAAGTAGCCGCGAGCTGAATATGCTGGGCAAGAGTCCACAACCTTCAGTTTGTCCATCAACCACACCTGGGGAGGGATGAAAAATGAGAGAATAAAGAATAGAGAGAAGTATGATGAGAGAAAAAGTGAGAAAAGGGTTTTTGTGAGAAAAACCGAGCCTGAGGGCCGAGTGATGTGAGCAAACATATATGTGAGATTGGGATGGGAAACATTACCTGCAGTAATAGTGGACTCCCTGCTAACCTGATCGTCTCTCGACGATAAAAGGCGTCTAAGCCCAGCAGTGTCTCAGCCAGGATCATGGCAATGCAGCTTTTGCCCTCCTTCAAGCCTTGGGCAACCTCAATCAACCGGACACTGGGCCCTCCGGAACCAGAGATAAACAGAAAATGAGATAGCAGGCATAAACAAAGGGCGTGTCGCCGAAAACCTTGCCAGTGATGGTCGCCGCGATCGCCAGTCTCGGAAAAGCGACAAACCAAGCTCGGAACATCTAATGTCCCGTCACAAATTAGAGAACGAGCATCGGGCATTGAGAGCCCACACATTTGTCCCAAGGCTTGAGCATGGCCAAAACGAAGTTGGGGCAGGATCTCCTCATCGCGCTCAGATTCCATTAGAGTTTGGAAATCTTCAAAAGTGGGACACACCTCTTGCCCGCTAAAGCTAAAGACATGTGTTACCGGGTTCCAAAACCTTGCCGCGGCATGGAGGAATGGAAAATGCAGCGGGGTACGGCGCAAAGTGAATAGTGCGTTTATGCCGAAAGCCCGGAAATTAAGCTTTTCCGAGCCGTCCAAGTTGTTAATCCAAGTCGCGAGATTTTGGGCTAGAAATGCTTCCATTTGGAGTAAATCAGTGTGGAAATGAAGAGAACCACGAAGTTGAGACCCTTTTGAAGAAGATAAGGTTGAGTGAAGGACAGATGTCAACATTCTGCTGGTACTGACAATTTAGTGCCGACCGGCCAATTATAGTGCCGACCGGCCATCTGTTTTGGCCGATGGATCAACCTTTCGGCCGATGGCCTTTATACACAGCCGGTGGGCTTTCTGCTGGGCCGGTGGTGCTCACCCTTGCTCTCTGAGCTGTTTATGCTAGGAATTTGGAAGATCCTACCACTTTTGATGCCCTCCAGTGATCAATTCTTACGAGGGCGCGCCCATTTGCTTATCGAGTTGTTGCATATTTGCTTATCGAGTTGTATCTCACTCTCTTTGAATCTTTGTAATGTTGTCAAGGTGTACTCGCATTTGGCTAGTTTGCTGAGTCACCCTGTTTTGCTTATCGAGTTGTAATTGGTTTACTACCTGATTATTACGACGTGATGCTTTGGTTTTCAAAACGGTTTCAATTTCAGTCACATTGTTGTGTGATGCCTTGCGATGCGATGCATAGAACGTGCAAATATAGCACTTTTCGAACAAACAGTTGTTTCATTTCCATCATATGTTTTGCAAAAAACACGCGCTTTTGAGAAATAAAACCTGCCTAAGGCAGTGCAATGTGCTTAAACCCCTTGTAAAAAGGAAAATAAAGCAGAAGAATAGCAAGGTAACAGAGTGCTGGGTTTGACACCGGTAACCTCCCCCTTTCGGTCATCGTACCTTTTGCGCCCTTGTTCGGGTCAATCATGGGGTCTGGCACCTTCATTATTCAAGACAATACAAGAAAATGCACTGTCAGAATGCAAGTGGAGCTTCGAGTTGACCTCGTACCACAACTCTCGTGAGCAATGCTCGGAACATGCGAAGGACGTCCCTTCCCGTATCCTTTTATATCTTGTGAATTCTCTAAATCATTTCAATTACACGGAGTTGCAGTTCGTTGCATTCCAGCATCATGTCTACCATGATCAGTTTCAAGTTCCTATATACACATTGCATTGTATGCGTGCATTGCTTTACTGATATGTGTTCAAGTCCTATATACACATTGCATTGTATGCGTGCATTGCTTTACTGATATGTGTTCAAGTTCCTCTATATACACATTGCATTGTATGCGTGCATTGCTTCACTGATATGTGTTCAAATTCCTGCCTATACACATTGCATTGTATGCGTGCATTGCTTTACTGATATGTGTTCAAGTTCCTCTATATACACATTGCATTGTATGCGTGCATTGCTTTACTGATATGTGTTCAAGTTCTCCTATATACACATTGCATTGTATGCGTGCATTGCTTTACTGATATGTGTTCAAGTTTCTTTTTACACACATTGCATTGTATGCGTGCATTGCTTTACTGATATGTGTTCAAGTTCTCTTTATATACACATTGCATTGTATGCGTGCATTGCTTTACTCACATGTGTTCAAGTTCCTATATACACATTGCATTGTATGCGTGCATTGCTTTACTGATATGTGTTCAAGTTCCTATATACACATTGCATTGTATGCGTGCATTGCTTTACTGATATGTGTTCAAGTTCCTATATACACATTGCATTGTATGCGTGCATTGCTTTACTGATATGTGTTCAAGTTCCTATATACACATTGCATTGTATGTGTGCCTTGCTTTACTGATATGTGTTCAAATTCCTTTTTATACACATTGCATTGTATGCGTGCATTGCTTTACTCACATGTGTTCAATTCTACTATCTTGCTGTACACATTGCATGCATTGTCACGCACTTTACACTGCATTGTTATGCATATTGCTACCGATGTTGTATCTGTCAAGTTTGCTTTCTTTGCAGGCACGATATTGTATGTACGGCTCATTCGAGGCCGGTGCAACCGGACGGGCCGCGCAGGTATTTTATCTCCCGAGTGAGACGTATTGAGAATTCCATAATTCTCTTACATCCTTTCTGCATTGTGTGTAGTTTGGTATGCTAGCTTATAACTGTCGCATGTGTGCTTCATTACAGCTTCCTTTGCATGATCATAAGTTATGTTCGGCTTCTTGCATTTTCAGTTGCATTTTGCCCCTGCCTTCGGGCGCATACCTTGTTTGTCTTGTAGTTTGTCTAAGTCTTCGGCCTTGTCAAAAATGGTCGTCTCTGGGCTTTGACATTCACTCCCGGTCATTGTTATGACTTCCGAGTTCTGTCAAAGAGGGGCAACTGTAGACACCCCATTTTGACCGTCCTCAAGACTTGGACGTCACCATTGGAACACTCGGTGATTATCCATGTGGTGTTTGTTTTGAGTTCCCGGGGGTCCCGGCTGCGCGTCGTGCCTCAGGACCTCTCAACCGGTTTATTCTGTGCTTGGTTTTGCACCAAGACTTGTGTGTTTTCGCCTCTGAGGGTAGGGGGAGGCTTGTTAGCCATCCCTGAAGCCCACCGGCTGCCCCACACCTCCACCGGCCCCTCCTAGTGGCCACCGGCACTTATTTCTCAAAATATTTGGCCGGTCGGCACTATATACTGCCGACCGGCACTCTTTTGTGCCGGTGACTGTTTTGGCTGGTCGGTGTGACCCCTTTGCACCCCCAGGGATAGTGCATGCCAGCTGTGACAGCTGGAATGCACTATCACCACTCCCCATGCCCGGGTTTGCACCCTTTGCACCCTTGAACCCCTTAAAGCTTCTAGAAGCTTGACCCCTTGGCCAAGCTTCTTGGAGAAGCTTGGCCAGCTGTCTTAGCTTCTCCAAGAAGCCTTGACTCACTTAAACTCCTTGAATCCCTTGAACCCCCCCTCTCTTGCTTAGCCACTAAGTATTCTTGCCTATATATACATCCATTCATCTCCTTTACAAGGGTTAGCCATTTTAGACCTAAAAAACCAGAGCTTATACATATATCTCTGATATACATCCATATATATCTATACTTCTATATCTATCATCCTTGTGTGTGTGTTTTAGGCCCAAAAGTGTGGTTTTACCTTACTTTTGCACCATTACACACACTACTACACCTTAATCCGAGATTAGGAGGCTTGGAGGGTTGTTTTGTGTGATCTTGGACTGGTTTTGATCACTAAAAGAGGGCTGGACCTTTTGTTCTTCAAAGGATCTTCAAGGGTAAGAACATCACTTTAGATTCCCCATTTTTGCAACAACTTTCTACCCCTCTTGCTTTGTGTTTTTGGATTTGTGTTTAACATAAAAAAGACTCGTTTTTCCTTGCTTAAGAACTTTCATCAAGGTCACCTTTTGATTTAAGTGGGAGATCACTCTTTTAGGCCTTGTTTTGGTCCCTTTTGTGCCTTTACTTTGAGCATTGTTTAACTTCAGTGTTTTGGTCTTCTCACCACTGAAAACCAGTGGGTTTTCAGTGGTGAGGGAGGTGCTTTCAAGTCTCAAATAGGGGAGGGATACCCCTCTTCCCTTTGTCCCTTTTTGGCCTCCATTTTTGGCTCATGAGGTAGCATGTGTGCTTGCTTGCATTTGGCTTCATTTCAGAATTTTTTTGAGTGTTTTAGGTCATGTTTGATCTCTATCTAAGGTCGGATTTGTGGCCTCTAGCATGCCTCTCATACTTGCTTTGAAATGCTCTCTCATGCCTAAAAGCATGCCATGCATTTAGGCCATGTTCTTTGCATATTTTAGCTTGGTTCCATGAGGGTATTAGCATCATATTACCATGTATAAGGGCTGTGAGCCACTGATTTTGCCATGTTTGATGTGCTTGACATGGCTACTTTGCATTATGGCTTGTTAGCCTTGAGTATGTGATCCATGGACATGCGTTGGTTATGTTATTTAAGTGATTTGGAGTCATTTAACATGCATATTTCAGCTCTTATATCATGCTCATGTGTCTCCGTTTACCATCTTATTCATGCTTTGAATTGTTGGCTGCTTATGCTTTAAAGAGGGTCTTATGCATGCTTGTGTGTTTAGAGTTTTTGGGATGCCATGTGTGTGAGTTTTGGGTGTGTTCTTGCATACCAAAAATCTGTTTTTGCTTGTCCAATATAGGCCATGAGTGGTCATGTTTGTAGGCAATGGAATGCTCCACTTTGTGCCTTAGCCTTAGGCCTTTTGGGTTTGCATGTTTGCATGAATATTTGTCCACCTTTTTAGTCCATTTTCGCCACTGTTTTGGGGAGATTTGAGGTCTGCCCCATTATGGTCTAGTCCACCATTGCATGCTTGCCTTATGCTTGTTACATGTTTGGTTCATTAAGTGTTGTAGCATGATGACCCTATGCTTGATTTACCCTTGTTTGCATTGCATTTGCACTTTGCATGTTGCATTACATTTGGCATGATTGCATCTTAGTATTAGGTTGTATTGTGGAGCCATGTTTGCATAGCATGCATTGCATACTTGGTTTGGGGTGTCAAGCCAAGTTGAGGGTTAGGATGGTTCATACCATAAGTGATGCAACTTGTCCTACCTCTTGGTCACCAAGGCCCTTGACCAACACATGATAAGCCTTGGATTTCATTTGTATGTTGCATGCATAATACCATTAAAATGCAACCTTGGTTCCTTAGGTCATCATGCATCAACATGCATAATTGATGGTCCAAGAACCAAGGGCCATGTCTCCTTGAGTCTCCAAACATGATAGGAGGCATTGGCCATGCTTACATATGCCTAAAACCCATGCCATGCACTGCTGGTCTGTTACTGCTGTCAAACTGCCATCTGCAGGAATTTTCTGCCGACCGGCAGTAGGGAGTGCCGACCGGCACCAAAAATGTGCCGATAACTTCAGAGGCAGCCGGTGATCATTATAAGCGGCCGGTGACCATTCCATCCAGCCGGTGATGTACTGCAATACATTTAGAAGGTATCCTGGGACTTTGGAAATTATCAGAGAAGCAGGACAGTTGAAAACAGAGGCAGTGGTGCTACGGTGTGGGCTTTCCGGGCAAGTTGGATCGAGCATGCATCATTCGCGCATTCCGGGGCAGGGCTGAGGCCCCATTTCTTTTATTTATTTATTTGATTTAATTTCAATAATTAGTTTTTTTTTTTTTTTTTTGTAATAATTTATTCATTTATTCTTTTGGACTGTATTATTATTCGGTCCCTCCGAGTGAGGGCAAAGTTGTAATAAGTGTGTGTGAGTGGGTGTATGTCTTCTAATCCCCATTTCTTTCTTCCCTTTTATTTACCCGCTCATGTTGGTAGATTAGGGCACGCTTATTTTAGCATACCTTATGCAATGCATGCGTGCATCCATGCATTTGTTGACATGCACCGGGCTCGGAACATCATACAAACTGCATCGTACTTTCAATTTCCAAATTGAATACGTGCTACTCGCGCATTTCATATGCCATGTTTAGGATAGCCGAGCCTGTCTAATTGCACTCTGTATGCGTCACATTAGTCATCTTAACATGAGCTAGGTCATGCATGTTTGCTAACCAGTTTCTTGTTTTGGCACGGAGTACGATGTAAGTATTTACGCTTTAGCATACCACATGTGTGTGAATGTCGCCATGACAGTATGCTTGCCATGCGGCTAGTTGCTTACGTGATAAATGCTGAATGCCTGTTGGGTGGAGGTTGGATTGCGTGAGTTGGAACAACTCATTGAAATCTGTATTTTACCTACTTTCGAGTAGCAAAAACCAACACGTTTTTCGAGACAAAACGGATATGCAATGATTATTTCCGAATTAGGCAATCTAGTCTATACTTGTTTGCTGTGCGCATGAACATAGTAATTCTAGGCTAATAACCGGAATAAGAGCATGTAATGTTTTCAAAATCAGATTATCACAGTTAGTAGAGGCCGGTCTTCGGACCGGGCGAAAGGGGGTGCTCATAGCTGACCTTCCCCGATCGTACCCAAGCTCCGAGCCAAGACATTTGGTGATGACGGACACGTGGCCTTCGGCACCGAGTCAGGGTTTCCTAAATTCCCCCATTAAAAAAATATTTAGGTGGCGACTCTGTAATCTGGCAAAGCAGTCCACGTTTGGCACTACTTTTCAAAAATCTATTTTTCTTCAAAACGATTTGCCAGAGTTGGACTCTTTGGTTCAGATTAAGAACCGTGACAATTTGCGTCTGAACTGTAGTGAAACCCGAATGAACGGAACGGGACTTAACCCTCCCGGGGCGTTCGGGGACGTCTACACGGCCTTTCCAGTTAGCATCTGCACCTGTTTTGCCGATGTCGGGCTCTTCAACTCTAGGAAGGCCTTGATCTGATCTGGGCTGGCCTCAATGCCCCTTCTGGTCACCAGATATCCTAAAAACTTACCAGATCCAACTCCAAATGCACACTTCGATGCATTGAGTCGGAGCCGATATGTTTTAAGGATTTCAAAGACTGCTTTTAGATCGGCGAGATGACCCTCAGGCTCCTTGGTCTTAACGACCATGTCGTCGATGTAGACTTCTACTGTTCAGCCAATCAGGTGTTTGAACATCTTGGTTACCAATCTTTGGTAAGTGGCTCCTGCGTTTTTCAACCCAAAGGGCATCACTCTGTAGCAGTATAGCCCTTTGGAAGTGATAAACGCAGTCTTCTCTTCATCCGCAGGGTCCATAGCTATATGGTGATACCCCCTGTAGGCATCTAGGAAGCTCATTCTTCCATGCCCTGAAGTGGCATCTACTAGCTGGTCAATCTTGGGTAGAGGAAAGCTGTCTTTGGGACATGCTTTATTGAGGCTGGTAAAGTCTACGCAGACCCTCCATTTACCAGTCTTCTTCTTTACCACCACTGTATTGGATAGCCATGTCGGGTAGTGAACTTCTCTAATGGCCCTTAGAAGTCTGTCTACTTCTTCCTCTAGCATCGACGTGCATCAATGTCGGTCTTCTGGCTCGTTGAAATTACAGGTTTGACCGACCTGTCAACATTCAATTTGTGGCAAGTGACCTCAGGGTCAATGCCAGGCATTTCGTAAGGTGTCCAAGCAAACACCTCAATATTTGCTCTCAAAAAGCTTCCAACTCTTTTTCCTCTTCTTCGGCTAAGCCCGAGCCGAGAAGAAAGAAGCGTTCTTCATCCTCGCTGGACGAGGATTTTCTTCAGTGCCTCTTCGATCTTCTCGCTGGCTCCTTGCCGACGTCTTCTAGGACTCTCCATCTCTTCATCTTTAATTTCTGCCTTTTCTGGCTCTCGTATGCTACAGGTAGATTTCATTGCTGCCATGGAGCAATTCTTCGCCGTAGTTGATCGCCTCTGACTTCCTCTATCCCATGTTCTGTTGGAAATCACAATAGTTTGATGCAATGTTGAGGAACTGCCCCCATCGCAACCATGGCCTTCCCAAGATGATGTTTAAGGGGAGGGTGTGTCGATGATGGTGAATTCTGTCTTGATCTTCTTGGTGCTAGCCTGCACCTCCAAGCTTACTGCTCCCAGTGGCCATGTCGGCGTTCCATTGAACCCAACCATTGGGCCATTGGATTGTTCCTATCATCTGGGGAAGGCCGAGCTCCTTGTAACATCGGATGTACATGATGTCACAAGAGCTGCCTTGGTCAATCAGGATGCGTTTCACTTGGCACTCCCCAACCTGGAGGGATACTACCAAGGCATCATTATACGGATGCTGGACCATCTTTAGGTCGGCTTCAGTAAAGGTCATCATTGGTCCCTGGTACTCTTCTGCCCGATGTCTCTTCTCCCCGACTTGGTAGACATGTTACAGGTGTTTTACCTTCTGGGTCTCTCCCCTGATTTCGTTCTCGTTGACCTTCGAGTGAATCACATTGACTACCCGAGTTCCTCCTGCCTGAGGTTGCTGTACTGGGGGAGGCGGAGCTGCTGGCGCCTGGAGCAATCTTGCCCATTCTTCTCTTGTCCTGGCCTCATCGACAAGGTCTCTCAGATGTCCTTGTCTCACCAGGTCTTCCAAGTGTGTTTTCAGGGCTCTACAACCCTGAGTTGTATGCCCGTCTTCAATGTGGTAGGTACAATGCCTGCCAATGTTTCTTCCCATGAACTCTCCTGGAGTCCTCTCTGGTGCTCTGAAATAGGGTTGATTCCGAATTTGTTCCAGGACTTTGTGAATTGGGATTCGGAACACAATTGTTACTGCCTGTGCAGCCCTTAGTTCTGCTTCTTGCTTGCTCGATCCGTTGTTACCTCGGCCTCGCTTCGGCGAGCCGTTTCCTTTCTCTTGCTTTATCTTCTTGGTCCCCGATGTGTCTTCCTCGGCTCTGGCATACTTCTCGATTCTCGCCATGAGCTCTTCCATGCTTTTTGGCAAAGTCTTTGCCAAAGACTTCCGTAGTGGGCAGTTGTCTTTTAGGCTGTTCTTGAAAGACACGACCGCCACCTCTTGGTTACATTCTGGTATTCGGTTGAACACCTCATAGTATCTTTTTGCATAGGCCCTAAGGCCCTAATCCTTGCTGATCTTCAGAGCCATCAATGCGTCCACCCTTAATGGTTGCAGCTTGTTTGTCACGAACCTCGCCACAAACATCTCGGCCAGGCCTTCCCGAGTCTTCACGCTTCCCTTTGGTAGTTTGTGGAACCAATCTAATGCAATCTCCCCGAAGGATGAGGGGAACACTTTGCAGAGCAACGGCTCGTTCCCACTATACAATGCCATTGAGTTCAAATATAATCCGACGTGGAAGTTGGGGTCTGACTTACCATCGTATATTTGAAACCTCGGCATACTGAATCTTTTCGGCGCCTCAAACCTGTCCAATTCCACCGAGAATGGTGTCCTCGGCTTATCTGGGGAGGTTACCTCAGCTTCGGCATTCTGTTGCTTCCTCTTGAGGTAATCTCTTAAGTTCTCTTTTGTCCTCCCAGGAGCTCGGCTATCTCCTGCTTTCAGTCTTTTTGGTGCACTACTTTCAGCTTCGTGGTGAGTCCTTTTCGACCCTTCTCCATGAGTTGTGTCGAAGCACAGCGCCTGCCCCTGAACATGCCGATGTCCTTTGAGGTCTGCCTCCTTTATGTGATGCGTCCTCCGTGATTCTTCTTTTCTTGACTCCTTTCATCCGACCTCCCTGGAAGGTCGGTGAGAGTGTCTTTCGCTCCTGTTGTGCTGAAGGGCTACGGGGATTGTTTTCTGCCCTCCCTTCTGGGCATTGGCCGCTGGAATCGGCATGTCCTGCAGCGGGAATGGTGGCTGCATGACGTTATTTTGCATCATGAAATTGACGACCGACTGTAGGTCTGCCAATTTGTTTGCCATCTCTTTTACCTCTTCGTCCCTCCGCAGGCATCTATCCTTTCATACCTGGAGGTCGTCTTCGTTGTAGTAGCCACTTCGATCTGGTTTCTTTGGTGCGTCGCCAGTCTGGCTGACGTCTTTCACTCTATTATTCTGGTCATGAGTTTCTACGTTGCATTCGTCTCCTGTGATATCAAGGTCAATAGGTCTCCCACTCCCAGCAGGAGTGTCGTCCCCAATCTTTTCCTTCTGTCCGTTGCTGGCCATCTATTCTCCTATCTTTCCCACAGACGGCGCCAAATTGTGTGGGTGAAAATCTGACCACACTACCAACTTAGTATTCAGTTGGAGAGCACTGGCAGAATAGATGACACATGTCTAACCTGCAACAGAAAGAGAAGATTCCGGCGGTGGTTCGTCCACCCGGGGGCACTCCGACGATCAAGTCAGTATATCTCTCACAGATAATCAATAGTGTAAACTCACTATTCAGAATATAAATTGCGTACCTTAGACCCATGGGGGTGCCTCTCTTTTATAGTTAACTCAATCTTAGTCCCGATAGAAGCCTGACTTCTATGGACTCCCATTCAGTGCTTACTTTGGACTCCTCAAGAGATAAGGATAGATTCCCTAAGAACATTATCCTTATCCATCTTGAAGTCTTTCCTCATTCTAGGACTCTTGTCCCTTATCCGCTTATCTCGGATTCCGATATCTTCGGAGATAACCTCGGCCACGCCGAGATCTCGGCGTTATGACCAGGACACGTGGCACCTCGGCTGATACATCGGCGTCACCTTGCCACGTGTTGGTACTCAAAAATATATCCCCACAATAAAGATGAGAATAATAAATTAATATTTAATCCGAATGAGAAATAAAAAATATGAAGCAATATAAACGAGACTAATAAAATAAATTAAGCGAAAGGAAGAGACAGCAAACACATATTTTATAGTGGTTTGGCTCAAACCAAGCCTATATTCGCTCATCAGGATCCTCCTTGAAATTTCTTCACTATTCGTCAAATAGTAGTTACACTCCTAGCTTCACAGGTGCTAATGAACCTTAACAATCGATCAACCCCGATCACTCCAACCAACTAGTTTTGAATTCGGTGTTAGTCACACTTAACGCAAGGAATTTTATCAAAAAATCACTCACAAAAATATTATTGTTTTTACAAGAATATAAGAATAAGGATATCAAACCTTTTTACAATAAACACTCAATTCCTCAATAAACTCTCTCAAAAAGAATCATAACTCAACAAAAACACACCACACAATATTTTGAGAACTCTTGAATATCACAAATTTTTTCTCCACTTCAATTGTTTTTTTTCTTCTCTCCACAGTGCTGTTTTTATAGTAAAATAAGATATGACCGGTGGGTAATTTCATGCTTGCTCCTTTATTTTTCTTCTTTTTCCTTTGTTTTCAAACGGCTGGCTCCATTATGACAAGCAAGAAATCTGCACAATTCAATAATTAGAGCAAAGGAAAAAATAATAACAAAATGGAAAGGATTTTAATGGGGCACCCCACACATGCTGTGTCTCCCTTTTCCTTTTATATTAAATTTGATTAAATTATATATAATTAAAATATTTAAAAGATGCATAATAAATTTAATTATTTGAAAAACTGGTGCAACATATGTCAAAATAATAAAATTTATTTTATATTTTGTGTCAAATTATTGTAAAATATGTTGGCAAGAGTGGGGTGCAAACCACTTATGGTGGTTCACAAAAACAAATACAAGAGATGATTGATAATCTGAAAAACAGATTTATTTCACTCAAATATTTAGAATACACTGAGGAGAGAAAAACACACACTTTTACTCTCTAACTCTCTTCTTTCTCCCACACTTTGAATTCTCAAAATACAATAGCTATATATATATATATATATAAAACTAACAATGTGAAAAACATTAAATGCAAATATAGCTGAGGCTATGAATTTCAAATAGTTGCAACCACTTTTGACAAACTTGATTGTAGCCTCTATTCTTAGGCCGGTGGAAATTGTTTTATTTTATTATTATAGTGAAGTAAGATTACTTCACAACATCCCCCCTTAATCTTGATTCTCCATGCTAGTTCGTCCCAAGCATCAACTTCATTCTGTTAAACAGATCATTTTTCAATGGCTTCGTGAAAATATCTGCAAACTGATCTTGAGATTTGCAAGGAAATAATTCCACCTCTTTATTTTTCACATGCTTTCAGATGAAATGATAGTGGGTGTCAATATGCTTACTTCTTTCATGATAAACTAGGCTCTTTGCTAATGCAATTGCTGAGCGATTATCAACATAGATCTCAGTAGGATTTTCTTGTGGAAATCCTAAATGCTTCAGCACATTTCTTAACCAAATTGCATGGCACACAACTGAGTTGGCTGCAACATACTCAGCTTCGCAAGTTGACAGTGTCACAATAGCTTGCTTCTTGGACGACCAAGTGAACACTGTATTTTCCATAAAGAAAGCAAAACCAGTAGTACTCTTCCGCTCATCTAAGTCACGTCCCCAGTCACTATCTGAATAGCCAACAAGACTGAAATTATCAATTGGTTTATAGAATAAACCATCATCGACTGTACCTTTGATGTAGCGAAGAATCATCTTTGCTGCATACAGGTGTGACTGATCTAGTGTTTCTATATATCTGCTAATCAGTCCTACTCCATAGAGTATGTTTGGTCAAGTGCAAGTAAGATAGCGAAGACTTCCAACTAAGCTCTTGAAATAAGTTAGATCCACATCACCTGCCTTTGTACATTTTTTGAGCTCCACTCCACTGTCTACAAGAGTGTTCACTGGATTGCAATTTTTCATTCCATATCTCTTGAGAATCTCCTTAGCATAGCCACTTTGGGAAATAAAAATTCCATCTTTTCTTTGTACCACTTCAATGCCGAGAAAATAAGCCAGCAATCCAATAGCTGTCATTTCAAATTCTTGGACCATGCTTCTTTTAAAGTCTTTGAACATGGTTGGATTGTTTCCGGTGGAAATTAGATCGTCAACATAAAGACAAGCAAGCAACATACTTCCATCAGCTTCCTTCTTCAAATATAGTGCGTGCTCATGTGGGCATTTTTCAAAACCATTGTCATAAAAATACTAATCAATTCTAGTATTTCATGTATGCAAAGCTTGCTTCAATCCATAAAGTGCTTTCTTCAATTTGTACACTTTGTCTTCATGCCCATTCTGAACATACCCCAAAGGTTGTTCAATATAGATTTCTTCCTCAAGGAAACCATTAAGAAATGCAGATTTCACATCACGTTGATAGATCTACCACTTGTGCTGGGCAGCCAAAGAAATCATTGGCCTGATAGTCTCCGACCGGGCAACTGGAGCAAACACCTCTCCATAATCAATTTTAGCTTTCTGCTTGTAACATTTTGCCACTAATCTTGCCTTGTAACGTTGCACTTCGCCTTGTGCATTCCTCTTTGTCTTGTATACCCATTTCACTCCAGTGGGTTTATGCCCCTTCGGTAGACTCGTAAGCTTTCATGTGTCATTTTTCTCAATGGCATGAATTTCTTCATCCATTGCTTTCTTCCATTTATCTTCTTGGATGGCTTTTGAGAAAGTAAGCGGATCACTATCTGCGAGTAAGCAGAACAAATTCAAATCTACTTCTTCTGTAGCTTCATATATCTCTTGCAAATTTCTCATTGGTCTTGGTTGCTTGAAAAAACTATCATCTGATGATGCTGTTGATGATGATGATGATGCAGCACTTCTATGAGAAATTGGCGATCTAGGTGCAGGTATTTTATGTGGAGGAGTTTATGGCTCATCTTGAACTTCTCTTGTGATTTCAACCTTTGCTTTTGATGTTTCATCTTCAAGCATGAGTTTTGCATCTTTAACAACTTCATCTTGATTCCAGTTCCAAGCTTCTTCTTCTTCAAATATCACATCTCTACTCATGATCACCTTTCCGGTAATGGGATTATATAACTTCTATCCCATTGTTCTGTCTCCATATCCGACAAGGATACATTTTTCTCCCTTATCATCAAGCTTGGTTCTTCTTGCTTCCGGAATCTTGGTGTATGCAACACACCCAAATATTCTGAGATGGTTGACACTTGGCTTATGTGAACTCCAAGCTTCTTTTGGAGTCATAGAGTGAAGGCTCCTAGTTGGGCATCTATTTAGTAGATACACAGCACAGGACACGACTTCAGCCCAAAATTGCTTGGGCAATCCCTTTCCTTTCAACATGCTTCTTGCCATATCTAAGATTGTGCGATTCTTCCTTTCAGTAACACGATTCAGTTGTGGCATCTAGGATGGTGTTGTTTGATGCTTGATTCCACGCTCTTTGCAATAAATCTCGAAAGCATCTGATGTATATTCTCCACCTTAATCTGACCGCAATGTCTTGATGTAGTAGTCGCTTTGCTTTTCTACAAAAGCTTTGAATTCTTTGAAGATACTGAACACCTTCGACTTTCTTTTAAGAAAATACACCCATGTCTTCTGGCTATAATCATCAATGAAGGTGAGAAAATATCTATTCTATCCATTTGACATTAGTTTCAATAGACCACACACATCAGTGTGCACGAGCTCTAGTGGTTTTGTTGCTCTCCACTTCACTTCTTTGGCAAAGCTAGTTCTGTGATGCTTGACAAGAATGCAACTTTCACAGACTTTATTACTATGAGCAATATGAGGGAGCCCTTTCACCATATCCTTACTTGACAACAGCTTCAAGCTTCCAAAGTTGAGTTGTCCAAACCTCAAATACCATAGCCAGTCTTTGTCTTTGATGATGGCACTTAAACATTTCGCAGCATCATGTTGAATGTTCAGTGAAAACATCCTATTGTTGGACATTCTCACCCGAGCGATCAAATTACCATGATTGTCTTTGATGGTAAGATGACAATCTTTCATGCTGATGTCATATCCTTTCTCTAGGAGTTGTCCCATACTCAAAATGTTTTTTTCATGACAGGAACATAATAAACATTGGAGATGTAATCATGATCTCCATTCTTGAGATTGATCAGAATATTGCATCTTCATTTCACTAGAGACTTTGAAGAATCACCAAATAAGACTTGTGCTTGTACGGTCTCGTCAAGCTCAACGAACAACTCTCTTTTACTACACATGTGATTACTGGCTCCCGAATCTAGATATCAAACAATTTTTTGGTTTTCAGTATCTCCATGGTGGACAAACAGGACTGTAGGTCCGACTTTCTTTGTTTCTTACTCGACAAAATTTACTTGCTCTCTAGCTTCTGTTGTTGCTCTACTCCGGCATTCATTGCTGTAATGCCCGAACTTGTGACACTGGTAGCACTGAACATTGCTTTTGTCAAATCCTGGTCGGTTGTTGTAACCACCTCCTCTTCCTCTTGCTTTTCCTCTTGGAGCAAAGTGTGGTTGACTTCTTCCTCCTTTGGCTGGACCTCTTCCGCCTCTTCCTCGAAAACCAGAACTTCGGTTATTATAACCACGGCCTCTTTCTCGACTTCTTTGTGATGTTCCCCATTGCTTGTTTCTATCATCTCTGAAAAACAGCTTTGATTGAAGAGCTTGCTCTAGAGAACTTGAGGGAGTCTTCTTGTTGATCATTTGTTCATGAATCTCAAGTGTGCCCATCAACTCATCGGTGGTCATGGCACTAAGATCCTTGGACTCTTCTATTGCTACAACCACATGCTCAAACTTGGGACTGAGTGATCCAAGAATCTTCTCTATCACTTGAAGAGATTCCATCTTCTCTCCATATCTTCTCATCTGATTAACAATGGTCAATGCTCTGTTGAAGTATTCAGAAATTGACTCATTCTCATTCATGTGCAGCATCTCGAATTCGCTACATAACACCTGGAGTCAAACTATGATCGTCTTCTTAATTCCACGGTGTGAATTACGAAAAATACTCCATGCCTCTTTAAAGGTTGCTACTGCTGAAATCTTCTCAAAGCTTGACTCATCAATGCCTTGATAAAGTAGATACAAGGCCTTTTTATCTCTCTTCCTTGAATCTTTTAACGCCGTCTTCTGAGCTTCATTTAAATTTCCTTCATCTTCGAGAGTAGCTGGCTCATCATATCCTCGATCAACTAACTCCCAACAATCTTGTGAGGCTAGTAAGACTTGCATTTGAATACTCCAATTTTCATAGTTCTCCTTGTTGAGTTTTGGAAACTGGGGCTGAAAGAAGTTGTTTGTGTTGGCCATTGGTTGACTTTAAAAATCTGTAAATTTTTAGGATGTAATTTGCAAATTCTGATGGTACAGATGTGTCCGGAATACTCCAAATAGTTGGAAAGCACTATTGGATCACCAAAAACAGACTTCAAATGGCTTAGATCTAACAAAAATAATTGAACGGCTCAGATCGGCGGAATTTGGGACTTCTGGGAAGCACTAGATAATTTTCTGGATCAAATGACGTCAGCGGCGTGGCTCGGCTTGGTTGCTCGGCTCGGCTCTAATTGTTTGTCAAAAAGAAATTATTTTGAGTTGCTGCAGTCGAGTTTCGAACAACATTCGCCCGTATGTTTAGAAGTGAGGCTTAACCACTTTGCTAAACAACTTGGTTTGGTCTTAAGTCTCAAGTTATATTATTTAACTTGATCCTTTTTCACTCTGTCTCCGTCGTCTTCTTCCTCTGGTTCGTGCGTGCGGCACGTAATGACTGTTTTGGCGCATGAGAAGGGCGTCAAATGGCACGTGTAGAGCGTGCTACCTCCTCCGGACTCGGTTTGCGATGCGGGTTTTTGCAGTGTGATCGTCTTGATGAGACCAACACACTGGTGTGATCAAAAATGAATTTCAACAACTTTAATTTCTGAGCAAGTTTTGAAACGATGCTCTGTTCTTGAAAATTTTTGCAGAAGGTCTACAAATTCAAGTTACCTTCGGCTCTGATACCATTGTTGGTGAGAGTGGGGTGCAAACCACTTATGGTGGTTCACAAAAACAAATACAAGAGAGGATTGATAATCTGAAAAATAGATTTATTTCACTCAAGTATGTAGAATACACTGAGGAAAGAAAAACACACACTTTTACTCTCTAACTCTCTTCTTTCTCCCACACTCTGAATTCTCAAAATACAATAGCTATATATATATATAAAACTAACAATGTGAAAAATATTAAATGCAAATACAGCTGAGGCTATGAATTTCAAACAGTTGCAACCACTTTTGACAAACTTGATTGCAGCCTCTATTCTTAGGCCGGTAGAAATTGTTTTATTTTATTATTATAGTGAAGCAAGATTACTTCACAACAAAATATATATATTAAAAAATCACAATTTATCTCATAATATTTTAGATATCATTAAAATCAAATCAAATGATTAATACTTTTTTTGAGAGAATTATACATTTTCTAAAATGAAAGTTATGATTTTTGTGATGAAAGTTATGAATTTTAAAATTATAATGTGCACCTAAAAATCATGTATAACTAAAAAGAGCTGGCTCCTCTCCAGTCCGTTATCAGACTAAACGGTTTTGTTTAACTATTGTGGGCCCTAATTTGAGCCCATCTCGATGATCTAAACCGTTCAAAATGTAGAACTCAGTGAGTACGTCATTCTTGCAAAAAATCATATTGATCGGATATCAATATACATTTCATTATATTAGATTTCCGTCAACAACAAGTGTAATTTTTAAAATAAATTGTTATAGAAATGTGATTTGATTAAGTGATTATCGATATCCATTCACCGTGATTTTTTTGCAAGAATGATGTATTCGACGGACTCTACACATTAAACGGTTTAAATTATCAAGATGAGTCCAAATTAAGACCCAAAATAACCCAACGGTATTGGACTGGAGAGGAGCCACATCCTAATTAAAATTATACTTTTTATGAGAGAAGTTATACATTTTGTGAGAAAAATAAATTATATTTTCTATAGAAAAATTAATACATTTTATGGGAAAAAAAAATATGCTTTTTGCATAAAGTGCATATGTTTGCCCATCACATTCTCCAAATCTACTTTTCTTTGTTTTCTTTAAGGTAGAAGAAGTGACACGGACATTGGGGGTGTTTGTTTGGACTTTTTTAAGCTAACTTATAACTTTTAGCTTTAGAAAAGTTATTTTGGACTGTTTGGTTAAACTTATTTCAAACAGCTTCTGATTCTAATAGCTTATTTTAATTAAAAAAAACCTGATTCTGAGAAGCTGCTCACCCCTTGTTTCTGATTATCAATTTCTGCTGCAGACATATTAATTTATGGTTATATTTTTAGATTTTTTTATTTTTTATTTTTTATTTTTTAGAAATAGAAAAAGACCCAAATGGATTATAAATTATTGTTATTATTTTTTATGAGAAATGTAGACAAATAGTGAATAACAAAAAATAAAAGTTAATTTAAAAAGTTACTTCACAACTTATTTAACAAACACTACTTAACAACTTAAATCTATAATCCAACAGTTACACCAAACAGATTAATAGGTTTTGATTAAAGTGATAATATATAATTTGTTAAGCTATAATTTATAATCTGTTTTAACAGTTACACCAAACAGGGCCATTATTATGAAAGAATGGACAAAGACAAAGGAAAATTAAAATTAGAACAATCTAATGAAGAAAAATCGAGTATATTATAGAACAGTAGTGTTACTAACCAAATTTGTCGAGGTGAACCAATGTTATACGTCACTTTGATTAAGTTACTTTCATTTAATCTCATTTGTAGAATAGAAATTTAAATTTTATTATACTTATGACCTTATATTTTATTTTTATAATTATTTTAAAAATAAAAATAAAATATATTTAAATTATATATTTTAATAATTTAGTCGATAATTTAAAAGATAAATATTTCCTAAAACTTTAAAAATCAATGACTTGGGCAATTTCATTGACACAATTAGGACGATGCAAAATACTGTCTAATCCATTAAAATAATATCGATTTGAATCAATTGGCACCATTCTATCTGCCTTCAAAACTGTTTCGCTCCATTATTGTTAATATATATCTATATATATATATTGACTCCTAATGAATATCAAAATAAAAATGAGTGAGAGAAATTTAAGATGTAAAATTTATTACAAATTAATGGTATAAAAAAATAAGGATATTTAGTCTAACATCCCTCTCCAACTTTTAATAATGAGAGAGGTCCACAATATATATTTTTTTGTAGCCTAAGATCCTTTCACTCACACTCATATATCACACTCACTCTCTCATTCTCTCTCATCTCTAATAGGCTTGAAAATTAATTAAATAAATACATTTTTGCCGACTAATTTTTTTGTCGTCAAAAGCTAATTATTTAGTAGCCAAAAACTTTTTAGCTACTAAATTTTTTAGTCGCCAAAAGCAAATACTAGTGTTTTGGCTACTAAAATTTTAGTCGCCTAAAGTCAATCTTTTTTGGCTAATAAAATTTTAGTCGCCAAATACTATTTCTTTCGGCTACTAAAAATTTGGTCGCCTAAACTTCAACATTATTTGCTACTAAAAATTTAGTCACCTAAACTATGACATTTTTTGCTACTAAATTTTTAGTCGCCAAAAGTCATATTTATTCTTCAACTTTTGTTTTTAGCTACAAAATATTTTAGTCGCCAAATGTTTGATTTTCTTTTGGCTACAAAACTTTTAGTAGCCAAAGGTTTGATTTTCTTTTGGCTACAAAACATTTAGTAGCCAAAAGGTTGTTTTTCCTTTGCCTACAAAAAATTTAGTAGCCAAATGTTTGATTTTCTTTTGGCTACAAAACTTTTAGTAGGCAAATGTTTTTTTTTTTCTTTCTTTTTATTAGCTACAAAACGTTTAGTCGGCAAAAACATGATATTATGTTTTATTGGTAATATTATAATGTGTCCATAACCTGTCTGTATTCCATTCAACCTGTAATACGTATGTAAATAAAATGATACATAAATTATCAATCATTCCACAATCTGCATTCGTATAAAAAAAATAAATTACTTTAATTGTCCAAGTACATACAAACGAATTATTGTCCAAACTAAAATAATAATTCCATACAACATATACAATCATATTACTTCTACACAAAAGCTGGAGACGACAAAAATATTATATTACTTCTATACAAAAGTACAATTTCTTCTCCATACACAAAAATATCTCTGCAAGTCCACGCATCGAAGTCATCTACAAAAAAAAACATTAGAATTTGACCCAAAAATGCCCAACTTCATGAATGAATTTGGGAACAAGTGACAAATAAAAATAAGTGAGAAGCAACCTTCCATGATGAATTAATTATCAGCCATTGTACAGTCTTTCTAAAGTCTTTTGTTATAAGGAACATTGTTAAATGCAAAACAATCATTACTAAATCTTTCATTAGTAACATACAGCTAATGTAACAATATTCTATTTGTATGCAACATGTGTCCAAATTCTATGGCTAAACCAATATCAAAGCCCAATGTGAATAGAAAGTATTCTTTTTACCAACTTCCTCATTATTTGTTTGCAAAATGCATTTGAATCATTAGATTGGATATAAAACCATCGGTGCTTATTAATGTATGTCAATGCCATTTCAGAGAGGATATTAGAACATGTGATGAAAATAATAACACACGTGTGTACGTTCACAAAATTAGCAAGTTTCAAACATTCCGTCAGCTGTCACAAGTCCTATTTGTAATGGGAAAGCTGCCCGTGAGAGTCAGACGGAGGTTCGGGGGATGTTTTGAAGTTTTGGGTGTATTCGTCTATAAATCCCAACCTACGGGTCCGAATAACATTCCGTCAGTTGTCACAAGTCCTATTTGGCATGGGGAACCTACCCGTGTCGGCCAAACGGAGGTTCGGGGGCTGTTTTGAATTTTCGCCCCCGAAACGCCATTTTTCGACTAAGTTTTGGACGTATTCGTCTCTAAATCCCAACCTATAGGTCCGAATAACATTCCGTCAGTTGTCACAAGTCATATTTGGCATGGGGAAACTATTCGTTTTGGCCACACGGAGGTTCGGGGGCTGTTTTGAATTTTCGCCTCCGAAACGCCCTTTTTCAACTAAGTTTTGGACGTTTTCGGCTCTAAATCCCAACCTATAGGTCCGAATAACATTCCGTCAGTTGTCACAAGTCCTATTTGGCATGGGGAAGCTGCCCGTGTCGACCAAACGAAGGTTCGGGGGCTGTTTTGAATTTCTGCCCCCGAAACACCATTTTTCGACTAAGTTTTAGGCGTATTCGGCTCTAAATCCCAACCTATAGGTCCGAATAACATTCCGTCAGTTGTCACAAGTCCTATTTGGCATGGGGAAGCTGCTCGTGTCGGCCAAATGGAGGTTCGAGGGCTGTTTTGAATTTTCGCCCCCGAAACGCCCTTTTTCGACTAAGTTTAGGAGATATTCGGCTCTAACTGCCAACTTATGGGTCCGAATTACGTTCCGTCAATTCCCACAAGTCCTATTGTCATGGTGAAGCTATTCGTATGAGACACGGTCGTTCGGGGGCTGTTCTGATTTTTCTCGAAACGCTGAATTTTTGTCTAAGCTTAGGGCGTTTTCAGCTCTAACTCCCAACCTACGGGTCCGAACTACGTTCCGTCAATTCTCACAAGTCCTATTTGTCATGGTGAAGCTATCCGTATGAGACACACGGTCGTTCGGGGGCTGTTTTGATTTTTCGCCCCCAAAATGCTCTTTTTTGACTAAGTTTAATTCATTTTCAGCTCTAACTCCCAAACTACGTATGCTAATTACATTCCGCCTGTTGTCACAGGTCCTATTTGTGACGGGGAAGGTGGCTGTGACATCCGTACGGTCGTTCGGGGGCTGATTCGCATTTTCGCCCCCTTAACGCCCTTTTTCGGTTAAGTTTAATGCATTGTTGTCCTATTGGAATCCAAGCGGAAATCATTTTCTTTACTCAAAATTTTTAACTAGCAAAAGGCTTTTCAATGTCAAAATTTTCACTGTAGGGAGTATGTAAACCAATCAAATATAGTAACCATTTGAGTCAAAATCAAAGCCATAAATGCACACCCACAACCATACAAACAACACCAATATCTTTTCCTCATTAAGAACCTGGATAACATATCTATCCCACAATCCACACCTTAAAGCCTTACCACTACTAGCAGTTCCCACCATCATTTTGTGAGGGCACAATTCCAATCCACTATCATATAAATATCATTGTAATTATAAAGACTGACATTATAAATTTTCTAGAACTTAAAACCCCAACCCTATTTTTAAATGATGATCGGTGAAGATGTGAACTAATAAAAATAAGGAAGCAAAGAAAGAGGCACTAAAAAAAAAACTACACTCACTTTTCTTTTATCTTAAATATAGTTCAAATCTAGTTAGTTAAGAAATAACCGAAGTATCCTATATTATGAATTACATGTTGTGATTGGTGTCCCATGCAAGGATTCTAAATAAGCCATGAAAACGTACAATTATGCGCACAGATTGCATTGATGTCTCACAAAATGTTCATTATGTGTGCTCACATTTATAATTATAAACATTTCATGAGATATCATTGTAATTTAATACGCATATGATTGTTGATATAAAAAATAGAGAGGGACTCACAATTTTGGAAAATAATTGAGGAGCAATGCCTTGGATCATGGGAGTTTTTCTAGTGGTGCTAGAGGTACTATCAACACAAAGTGGAGTATACAAGCTGTACATGTCTGTCATTGTAAGCAACAAAGAACTCATTGAGGGCAACACCGTAGTCAAGTTGTTATTTATTATGAACTGAGTTTTGATCCCATCCTTTCATTGTATTTTCTATGGATTATTATGTGATCTATTATGTGTTCCTAACAATTACTGGTTTGTTAACTAAAAAAAAAATTTGAGACCTAATTTTGTGTTTTAAGTGTTTATTAATTTAGAAAGTGAATGTATACTTAAATAATATAACTATTTTTGTGTTTTAAGTGTTTATTAATTTAGAAAGTGAATGTGTACTTAAATAATATAACTATAATCTGCCTCTGCCCCTCTCCTTTCTTTCTTTCTTTCTCCTCCTCACTCTCTTCTGCCACAATGAGCTACTATGCTTATGCTTTCCACAGTTAAACAACAATTTTAACTAGGAACACACCCTTTTTCGACTAAGTTTTGGGGGTATTCGGCTCTAAATCCCAACCTATAGGTCCAAATAATATTCCGTCAGTTGTCACAAGTCATATTTGGCATGGAGAAACTATTCGTTTCGGCCACACAGAGGTTCGGGGGCTGTTTTGAATTTTCGCCCCCGAAACGCCCTTTTTCGACTAAGTTTTGGACATATTCGGCTCTAAATCCCAACCTATAGGTCCGAATAACATTCCGTTAGTTGTCACAAGTCCTAAGTTTTGGACAATAATTGAAGTTCCAATGTCCAACTTGAAAACAAAGTATTCACCTATCTGAGAAAACCCAGAGAAAAAAAATATATCAAATTTTCCAACTTGCCAGCATAATCAACAACATCAAGCAACATACTGACTAACATCACATGGTCAAGTTTCTAATTCACTAGTTGAAAGTGTTCATTGAAATATTTAACTATATTAACTGAAAACTCATAAATGCTCACTAAATGCAACCCCCTAATAACAAGAATAGGTGACAGTTGAGTGATAACAGTCATATAAGCAAAATGCAACATGCAACATGCACAATAAATAAATAGAAAAATTAAAAAACATTAACAATGGTGGAAGTGTGAAATTTACCAGCCTAAGCATACATAGGCCAGCTGGTCCAAGCTGGGGTGAGGACTGACCAGCCTCAGCCCCAATTGAGAATGACTTCTCCAAGATCTACATGCATGGCTGGAAAAAAAAATGCCAGAACAGCAAACAGTGGCACAATAGCTAAAATAATATGACTAAAAAATCAACATGAAAAAAAGAAAAAGAATGCCAGTAGCTTCATTGCTATTTGATCTCATCAAATTGAAAACCCATAAAACTTAAACTAAGAAAAAGATTATGACTCATCCATCTTCTCATTCATATAATGATATAAGTATACAAATGGGACAAAACAGATCATTTCCAAAAGGCATAGATTAATGTATACCTCAATTGCTGTTTGCACAGCACTTGCCACCTCAAATTCCACAAAGCCAAAACAACATCCCTGCTACTGTAATATAAAGGCCATAAATAACTAAGAATAACAAAACCAAAAGTGATTATGGCAAAATAACTTGACTTGACACATACTTTGTTACTCTTAACTTGATACCGTCTTTGTTGGTCCAAACCTCTTGAACTCATTCTCAAGTAGGGCAAGTGTGGCGTTCAAAGGAAGACCCTTTATATAAATCGAATAACCATCAGCTGCCCAAAAAAAATAGTAGATAAATACATGACTAAAATAACTAGACACATCAAATATTCACCAAATGTTGGTTGTAAAGTGAACTGATATTCAGCAATAAGCAGCACCAATAGTAAGATGAAACATGGCTGCAAGCACACCTTCACCCTCTTGGTTATTCCCATTCTCTATGGCATTTGAACCAGAAAGTGGTGGCTCAGCTGCTGAGGCTGATGCCTGAGCAAGGTTCACTTGTTGCCCTTGGCTCTCTGTTACAGATCTCCGAGGAGCAGGTGGTGCAGGAGATGACAATGGCACGGCACTCTCCTTCATATCCATCACCTGAAAACACCAATATGAAGTTAATGATTATTTGTCCTCTCAAAGTATCTACATGCAGACAGCACCAAAACAGACTTGGTCAACATTTGTCCTCTCGCGTTTATCTAAAAAATGCTACTAAAAAATAATTGACAAACCAACCCCTTCATATCAATCCCAATCAATTGATACAAAAATATCCAAACCATTTAGCCAATTACCCACAGTGATGCATTGGCAGAGTTACCACCATAGAATTGATTGATAAGTGTCCCTAAATTTTTATTTTTTGTAGTTGATTTGATGGTTATGAGAGAAAAAATAAAATTATTATAATTTAAATGTAACAGTTGTCTTATTGACTAAATTAGTCTGTTTTGTCTTTAACTACAATAAAGACTGAACCCTGGACCCCATTACTTCCTTTTAGATATCATGTCAGCTCTTTTCACACTACTGAAATAGCTTTCTCAGCTCAAGTAGATTACATCTATGCGCTCAATATAGATTACTTTGGCCTTTAGCCATTACAAATTTAAATAATTTTACCTTAAGGCCCTACTTTAGACAATTTCTATGTTCGCTGCTGGTTTCATTGGCTCGCCCTCGTATCAAGTATCTAATAATGAATAAACCTTCATTTTTAATTCTTGGAAGATTACATTAATCTCAATCTTACATTAAATACTAATCAAAATAATGTGTTTCTTAACCTAAAAAGTACGTACATCTGAAATAATGCATTTCTTAACGTGAAAAGTACCTTTGTATTGATTCACTACATACACTAGTAGAGCAACGATCCTCATAAAGTGGGCAAAACAAAACCAAAAGATTTGGCATAAAGTGGGTGAGGTGTGTAAAATTGTCCAACACTTGCTATGAAATATGAAAATGCTCTCCATGAGGAAGAAATTCTACACATTATGAAAGTAGTGATAAGGAATGGAAACATCTGTATAATTGATTCATTTCAAACCAATTTAATTTACCTCTGATATAGAAATTCAAGAATTAGGTGGGTTTTGCACATAAAAGTAGATTAGAGAGGTAAGCATGGCCAAATTCACACCCTTTTTGGATATAACCAAGAACCTCTTCATTTGTAATCTTGCTTCCGCTTTGATCAGTGACATTGAAGACTGGCAAAAGTCGTGAAAGTTAATTTTTTCAAGCCCAAAGAAACAAAAGAAACAGCTAAAGAATGTAATTACAGGAACGAAAATGAAAAAGTGGCGGTTTTAGTACCATCCATGAACCAGCCTCCATCAGAGGAAATATAAGCTTTGGTAATGATAAGGTTGAGATCAGTGAGGACTTGTACAACTTCCAAAAGTATTCCATGTTTGTTAGCACTGTCCACCTGAATCCCAGAATTG
This sequence comes from Camellia japonica, assembly GCA_030407325.1. NCBI lineage: Eukaryota > Viridiplantae > Streptophyta > Magnoliopsida > Ericales > Theaceae > Camellia > Camellia japonica. The sequence goes on from JAPPVO010000032.1 coordinate 146,493,696, forward strand.
TAGATGTACTAACAAGATCTCAAAGATTAGAAAAATACAAAAATCCCAATGAAGGTAATTCAAAGTACTGATAAAAGCTTAAAGGACTAAAAATGAGGCATACCTGTATAACAGTGGCATTTTTGCAAGTCTCATTATCAATCACAACTCTGACAACAAGCGAAACATATTTATGAGCAAGAAATTCAAGCGACTTTCAATGAGAGAAAAGAAGATGAAGAATATGGGTACCTGGGTGGGTTCATTCTTCTAATGAATTTCTGATATTCATCATTTATGTCCTGTGAAAAGCTCCTTGTGGTCTCTGGGAAAATTAACACAAACAGATGAGATAAAGCAAAATAACAACCAATCCAAATCACAAGTTGTGCTGAGAGCAGCCCGTAGCCCAAGGTCTTCAATCAAGGTGGAATACAAGCCAATTCATGTATAAAAAAAAACAATTAATTGTATATCTACAAACATTCAATTCACTCTCTCTTGAACATTTTATCAAGCATAACATGTGCAATATTGGTATACCCAGTACAAAACACATACACAAACACAAACATAAACACACAGAAAAAGGCGAGGTATGATGATCGAAGTAATCTGTCTATTCGAACACTGTATCATTGGATGAAACCAACATACGGCTTCCATAGCCTTCAGAAGCAAACGAAGTGGAATCGCAAGAGTACCTGATCTTCTCAACCATTGGACACTCATCGAAGAACAATACACCGACTCTCCTCATCTCGTTAAGCAATTGGATCGAAACACCATGGTTCGTCACATGAAACGCACCCCAATCTTTGCATGCTCGATCCAGCTCCGCTTGAAGGTCGGCCCTGGTGGCGCCGAGGTCAGTCGCTGGAACGCGAGATCGTGAGAGAGAGAGAGAGCAAGAAACAATCAGTCTGTGAAGGGCTAGGGAAGATATAAGGAAAAAGAGAAAAATAAATCAAAGAAAATAACGAACAACGACTAAATTTTTGTTTAGTAGCCAAAACAATAATTAACGGCGACTAAATATTTTTGTAGTCGCTAAAGGTGCTGAAGAGAGAGAGAGAGACAGAGAGAGACACAGGTGCTGGTTTCAAGTAAATATATATTACACCATTAGCAACTAAAATTTAGTCGCCAATTAATTCATAAAACCCTCCAAAATTTGAAAAATCCCTCCAAATATTTTAGTTTTGGCGACTAAAATTTCTTTTTGTCGCTGAAAGTACGTTTTTGGCGACTAAAAGTTTGGTCGCCAAATAGAAAAATTATTTTTTTATTTTCCATTCGGCTACTAAATATTTTAGTAGCAAAAAGTCAATATTCGGCGACTAAAATTTTTTTTTGTCGCTGAAAGGAAATTTTTGGCGACCAAAGTTTAGTCGCCAAAGAGAAAAAAATCATTTTTTTATTTTCCATTCGGCTACTACATATTTTAGTAGCCAAAAGTCGATAATTGGCGACTAAACTGATTTTTAGTCGCCAAAACCTATACTTTTGGCTACTAAATTTTTTTAGTCGCCAAAAAGTTTTACTTTTGGCTACTAATGTTGTTTTAGTCGCCAAAACCTACACTTTCAGCGACTAAAAATTTTTTTAGTCGCCAATTTGGTCGCCGTAGGTGCATTTTCTTGTAGTCTCTCTCTCTCTCTCTCTCTCTCTCTCTCTCTCTCTCTCTAGGTTTTTCAAAATGCAATTGAGCACAGTTCATCATCAAAAGTGAACGATCCACATCCGAGTTTTGAGCTCCAATCAATGTCCATTCCTCTCTGCCCGATCCATCAATAGCATTAACTATCTAGGGTTTCTAATTCCATCAATTCTTCACTACACATGGAGATACATATATATGTATAATTTATAATGTATATATATACACGTGTGTGTGTGTGTGTGTGTGTGTGTGTGTGTGTATGTGTGCTTGTTCAAGAAATATACTCACATTTTGAAAGTTCTTTTGGTTCTTGTTGAATGCATGCTTTAATTTGTTGTGTTGTGAAGGCCTTAGGAATGTCCAAACGTAGATTCCGACTTTTTGAAGAGTAAAGATAACTCTTTCGACTTTTTGTTTTTGATTTTTTGTTTTTACGAATATAGGACTCTTGATTATATCACTCTGGATGGTCAATATATATCAAAAAATTTGGATTGCAATAAGATGATTATGAAGAGTGACCGTTAATGTTGTTCGAAGATGATAAAGACAGCAATATATCTGCATGCTTGCTTGTATGTGTTGCGTAGAAATATGCTTATTTGTAGTTCAATTTTCTCTTATTTGGTCAAAATACAAAAAAAAAAAAAAATTATGAGCAAACCAGAGAAAATTTGTCAAAACACAAAGAAATTTGTAAGCAAACTAGAGAAATTTTGAAATACAGAGAAAATTAGTGAAATTTAGCAAATTAGGGAAATTTCAAAATATAGAGAAAATTTCAATCCAGAAAAATTTCAAAGCATAGAGAAAATTTCAAAACACAAAGAAATTTGTCTGTGTTTTGAAATTACTCTAGATCGAAATTTCTCTGAAAAAATATTGAGGGACCTCAACCACTATGAAAATATTACATGTCCTTTTATCCTATAAAATCTTAATATCAAGGACCTTAAAAAAAATTAGTCTGTCCTATATATATAAAAATATTATGTAAATTAGTGTTATATATTACACAAATACTTGATAATTGACTAAGAATATTCTTTAATTCACCCCCAAACCACCCACCAATCTGTCATTTAATTTATAATTTTATTCTCAAAATGCCTTAACTGCATCATGTATTGACACAATGTTCACATGGTGTGTTTCCTATAAAGGAAATTCTAATATACACACTCCTCAAAGGGTGTACCATATGCACTCCCAATTATGTCATTTTTTTCTTTAGTTATGACCAATTTTCTTCTTTAGTTATGATATTATTTTAGTTATGATTCATGAATTTTTTAGTTATGTCCCATATTATATTTGATTATAATGTTATTTTATTTTTTCAATTATGATTCATGTATAAAATTAATTAAAGTGTATATGATATGTACCATAATGTTTCCCTTCTTAAGGCTTCGTTTGGCATGCCAAATTTTTTGATTTTTTGGTTATTTTAGCCACAAAAAAGACAAAATATGCTAAAAAGTCAATAAGACAAAACGTCACATCCAAATCATAATCATTTTATTTTTTCTCTCACAAAAGTCAAAAAAAACCAAAAAGTCTATTCCAAACGAGACTTTTTAGCCCCAAGCTAAAAAGGCTAAAAAGCCAACTCACATTCCAAACGAACCCTAAATAACTTTTGGCTATGTTTTGTAGTCTCTTACCGCATGGTCGTCGACTCTAGTAAATTTCCCTTTCTCCACGTTTGTTTTGGTGGATTAGGTTGGATGGGATTGTCAGTGAAGGGATGGTTAGTAAAAAAATTGTTAATGTATGTATTGTTTAATGAGAAGATTAAGTAAAAGTGTATTTGTTTTGATGATATAGTGTGGGAGATGATTAGTGATGGGATTATTAAATTACTTTTGTAAAAAATCTAAAAAACATATCTAAAGCAAATATAATTTTTTTTTTTTTTTTTTTTTTTTGCAATTGCAAATATATATATATATATATGCATTTTTTTCGGATGTTTGGACAAACGATTAAACAGACTCAATCCGCTCATTATTTTCTTAATCTCACGCTTTACTCAGCCAAGCTAATCTCTTACTAAGGGGATTACTAATCTGCCCTTTCAATTTATCACCAAACATGCTGTAAGTGAGACCCACAACCATCCTAATCCAATTCAGTCGCTAAAGCAGCAGTGACCTTTAATCTTTTTGTTCCTTTCATTACTTCTGATTATTGTTGTTCTTATCCTTTTCCTATTTAGCTATGTTTAATTGGGGATTTTAGAAAGGATTTGAAAACAAAACAAAACAAAACAAAAAAATGAAATTTACATACATTTCACACAATTTACACACCTTTTATATTTCTCTCTCTTTTCAAAATTCTACCCAAATTCCCCAATCAAACACAAGTTTTGATGATGTTCTGATTTCATTTCAAATATCAATGGATTCAAATCATAGGGTATACGAAGGTACCAAAAGGGAAGTCTTGTCGCTTCACACTCTTCTTCACTTAGGTACTTATCTCTCTCTCGCTCTCTCTCTCTCTCTCTCTCATCATCTTCAATCCAGAGTATACAAATTTTTGTTTTTGTTGAAAAACATTTTGATGTAATTTTTTTGGAAGAATTAAAAAACAATTGAGGCCAGTCTCCTGATGGGCTTGGCATTTCAATCATTTGGTACTAGCAGGTGGCACAAGCATGTACGTAATAAAAAAATTAGTATTAACTTTTTATTTTAATATAGAAAAATTTGCCACCTGAGGGAGAGAGCTTGGACACCATCTTTCACTTAATAATAGAACTATGGTTGTGTGCCTACCAATAGGTGGGCTTAAAATGTAAATTTTATTTTTGAATAGAAAACATATTGTTTAAGTGGTATTATATAACAAATTTAAATTTTCCTGTATTTTCCTGTGTTTTTTTGCAAGAAACTGAAACTTAGTTACCACGCTACCATGAGTTGTATACAAGAAAATTAATTTTCTTATGACTTCCACTAGTTTCATACTAAACAAACTTAGAAAAATTTGCGTTTGGTAGAGCTTTAGAATTATGATTTGAGAATAGAATTGTATTTTGAGTTTGTGAGTTTTAGAATTATGATTTGAGTATGAAAATTTTGTTTGGTTGTGAATTTTGAAAAGAGTTTTGAATTAAGTTTGAATTGAGTGATGTGACATATTATATTTGATTAAAAAACTTACAACTCATAACCAAACACACAACCCAAAATTCTATTCAAAACTCATAAAAAAAATTTAAAAAATTCCCAAAATATTTTTTATTTAAAATATAAAAATAACAGGTGCCAAAAAAAAAAACCCCCGAACACTGTTCTGGTTAACCGGCCGAACAACCGGAAGGATAACTGGGTAGATGCGTTTTGAAAAGTAGGTATCAAATCAATTTTTGAAAATTGTAAACAAACAAAACAATCAAGTCATGTTGTGGAATCATATTTGGAAAGCCCCACCAAATACATAGTGTTTGGTAGAGTTTTAGAATTATGATTTGATAATAGAGTTGTATTTTGAGTTTATGAGTTTTGAAATTATGATTTGAAAATATAAAATTTGTTTGGTTATGAGTTTTGAAAAAAGTTTCGAATTGAGTTTTGAATTTTTAATGTGGCATATGAAATGAGAAAAGTTGTTTAGTTATGAGTTTATAAAGAGTTTTCAAAACTGAATTCAAAAACTTATAACTTATAACCAAACATACAACTTAAAACTCTACTCAAAATTCTATTCAAAATTCATAACCAAACTCTTTTTAAAATTCAATTTAGAAAAATAATTTGTCATTTTAGTCTAAAAAAATAATTTGTATATTTGAAAAATATCAAAACCAAATATGAATTCTTTTTTCCCAAATAACAGGTGGTGATTGGCATTTGAAAAAAAAATTAAATAAATAAAATTTGTACTATTCCGATCAATCAGCTGGACATCCGGGAGGATGTCCGAGCAGACGATCGGGTTGACCAAAATTTCAAAATGTATTTTGAAATTGATTTAGAATTATGATTTGAAAACTTAAAACAAACATAGCATTCAAATATAAGGGTTGAATTAATTTTCATGACGGATTGATGGCGGGCTTTATAACTTGGTGCCCGACAATAGGATTAATGAGTTTAGTTTGTTTGAACAAGATGCAACCCTACATTTTGTTTGCCTTTGACACCCCTGCATCCTCAAGGCATTTCCGTTTACATGAACGTGTCAACGAACTCATTTTCTTACTGGCATTTGCATTGCCATTAAAATCACAATTCGGTCCAAATAACAAAAAATACATCAACGACACACACACCGGCTGACCATGTATGATTAAGTCCCACAAAAATACACATAAACCCAAAAATATGTCAACAACTCAGTCTGCATCATTTATGCAAACTAAGACAATTATATTTTTTCACAACAAAATGAAAAGGGTGATCACATTATAAGCATATGCATAATCATACACCCTAACGAACCACACGGTTAACGCATAAAAAAATATGGACACATCAAAAAGGCACTCGGTTATATATAATTAATGCGACACACAGTAAACTATGTAAAGTATGTTCATTATTACAAAACAAAATAATCCCCAATACGTCTCACATACAATCAATGGTCCTAAACTAACACAAGGGGGCTTCTCGTAATGAGATGCAACCACTCCATGTGTTATACACTCCACACACGACGTTACTGTTTCAAACAATAATTTTTTCCCACAGCTATAGGTTGTCCATCACACTCATGCACTAGCATGTACAAACATGCACGTAAACATTGTCACATTAACTACACGCATCTAAAGTAATCATCAGTTCACAATCGACAACACACAGAAACCCTAGAATACGAACAAACCCAAAAACATGACTACAAATAAGAATGTGATGGTGCTTACCTCTCGTTGCCATTGATGCAAAGCATGCACAGGCGATCAGAGATAGTAACACCACAACTTCGTCGTCATTCACCTCTATTTAGATCGTTACACCAGCGCAATGTATATGTGCCCTTATCAATGTAACCCAACAAATGATTCATGAAATCTCTCACGATTTCCCCTTAATCACATATGAAAGAAACGATCATAGAGGACAGGGAATCGCTTCATTCTAGGGATTTTTAGCAATACACATTTTCTAGCATTCAATTTGGGAAATTTTGGGGAAATTGGTATCACGTAATGGGTTGGAACACATAGGCCGGGCATGTATATGGCACCTGTCCAGTCCCAATCCAAGGAATGCAGTAAAAACCTTAGGTAAACTTCATTCAAATGTGACACTCTTACACTCGTCTATGTAACACGTAACGACGCCAACTCACAAAAGGTTAGTAATAAACCTTTAGTGTGCTATTTGAAAACGTGACACCCAACACACGCCCCCCCAAATTACTCAGACATCTATTTTGCTTCACTACACTCTTACAGATGGTACTTGTGTCATTTCACAACTGAAAGGACCAAATGGAAAACAAGAAAAATTTTGGAGCTCTATGGAACATAATCCTAACATTTAGGATTTATTGGTGCATTTCCCTTAAACAATACCTAGGGGCACTTGTTAGTATTTGCCTTAGAGGATTTTGTTAACAAGTGAATGCATTAAATAAGTATTCACTTCCTCTCAGTATTATAGATGGTAGAAAAAATATTAAATGTGTACTATTAAAGAATGTTTGTTTTATAGTTAGACCAAAATACCTTTTTTACATTTCTATCTTTTTTCTTTTCTAGACTTTTTCATTTTCCACACATGTTACAAGTTATTTTTTTGACATTTTATATTATTTTTTCACAAATTAACGAAATGCAATAATAATAATTTTTTTTTTTTTTTTTATTGACATAGACAATGTAAGAGTTCCAGATAATGAGACTCTATAATTAGTTCATTTGGTGAAATTTATAAATTAAAATTTTTGTATTAGCTTAAAAATTTTATAAATAAGATGTAAATTTGTTTGGTGCAACTTCCATAATATGTTAAAAAAAATTTTTAAAAAAAATTAAAAAAAAGTTGAACATATTTAATTAAATAAATCGTGACATAATTTTTCATTGTATAACTATTCAAAAAGTCTTGTCCATATGATTTAATAAGTTATTAATTAAAAAATTGTTAAAAAAATGTAGAGAAATGTCAAAAGGGTATTTTAGTCAAACTATTAAACGAACATTATTTCATAATGAATAATATTATATGTACCAATTAGTTTATCAATTAATGTACTAATAAATGATGTGGTATAATTTTAGAAGTTTTGGGTATTTGTAAATTGTCTAATGGGTAGGGTCAGTAATAATGTCATAACGTAGGTTAGTATACTAATTAGTATATCAATTGGTGCATGTAGTACCACCGTTTCATAATCGGTTGTGCTATATGCACTAATTAGTGTACTAACTAATATACCAACACTAGCTATGACATTATTATTGACCTCACTCATTATATAAATTACAAATACTAAAAATATCTTAAATTATGTTACATTATCAATTAGTACACTAATTAGTATACTAATTAGTGTATATAGCATTATTTTTTCATAATAATGTTTTTTCAACTTCTATAGTAGTGGTTAATGTATTCTTAAATGAGTAATTAGTATTTATAGCATTACTGAGTAATGCTAGATACATTAACTAGTGTACCAATTAACACACTAATTAAAATACAAGATATATATGTTGTTTTATCCAGTGGTGCTATATGCACCAATTAGTGTACTAATTAGTGTACGAACACTAGTTATGATATTATTATTGATCTCACTCATTATACAAATTACAAATATCAAAAATCTCTTAAATTATGACACATCTTTAATTGGTACACTAGTTAGTATACTAATTGGTACATATAGCATTTCCACCACTTAATATGATTCTATCTAATTAGTGTATTAATTAATACACTAATTAATATTTATAACATTACTCCACTCGTTAACCAAATCATATATTTATTGTCTTTATTACTTTAAAAGATAGTTGGGTTAATTAACCTCATTTTGAGCGAATGAGGAAATAAGGGGACCCACGAAAAAACCTCACCTAGACAATGGCTGACTAGGATTTGAACTGGCTTCCCACCTCGGAAAGTTTGGGTGTGTGTGTGTTATAATTAAGCTCATTTGATGCATTCAAAAAATCCCTTTTTTATTTGTATATCGTCATTGCTCGAGGGTCTTTTGAAAGAAAAAATAAGCATTTTTTTTTTGGTTGTTGCTTAATTTGTTGTTGTTGTTTTTTTTTTTTTTTTTGATTTTTTCACAAATACATTTGGAAAGTATTAAATAAATAGTTTTTTTTGCTTTTTGGAAATTAGTATAATATGATATCACATCTTTTGTAAAATTATAAAATTCTCATATTACTCTCATGCACATTTTTGAAATTACCATTTTACCCTCCACTAACATTTTCCAAATTACCATGCAAAAAGAAGTGAGAGTATTTCGGTAATTTAATTGGTTGGCTTATTCTATCTCCCCAAATACAAATATGCTAAAAAACAGTTGGCTGTTTGCTTATTTCAAAATATGACCGTTAAAGTGTCACATCATATTTGAAGTATTGAGTGGAGGTGCTCTAATTAACTTTTCAAAATTCCTCTTTGTAATAAAAGAGAAATTATTCAATGCTCCTGAAGCAAGTCTAGGTGGTGTTCCAAATAAAGAGTTATTATTCTAAATCATAGGGTTCACCACTTTTGTTTTACAATTTTAGAAGATAAAATATTAAATGTCAACTTGTAAGCAGAAAAAAGTATTCGTCAACGAGTATTGAATAATTTCTCCAAAATAAAGAAGTGCATAGGGTAAGTAAAAAATATGGACCTTTGAGTAACCCTTGTGAACACATGAACAAAAAAGGAAAATGTTATAGGCCCTAAATTTTATACTTAATAAATGATTAAATATATTACATGGGTGTGCGGTCTGCAAAATATAAATCACACACTTATGTGAGATATTTGATTATTTATTTAATAAAAAATTTGATATTCCTAACATTATCCGAACAAAAAATCAAATGAATTAAGCCAAATACACCAAACACACTTCTGACACCGCCTCGCCTTCATCTTTGTGTGAACTATCCATCTCCCTCCCACTACAAAAAAAATTAACTTTTTGCGACGGTAAAATACCGTCGCTAATACTCCTAATGCCGTCGCTAATACTTTTTGCGACGGCAAAATGACTTTTTGCGACGGCAAGAGGGGGTCGCAAAAAAATTTTTGCGACGGCACAATGCCGTCGCTAATGTTTTGCGATGGCATATTTGCCTTTTTGCGACGGCATTGTGCAGTCGCTAATAACGTTTGAAATTTCTTGACTTTTTTGCGACGGCACTATTTTACCGTCGCTAAAAATGTTATTTGAGACGGCAAAAAATACCGTCGCTAATAGTCTTTTTTTTCAACGGCAAAACACTATTTTTTGCGACAGTGTGGTGCCGTCGCAAAAAGTATTAAAAATATGAAAATTTCTATTTTTTGCGACAGTATAATCCGTCGCAAAAAGTATTAAAAAATAATAAAATTTCTATTTTAAATAATAAAATTTCTATTTTTTGTGACAGTATAATGCCGTCGCAAAAAGTAAAACCTGTAACAAAATTAATAAAAATATTAAAATTTTCTATTTTTTGTGACGGTGTAATGCCGTCGCAAAAAAGAAAAAAACATCCTACGATAAAAATATTAAAATTTCTCCATAATAATATAAAAATAACAATTTCTTCATAATAAAATATTTTTCCATTCATATAATTACACATCAAGGTTTATGATAGTGTCAACGAAGTTTCTATAGTGGACTTTCTATTTAGTCACAATGATCAATCACTCGCTAATTTTTATCACAATTACCTGATTTAACATTAAAGGGAAGTCATGAGTATACTTAAACAATTATCACAAATGTGGAAATAATTTTAGGCACATGGATCAAATGTACAGATATGATTGATTTTTAATAGTCATAATCAACATCACATGACACTGGAAAGGCAGAAATAGATGTAAGGTCTGAAACAGTAGATAAAAGAATTTCATCATATACATTGATTATACGCTACAAGCAGTGGCTGATGAAACCAATCTTCAAAGCGCAGCTACAGCGTCAGACACAAAAAACCCAATGCTGAAATCAAAGTTGATGCAAGTCAACTGATTTTTGTTTCCATCTTCCATCTTCATTGTAAGAGTGTATGTACCCTGTATATATATCAAAACACTGTAAGCTCCATGGTAAAAGGCACATACAAAGTAAGATTGTTCTTTGAACCCTAAACTTACCGCCTAAACAATGAAAAACACTATTAATTTCTCCTGACTGGGCATCCATTGTTCTTGGAAATTAACAATAATCGTAACAATGAAAAAAAGCAGATCTTTGAAATTAATCTGAAAAAGTACTTAACTTCAACAATGTATAACAAGGCAAGATAGACAATACGACTAATAAACAAAAACTTTCTAACCAATTCCATATTCAATTAAGTAGCTATCTTTCTATCAATATTTAATTTGACATTATTGACTTGATTTTGATGGATTATAAATGTTGTGACCGATGCCATGACAGTTTTTCCCCCAACTGTTGACAATTAAAATTATTTTCTAAGGATTACAGTGATGTAATGATGTCATACTTGAGTTGGCAAAATTCATATGTACTAATATATAGACCAAATAAGTTATAAAGGTATGCCAAGCAACAGATTCAAGTTATAAAGTTTCCAGGAAAACAACCAAAGATATTGCCTAAGCAATCAGGGTTACAGCCCCTAGGCTACCTACAGGGCTATTGCCTAACCTTGTTTGGATGTTTTGATAGCTATGGATCATTTTCTTTTCCCGAATGGAGTGAAAATATTAGTTACTATATGTTTTGTATTTCCAATACATTGAATCACATCATAATACAACCATTTTCGTAGTAATGCAATTTCAAAAAACATAGGCTTCGGCTGAAAGTTACTAACAAATTGCATTAAAGCGTCCTATAGAGATATACTAAAGGCCTAAGGCAAGCAATACCAACCATTACAAAAAAATTCATTACTATGTTTTACTCCTAAAGGCCTAACCTAAGGCAATCAACACCAAGCAATAGCGACTACAAAGGCAAGCCATCAGAAGTTGCAATCCCTGGAAAGAGAGAGGCTAAGAAATTAGAAAAAAATTGCTTTTTATTAATGCGTTCCAGATGAGATTGCAAGCTGTGTCTTTGATTGATTCCAAACCACAAACGAAAGCCACCAACTGGACATGGGTTGTTCTAAACATGAAATAAACACATAGTATGTTAATGCACAATATCATTGCAACAATTAAATTATAAGTTGACTTACCGGTGGAGTGAACCCAGGTAAATCCTGAGAGTGAGAAATTAAAAAATCACCAGCAGAAATGGGGCAAGATGTCTTCCCGCAGAGTTCATCAGTCTCACTGTAGATGTGGAATCCCAAATATGCAACATCAATCACCAATTTTCCTCCAGAGATTGCTTCACCTGAATGATAAACAACAAAAAATCTTGCCAAACTCAGAAAGAACAATCACACGGAAAATTTCCTCAAAGGACTGGGCATGTCTAAGTATGTTCACTCAATCATGAGGGGCACAAGGACTGCTCATTCAAAAGAAATTTCAAATATAACAACCAGATATCAGGAGTAGGTTCGAAGAAAAACCCACACAGAGAAATGAACAAACACGCAAGCAGTGAAGACAGAAGCGAGAAGTTCTTGGCAATTAAATTTTGCATATAGATAAAATGAAGTTGTAAATCTTTAACCCAGAAATTGAAAATAAGCACATATATTTCTGTGAAATATAGAGTTTTGTACATGACAATAGAAGTGTAAGAAGATACTGATAGTAAATAATTCACGTCTTAAGGTCCAAACAACAATTACATCAGTTACTATTTCTATTAAACGCAAGGATTAAAATCTCATTTTGGTTAGCTAAAAAAAAAAAAAGCAATAAAATAAATAGTAAGACTGAGGAATGCGAACAAAATGACAACAGTGACCACGGATCCAATAAACAGGAACAGCTTGAGAAGTCTGAACATCAGCTGGAAATCTGCACTGAACTTCTTCCTACCCATGGACACAATCTGCAGTTGAAAGACACATCATTTGATAGATTATAGTACAACCAGAAAAAAATATATATAAATAAATGAATTAGAACCTTTTTTCTTTTTTTAAATCCAGAACAATTTAGATTAAGCAGATAAATCTTTAGAATTTGAGTACTACTAACCTTCAAGATGATCATTGCAGCAACAATGACTAGCCAAGACAGAGCGTAGACCTGTAATTAAAGTAGCAAATTCGGTAGCAATTCTAATACTATATGAAGCTTCTTTTTTCTTTTTTCTGTACATACATGTGCTTAAGATGCTGAAAACATTGCATGTTAAATGGATGAAAATTTTAAATGGCTAGTAGTAACAAGAACGAAATCTTAATTTTCTTTTTAAAAAAAATAAAGTTAATGAAAGCTTGATGCTTGGTTGGAATCACAAGGCTAAAAGTGAAACATTGAAAAAAGTTCTCTTTGTCATCATTTCTATTACGAAAAAAGTTCTCTTACGAAATAGACTTAGTAAGGGAGTTCTCTTTCTAACCGTTTCTCACTCAACTTATAAACCAAACATGGAAAAAAAGTTCTCTTTGTCATCATTTCTCAACAAATCACCCCATCCAAACAGAGTAAACAATATATCAATAGCAAATTAGCAACTGATTCAAGATAAAGGTAACATCTGACATACAGTACTGCACTTCAAAAAATTAAGTAGCGGACTCTCATCACTGTCTCTTCTATTAATCGCAGAATAATTATCAATGGATCAATGTAGAACGATGTTTTCATTTGAACAAACTTCAGTAACCAGTGCATGCTAATAAGAACTATTTGCAACCTCAAATTGAAATGAAGCTTAAGGGGGGGAAATTATGAAAAAGGTAGATCAGATCAGATTTGATCTCGATGTTTGAAAAATTCAACAAAAATAAGGCAAACAGTTATCGTAGGCTAATTCCTTTTATCTGGATCCAAACAACGAAAAATGAGAATTCAAAAATCTATTCCACAATTTTCCCTAGCTTTTCTAAGTAAATAAGCAACGCATCTACAATAAAACTAACCTCCCCACTCTCATCGTCTTCGTCATCCTCATCGTTCACCTCCGACCTCGACTTGTCAGACTCTTCTTCATCAGCTGGACCCTCAGCCTATACCAACCATTATTGCAAATAATCAAATAATAATTTCCTAAAACACCTAGGGATTGATTGAATAATAGTAAATTAATTGAATCATGAAGAATGTTACCATTTTCTTGTTATAAGCTTCAAGAGTTTTATTGTATTCGGTCTTCCTTTTCTCTGCCTTCGCAACCTAGGGAGCTTTCTCCTAATTTTTTCAAAACATAAAAATTGAACAACAATAACAAGTAAATATATTTGATTTCAGAGAATAAATCAAAATCAAATCATTATTTGGAATTGAATTACTCACAGCTTCTGACAAAGATTTCCATTTATCTCCTCTAGCCTTACCAACCTAATCCACATTCCAAAAACAATAAAAATTGAAATCAAACTTGAACAAAATCCACAAATCAGAAATCTGTAAAACAAATGAGGTGAAAACACTCACGGCGGCTACGGATTTGTTGTTAGGATGCTTCTCTTTGTACGTTTTCCTAAACTCCTCCCTAAAACATTTAAAAATATATTCATTGACGCAGAATATACAGATCTAACAACGATTTTCATGCGAGAGAAAGGAAAATAGATGATCACATGAAAACAAAGAAAGCACTAGCAGGCCTCTTCGGCTTGTTAGGGTCCTTGGCAGCCTTCCCCTTCTTCGCCGCTGGCTTTTTACTAGCCTTCTCGCTCAGAGCACCTCTCTTCACCGAAAGCCTAACAACAAAAAAATCGATCTTCAATACCAAAAAAACACACTCTGAATCACACGCATAATAGATCTCAGATCTAAAAACTCCAAAAACAACAAGGCAAACAAAACTTACTTGCTATCGGTCCTTTTGGTCTCCGTTTTCGATCTACCTCCTTTCATGGCGGAACCCTACAACCCTACAACCCTACACGCAAGGCCATCGAAAGAGAAAGAAATTGGGGTTTGGTCGTCGTCTTTGGCGGATGAGGGTCGTCGCCACTCTCTCTTCTCGACCTTGCCGTTGGTGAGAGACCACGGAGGGCTTAGCGATGATGATGATGATGAGAGAGACCCGAAGATCTTCTGGACTCGAGCTCTGAAAGTGTTGTCCATGGAATCCGAAGATGAAGCCATCAATATCGATTGGTTGATATTTGATTGACGATTCAAACAAGTCTGTATGTATGTATGTTGATATTTGATCCCGCTTTCCTACTTCTACGCCTAGAACTCGTGCTCTTCCTCTTCCTCCTAGACTGTGAATCATCCGAATCAGCATCTGAAACAAATTGAGACGGAGAGAGAGAGAGAGAGAGAGAGACGTAAGAAGAGATTAGGGATTTTGAGATTGGGATTTTGGTTCAAGAGATTGGGATTTTTGGTTTGGGATTTGGGGGGAAACCCGAGCGGGAATGGAAACGGGCGCGGGGGGGGGGGGGGGAAGAGATTACAAATGATTTTTTTTTTTTTTTTTTTTTTCATTACAAATGATATTGAAGAGATTACAAATGATTTTTTTTTTTGATTTTCATTACAAATGAATATTTAAATAATAAAATGACTTTTTTTTTTTGGCAACGAAAGATGCCGTTGCCAAAAAAAATTATTTTTTATTAAAATAATTTTTTTTTATAGTTAATGATTTTTTTTTCATTTAATAAGATTGAAAATTTATTTGTTTCATATATTATTTTAATGAATAAAAAATTATTAATTTTTTTTTTATTTGGTAGAAGTAGGGATAATATTTTCTATTAAAATAAAGTTAATTTTTTGTGATCAATGAAAAAAAAAATTTTGCGACCCTTTTTTTTTTTTTTGTTACTAAAAATCAAGAACTAATTTTTTGTGGTAGAGGATGGGAAGTGGCAGTAGTGGTAAGTGGTGGATAAGAGGTGATAGTGGTGGTGGTAGTGATGGTGAAGGAGATAAGTGAAGTTGTGGTAGTTGTAGAGGAGATAGAATAGCGATTGTGGATAAGAGATAATGGTAGTAGTAGTGGTGGTAGTGAAGTGGTAGCGATGGTAGTAGTAATGATAGTTGTAGAGGTTGAGTGACAACATTGGTAATAGTGGAATTGCATTTGCAGTAGTGGTGAATGTGGTAGAGAAGATGGGTGGTGAGAGAGAGATGAGTGAGAGACAGATAGAGAAGAGAGATAGAGAGAAAGAGAGAGATAGACAGAAAGACAGAGATAAAGTGATGAGCGAGAGAGAGACAAAGTGGTTGCTAAAAGTGCATTTTCTTGTAATGGAGAGCTCGGTAAATAGAGAAGAGATGATGGAGAGAGTGAGCAAGGTGAACACAATGGGGGGAGAGACAGACAGACAGACAGACACATAGAGAGAAGAGAGAAGAGTGAGAGACAGACAAACAGACAGAAGAGAAAGAGAGAGAATGATTAGAGGTGAGACAAAGAGAGAAAGAGATATAGAGAGACATATAGAAAAATAGAGAGAAACAAGAGATGAGCGAGAGATAGAAAGAGAGAGAAGAAAGAGAGCGAAAAGAGATGATCGAGAGAAAGACATAGAAAAAGAGAGAGACGAAGAGAGAAGAAAGATGAGTGATGAGTAAGAGAGAGAAGAAAGATGAGTGATGGGAGTAAGAGAGTGAGCAAGGCGAACATAGTGAGGGAGAAATAGACAAATAGACAAGTAGAGAGAGAGAGAGAGAAGAGTGATAAGTGAGAGAGAGATAGATAGAAAAAGAGATAGAGAGAGAAAGAGAGAGAGAGATAGAGGGAGAGACAGAAAAAGAGAGAGAAACAAGAGATGAGCGAGAGATAGACAAAAAAAGAGAGAAATAGAGCGAAAAGAGATGAGTGAGAGAGAGACACAGAAAAACAGAGAGAGACAGAGAGAGAAGAGAAATGGGCGGGAGTGATAGAGAGAGACAGAAAGATAAGAGAGAGAGAGAGAGAGAGAGAAGAAATGAGAGAGATAGAGAGAAGAGAGATGAGCGAGAGAGACAGAGAGAGAAAACAGATGAGAGAGATAGAGAGAAGAGAGATAGGCGAGAGACACAATGAGAAAATGAGAGAGAGAAACAGACAGACAGAGAAAGAAGAGTGGTGAGTGAAAGAGATAAAGAGAAGAGAGAGAGAGATACAGACAGAGAGATAGGAAGATGAAAAAATGAATGAAAAGAGAAATGTTATATCAAAAGATTAAGACGACATTGTTTTTTTAAATTTTTTTTGCGACAAAAAATACCGTTGAATTTATTCAAACCATTTTGTGACTGTATATATATGAAGCTGTCTCAAAACCACAATCATTATGCTAGATTAGAGTTTTTCAAAAACTCTTTTGAGAAAATTATACTTTCTTGTTTTCCGTGTTATATTATTTTTACTGAATTTTTTAAATATTTTAAGTATTTTTTTTTAATTTTTAGACACACCTAACATAAATACACCTAAAAATTAAAAAAATTGTAAAAAAAATCTTTTAAAAATTCACTAAATACCAAAAATACAATAATTCAATACATTTTTTTTTGTATTTTTATGTATTTATTAATTTTTAAAAATATTTTTTCATAATTTTTTTTGTAGATACATCTAAGTAAGGTGCATCTAAAAAAAATATTTAAAATTTTAAAAATATTCAGTAAAAAAAAAAAAAAGCACGAAAGTCACTTTTTGCGACGGTAGAAAATGCCGTCTCAAAAAAGCAGAGTATTTGCGACGACACCATTTGCCGTCTCAAAAAAGCAGTGCATTTGTGACTGCACAATTTGCCATCTCAAAAAATGAGAGTATTTGCGACGACAGAAAATACCGTCGCAAATGCTCTCATTTTTTGAGACGGCAAATTGTGTCATCGCAAATACTCTGCTTTTTTGAGACGGCAAATGGTGCCGTCGCAAATACTCTGCTTTTTTGAGACGGCATTTTCTGTCGTCGCAAAAAGTGACTTTTTGAGACGGCAAGTGTGCCGTCGCAAATAGTTCCGTCTCATAAACCCAATTTTCTTGTAGTGTCCCGATAAACAAGAGAGAGAGAAGTGTATGCAAAGTGATTAAGAAGAATACATGTTTATATTAACTTTTATCCAATATATACCTTCTTTACCATATATATTCTTAATTATGTTATTTTTATCTTTAATTATGACTAATTTTCTTCTTTAGTTATGATATTATTTTAATTATAATTCATATTATACTTGTTATGATATTTTTTTTATGACTATTATGTCATTTCCTTCTTTAGCATAATATTTTCCAACGTACCATGTATATATATATATATATTTGTATAAGGTGATATTGAATTGAAAGCATAGATGATAATGGTAATGAGAATGAGGAAAGTAGTGAGAATGTTGTTGGTGGTATTTATGAATGTGATGATGATGGTAGTGAATGTAGCAAATTCACATGATTACGGGGAAGCATTGACAAAGAGCCTTTTGTTCTTTGAAGGCCAAAGGTCTGGCAAATTACCCCCTTCTCAGCGCATTACTTGGCGAAAGGACTCCGCTCTTCTTGATGGCTCCGATCTTCATGTAACTCTCTCTCTCTCTCTCATGTTCATTCTCATGTTAAAAAAATATTTCTATTTGTTCCCATGTTAAAAAAATATTAGTAATTGTTTTGAAGCAATTGGTTACTCTACTTACAGCACGTTTGTTTGGCAAGATTTAATCTTGGGATATGATTCTATATTCAGTAGATGGAATAGTTTATTATTTGATTTAAAAATTTTGCATCGACTTAATAGTCTATCTGGACTATTAGTTCCAAATATGTTGGATTGTTCTCTCCCAGAATGTGGGATACAAAATCCAAGATAACTCATCCTATGGAATTACATTTTAGGCCGGTTGACTAATTAGTTGATCGGGAGACCACTGGTGAGTGTTTTTGTGTGCAATTTTGCTAAAACAAAGAGTTTGTGATATTAATTATACTTAGTAAAATAAAATAAAATCTAAAAATCTCAACTAAAAATTAAAATAAATTTATATAATTTTTGTTGATGTTCTATTTATTTAATTTTAAAAAAATTCTAGTAAAAAAACAAATAAAATAGGATACATATACGATTTAATAGAATAGTCCAATCTAGATATATAATTTCATAACTAAACAAACATATTCAATAGACTAGTCCAATCTAGACATCTACCCATCATTTCTAACCAAATAACCCAGAGATAATATATTCCAGGACTAATAGTCCGGTGGATTACAATACTCCTTATCCAGTCCGTCAAAACAAACATACCTTTAGGTCATGCTTGTTTAAACGGACTGAATAAGGGAGGATTATAATCCATCATATTGTTAATCCTAAGATATATAGTTCCTGGACTATTTGATTAGATAAGATGTGTATCCCAAGTTTGTTTAATCACGGGATTAGATGTATGGAAATTATTATTCCATTGAATCTTATGTTTGTTTGAGATATTCTAAAGAATGATAAATGTTCAAAAGACAATTTTGCCCTTTTAAATTGTTTACAAAATAATATTAATAGTAAACATGTCTTTAATATTTTAATTTTTTTCGGCTAGATTAAATAAAAATTTATTTTATTTTTTAAAAATTAAATAAATTTATATTTTAAAAATTAAATAAATAAAATATCAATAAAAATTTGTGTTATTTTTTAAATAAAATTTTTAATAAATTTATTTTTAAAAAATAATAATTATTAAATAAAACACAATAAAAATTTAAACAATAAAATTAAATAAAACATCACTAAAAATTTATTTTAAAAATTAAATAAATGAAACATCAATAAAAATTAAATAAAATTATTTTATTTTTAAATTGAGACATTTAAATTTTATTTAAATTTATTAAATATAATACATAATTAAATCAAATACTTAGACGGCAAATATGTCATTTTACCATTTAATCTCATGAGGTAGTTGTCCCACCAATTCTATCTCATACCTCCCTAGGATACAATAGTCTCACTTATATGGGATTGATAGTTTATCCAAACGCCTAATCCGGCCTACGAATTTACAATCAAACAATAAATTCCATGGTCCAATAGACACGGTGTCCAATCCCCCCTCTCCAATCCCTTCAAACAAACACCCCCTTATTACTTTCATGGAATGATATTATTATAATATTATTATGGAATCAGATTCTCTCAAATCATGTTGTTTGGTCACGGTGGATCTCACTTTAATAATTAAAATTATTTATTTTTTAAATCACACTATTTATATTATTCATAAAAATAAAAATAAAAATCATATTAAATAATCATAATCATGTAAATTTATTGTATTTGTTTATCAAAAAATAGGTAGTTTAGTTTTTAAATAATATTTAGGATAAATTATTAATATATCTTAAGGTTTGTTTAAAATATAAATTGTTCTCGTAATTCTGAAAATTACACCTCGCCATTTGAAGTTTTTAATTTTATAATAAACGGCTTATTTTATTAATAAATTATCAAGTCAATTAATAATTTTTAATGATATCAGAAATTTATTTTAATTAATAATTCATGTAATTTTTTTAATTATATGGGAGAACAATTAAAAGTTTTATTTTTTCAATTAATTATGTTAAATAAAAAAAATTGACAAAAAAATATTTATAATTTTTCAAACCACATGTGACAATTCGTATGTTAAATAAATCTCAAAAATATATTTGTAATTTATCCTAATATTTATCAGTTTATTTTTTTACACATAAATATACTAAATTAACCTGATTATTTATTGAATCAATTTGATTATTTCACAAATAATCTCCACTCACAGCAAAAAAAAAAAAAAAAAAAAAAAAATTTGTATCATTTTTAAAAATAAAATTTTTTTTTTTAATTTTTTGGGTGGGTAAAAATAACTTTGTTAGTTTGTACTTACATTTAAGTAAGCTAAGGAGCAAAGTATTTGTGATGATTCCCCTCTGGTGGATTTGGTGGGTGGTTACTACGACGCCGGAGACAATATGAAGTTCCACTTTCCAATGGCATACATAACCACCATGCTGGCTTGGGGAGTTCTTGAGTTCGGCGAGTTCATGGGCTCTGATTTACAACACGCTCACGAGGCCATTAGATGGGCAACTGACTACTTCCTCAAAGCCACCAGCGTCCCCGGAGTTGTGTACGCTCAGGTCGGCGATCCCTATGGCGATCACAACTGCTGGGAAAGGCCCGAAGACATGGACACCCTTGAACAACCTATGCCGTGACGGAGAACAAACCCGGCTCGGAAGTTTCCGCCGAGATTGCAGCTGCTCTGGCCGCCTCTTCCATGGTGTTTTATGGTTTTGATCGTCGCTACTCCAAATTGCTTCTTCGGAGGGCTTCCAGGGTAATTATCTATCCATCTACTCTTAGCTATCTATACTATTATATATGTAAACACTGAAATCTTGATGTTTAAATCTCCAAATCTTAATTTCTTTTTCCCAAATACAACAAGAAGGGTGGGTTCCGGTGCTCAATCGACGAGGACGTCAAGATTCCAGGAATCATGGGCCAAGAGAGGGCCTATTCACAGTCTTTGTGGATAATATCCCTAACTCCATGGATCTGAAAGGGCTGTATAAGTTGTTTCTGAAGTTTGGTATTGTTAAAGATGTCTTTATTCCACAGAAGAGGCGCAAGGTGAAGAACTCCAGGTTTGGTTTTGTGAGGTTTGACTGCCCTGTGGCCATGGAAATGGCAATCCAAAAAGCTAATGGTTTGTGGGTTGATGATAAGGCCTTGGAAATAAAGAGTGCTGAGTACAGCAATGAGAGAGCTAGGCCAAGGGTCAATCCTCATAATCCGGTGGAAGGTCTTACTAATCGCAGGTTCAATAATGCAGGAGGTGATAGGAATGTGGTTCAGTTGAGGGACCATAGATCCTTTGCAGAAGTAGTTGCTGACAAGACCATTCAAGACCGGGGTAGCATTATAGTGGAAGTTGATGAGGTGGGTAATGGATGGTTGTACGAGAGTGTTATTATAAGACTCAAAACGAATCGCTGTGCTCAAGAGTTGAAAGAGGAGTGTAGACACCATATTTTTGACCGCCCTTAAGACTTGGGCACCTCTGATGGTTTACTTGGTGGAGAAAGGTGTGCAGGGCAAAGGTTCAGTTTCTTTGGCAAGGAGAGAGACAAATCTCAACTTCACACCCCATTTTGGACCAAAGCTATTTTGAATGGTTTTTAGACCTTAAAACCCTCTCTTTCAAAACATTTTTTGAAATAAAGTTTCTACGATGCTCTGAGGCTCGCATTTTGTTAAATGTTGCGCTTTTCGGTAAACCGAGCAAAGACAAAGTGGAAACGAATGAAAGAGAGATGAAATCTTTGAAAAATCTTTCAAAACACCTTACTTAGGGGTTTGGAGTTGAAGAAAAGAAGAGAAGAGGGAAGAAACCCAGTTGGGGGAGAAAATTGGCATGAACTGTTAAGAGAGAGTCGAGCAGCCCTCGCTGAATCGGGCCTATTCATTTGCATACTTGTAATCCAGTTATGAGGCCACCACCGTTGGAAAGAAGACTTCCGGGGCTTCATTTTTCACTCAAGAATCTCCTAACGCCGATTCCGGACGGGGGAGATATGGTTGATTGAAGAAGGGCATCACTCCGGTTGGACCGAATCTGCGCGGCTTCACCAAAACAGGCATAACTTTTTGCACAGGAGGAATTTTAATGCAAGGTTTGTGCCATTGGAAAGCTAACTTCCGGGGCTTCAATTTGGACACCTGGCTGACCACCTTTGGTCTTTCCAATCATTGGCCGACCACCTTTCTTTCCGACAGACCAATTTTTGTCCTGAAAAGTAGCAGGCCGACCATAAAAGGTGGTAGGTGTAGACATCCCATTTTTGACCGACCTTAAGACTCAGACATCACCAATTGAGCGCTTGGTGATGTTGCATATTGTGCTCGTTCTGAGGTTGCGGAGTCTCGGCTGCGAGACTTGCCTCCGGACTTCCGGACCCTTTTGTGCCTTGCCTCGGTTTGCGAACCAGGCTCTATTTTCTTTGTTTTCTCTTCCCGAAGGGAGGGAGAGGTCTTGTAGATCATCTCTCAGTGGCCGTAGGCTACGTTTCGTGGTCGTAGGCCATTTTTCCCGTTTGGAGCCCGGTTCCCGGTTTTCGAAGCCGTCGGCCGTGTGCCTCGGTTCGGGACCGCTTAACCATCTCCGTTTGCTCCGGTTTTTGGCATACATCTTATTTCCTCCCTTTTGAGGGACACTATGGCTCAAGAGACCAACTTCGTGGTCGAACACCACCTCCGGTGCTTAACAGCTTGTTTTTGGGACCCCAGGCCGCGCGTTTTGGCCCTCGAACCTTCGTTTTACATCGGTTTGAGTTCATTTTTGGCGGGGACCTTATTTTCACTGTTAGGAAGGTCGTAGGAAGGTGGGAGGTCAGCAATTGTTCTAAAGACCGGCTTTATTCTTCATCGCTCTTTATCGCCCGTTTTCTTCACTAGAAAGCTGACTTTTTCCATCCCCGGGCCACTTTTTCTGACTTTCCTCCACACCATTGTGTTGTACACACCTGGGAGGCCACCAATATGGATAGGCCGGCCATTAACCCTTCCTGAACCTTTTGAACCCCTCTAAAAAGTTGGCTTTTCTCTCTCCTGGGTTACATTTCCTGGTTTTTCTCCACATAGCTGTGTTGTACACACATGGGAGGCTACCTTTCTGTGGTGGCCGGCCATTAATCCTTGTTGACCTTTTTGAACCTAGCCGGCCAGCCACCTGAACCTCCTGAACCTGGCTGGCCAAAATCCTCTCTCCTGGTTCCTTACAGCTGTACCCTCTATTTTGACCCAGACCCCTGCCCGGGGATCTGCCCTTTTGGGGGGGAAATTTGAATTTGATTTTCCCCCCCTTTCCTCCACTCTTCTCCTCTATAAAGCCAGCCCCCCCAAGCTCCATTTTGAAGGGTTACAAAAATTGTTTGGAGCCTTGCATACAACTCTCCCTCTCCCTCTCTTCCAAACCTCAAAATACCCTTGCTCCTACACCATTTTCTACACCAACTCATAGCACCACACCTCCACACTCCATTCCAGCCCTTTGAAGCTGATTTCCAGAGGTTGAGAGCTCACAAACCTAGTCCAAAAGTTGCTGAAGTTTGGTTCTACAAGGGTGAGTCCTTTTCTTTCATTTTCTAGTCTTTTCTTGCTTCATCTATAGGCCATACTTGCTTACATTTTTGGGCTCCGACCCAAACTGGCAATAGTCATATTTTGAGCTCCTCTCTATGTTTGATCAAGGACCTCTTGTTGTTTGAGGTCTTCTACTACCACTTGTCTCCTATCTCTCTTTGTAGGCCCATTTTTGCATGATAATTTAGCCCTACTTGTGCTTATTTTCGAGACTTGATATAAACATTAAAGTGCCTTGTTTTTAGCCCCTCTTCAACTTTGTTGAAGGGCTCTTTGCTATTTGGAGCCAGCTACTGTCCCTTGTCTCTAATCTCTCTTTTAGGGCCATTTTTGCATGATAGATTAGCCCTACTTGTGTTCATTTTTGAGAGTTGTCATAAACTGAAAAATATCTTGTTTTAATCTCATCTTCAAGTTTGTTTGAGGTCCCATTTTTTGTTTGAGATCATATGCCTCCTTGTATGCTTGATTGTCTCTTATTTTGAGCCCTACACCTAAGCTCTTGTTGCATGCTTTGTTTGGCTATCTAGCCACTGAAATCCAGTGGATTTTCAGTGGCTAACACACTGTTTTGAGCCTCCAAATCAGAGGGGGATGACCCCCTCTCACCTTGACTTGTTTGATGGTCATTTTGGCCTTCCAAAGGGACCCCTCTTTACATGCTTTGAATTCACATTTCAGGATCAATTTGGTGAGTTTTGGGGCTATCATATTTGATTTCTAGAGTTTATTTTGCCATGCTAAGTGTCCTTGATGCATGTGCTTAATAATCCCTTTGTATGCCCTCTAAAGGAACCCATCATTTGTGCATATGTTGGCTGCATTTCCATGTTTATTTGGGCATGTTTTGTTCACTGATTTTTGCTGGTTTGATGAGTTCTCACTTGCTTCATATACGTGCCATGTAATCCATGTTTGATAGTCAAAATTGCATGCTATGTTAGGACATATTGCTAGCATCTTTTGGCCATGCTTTGAACTAGAAATGTTCATGTTTTGAGACCGCCTTGGTTCTGTCTTTATGCCTCATGATCAAATAATGCATGCTTTGTATAGCTATAGGTCAATGCATGTGCCTAGTTTTGTGTTTCGGGACCATTCCATGCATCGGGTGACATATATCCATGATTCGGGATCATTTTGCATCATGATTTAGTGCTGGAAATTGCATGTTTGAATGCCATGTTTCATGCCTTGCCATGCCTTGTTAGAGTGGCATTTGTGCCTTAGGATTGGTCCTCAGTTTGCGTGCATGTGTGTACGCATCTCGAGTGTCTCATTTTCATCTTATGGCCACTGATGTGAGTGTGGCTGAGGTCCACTCATGTTGGTGTAAGTCCGTCATGCATTGTGTATGCCATTTCAATTCATAGCATTGCGTATGCTAGGTTGTACGTTAGAGCATCGTGTATGCCATGTTACATCATGTATTGTGCATGCCATTTCATAGCATTGCGTATGCTAGGTTGTATATTAGTTGCATAGTGCATGCCATCTCATTTGCATTGTGTTTGGGATAGGAGTTAGCCCGAGCACGGGAAACGAGGGACGTTTCGTACTTCGAGTGACGGAACGTGTCTCAATTCCCGGTCATCGACACTCCGGATTATCCATGATGGAGTCTCGGTCTTGTTGTGTTTATGTGTGCATTCATTTCATATTAAGTCGTGCAATTCGACTCCTCGGCCATCATGCATCGATATGCATGATTGGTGGCATGAGGATCGAGGACTACGCTCCCTGAAGAGTAGTCAAGCATACATATGTGAAAATACATTGCCATGCCCCGTTTCTGCTCTCTGTTGTAGCAAATCAGGAACCGGCAATCTTTTGGGGCTTCGCACAATATTCCGGGCTTAATTATAAATAAAGGCTAATTGGGGCATCGCGATGGATTTCCGCGCCAGGCAACCCGAACATGCATCATTCATCATCCGGAGCAGAGTTGAGGCGGTCCCTAGCTTGCATGCCAATTTACTGCATTCCTAGATTAATTTGTTAATTAATTAGGATTTTGTATTTATTCAGATTGTAATTATTCATTTGGGACTGTATTATTTATTCAGACCCTCTGAGCGAGGGCACAATTGTAATAAGTGTGTGTGCGTGTGATGTATGTCTTCCAACCCCACGTCTTTCTCCCTTTTATTTACCAGCTTATGATGGTTAGATTAGGGCATGTTTCAATTAGCATACAGTATGATAGCATGTTTGCATTCATTCATCTGTTTTGCATGCACCGGGCTCGGCGCATCATAACTCACTGCATTGTATTTCAATTCCAAGTTGAATACTTGTTAGCTGTAGCATTCCATATGCCATGTTTAGAATAGCCGAGCCTATCTTAGTTGCATTTCGCATGTGTTGCATTAGGCATTTTCTGTATAGTTAGGATCATGCATGGATTTCTAACATAGCTTCTGTTTTGGCTTCGAGTACTCAGTAAGTTTTTATGCTTTAGCATCCTTGCATGTGTGGAGTGACTGCCATGATAGCATGCTTACCTGAGGCTATTGCTTATGTGATAACTGCCTGAATGCCTGAATGGGGGTGAAGGCGGGTTATTTGGATTGGGACAAATCATCAACTGTGAGTTTTAAGCCCACTAGAGAGTGGCAAAACCATGTTTTCTAAGCCCACCTGAGGGTGGCAAAATCTGCATTTTAAGCTTACTTGCGAGTAGCAAACCATCTTTCAAAAATAAACATGAAATGTTTGTTCCAATTCAGGCGACCGGTCTATACTTGTATGCTGTGCGCATCACATAGTAAACCTAGGCTAATAACTGGAATAAGAACGCATAATGGTTTTCAAAACTAGATATTATGGTTAGTAGAGGCCGATCTTTGATCGTGGCGAGCGGCGGTGCTCACGAAGTGACCTTCCCCAATCGTACCCAAGTTCTCGAGCCGAAGCAACTTTGGTGATGACGAACACGGGCCTTAGGCAAACGAGTCAGGGTTTCCTAAATTTCCCAAAAAATAAAATATTTAGGTGGCGACTTGTATCTGGCAAAGCAGTCCATGATTGGCACTTTTTTCAAAAATCTGTTTTCTCAAGACATTTACCGGATTTGGACTCTTGGTTCAGATTAAGAACTGTGACATTGAGTCCTGAACGTGTGAGCCCAAAATAACAGAACGGGCCTCAACCCTCCCGGGGCGTTCGGGGACGTCTACAGTTTCTGGCGACTCCGCTGGGGATTTAGAGAACTTGACTCGAACCCATGATATCTGGTTTTGACTACACTTGTGTGTTTCTTTGCATTGCATTTGCACTGGTACGCCTAGGACACCGTGTTTGCCATCTGCTATTCCTGAGCGGTTTGCCAGAGGCTGCGTGCCATAAGGCTTACCGGTTACGGGCTCTGCCAGTATGGGAACACAAACCCCGGTTTTACCAGGGCACCCTTTTGACCATTCGACCTAGTGCATATTCGGAATCCATAGTGACCATTCCAAACTAGGACAGGTTGCTTACCCGATATAGGTTGTTTGAAACCACTACGTGCGTAGCGAAACCCTAGCTCCTGAAAAATAGGACAGGGAAACCCTACCCCAACATAGGGGTGTTTTGGCTCTCACTTATCTGTTATGTGCTGTTAGAGTGCGTCTCTACAGGGAAATGCATGTATCAGTTTATGAGTGTTGGGCATCAGGCTGCGGGCATCAGTCAGTGTTTGAGAATCATTATCTGCGGGTATCAGATTCAGTTTTCAGGGACAGTAATTCAGGGATATGGTCAGTGTTTTGAGGACAGTGTGTATTCAGCTTATCGACCGTGTGTTTGTTATGCCAGCTGTGTATTGTGTATTTATTTTAAGCTGTTATGCTGTCGTTTATCTGGTTATTTATTTCCTTATTGCTTTATTTATCTTTTTGCTAGGACAGGTTTTAGCACGATTGCTTCCGACCCAGTAGATATTCCCCAAGCACTTTGGACAAGAGGTCGTCGGCTCAATCGATCTGAGGATCTGGTTGACGGACAGCCAGTGTTCCATTCTCTACCCCCGATTGTCAGAAGAAGACTGAGAAGGCGTAGTGTGTCTGAACAGAGGTTACCAGAGCAGTGGTCTACCCTAGCAGCGAACAGTCGGGCTGAGATCTCAGTTTCTGCCATAGAAATACACATACCAGTCAGTCAGCAGGATCAGCGGAACATGGCCGGAATAGAAGAAATGATGCGCCAACTCCAAGAGAGTATGAAACAGATGCAGGAGGACGCCGTCCGCCAAGCGGAGTTCTCTAAACAGCAGGCCACAATTGTCACGACCCAAAACCCGCCCCTAGAAGGTTGGTGTCGTAACCGGCCAGTAATCCTAGATTACCACAGGCCTTCCTGTACAACATGCATAATCGGGCTCGCGGAAGCGAAAACAGAAACTACAAATAGTCCAAGAGCTGTGCATTAATATGAACAAGTTATTTACATGACAAAAATGTTAATTTACCCACTAACTTTACATAACAGGTAATCAAAAGATCATATACAACTATAGGCAAAGCCACAGATACAACAAGACAAAGCTCACAAAACGGCCTTCCAGGCCTAGCCCCGACTAGGAGGCACACAAAACTGGTAGGCTCGATGCAACAACGGCGGCTCAGCTTGAACTCCGCCTAGGCTTGACTCCAAAAAGGCTCACCTAAAATAAATACAAACAATGAGCTAAAGCTCAGCAAAGTAACATTAACGTAAAGGGTTTTAGTGAACGAACTCCAACATTTCATAATCTGTAAAACGTAACATTCTAATCATAATCAGAATCATCTCATAGGAACATACATAATGGCATACTCCATAGAATTAACATGTGTCGACTAACGACTAGAGTAACCGGTCCCGGACACCGATTAAAACACATACCGAGATCTCGTAAACTGGTCGTGGGTTTGTCCTTCCATGCCGCCCCATGACTAACGCATGGGCCTGCATGTTCTCGCCCCCACAACTGAATTAACTATGGATGCCATACTAGATTCGCAAATAGGACATTCGTTCACAGAAGACATTATAATTCATAATCATTCCATAACGTATAACGTTGAACATATTTCATAAGAACATACCATTTACAGAAATGTCACTTACAGTGGGTTTCCAAAACCGGTTGGCACGGTTTCACTTCGTGACCTGCAAACATCAACATTATAACACATTTCCTTAACATTCATCACCAATATGTCACATAAGTCATGCCATTTCACATTCATTTCATGCTCAATCTAATCTTTCTTTACTTAATTCATGCTCATGAGATACTAAAAGATGCCATTAACATGTTAGAATTACGTAATTCAACTTTCTAGGATTTTCTGAAAATAAGCCCTTCCGCTCGAGCGCTACCTTGTCCGCTCGAGCGGACTGCACATTTCCCCCAAAACTGTTGAGAGGCTGATTTTACCGCTCGAGCGGGCTTCCCTCGCTCGGCGGACCCTGCGAAATTCTGAAATTCTGGTTCTTCTTCTACACTTCATCTTTTCTTTGTAAAATCCATTTCAAATACATGAATACCAAGTTCCAAATACTTGATTAAACCATTACATCTTCAATCAAAATTCACATGGAGCATAAACAAGATCAAAACCCATGAACCAAGATGAAAGACCATAAACATATACATACAAGCTTCATATCTCTATATTCATGGAGGTTCTCCCTCAATCATGTCAAATATGAAAGGAAACCATGATTCTGTTCATACTATTATGCCATAATCTTGAGTCCAACATGCTAGATGTCAGGATCACCAATCATTTCATGAAAATCTTACCTTTAGATGGTGAATTGGAGAAGTTTAGCTTGATTCCTCCCCTTTTCTTCCCTTTCTCTTCTTCTCCCCCGAATTCTCTCTTCTCTCTTTCTTTTCTAGATTTTTCTTCTCTTTAGTTGAGTCAAATGAGTCAAAAAGACATCACATCCTTATCTATATATCATATAATCATATTGTTGCCAAAATTCTAAGCCAAACAGGCCCTTATTCCCTTAATATATATAATACACCTATGCCAATAACTTGAGCCAAACAAGACGAAGCGATTCAGACGAAATTCAGTCCTCAATTTATTTTACCAAAAGGTTCTAAAAATTCCCGGTATCACATAGACGCATTCAATTTCGTTTTCTGAACCCATTATAGTCATCAATTTCCGTCCCAAAGTTGTCATTCCAACAGATATTTTGCTAATTCAAACAATACTCTTCAATTAAATCATATAAATGCATAATTAATTACTGATAATTGTGACACACGGTTCCGGGTCATTACAACAATTATGGCCCAATAGGCGGAACTGATTACCCGGCTACAGCAGTAAACCGGAGCGCCAGCCTCACATCCAGTTCCTCCCCCACCAGGGGTCCCAATACCCGAGCAGACACCAACTACCCAGAATGTCCTGCCAAATCCCCAAAACATTTTGCCAAATGTCCATGCTGTTCAGGAGGACACAGACATCCCAACAGGGCCGGCTCCGCCCCCGCTTCCACCTCAATCATCCAAAGTACATACACCCGCCAACCACCCGGACTCTCCCTTCGAGTTCGAAGTAGACCCTACAGCGCTGAAATTGAGCAAGCTCGAGAAGCTATTCAAAAAATCCCAGGGGGTAAAAGCTATCCCGGATATCGAGGACGGATATACCGATGTGGCTGTGACGCTGCCGGATAGATTCAAGATGCCGCAGATCGATCGCTTCGACGGATCTGGTGATCCCATGGTCCACCTCCGGCTATTCTCAGATATATTACGGCCAATGGGCCTCACCAGACCCCAGAAGCTTTCGCTATTCGGCCGGACCCTGTCGGGTGTGGCCGCTATCTGGTATGCGAAGTTGGAGGATGATGTCAAGAGAAGTTGGGATGAAATGGCCGAGGCCTTTGTTGCGCAATACTCTTACAACACCCAGATCGAGATTACAACTCGTGATCTCGAAACAACAAGGCAGGAGCCCAAAGAGAGTTTCTCGGATTTCGTGACCCGGTGGAGGGCGAAGGCCTCGATGATGACTTTAAGGCCCACCGATAAGGACCAGATCAGGATGATTGTGCGCAATCTCCAGCCAAAACTGATGCAAAAAATGATTGTGCTCCCCTTCCCCACCTTTTCGGATCTGCACGAGATGGGGGTACAAATTGAAGATGCAATGAAACAGGGTCTGATTGACCAAGACAGGGAGCAACCCCGGAGAACCTTTAACCGCAACAACAATGCAGGCCCGAGTGGCGCTGCAACTGCAAGAACTTCGGAGGTAAGCATGGTCGCCACCATTCCCCCTCCCCTTCCAAGGCCCATGGCAGCCACACCCTTCTCCGGTGCATCCGGAAGCAATACACAGACCACTAAATACCAACCCAGAGGCCAAAGAACCTTCACCCCATTGTACATGCCCCTGTCCAAGGCTCTAGGGGTCTTAATCAGAAAGGGGCATCTAAAACCCTGGAGCCGAGGCCGTTACCAAATCCGCTTCCCCCCACTCACAACCCAGCCAAATACTGTGCATATCACCAGCAACACGGTCATGACACCGACCAATGTTTCAGTTGCGTCACGAGATTCAAGATCTCGTTGACAAACAGGTGATTTTGCCACCAGAAAGACCCAATGTCACAACCAACCCACTCCCTACACACAACCAAGCTCCACCTCCCAAAAGAATCAACTTTATCCAGACTGGGGTCGTGTCTTACGATCCTAGCATCTATATCACTCCTTCCCATCTACCTAAGCCGGAGGTGCTCCTTCCCGACTGCACTGACTTTTTGTGCATGATGGACATCTCTACAACCCAACCTGAGCCAATGGTGGTGGCTGTTGAAGACGGTGCAGGGGAGATTGCAGAGGAGGATGGAACTGTTGAGTCAGGGTTTGAGCAGTCTGGGAATTTTGCTGGGGAAGCCTACGATCCGAGTGATTACATCCTGTCAGCAGGCCAGTCTGAGCCAAGTGTAGAATTGCCAGAGAGAGCAGAACTGTGTGATCCAGGGGGATAGATTTGAGCAGGGGACAGAGGATTTACGGTGTAGAAGAGGACTTTGCCAACCTCCAGTTCTTCAATGACCAAGAATCAGGGGATGCGGCAGTCAACTGGTTTGAGTATGAGGAATCGGCAGAGGCTACCGGATGGCTGGATGATCAACCGGATGTTGTAGAGTTCCAACAGGGCCCGGCAGGGGCGAGGGTATCAGTTGTGGCCGGAAGGGCCGGAAGTCAGAGTATATTGCCGGAGAGCGCCGGTACAAAGAATTTCGCTCAGGACAGAAGCATTGTGAATACAGGGAAAACTGAACAACAAACTGCGCTGGCGCAGGTGGAACAATGGGATTCTGAGAGAACCAGGAAAGCCAAAACCCAGGAGGGGATTGAAAATGCTGTGGGCACAAAGACAGAAGATGCTGTGAGCATGTGGGCTGAGCGTGCTACGAGTACAATCATGCCGGAGCTGGACAGGTGCCTTTTGAATGCCAATGGAATGTGGTGGGAAGATGATGATTTATGTCTTGCCCACACAGACGAGGATTGGGGGAGCAATCAACCGACGACACCTGGTATCTCGATGAAGTTGATCACATGACAAGAAGCGGGCGGTACTTCAAGCCCCGCACCTAGACCAACCAGAAGCATCTGGGAAGGACAAGGAAACTGAAAAGCAGAAAGAGAAGCAGATGAAGAAGAAGCTGTTGAAGCAGCTGAAGAAGATACAAGCAGACATCTCCATCTGGGGACTGCTTATGGCGTCACGAGTGCACAGACAGGCTGTCCTATCTGCTATGGACAAGGCTAAACTCTCTATAGATACCACACCAGAGCAGCTAGTTGGACTGGTCTTTCCGGGAGGAGGTTCCCCGACGTTAACCTTTTCAGACAAAGAACTGCCGCCTGAGGGCGCAAATCATAACAAACCCCTCTACATCTCTGTGGAATGTAGAGACAAGTGGGTGCCAGTGGTTCTTGTCGACACGGGATCCGCCATTAATGTGTGCCCGTCAAGGACGGCATATGCAATCGGGTTAAAGCCCGCGGACTTCGTGCCGACTACTCAAGTGATCAGAGCCTATGATAACACCAGCAGGGAGGTGATGGGGACTGTCAAAATTCAGACCCAGGTTGGTCCAGGACAACACAACATTGAATTCCATGTCTTGGACGTTCCTGCAACCTTTAATCTACTCTTGGGGCGGCCGTGGTTGCACCAAGTGAAGGCAGTCTCTTCCACTTTGCATCAGATGTTGAAGTACCCTCAGGAAGGGGTGGCCATTGTTTTCGGGAATTCGTCATCCATCCACCGCCAAGTGTCTACACCAGTCTTGGAAATCGAGCACGGCACGGAGGATGTGTTCTTATCAGGGTTTACTCTGGCTGAGGCTCGGGTTGTGCAGAATATCATGGCTGTTAATGAGGGAGTGTACGTCAGTGCTCAATCTGTATACCTCATGAACAAGCTACAACACATCCCGGATGGGATTAGGAAGGAGCGGCCGGAAGGGCGTCGCAGCATTGGCCGAAGTGCCACACAACCCTCATACCTTTGGCTTGGGTTATCTGCCCACCAAAGAGGATTGGATGCGAAAGGGGAAGGAAATGGCTGGGAGAGCCAAAGCGAAGAAGGCGGGGAAGCCTTTTGACTTAATGCACAGGCCCATTCAGGGTACCCTAAACGGACGCTTCGTCCGGGAGGGGGAGGACTTTCCGTTTTGTGGCTTCCCAGAGCCGTGGCTGAACGCGGAGAAGAAGCGCGTGCCAGGTTTCGAGATCTTCTTCGACCTGCAAATATCCGGGGATGACGTTGCCGAAGAGCAGACAGACCCATCAGCTGAGGTTGAGCAGTGTAAGGCAGTGGATTCCGAGGGCGCTGAAATTGAAATGGGGGTAGCACTGGCATGTCTACTTTCAGATCCTCCGATCGACCATAAGTGCTTGGGGGATAACTTCTCGGTTTCCATGATTGGGGATGAAACGGCTGTGGGCCTATCAGCAACTATTTTGGATGCATCTATCGCACCCTCTCTCACTTGGCAATACGAAGAGGGATTTTTGTCCAGCAGCACCGGGTCAGGTAGTGAGCCGGAATCTGATTCCACCGAATCTTGTGAGTCGGAATCAGGTTCCAGCTCGACTGAGTCTGAGTCTGGTAATCCTGGGGATGATAACCCGGATGCCACAGTTTTGTCCAGGTCGTCTTTTTCTTTCTCATTTGAGTCTGTTGTAACCGAGGAATCGGACGATTTGGATGTGCTTAATGAGAATCAAGTAACTGTGGTTTCTGAGTACTTTTCTGTGCCCTTGATTTATTGCATTAACTCAGACTTTCAAAACTTTGATGAAAACGACGAGGACGAAATTCCTCCGGTTTTGCAACGCTTAATTGAACAAGAGCAGGAGAGGTTTGTCAAACCCTTAATGGATGAAATCACTATGTGAATATTGGTACTGAGGAGGACCCGCGGCTGGTCCAGATCGGGTCCACGTTGTCTTCGGAGGAACGCGAGCGCTTAGTCGCTTTATTAAAAGATTTCAAAGATGTTTTCGCGTGGTCCTACGAAGACATGCCTGGATCGATCCTGAGATTGTACAGCATCGGATCCCCCTTGACCCCGAGGCCCGACCGTCAAACAGAAACTCAGGAGGATCCGCCCGGATTGGGCTCTCAAGATTAAGGAAGAGGTCACCAAGCAAATCGACGCAGGCTTCCTGCTGGTATCCGAATACCCGACTTGGTTGGCCAACATTGTTCCGGTGCCGAAGAAGGATGGCAGGATCCGGGTATGCGTGGATTTCAGGGATTTGAACAGAGCTAGTCCGAAGGACGACTTTCCCTTGCCGCATATCGATGAGTTAGTGGACTTCACAGCAGGGCATGCTTTGCTTTCATTCATGGATGGCTTCTCCGGCTACAATCAGATAGTGATGGCACCTGAAGACCGGGAAAAGACTGCATTCACCACCCCGTGGGGGACATACTGCTACAGAGTAATGCCGTTTGGGTTAAAGAATGCTGGAGCTACTTATCAACGGGCCGCGACCACAATATTGCACGACATGATCCACAAAGAGGTTGAGGTGTATGTGGACGACATGATTGTCAAGTCCAAAGAAAGAGAAGGCCACTACACCGCCTTGCAAAAGTTCTTTCAAAGGATCAGAGAATTTCGGTTGCGGCTGAATCCTCAGAAATGTACGTTCGGTGTTACAGCGGGAAAAATGCTGGGGTTTCTGATTACACAGAGAGGTATCGAAGTCGACCCTTCCAAAATCAAGGCCATCTTAGAAATGCCCCACCAAGGACTGAAAAGGAGGTGCGAGGCTTTCTGGGTAAAGTGCAATTCATAAGACGGTTTATCTCAAAATTAACCTTGACTTGTGAACCACTTTTTGGTCTCCTGAAGAAAGGCAAGAAATTCCAATGGGACGGCCGATGCCAAGCTGCTTTTGAACAAATCAAGGAATACTTACAGAACCCGCCCGTGTTGTCACCGCCAGAGCCGGGGAAACCGTTGATATTGTACCTTTCAGTGACTGAGACTACAATGGGCTGTATGCTCGCGCAAGAATCAGAGGACAAAGTGGAAAGAGCCATCTACTATCTGAGCAAGAAGATGCTAGAGTATGAGACTCGCTACACACCGTTGGAGAAGGCTTGCTTAGCTTTGGTATGGGCTACCAGGAAGCTGCGGCACTACCTGTTAGCTCACTCCGTAATGTTGGTTTCACGACTCGATCCCATCAAATATCTTTTCGAGAAACCAGCACTTACGGGTAGGCTAGCTCGTTGGTTGCTGTTGCTCTCCGAATTGATCTGAAATATGACACGCAAGTCAGTCAAGGGAAGAGCAGTAGCAGAATTCTTAGCCGACCATCCAGTGGAAGGGGGTGAAGCAGTCGAGTACTTATTCCCAGATGAAGCATTTTGCACATCGACGATGAAACTTGGACGATGTACTTTGACGGAGCGTCAAATCAATACGGGTATGGGATAGGAGTGTTGCTGATAGCACCCGACAATTCCCGTATCCCTCTAGCCTTCAAACTCCGGTTCAAAGTCTCGAACAACGAAGCAGAATATGAGGCATGCATTGCCGGTCTAGAAGCAGCCCTGGAACTAGGGGCAAGACGGTTGGACGTCATCGGGGACTCGAACCTTGTTGTGTCTCAAGCAAAAGGAGACTGGAAAGTCAAAGAAGAAAAGATGATGATGTATCACCAGACCTTGGACTTGTTAATTCCTCGGTTTGAGAAGCTAAACTTTGCTCATCTACTAAGAGAGAACAACAGGTTCGCAGATTCTTTAGCAACTCTATCTTCCATGATAGACATCCCGTTCGGAGTCCGGATGCGTCCAGTCATCATTGACCAGAAATTTGCGCCAGCCTACGAGTCGATTGCTGCTATAGATGAGGTTCAGGACGAAAACCCCTGGTACCACGACATTTGGAATTTCCTGGAGAATGAAGCATACCCGCCAGGGGTAAATGCCAAGGATAAAAGGGCAATCAGAAGAATGGCCGTTCAGTTCATCATCTGTGGGGGTAAGCTGTATAAAAGAGGTCATCTGGGAATGCATAAGCTGTGTGTCGATGCCGAAGAATCAAAGCGTCTAATGGAAGCCATCCATGGAGGGAATGCGGTGCGCACATGAATGGAGTAATGCTAGCACGGAAGATCCTCAGACAGGGTTACTACTGGTCCACCATGGAGGAGGACTGTATCGGTTTTGTTCGGCGATGCCACAATGTCAAATTCATGCAAATCGCATGAACATTCCGCCGTCGAAGCTGTACAATATGACTTCGCCATGGCCATTTTCAGTCTGGGGAATTGATGTGATCGGGGCTGTCACTCCGAAGGGGTCGAATGGGCATGAGTTCATCCTGGTCGCGATAGATTATTTCACGAAGTGGGTCGAGGCCCAATCTTATGCGGTGTTGAAGGCTTCACATGTTGCGAAGTTTATCAGAAATAACATCATCTGTCGCTACGGAGTCCCAAATGAGATAATTTCAGATAACGGTTCCCACTTCAAGAAGGAAGTGATTGACTTGTTGGAAAAATACAACGTGGCTTTTCATAAGTTATCCACCTATCGGCCGCAAACCAATGGAGCGGTTGAGGCCGCCAACAAGAATATCAAACACATATTGCAGAAGATGGTGGAAACCTACCGGGACTGGCCAGCTAAGCTGCCGTTTGCTCTGTGGGGCTACCGGACTTCAATCAGAACTTTTACTGGGGCGACTCCGTATTCATTAGTTTATGGGATGGAGGCCGTTCTACCTATCGAGATTGAGGTTCCGTCATTGCGAGTATTGGCTGAGTGTCAAATAGCCGAAGCAGATTGGCAATAGAGCAGGTTTGAGGAACTCATGCTCTTTGATGAAAGAAGACTGAAAGCACTGTACCATGTTCAAGGTTATCAGCGCAGAATTGCCCGGGCTTTCAACAAGAAAGTGAAGTCCAAGAATTTAAAGGAAGGAGATTTGGTACTCAAGGATAACCGAGCTCCCATCCACGACCCAATTGGACTGGTCCCTACATCATTAAGTCTATCTTGTCAGGTGGAGTTGTGGTTCTGATGGATCTAGATGGCTTGGAGTTCTCACAACCGATCAATATGGACAAGTTGAAGAAATATTACCCTTGAGAGGCTCGCTAGGCCGAAAACCCGAAAGGGCGACCTAGGCAAAACTCAGAGCACAAAAAATTTGAAATTATAAAAACTGAGCTCGCAAGGTTGAAAACCCGCAAAGGGCGGCCTTGGCAAAAGTTAGAGCGTAAAAGGAGAGTGAAAATACTCGAGTGAACCCGAGCCTGAACTACGTAAGGCTTGATTCCCATCTTTGGGATACGTAGGCAACTTCATCCTGAAGTTCAGCCATAAACTTTTCCCCGATCAACTTTGTCCATTTGATCATCTCAGTCATCTTTGTCTATCAGCATTCATCGTAATCTCCGGTGCAGTGCTTTCAGACTAGGGGCAACTTTCCGTTGCTGTGCAGTGCTGTGGGTACTATTCAGACTAGGGGCAACTTTCCAGTTGCTAGGATCCGGGGTTGTGCATCTCAGTGACAGATCTCAGGCGTGTCCAGTTCTGATCCATATCGAAAATGGTTTTGAAAAGTTTTAATAAAAGTTGACTTTGTTCAAATTAATCTTTTTACAACTAAGACCATTTTTGGACCAAAGCGGAAAATTTTCAGTACCACAACCTTCAATTTCATTGATTTCAATACAGAGTTCTCCTGCTCTTGCATACAAATTGAAGTTGCTTTTTATTACAATCATAAAGAAAACTTGAAAGTACTGGTAAAGCAATAAATCCGGGGCATAGTCAAGTCAGGTGTCCCTGCGCCCCCTCCCAGAGCTGGTCGAAGCCTCTGATGCCAAGCTGGGCCCAATCTGTGCCTCTTCATTGAGCCAATCCAAGCACTCGTCAGACAAAGTGCAACTGAAAGTGGGAGGGGCCAGGAGCTCTCTAGTCCTCCATGCTGTGGCATACCGGGCAAGCTGTGCGCCTCGAACCGGGAAGTGGCAGGATACTCTATCCCCTCTGGCGGGCAAGTCTGATCATGACCGAACTGGCGCTGGAACCGGAACGGAAAGTAGAACACACAGTGGTCAGACCAATCAACTGGATCCCGGTCTGCCGGGACATGCTATAGCTCATTGCCGGGAGATTGAGCCAAGGACAGCGCCAAGCAATGCGATCTGCAGACAAATTGCACATCCAGTCGAACCACCATCCCTCATCAAGGGCATCGACTAGGCGTTGTCGAAAGAAGTAGCCGCGGGCTGAGTAGGCTGGGCAAGAGTCCACAACCTGCAATTTATCCATCAACCATACCTGGGGAGGGATGAAAAATGAGAGAATAAAGAATAGAGAGATGTGCGATGAGAGAAAAGTAAGAAAAGGTTTTTGTGAGAAAAAAACGAGCCCGAGGGCTGAGTGATGTGAGCAATATATATGAGAGATTGGGTGGGAAACATTACCTGCAGCAGCAGTGGACTCCCCGCGAATCTGGTCGTCTCCTGGCTATAGAAAGCATCTAAGCCCATCAGTGTCTCGGCTAATGTCATGGCGATGCAGCTCTTTCCTTCCTTCAAGCCTTGAGCAACTTCAATCAGACGAATGCTAGATCCACCGAAGCCCGGGGCAAGCAGAAAGTGAGACAGCATGCACAAGCAGAGGGCATGTTGTCGGAAACCTTGCCAATGATGGTCGCCGCGGTCACCGGCCTCAGAAAAGCGATGAATCAAGCCGAGGATGTCCAGTTCCCTATTACAGATCAGAGACCGAGCGTCATGCATGGTGAGTCCACACATCCGCCCTAAGGCTTGGGCGTGGCCAAAGCGAAACTGAGGCAAAACTTCTTCATAGCGTTCAGATTCCATTAAAACTTGAAAATCTTCGAAAGTTGGACATACCTCTTGCCCGCCGAAGCTAAACACATGCGTTACCAGGTTCCAAAACCTCGCCGCGGCATGAAGGAAGGGAAGGTGCAGCGGAGTACAGCTCAGTGTGAATAGTGCATTCAAGCCGAAGCCCCAGAAGTTCAACTTTTCCGAGCCATCTAGAGAAGCGATCCAAGCTGTGAGATTTTCGACGAGAAACGCCTCTATTTTGGTGCAAAACTGAGATGAAATGAATCAACCACGAGGCTAGGACTTTTAAAGAGGATAAGACACTGTTCGGGGGACATGTGTCACAAAACTGGTGGTTGCTGAGCTAGGTGGCCGGCCGGCCACCTTTTCTGGCAGGCCGGCCACCCCTCTCCCCTCCAAATGCAAAAGCTGGCCGGCCAGCTCCCAAAGGTGGCCGGCCATGCTCCCAAATATGCCTTTGGTCCTGTTCTACCCTCTAGAGGAAAGTTCCTAGCATTTCCATGCATCGGGAGTGTCGAAGGCCTCAATTTCCCTCAGTTTCGAATGTGTTCCGTCACCTAGATCGTCCGAAATACACTTTGTTTATAGAGTTGTTGTTAAGTCTTGCTTATCGAGTTGTTGTCTTGCTTATCGAGCTGTTAAGTTTTGGTCGAGCTGTCGAGTTTCATGCATTGAGTTGTTACTTTTTTGTGCCTTACTTATCGAGTCATCAACTTTGTTATGTTTTGCTTATCGAGTTGTAAACTTGCTAAGGTTTTTGTTATTTCTTAGTAAGTTAAGTTGTTTAGTTTGTTGCGTCGGTTCACTACCTGACTGGGCAAATACACAATGCACAATTCCATTCAATCTCATTTTGGTGCAAAATGATGCGATGCGATGCTAAGAACATAAAATACAACACTTTTTCAAAAGCTGTTTCATTCCATCATGTTTTACAACAAGGGAACAAGTTTTACAGAAAATAAAACTGCCTAACAATATACAATGTGCTACAACTACTAGTAAAAAGGTAAATAAAACAGGGAACAACTACATCAATGCTCTCAAGAGCAAGAATGAGAGGCCCTCTTCGTCCTCTTCTGCGGAACAGCCTCTGTACCATCATCACTATCATCTGAGCCAGGGCTACCAACCTCGGAACCCTCCTCAGCCTCATCTCCACTACCGGAACCAGGATCAGAGCCACCATCTCTGTCAGCAGATGTCTCTGACTGGGGATCTGCAGCCTCCTCCTCCTCCTCGCTGGGCTCCTCCTCTATGATGTGCGCCCTGCGTCTGCCTCGTCCGCGAGACGACTCCCCTCTCCCAGCCCCTCGAGAAAGTCTAGATGGCCCAGCTCCTCAGGAAGGCCCAGGTGGCCCAGGCTGTGGCCCGGTATATATCGGCAGCATCTGAAAAGGAAGAATGCAATTTGAATACATCAGCCAAAATATGTGTATCAGATGTAAATGCAAGAAAACTACATGAAGTGGGCGCATGCAGGTACAGTGCGTAAATGTGGTGTGTGTCAGACGTGCTCTACACAGGCAGCCTATCAATGCAGTAAAATGTTCAAGATCAGCATGTCATCAGAAGTATGATAAATGCAAGAAAACTAAAGGGTACCTGGACACCCATGAGGGACAACTACGCCTCTCTCCGTAGGACCATGCCCTCAAGTGAGGCTACCATTCCGAGCACCTCATCCATGTACTCCCGGGGTGGCTGCAGATACAAGCTCAAGTCATCAATGAATAAACAAATGCCAAAGTATCTGTGTGATAAAACGGAAAACAGTGGAACATACCGGTGGTGAGTCAGGGTTACTAACATATCGGTGATCAGGCATAGGAGGCTCTATCGGGATCGGGTAGGAAGTCCCATATCGCCATCCCATCAACTCAGTCGGCATATCTGGCCATCCAGGATGATGATGAGTCGGAGGAATCGGGGGAACCAATCCACCCCCGCCTCTAGATGTGCCAGCCCTGCTGGTGGAAGGGACATCTGCAGTTTGAGCCCGGCTCAAGGAATGCATACCAGCAGTTCTCCTCGTCGGAGTACGGACCCCCGTAAGTGGAGGCATCAAGTATGTGTGACGATAGGTCGCATACTCCCCCTGCTCTAAGTGTAAGAATGCATCGGTACCCTGCATAGCATCAACGACATCCTGGGGAGAGAGCCTATCAGCGGTCCGCATATCGTCTGGAGGCGCTGAAGGAATGTCCTGCTCAGGGTAGCCCCATACCTGACGCAAGAAGCGATCTCCCAAAAACCAGGCCCTCCAAACTGGCCCCTCGAACAAGATCCTATACCGAGAGGCCCCCCACGCTCCGGCAAAATGGAATCGGAGGTCTCTGCCTAAAGGAGCCCAAGGCTGCCATGTGATCTGCGGATAACCAATGCATAAGCTGATCAGAAATTGTGAATGTGCAAGATAAATCAAAGCCATGAAAACATGGAGAACTGAGAGTTCTGAAATACCTCCGACGACCGCACTGTATAGAAGTACTGTCGCAGGTAAAGGAAAGACTCCCGAGGTCTCGGCCGGTACTGGCCCTCAAATACAAGTGAATACGGGGTCGTGAGGGGCATCTCCACCTCAAGCTTTGGGGCTAGTATCGGGAAGTATGCGTAGACCCATAACTGTGAGAAACAGAGCAATAGACATCAGAATACAGAATGCTGAGTGCAGAATGTAAGTACAAAACGCTGAAAGCAAAGTACAAGGTACAGAGTGTAAAGTGCGCCGTGTGTGCAATGTACAAATAATGAGAAGCAGAAATGTAAATCAAGAGGGCAGAAAGTACCTCCCAGGCCCTCCAATAGCCGCCAACCATGTTCCCCCGTACACGGGAGGTCGCGCTCATATAGCAATAGAGGGTAGCCAAGCTGGCGCCACCCCAATCATACCGGCTAACCTGTGAAAGGTCCACTAGAGCGCTCAGCAGATAAAGCCCGATAGTGTTCCCCCTATCGGCAAACAGAGTGGTGCCGAAGAGGAACATCAAGAATCCGCGAGTATACTGTGCCACCTCCTCGGGAGTCTCAGGCTCCATCTCCATCCTCCTGAAATGGGAAGATAACCAGGTGTATCGGACTCTGCCCGAAGATCTGTCAACTGGCGGGCGAGCCCCCAATAAATATATCCAAGCGGCCTCCCACTGGCCCATGTCTTCATCATATGGAATGGCCCAGACTCCCACATCAAGGCCCGTCAGTACGGCGAAGTCAAATGGGGTCATGGTCATATCCCGGGTGGCAGAAAAATGGAAGGAGTTGGTGGTGTCCCACCATCTCTCTACCAAAGCACCCATCAACGTCCTACTAGCAGGACAACGGGAGATCCCGGTGCAAAAGGGCCCAAACCCTACCACGTCCACCAAATCCCGGACAGCCTCCGGGAGCTCCGCGTACCACTCTCTCGCCGAGATAGAGCCATATCCTCGCGCACTACGAGAAGTCACCTGCATCCAGGATGAACACACGTATTCAGTTTCAGAATGAAATGTATAAGCTGCGTGCAAATGAAAAGAATAAGCTGCGTGCAAATGAAATGAATAAGCTGCGTGCAAATGAAATGTATGAACTGTGTGCAAAATTAAATCAGATACAGAATCTGGGCTGCGTATTCAGAAAA
Organism: Camellia japonica; assembly: GCA_030407325.1. Lineage (NCBI taxonomy): Eukaryota > Viridiplantae > Streptophyta > Magnoliopsida > Ericales > Theaceae > Camellia > Camellia japonica. Next base: position 146,536,659 of record JAPPVO010000032.1, read on the forward strand.
TTCAAAGTTCAGGCTGTGTGTTCGACATCAAGTGTTTGGGGCTGCGTGTTCAACTCTCAATCAGTGTGGGTTGTGTGTTCATCTCAAAGTTCGAGCTGTGTGTTCAACATCAAGTATTTGAGCTGTGTGTTCAGATTTCAAAATCAGTGGGCTGTGTGTTCATCTCAAAGTTTGGGCTGCGTGTTCAACTCTCAATCAGTGTGTGCTGTGTGTTCACAATCAGAAAAATAGGTTGTGTGTTCATCATCAAAGTTTGAGCTGTGTGTTCAACATCAAGTATTTGAGCTGTGTGTTCAGATTTCAGAATTAGTGGGCTGTGTGTTCATCTCAATGTTTGGGCTGCGTGTTCGACTCTCTATCAGTGTGTGCTGTGTGTTCACCTCAACAACGAGCTGTGTGTTCAACATCAAGTGTTTGAGCTGTGTGTTCAGATTTCAAAATCAGTGGGCTGTGTGTTCATCTCAAAGTTTGGGCTGTGTGTTCGACTCTCAACGAGTGTGTGCTGTGTGTTCACAATCAATATACGGGCCGCGTATTTAGAAAGTCAGAATGTTTGAATTATGTGTTCAAGATGCAAACGGAATACGGTGCTATAGACTAAACATTCAAAATAAGCTGTGTGCTTGAGTGAGCAGATAAACATAGCGAAAGCACGAAATGCACGGAAAATGCAGAATACATCACAAAAAATATAAAAGTAGAGTAAATACCTCTCGTGCCTCATGAGAGAGGTGGGACTCCGGCTCTCGCAAAAGCAGATCCCTAGGCGCTCGGTCATCGAAATCAGTAAAATGATAAAAAAACCGCCTGCGGGAGGATGTACTCCTGAGGATGATACCTCTTGGGATCAAACGGCCGAACTCTCGGGGGCAGAGCCATGATATCAGGAACATCTCCGGCACTAGGAGGACCTCCACCATGAGGGAAATGACCAGCCATTTTCGAAAAATTTGCAAAAAGGAGCAAAAACGAGCAAAATGAGCCAAAATTGGAAAAAGTCAACAAAAGTCAACTCTCGGGAAATGAAAAAGTCAACAAAAGTCAACCCCCGAGAAAATCTTCCAAATGTTGAGACAAACTTACCTCAAGAGGTGAAAATGAGAAAAGAAGCATTGAAATCAAAATTTAATCAGTTCAAAGTGACGAAAACTGAAAGATTTCGCGAAAACAACTTGCGTGGGGGGTTGGAAAACGCGTATAGAGCACAGATCTGAGAGAGAAAATGGTTTGGGAAGGAAGAGAGAGCAATTTTGGAGCTGGAGTTGTGAGGAAAAGTGCTTTGGATAAGCACATTTAAAGAAAAGGGAGTAAAAGGACCAAACTGCCCCGGATCTGGGCTAGGTAGCCGGCCGGCCACCTTTTCTGGCAGGCCGGCCGGCCATCCCACTCCTTCACCCTTGGCCGGCAGCCTCCCCCTTGGACCATACATGGCCGGTGGTGTCCCCAAGGTGGTCCCCAAGCTCCCTGCAAATTTTGGTGATGATTGGAGTCCCCAGCACCCGAGAAAGTACAAGGAAAGTGCACTTTTCGTCGCGAAATCCCTCCTTGGGAACTTCAACTCCAACTTTCGATGCGTGTCTCATTGTTACTCATCAAAAGCAAAGTGTATCCTTTTTGAATATGTTGTGACCTTTCCGGGAGGTAAACCGGAGGTCGCGATTGAGCCACCCTCGTCGAAACCTGCACTGCTTTGCTCGTTGTTTCGTTTCAAAATATGCATTCGAGTTCACACTCATTTTGCATTGTTATGCACGTAACTTGCATTCTCATGCACACCACTTGCATCGTTCTGCACGTTTCACGGGTATTGTCATACCCCCATGCTTAAGATCGCGTTGTCACGCATGTCGCATTGCGATGCACTCACCCATCAACACCGCATTTGTTTGCGCTCGATATCACACTGAACATATGTTGCTAACTATGTTGTGCTTGTTGAGTTTCTTCCTTTTTTCAGGCACGATATTGTATGTACGGTTCATTTGAGGCTGGGGCGACCAGAAGAGCCGCACAGGTATTGTATCTTCTCCGTGTGAGACGTGGTGAGAATTCGATGATTCTCCGCATTCTTCGACTGCATGAAATGTAGTATTGCTTTGCAGTCTTGCTTAAAACTGTTGTATCTATTGTGAATATTTTCTTCATTACAGCTTGCTGCTTCGCATGATCATTGAGTTACACCCGGCTTTGTGCATACCGCTTTGCATTTTGCCCCCTGCCTGCGGGCATGCCTGTGGGCACATCTTTTTGTTTATCTCGCCTGTTTGTCTAAGTCTTCGGCCTTGTCAAAAATGGGTCGTCTCTAGGCTTTGACATTCACTCCCGTCACTTGTGACTTTTGAGTTCTGTCAAAGAGGGGCAACTGTAGACACCCCATTTTTGACCGACCTTAAGACTCAGACGTCACCGATTGAGCGCTTGGTGATGTTGCATATTGTGCTCGTTCTGAGGTTGCGGAGTCTCGGCTGCGAGCCTTGCCTCCGGACTTCCGGACCCTTTTGTGCCTTGCCTCGGTTTGCGAACCAGGCTCTATTTTCTTTGTTTTCTCTTCCCGAAGGGAGGGAGAGGTCTCGTAGATCATCTCTCAGTGGCCGTAGGCTGCGTTTCATGGTCGTAGGCCATTTTTCCCGTTTGGAGCCCGGTTCCCGATTTTCAGAGCCGTCGGCCGTGTGCCTCGGTTCGGGACCGCTTAACCATCTCCGTTTGCTCCGGTTTTTGGCATACATCTTATTTCCTCCCTTTTGAGGGACACTCTGGCTCGAGAGACCAACTTCGTCGTCGAACACCACCTCCGGTGCTTAACAGCTTGTTTTCGGGGCCCCGGGCCGCGCGTTTTGGCCCCCGAACCTTCGTTTTACATCGGTTTGAGTTCATTTTTGGCGGGAACCTTATTTTCATTGTTAGGAAGGTCGTAGGAAGGTGGGAGGCCAGCAATTGTTCTGAAGACCAGCTTTATTCCTTCATCGCTCTTTATCGCCCGTTTTCTTCACTAGAAAGTTGACTTTTTCCATCCCCGGGCCACTTTTTCTAACTTTCCTCCACACCATTGTGTTGTACACACCTGGGAGGCCACCAATATGGATAGGCCGGCCATTAACCCTTCCTAACCCTTTTGAACCCCTCTAAAAAGTTGGTTTTTCTCTCTCCTGGGTTACATTTCCTGGTTTTTCTCCACATAGCTGTGTTGTACACACATGGGAGGCCACCTTTCTATGGTGGCCGGCCACTAATCCTTGTTGACCTTTTCGACCCTGGCCGGCCGGCCAGGGGAGGTGGCCGGCCAGCCACCTGAACCTCCTGAACCTGGCCGGCCAAAATCCTCTCTCCTGGTTCCTTACAGCTGTACCCTCTGTTTTGACCCAGACCCCTGCCTGGGTATCTGCCCTTTTGGGGAGGAAATTTGAATTTGATTTTCCCCCCTTTCCTCCACTCTTCTCCTCTATAAAGCCAGCCCCCCCAGCTCCATTTTGAAGGGTTACAAAAATTGTTTGGAGCCTTGCATACAACTCTCCCTCTCCCTCTCTTCCAAACCTCAAAATACCCTTGCTCCTACACCATTTTCTACACCAACTCATAGCACCACACCTCCACACTCCATTCCAGCCCTTTGAAGCTGATTTCCAGAGGTTGAGAGCTGACAAACCTAGTCCAAAAGTTGCTGAAGTTTGGTTCTACAAGGGTGAGTCCTTTTCTTTCCTTTTCTAGTCTTTTCTTGCTTCATCTATAGGCCATACTTGCTTACATTTTTGGGCTCTGACCCAAACTGGAAATAGTCATATTTTGAGCTCCTCTCCATGTTTGATCAAGGACCTCTTGTTGTTTGAGGTCTTCTACTACCACTTGTGTCCTATCTCTCTTTGTAGGCCCATTTTTGCATGATAATTTAGCCCTACTTGTGCTTATTTTCGAGACTTGATATAAACTGTAAAGTGCCTTGTTTTTAGCCCCTCTTCAACTTTGTTGAAGGGATCTTTGCTATTTGGGGCCAGCTACTGTCCCTTGTCTCTAATCTCTCTTTTAGGGCCATTTTTGCATGATAGATTAGCCCTACTTGTGTTCATTTTTGAGAGTTGTCATAAATTGAAAAGTATCTTGTTTTAATCTCATCTTCAAGTTTGTTTGAGGTCCGATTTTTTGTTTGAGATCATATGCCTCCTTGTATGCTTGATTGTCTCTTATTTTGAGCCCTACACCTAAGCTCTTGTTGCATGCTTTGTTTGACCATCTAGCCACTAAAATCCAGTGGATTTTCAGTGGCTAACACACTGTTTTGAGCCTCCAAATCAGAGGGGGATGACCCCCTCTCACCTTGACTTGTTTGATGGTCATTTTGGCCTTCCAAAGGGACCCCTCTTTACATGCTTTGAAGTCACATTTCAGGGTCAATTTGGTGAGTTTTGGAGCTATCATATTTGATTTCTAGAGTTTATTTTGCCATGCTAAGTGTCCTTGATGCATGTGCTTAATAATCCCTTTGTATGCCCTCTAAAGGAACCCATCATTTGTGCATATGTTGGCTGCATTTCCATGTTTATTTGGGCATGTTTTGTTCACTAATTTTTGCTGGTTTGATGAGTTCTCACTTGCTTCATATACGTGCCATGTAATCCATGTTTGATAGTCAAAATTGCATGCTATGTTAGGACATATTGCTAGCATCTTTTGGCCATGCTTTGAACTAGAAATGTTCATGTTTTGAGACCGCCTTGGTTCTGTCTTTATGCCTCATGATCAAATAGTGCATGCTTTGTATAGCTATAGGTCAATGCATGTGCCTAGTTTTGTGTTTCGGGACCATTCCATGCATCGGGTGACATATATCCATGATTCGGGATCATTTTGCATCATGATTTAGTGCTGGAAATTTCATGTTTGAATGCCATGTTTCATGCCTTGCCATGCCTTGTTAGAGTGGCATTTGTGCCTTAGGATCGGTCCTCGGTTTGCGTGCATGTGTGCACGCATCTCGAGTGTCTCATTTTCATCTTATGGCCACTGATGTGAGTGTGGCTGAGGTCCACTCATGTTGGTGTAAGTCCGTCATGCATTGTGTATGCCATTTCAATTCATAGCATTGCGTATGCTAGGTTGTACGTTAGAGCATCGTGTATGCCATGTTACATCATGTATTGTGTATGCCATTTCATAGCATTGCGTATGCTAGGTTGTATATTAGTTGCATAGTGCATGCCATCTCATTTGCATTGTGTTTGGGATAGGAGTTACCCCGAGCACGGGAAACGAGGGACGTTTCGTACTTCGAGTAACGGAACATGTCTCAATTCCCGGTCATCGACACTCCAGATTATCCATGATGGAGTCTCAGTCTTGTTGTGTTTATGTGTGCATTCATTTCATATTAAGTCGTGCAATTCGACTCCTCGGCCATCATGCATCGATATGCGTGATTGGTGGCACGAGGATCGAGGACTACGCTCCCTGAAGGGTAGTCAAGCATACATATGTGAAAATACATTGCCATGCCCCTTTTCTGCTCTCTATTGCAGCAAATCAGGAACCGGCAATCTTTTGGGGCTTCGCGCAATATTCCGGGCTTAATTATAAACAGAGGCTAATTGGGGCATGGCGATGGATTTCCGCGCCAGGCAACCTGAACATGCATCATTCATCATCCGGAGCAGAGTCGAGGCTGTCCCTAGCTTGCATGCCAATTTACTGCTTTCCTAGATTAATTTGTTAATTAATTAGGATTTTGTATTTATTCGGACTGTAATTATTCATTTGGGACTGTATTATTTATTCGGACCCTCCGAGCGAGGGCACAATTGTAATAAGTGTTTGTGCGTGTGATGTATGTCTTCCAACCCCACGTCTTTCTCCCTTTTATTTACCAGCTTATGATGGTTAGATTAGGGCATGTTTCAATTAGCATACAGTATGATAGCATGTTTGCATTCATTCATCTGTTTTGCATGCACCGTGCTCGGCGCATCATAACTCACTGCATTGTATTTCAATTCCAAGTTGAATACTTGTTAGCTGTAGCATTCCATATGCCATGTTTAGAATAGCCGAGCCTATCTTAGTTGCATTTCGCACGTGTTGCATTAGGCATTTCTGTATAGTTAGGATCATGCATGGATTTCTAACATAGCTTCTGTTTTGGCTTGGAGTACTCAGTAAGTTTTTATGCTTTAGCATCCTTGCATGTGTGTGAGTGACTGCCATGATAGCATGCTTACCATGAGGCTATTTGCTTATGTGATATAACTGCCTGAATGCCTGTGGGTGAAGGTCGGGTTATTTGGATTGGGACAAATCATCAACTGTGAGTTTTAAGCCCACTAGATAGTGGCAAAACCATGTTTTCTACACTACAACAAAAAACACATTTTATAGCATTCGATGAATGCTATCAAAAGTAAGCAATAGCATTCGTTGGAATGCTATGTTTGCCCATGTTATTAAAAGTGTATCATTTTTAATAACATTTATCGAATGTTATCGTTGAACGCTATCGTAAATATATTATAACAATTTTTGAATGCTATGAAATAGTTAAAAGTTACTACAAATACCGAAGGATAACATTTTGTTAATGCTATAAAATTGTTTTTATAGCAATCTAGTAATGTTACAATTTACCATATCATAACTAACTAAGAATGTTATAATAAAGCATGATAACATTTTTTAAATGCTACAAACACCTCATTATGATAGCAATTTTAAATGCTATCATATAGTATTTATAAATATAATAAAAATCCATTCCAACACCAATATTGGAAACCTAAATTCTATAAATGCAACAAACACATTTTCATCCATCACATACAAAACAATATCATCATTGAAAAATAACTCATCACCACAAATTTCAAAAAATAATAAAATCGTCATAACATTGTCTTAATAAAGTACCAAAACACAATCTGTCACTATGTTCAAAAAAATAAAAATAAAAACTAAAAATTAAAGTCATAATGTCGGTATGTACAAGACAATAACACATTCAAATTCCTTTTTCTGCACCCACAAACTTCCAAGCTGACTTCTATTGGTTCCATCTTCTTTCCAAACCTAATAACTGTAAAACAATAATCAACACGTCACAATAAGTATAATCAGTTTAACAATACTGTATATCATTAAAAAGGAAAAATAAAAATAAAATTATATCAAAACAAAAGCAAAAAAGCAACAAAGCACTCCTCTGTTGGAGCAAAGGCAGAGCACCATGACTACTTCAACACAGCAAACAAAAATTGTTAACAAAATGTTATCATTTGATCTGTTATATACCTAATCTAACAACACATTCGATAAATGTTATCCTTTGATCTGTTAAAAGTTACAAAATGTTATGATTACAAAATGTTATCCTTTGATTTGTTGGATCAAAATAAAATTACAAATTGTTAACAAAATACCAAAGTTACTAAAACACCACTTCTTCAACACAGCATACCAGAAATGTTATCCTTTGATTTGTTAAAAGTTACAAAATGTTATCCTTTGATTTGCTGGATCAAAATAAAATTACAAATTGTTAACAAAATACCAAAGTTACTAAAACACTTCTTCAACACGGCATACCAGAATCAGCCAAAGCATACACCAGCATATAACAGATCAACAACACAGCATACACCAGCAGAAATACACCCAACAGACAAGCATCCACCAATTCAGTTTTGATAATTGTTTGTGTTTGTAACATTCTTTATTGCAGAACCTAGTCTGTGCAAAAAATCTAGTGATCGACATGAGCATTCAAACAGCATATGTTCAGGCAATAAGATCTGCCCAGCACTTGATATATATCGAGAATAAAAAAAAAACATACACTAAATATAATTTAAGAATGGAAATGACAAAATTGAAGGTCTATATATTAAAGGCATGGTGGTCCGTGGAAGAGGAAGAGTAAGAGGAAGAGGAACAGAGGAATAGGAAGGAAGCATCAATCATGTCTCATCTCTCTCCCCCAGCACTCCTTCCTTTGCCCATAAACCCCATCGCTGCTGCTTCTCCTCCCCTCTCTCACTCTCAGGTCTGCTGTCTGTCAAATTCAATTCCCATTCTCTCTCTCTGTCTCTGTCTGTGTGTGTGTGTGTGTCTGTGTTTTATTTATATGAAATGAATTAGCCTTTCAATTCTCGAATTTAGCTAGCTCTCGTTTCTGGCATTTCAACCTCCTCCTCTACTTAACCTTGAATGAGGGGAGGAGGGCAGCAGAAGACTACATACAAACCGCCACTCCATCCAACCCCACCCCCCAACTTTTTCCATCCTCCCATCTCCTTGGATTACCCCAAGTTGGGACTTTGATCTTCTTCATTAATTATTATTATTTTTATTTACTTGTGAATTGTTTCTTTATTAAGAAATGCTGTCTTACAAGATTGAATTTCAATTTTATGAACTTGGATCATATTAATTTATGGATTTTCCCTTTAGCTTTGGATTTCCAACAAAAGGAAGGATCCTTTTTATCACTTGGTTCTAAATAATAGCAACATGAAAAATGTGTTGTCTTGTCTGGTATTGTATGGTATGGTATGGCATCTATCCACGGCGTACTCTAACTAGCTTTACATAGATTTTTTTTTTTTTAGTTATGTAAACCTCTGCTCATCCTCTTCCTTGTATTACCCTTCTTGTCTAACTTCACTAGCTGATCCTCATACATATATATATATATATATATATTGTGAATTAAATTCCTCATTAATCACGAAGTAACTCTTTTCCTAATATGGCCAAGTAATACATATAGTTGCTTAGATCAGAAAAGTGGAGAAATTTCACACAAATAGAAGTGCATCTAAATAGTGAAAGTAGGGATTTCTTAATAAACTTTAATACATAAATATACAGGTCTTCGAACATGACATTTATGATTTTTAGTCTTAGGCAATGCTACACCAAGACTATATTAAGGTTTGAGACATTTTGTGATAACTGTAATGAATATTTTAAAAGTGTATTATAGGCATCAATTCCATTGCCTTAACTTTCATAAGTAGGCAAAAATATTAAATTGCCTACAAAAATATTAAGGTTTGAGACATTTTCTACAGCTTGAATGCCTGTTACATAGATATCTCTTTTATGTGACCACAAAATTGATTCATCTTGATTATGAATTGCTTATTGATATTGTGCTTTCTTTAATGACATTCTTTGACAATTTATTGGAACTTGTTCTATTGGAAATTCAACTTAAAATTTACCCTTATTGCGTAATACCACTTGAAAACTCCATCTTAAGCTGGAGCTTATATGGTTCCAAAAAAAATAAAAGCCCAGCTTTGAGAAGCTACACATCCGAAAAATCTGTAGCCTTATAATAAAATTGTTACTAAGTTGGTCTTCAGATTTAATGTAGACTAAAAATCTGCTTTGTCATCATTGTATGTTCTAAGAAGTATCAGTCTGTCTCTATAGGTTTGGCTTTCTTGTAGATTAATGGATTAGAGGCAAAATGCATGAGTTTGATGGTCACATCATGCACTTAATTGTGCTACTAGTAAATCATGTCTTGTGCAAAAATAATTCATATCACGTCACAGGCTGTACACACCTGCTCTAAATTCAGCTTTTTAACATGGCCCTACCGGTATATTTTGCTTCTCACTTGTTCATTTAGTGATGTTACCATCAAGGACTTGGGAATACTCTGAAAATGATCTCCCATTCATGTGACTTCTGACTTAGTCTGTTATTGACATCATCAACAAAATTCCTCTAAGCAATGGTTCTGGAACTAGCATTAGCTAGTACAAAAGAAGACTTGGATATACTTGAAAAGGAAAAATGTATGCGGGAAGGAATTCAAGGAGAAAATATGGTTGTAGTCACTATTTATGCACAGCTTTGTTGGAAATCTAAGAAACACAAATACAGAGATCACACATGGTGATGTAGGATGAGTGGTGAAAACACTATCCCACAAGTAGTGAGCCCAAAATTAGTAAGATGCAGCAGCGAAAGGCTATAATTTGAGGGCTGAAAATAATAATTTGTGTGACTGAAATGGTAAAAATATATAAGCTTGTAGGGTTTATATGGGTTAACAAGGGGTAGGGTTCTGGGTTATAACTAAGGGGTTGTTTGAGGTGTCCTAAATAAGTGCATTTTTTGTCTTTTTGGACTAAAAAATTGAGGAAGAAAATATGGATGTTTGGGTTAACTTTTTGACTTTTTATGGAAAAATGTGTATTAAAAAATTGTATAAATTAGTGTGTAGGGGAAAATTAGGATTGAGAGTTGTGCAGCCGTAATTTTTGACTTTCGGTGAATAGTGATAACTTTTTAACTTTTTGAATTACTTTTTGGCTTTTTCACTTTTTTTCCACTTGCCAAACTTGGCCTAAGCAACAATAGATGATTGCTTGAGGCTGTCCAAAGATTATAAATTGGTAACCTGTGAACAGTATTGGAGGGATGTTTTTCATTCTTTTAGGCACTAGGGTTGAGTAATTGCAGTGGGCAACAAGTTAGTGTTGTTAAGAAAGATTTATGGTGTGAGGATGCTTGAAACAGATCTGGTTGTTGAGCTTGACAGTGTAAAAGTGAAGGGGGAAAAGAGAAGTAAAAGAAAGAAGACAAAAAGTCTAGGCATCGCACTTAGGGTTAGGAATGCATCACACAATCTCAAAGAAGCTTCAAAAGCTCTGGTTATTCTCTAAAACTCAACTCTATTGAATAAGAGTCATTACATGGTTTTATATAGGCTTTAGAGAACTCCTTGGCCTAATGGTCTAGTAGGATTTTGATTTTCTAGTTGGAAATCTAGACCTTCTACTCAAACCTATATAAAACCAAATATGACTTATGAATGAGAACAGTCATTGGTGACCTTTTTTTTATCAGCAAAAAAAACTTTATTGATGAAAGAGGAATGAAACATGCAAAATTACATCAACAAAGCAGGGGAGCGCAGAGAGCATCATAGCTAAACTTAACGATCCCAACTAGGTTGGCACCGCAAAGAAAGCGCAATCATATGCTAGCACTCAACCCAGGATTGGTGAGCAGCCAACCAAGGACACCCAAAGAGAAGGGCACCCAAAGCAGAAAAGAAAAGAAAAGAAAAGCTAAAACCTATGAAGCTACAGGGGTGGAAGACAAAAGAAGCCAGCTCTGTAACCTTTGAATAGCAAACACAGAGCCCAACACCACAGATTGGCCATCCACACATATGCACAGCAGCACAGATTGGCCAACCAGACCCAACCACACAGATGCACAACAGCACCTTGCAACCAGCAGACTAAACCAGCAGACTAAGCCAACCTATATGATTAACCAAGACAACCCAGCAGCAGACTAGCCAACCTATATGATTAACCAAGACAACCCAGCAGAGAACCAACATAAACAACCTAGCAGAGAAACAACCCAACAGATCTCAGAAGAACATCACAGCCAACCAGCCATCCAGACCTAACCCAGCAGAGAGCCAACAGGAGCAACCCAGCAGAGAACTAACAGAACAGATCACAATAGAGCAATACAGATCACAGATCACAGCAGAGAGCCATCCAGACCCAACCCAGCAGAGAACCAGCAGGCAGACCAACCCAACAGCTTTACAGACCAACCCAGCAGACTAAGCCATCCTATAGGATTAACCAAGGCAATACACCCCTGCCAACCAAGCACTCATTGGTGACCTTTACAGCCCGTGTTTTGAAATTACCAAAATACTTACTTATGAAATAATAGAAATCCTATAAGGAAAACAACCATATTAATACCTAGCCTAATTAGTATAAAATAAGACTCCATGAAGGCAACTTGATTACAAAGTTTTTTCAGTTGGTCCCAAGTGGGTTCAGTTTGAAACCAACCAATTCCATATTTTGTTGCTTCTTTAATTCTCTATTTTTCTTGATCTTTTATGATCTGCATCAAACAGTATGACAAGGCACAAACTTGTTGGCAATTCAATTGCCAAAGAGACATGACATGGGCACAGTAAGGATATACATTGACAACATAATATTGAGTTGCATTATGTGACAGTTCCTTGTGATGTAGCATTTATGGTTCCATGGAACATTACTTTGGACAAATCCCCCTGTTTCATACTGTTAATTTCCTCTTGTATTCAGGGATTAGAATTTTTTTTTGGGTGTATTGTTTTGGCAAGCACAGAAACAGAAACTTTCCGAGACATTTGAAAGAGAGAGAATTCGAAATAAATGAAATCTTTAGAAACACAGACTAAAATCTATCTAAATGTATTAAAAAAAAAAACCTAATAATTGTTAATTAAACATATTCAGATTTATAGATTTATCACTAATTCGTATAAAGGAACAATGTAAAATCAAAATGTAAATGCTAATAAATGTGAGCAATTCAAAACCAAACCCACCTAATTTATCAATTGTTACCCAAATTGATGGAAAGTTAATTCAATATGGAAAGTTACCAAACCAAACAAAGTCTTATGTCCCAATCATTAGGGAAAGTAGCTTATTAGGAAAAAATTACTCATTACAGAAAGTATAATCTATTAAACCTTCATTTGTATCTCATCTCTGTTTTAGAAGAGATATATATATATATTCTTAACAATGGTGGTGAATGGTTTTGGGGACTGCGTGACTACACTTTGGGGTCTCCACAAGCATCGTTGCGATCAACAAAATCAACCAAATCAAAACCCAATCCATACAATCAGCAAAATCAAAACCCAATCCACACAGACACACACACATATATATATATATACACGCACAAGCAAAATCAATCCAACCCAAAAATTATACACAAAAAACAACATGCATGTATCAATCAATATAAAAAAATTAGAGAAATAATACTTACAATCTGTTCCCAAGCAAAATCAACTCCCTACAGCTTTGATCCACTTAATCGACCAACTCGTCCAATTGGAGACACGAACTTGCCAAATCAAACACAAAAACTTGAAACAAATTCCAAGTGTTTTCTAGGGTTTTTTTTGTATGCTCGATTTGTGATTTACTTGGAAGAAATACAACGCCAGAAAGGGGACGTGCAAGAGATGGAAACTGAATGGCAAAAATCGCGGCAAATTTTGAGCGCCATTTTTTAATTTTTTTTTATTTTTAGGTTTCAATAGCATTCTTTCTTTGCTATAGCCTGTAGAAGTAAGCTCCGCATTAGCCAACCTTTAATAATGGTTTTCAATTGCTATTAAAATATAAAAAATTGCTATAAAAGATAAAATGTTATTATTTAAAAATCTTCTACAGCATTTTATTAAAAAATGCTATGTATACCTTTTATTTTATAACATTTATTAAACAATGCTATAAACAAATGTTATTAATTCTACTTTTTGTTGTAGTGCTAAGCCCACCTGAGGGTGGCAAAATCTGCATTTTAAGCCTACTTGCGAGTAGCAAACCATCTTTCAAAAATAAACATGAAATGTTTTGTTCCAATTCAGGCGACCCAGTCTATACTTGTATGTTGTGCGCATCACATAGTAAACCTAGGCTAATAACTGGAATAAGAACGCATAATGTTTTCAAAACTAGATATCATGGTTAGTAGAGGCCAATCTTTGATCGGGCGAGCGGGGGTACTCACGAAGTGACCTTCCCCAATCGTACCCAAGTTCCCGAGCCGAGGCAACTTTGGTGATGACGGACACGTGGCCTTAGGTAAACGAGTTAGGGTTTCCTAAATTTTCCAAAAATAAAATATTTAGGTGGCGACTCTGTATCTGGCAAAGCAGTCCATGATTGGCACTTCTTTCAAAAATCTGTTTTCTCAAAACGATTTGCCGGATTTGGACTCTTTGGTTCAGATTAAGAACCGTGACATTTGAGTCCTGAACTGTAGTGAGCCCAAAATGAACAGAACGGGACTCAACCCTCCCGGGGCGTTCGGGGACGTCTACAGTAGGTCAACCACTTATGCCCAGAAATCCCAAAATTGACAGATATTCTCCTTCCAGCTGTCTTCCACAACCTCCAGCTGTCCCTAGCTCAGATATTTTCGACCTTAGTGTTGCTTTTGCTATATATGATGATATATCTCCCATTTTCCGAGGGGGACAACCTTCTTTGACAAGCTTGAGAGCCTCTCTCACTAAAACTCCTTCTCTCTCTACAAATTTCAAATCTAAATCTCTGTCTCTCTTTCTCTCTAGTTGGCTCTCTCTCTCTCTCTCTCTTGCCCTCTTGTGCATAGAAGTAAAAAAATACTTCTTATTTGCATATACTTCCTCCATCAAAGTTGATCACCATTGGCTTGAGGTCCCTTGGAACCTATTTTCGGGCTGATTGAAGGTTTCTTGGCTCAGAAAAGTGATGGTTTTGCTGCTGTCCTTCAAGGGTCTTCAAGGGTAACCATTTTTCCCCCCTTTTGAGCATTATCTTGCTTCATCTATTAGCCTTACTTGCAAGCATTTTTGAGCTTCATCATAAACTGAAAAATGACTTATTTTGAGCCCCTCTTCAACTTTGTTTAAGGACACTTTTCTGTTTGAGGTCATCTATTTCCTTGTTTGCTCAATCCCTCTTTTAGGGCTAATTTTGCATCCTATTTTAGCCTTACTTGTGAACATTTTTGAGATTTGTTATAAACTGAAAAAGATCTTTTTTTGAGCTCCTCTTCAAGTTTGGTTAAGGCCTCTTTTCTGTTTGGGGTCATCTTCCCCTTTGCATGCTTCATTTCCTCATGATTAGGGCTATGCATTAGAGCATTTGCATTGGATTTGGTTTGGCCTCTTGGCCTCTTAGCCTCTTAGCCAATGGATTTTCAGTGGCTTAGATGTATTTTTGAGGGCCAAAATCAGAGGGGGGTGACCCCCTCTCTCCTTGTCTTGTTTGGTGGCCTTTTTGGCCTTCCAAAGGACCTCCTATTTGCAAGCTTCCAAGATTTGTTTCTTTCATTTTTCAGTGGGTTTTAGGACCCCCATAACTCATTTTCAGAGTTGGTTTTGCTATGCTAAGTGTCCATCATGCATGTGTGGAACAACCCTCTTTTTGGCCTTCCAAAGGACCTCATAGTTGCATGCTTCTAAGTCTTGTTTCAGGGCCTTTTCAGTGGGTTTTAGGACCCCTATAGGCCATTTCCAGAGTTGGTTTGGTCTTTTTCAATGTCCATATTGTATGTGTTGAATACCCCCTTACATAGCCCTCCAAAGGAGCTCATCATTTTTGCATGCAATGGCTACATTTCAGTGGTTATTTGGGCCTATTTTGGCATATTTTATTCACTGTTTTTGGCTGGTTTGATGAGATTTCATCTGCTTCATATATGTGCCATACAACTCATGTTTACTAGCTAATGTTGCATGTTGTTTTAGCCCTTCATGTTAGCACCTTTTGGCAATGCTTTGAACTAACATTGTGCATGTTTTGGGACTACCTTGGCTCTGTCTTTGTACTTCATGGTCAAATAATGCTCGTTTTGCATAGTTATAGTTCAATGCATTGGACTAGTTTTGGGTTTCGGGGCTTATTTCATGCATCGAGTGCCATATTTCCATGCTTTGGGATCATTTGGCATCATGTTTCAGTGCTGGAAATTACATGTTTGTATGCCATCTTTCATCCCTTGCCATGCTTTGGTAGAGTGGCATTTCATGCATTAGGTTCGGTCCTCGGTATCCGTGCATGTGTGCATGCATTTCGGTTGTTTCATTTTCATCTTATGGCCGCTAATGTGGGTGTGGCTGAGGTCCACTCATATTGGCGTAAGCCCATATTGCATTGTGTATGCCATCTTAGTCCATAGCGTTATGTATGTTAGAGCATTGTGTATGCCATATTACATCGAGCATTGTGTATGCCATTTCATAGCATTGCGTATGCTAGATTGTATGTTAGTCGCATTCATGCATGTCATCTCATTTGCATTATGTTTGGGATAGGAGTTAGCCCAAGCACGGGAAACGAGGGATGTTTCGTACTCCGAGTGACGGAACGTGTCTCAATTCCCGGTCGCCGACACTCCGGATTACCCATGATGGAGTTTAGGTCTTGTTGTGTTTTCATGTGCATTCATTTCACATTGAGTCGTGCAATTCGACTCCTCGGCCATCATGCATCGAGATACGTGATTGGTGGCACGAGGATCGAGGACTACACTCCCTGAAGAGTAGTCATGCATACATATGTGAAAATACTTTGCTGTGCCCCTTTCTTGCTCTCTGTTGCAGCAAATCAGAAATCAGCAGCTTTCTAGAGCTTTGCACAGCATTCCGGCATTAATTGCAAACAGAGGCAAATCGGGGCATTGCAATGGATTTTCGCGCCAGGCAACTCAAGCATGCATCATTCATCATCCGGAGCAGAGCTGAGGCAGTCCATAGGCTTGCATGCTAATTTACTGCTTTCCTAGATTAATTCATTAATTAATTAGGGTTTTGTACTTATTCGAACTGTATTACTTATTTGGGACTGTATTATTTATTCGAACCCTCCGCGCGAGGGCAATGTTGTAATAAGTGTGCGTGTGTGTGATGTATGTCTTCCAACCCCACGTCTTTCTTCCTTTTATTTACCAGCTTATGATGGTTAGATTAGGGCATGTTTCGATTAACATACAGTATGATAGCATGTTTGCATTCATTCATCTGTCTTGCATGCACCAGGCTCGGCGCATCATACTAACTGCATTGTATTTCAATTCCGAGTTGAATACTTGTTAGTTGTAGCATTTCACATGCCATCTTTAGAATAGTCGAGCCTGCTATAAGTTGCATTTTTGCATGTGTTGCATTAGGCATTTCTGTATAGTTAGGATCATGCATGGATTTCTAACATAGCTTCTGTTTTGGCTTGGAGTACTCGGTAAGTTTTTATGTTTTAGCATCCTTGCATGTGTGTGAGTGATTGCCATGATAGCATGCTTACCATGAGGCTATATGCTTATGTGATATAACTGCCTGAATGCCTGTGGGTGAAGGTTGGGTTATTTGGATTGGAACAATGCATTGACCGTGAGTTTTAAGCCCACTAGATAGTGGCAAAACCATCTTTTCTAAGCCCACCCGAGGGTAGCAAAATCTGCATTTTAAGCCTACTTGCGAGTAGCAAACCATTTTCAAAACAAACATGAGATGTTTTGTTCCAATTCAGGCGACCCAGTCTATACTTGTATGCTGTGTGCATCACATAGTAATTCTAGGCTAATAACCGGAATAAGAACGCATAATGTTTTCAAAACTAGATATCATGGTTAGTAGAGGCCGATCTTCAATCGGGCGAGCAGGGGTGCTCACGAAGTGACCTTCCCCAATCGTACCCAAGTTCCCGAGCCGAGGCAACTTTGGTGATGACGGACACGTGGCCTTAGGCAACGAGTCAGGGTTTCCTAAATTCCCCCAAAATAAATATTTAGGTGGCGACTCTGTATCTGGCAAAGCAGTCCATGTTTGGCACTTCTTTCAAAAAAATCTGTTTTCAAAAACGATTTGCCGGATTTGGACTCTTTGATGATTTCATCGGTCTTGCATTGCACTCTGCAAGATTTGATACAAGACCGTGACATTGAGTCCTGAACTGTAGTGAGCCCAAATGAACAGAATGGGATTTCCCTCCCGGGACGTTCGGGGACGTCTACAAGGAGTTCAAAATACAAGGAGTGGGAGAGGTTTTGGTAAGAGAGGGGGGTGGCAGAGATGTAGTTGTAACATTCGATTCTAAGGAAGAGAAGAAGTCTAAAATGCCACTGTTTTACCCATGGATCCATGAATGGAGTGAGTTTATTACTGAATGGAATGCTGGTTTAAATTTGGACCAGGAGATAGGGGTATGGCTAAGTTGTTATGGCATTCCCCTTAATCTCTGGAGTAGCAGTACGTTGAAGAAGATTGGTAGTTTGTGGGGTGAAGTCCTTAATTTTGAAGGCGATGTTAGCAATCCGGCTTCATTCAGAAGTGCAAAGGTCAGAGTTGCTACAAAAAGTATGGAACTTATTAATAAAGTCATCACTCTAAAGTGTAAAGGGAAGCTTCATTCAGTAAGAGTGTGCGAGGAGCAAAGGGTAGTGTCTGAAATAGTGAAAGAGGTGTGCAAATACAAGATTCATCTTGATGAAGGGTCTGGTTTCTTCAACAGTACTGATCAGGGGCCTCAAGACAAACTCAGTGAGGAGAAGGAGAAGAGGTATGACGGGGCAGCTGAGTCAGTTGCTGAAGTGGCCAGAAGAAATTAGATGGATCATGTTAGTGAAACATATCAGATGAGGAAAGAGGTTGAGCTGGATGAAGTGACTGGGTTATTGCACGCTTCGGCAGTTGATGACTCACTGCATGACTTTGGAAAGGTAAATGGTGCTTGTGAGGAAGAGGCAATGATGGTGTTGGGAAGCCCTGACAAGGGTGTAAACGAGGCTTATCAAAAGGAGGAGGGTCAGGTGTATTCACACGCTTCGGCAGTTGATGACTCACTGCATGACTTCGGAAAGGTAAATGGTACTTGTGAGGAAGAGGCAATATGGTGTTGGGAAGACCTGACAAGGGTGTAAATGAGGCTTATCAGAAGAAGGAGGGTCAAGTGTATTCACCAGGCTTTATAAAAAGTTGTAGTGGATCGGGTGTAGATAGGCCTGGTATCAACTTAGAGGTCTTTTTGGAACAAGCTCTAACAATCAATTGTGGGCCTTCAGAGTCTGTGGATAGAGCAGACCCAGAGCAATGTCCACCAAATAAGACTGGGGTAGATAGGCCCAATGAGGAATCCATTAAGAGTAGGCCTAATGTGTTGTGCACCAAACTCAGTCAGCCTAAACTGAGGAAGGATATGTTGAAAAAGAAGGAAAGCTTGAAGGGCAACGGTAAGAGGGGCGAGAAAAAGAATTTGGGGCACTGTAATCAAAAGCAAATCGGTGGTTTTTCTGGTTTTGTTAGAAATATGAACCAGGTAAGTGCATCATCTAGTAAGAAAGGGTCTAAGTGAGTCATTTTCAGGCCGGCAGTGACAGCTTTAGTGTCCTACTCTTCGTATGGCAGCAGTGCAGGGGAAGAGAGATTAATCCAGGAAGAAGCTCGTGCTACTCTTCAAATGGAGAGGCTGTTAGGGATTAATTATGAAGGGAGGATTTTAGAAATGGAACTGAAGGACATGGGGCGGATGAGAGAGGGTCAGAGGTCGTGAGTTGGGCTATGTCTAGAGGGGTTCCAGAGTTATATTTGTATTCTAATGAAGATTCTATCATGGAATTGCAGAGGATTGGGTAGAAGGGAGAAAAAAAGGTAAGATTAGAAGCATGATTACAGACAGAAATATTGATATTGTTCTCCTCCAAGAGACCAAGTTATCAAGTTGTTCTGAGATAGATGTTAAAGCCCTATGGCCAAAAGCCAGAATGGATTACTCGTATGTAGATTCAGATAGGAATTCAGGAGGTTTGCTTTGCATTTGGGATCCAAGGATTTTTCAACTTTCAGATTGCTGCTGTAATAGGAGCTTTATACTACTTTCAGGTACTATTCTCAATTCCTTTGAATGTGTCTTAGTTAATGTATATGCTCCTAATGTAGTGGATAGGAGAAGGAAGCTTTGGGATACTCTGGTAGGGTTGAAATCTGTTTCCTCTAAGCCCTGGTGTCTTGGTGGTGATTTTAATGAAATCAGATGTGTGGGTGAGAGGATAGGCTGCTCTAGAAGAGACAGGGGTATGCAGGAATTTAATAGCTTCATTGAGTCATGTGAATTATCAGAAGTTCCTTTGCTGGGAAGGAAGTATACTTGGTGCAGTGCACAAGAAGGGGTGAAGTGGAGCAAGTTAGATAGGTTTCTAGTAAATCCAGAATGGTTAGAAGTTTTTAAACTCAAATTGTGGGGTTTGCCTAGAATTTTATCAGATCACTGCCCATTAATCCTCATGGAGGAGGAGAGGGATTGGGGCCCTAGACCTTTTAGATTCATCAATGCTTGGTTGTTACACCATCAGTTCTCAACTTTTTTTGAGAAAGTTTGGAAGAAAGCAAGAGTTGATGGGTGGGCTGGTTTCATTCTTCAAAGCAAACTTAAATTGCTTAGAGAGGCTTTGCGAAATTGGAATAGAGAAGTTTTTGGGGATGTCTCAGCTAAACTTAAGGATGCTGAAGAGGAGTTGAACAAGCTTGATTTGCTAGCAGAAACAAGAGCTTTAGTAGATTCGGAGAAGGCTAGGAGAAAAGTGGTGAATAGTGAGGTTTGGAAGCTAAGTAGAAGGGCTGAGTGGTTATGGCTTCAAAAAGCGAGACTCGACTGGGCTTTGAAAGGGGATAAGAATACCAGATATTTCCATGTAATGGCCACCAGTAGGCAAAGCAAGAATGGGCTCAATTCTGTTACTGTTGGGGATAGGGTGGTTGAAGATCCTGGGGAAGTTAAACTAGAAGTGTGCAGTCACTTCAAGAAGCATTTCTCAGAGGATTGGAAAGTCAGACCATCCCTCGATGGTGTTTTCAGATCTGTTAGGAATAGTCAGGCATTCGAAATGTTAGAAGCAGAATTTGCAGAGGAAGAACTATGGGAGGCCATAAATAATTGTGACGGTAACAAAGCTCCAGGCCCCGATGGGTTTAACCTGTTATGCTTTCAGAAGCATTGGAAGTTGATGAAGGGGGAAGTGATCCAATTTATGAAGGAGTTTCATACTCATGGTAAACTGGTAAGGGGCATCAATAGTTCTTTTATAACCTTAGTGCCTAAAAAAGAGAATGCAGGGGGGTTGGAAGATTTTAGGCCCATAAGTCTTGTAGGGTCTCTGTACAAAATTTTATCAAAGGTGTTATCATGTAGACTTAGAAAGGTTTTGCCTGAAATAATTAGCGAAGCTCAATCTGCCTTCCTTCGTGGCAGGAATATTTTGGATGGAGTCCTTATAGCAAATGAGGTTGTTGGTGGGTGGAAAAAAGCCAAAAAGAAGGGTGTGATTTTGAAACTCGATTTTGAAAAGGCCTTTGATTCTGTCAATTGGGAATTCCTCTTCTCTATGTTGTCCAGATTTGGTTTTGGTGATAGGTGGATTGCTTGGATGAGGGAATGTGTTTCCACTGCTAGGCTATCGGTCCTTGTGAATGGATCTCTAACTGACGAATTCTCTCCCCAAAAAGGGCTAAGGCAGGGTGACCCCCTCTCACCTTTTTTATTCATTATAGTGGCAGAATGCCTGAATGTTCTTTTGTCCAGAGCTTTAGATATGAATTTAATTAAGGGTGTTAGGGTAGGGGTTAATGATGTTCGGGTGTCTCATTTACAATTTGCAGATGATTCTATCCTATTCTGTGAGGCTGATGTAGGGGAATTAGTCAATGTAAAAAGGATCCTACGTTATTTTGAGCTAGTATCAGGGTTGAAAATTAATTATCATAAGAGTGTGGTTTGTGGAGTAGGAGTGGATTCTGTTGTCCTGGTAGATTTTGCTGCTAAGTTGAATTGCAAGACTGGCTCATTACCTTTGAGTTATCTTGGGCTCCCTTTGGGGATTAGTCCTACTAAGAGGAAGTCCTGGATTCCAGTTATTGAGAAAGTTAAAGCTAGGCTGGCAGGTTGGAAGAAGAGAATGTTGTCATTTGCGGGTAGGTTGGCTTTGATTAAGTCTGCTCTCTCTTGCTTACCAGTTTACTATTTATCTCTGTTTAGAATGCCGGAGGGAGTGGCTAAGGATTTTGAAAGAATCCAAGCAGCTTTTTTATGGGGTGGCTCGGATCTAAAAAGGAAGGTTCATCTAGTCAAATGGGAGGAGGTTACCAAAAGTATTGATAATGGAGGGTTGGGCGTTAGGAAGGTTAGAGTTGCTAATTCCTGTTTGTTACTGAAGTGGTGGTGGAGGTTTGCTTGTGAGTCAAAAGCTCTGTGGAGAAAAGTAATTTGCAGTAAATACAACATTGAGGAGTGCTGCTGGTTGCCGAATTCTGGTGATAACTGGAGGCAGTCAAAATTATGGCGAGATATTACATCATTGGCCTCTCTCTACCCCTCCATGTTGGAGTGTTTTCTTAATAATTTCAAAGTGCACGTGGGAGATGGCTGTAGAGTAAGATTTTGGGAGGATATGTGGTGTGATGGCCACTGTTTGAAAGTTGAATTTCCTAGACTGTTCAGCTTGTCAAAAGAAAAGAAAGGAGCTCTTAGACTTTTTGTTGATCTAGAGGCATCCTCAGGGGAGTGGAACTTATTATTCAGAAGAGAGCTGTTTGAACGGGAAAGAGTTGATTTGCTGAGATTGGTCTCTATTATCTTTCCTGGTCCCTTAATTAGGATGGAGAGAGTTGATTACCCAAAGTGGTCAGCCACATCATCAGGTCTCTTTTCAGTAGCTTCTCTATATAAGCACCGTTCAAGTGGTGTTGGAAATCAACTGGGTGCTTCTAGAATGCTGTGGAATAAGGTTTTACCCCCTAAAGTCCAGTTTTTTGGCTGGCTCGCTTGGAAACATAAGATTAAGACCTCTGTGTTCCTTCAGAAAATAGGGGTCCTCCCTGGAGGAACTTCTATCCTGTGTTGCTTTTGTAAGCATGATGAGGAGTTGGTGTTACATGTGCTCCTTTATTGCCATTTTGTGTGGAAGGTTTGGTCGTCCTTGCTAGAATGGTGGGGTCTGTATTGGGCTATGCCTGGCACAGTTGATTGTTTGTTACAGTGGTGGGAGAGTGGTAAGTTTCAGAAGAGAGAGAATGTGATTTGGAGATGTATCCCTCTTGTAACCCTTTGGTCTCTTTGGAAGCAAAGAAATGACTGTGTATTCAATAACATAGTAGCTGATGTAGAGATTCTCTCTGATCTAGTTAAGTATAGAGTGGCTCTTTGGCTAAGTACAACTTCTAGGCAGTGGCAGTATCCTATTCATGATTTTGTTTTCAATCTCCCTCAGATTAGAAGGTGTATCAGTAGAGTTTAATCTGTTCTGTTGGCCACTCTGCTGTGATGTGTTGGTCTGCTGTGTTGTGTTAGTCTGCTGTTGCTGGGTTGTTTCTGCTTGATAGTTGGTTGCTGGCAGCATGCAGGGTGGAGTGCTTGGTTGGCAGGGGTGTATTGCCTTGGTTAATCCTATAGGATGGCTTAGTCTGCTGGGTTGGTCTGTGAAGCTGTTGGGTTGGTCTGCTGTGATCTGTTCTGCTGGTTCTCTGCTGGGTTGGGTCTGGATGGCTGGTTGGCTGTGTTGTTCTTCTGTGATCTGTTCTGTTGGTTCTCTGCTGGGTTGTTTCTGCTTGATAGGCAGGGGTGTATTGTCTTGGTTAATCATATAGGATGGCTTAGTCTGCTGTGCATCTGTGTTGTTTGGGTCTGGATGGCCAATCTGTGGTGTTTGGGTCTGGTTGGCTGTGTTGGTCTGCTGTGATCTATTCTGTTCTCTGCTGGGTTGTTTCTGCTTGATAGCATGCAGGGTGGAGTTCTTGATCATATAGGATGGCTGAGTGTGTTTGGGTCTGTGATCCTTTTGTTGGTTCAAGTAGAGTTTTTGGCTACGGTTGCAGAGTTTGGCTTCTATTTGTCCTCAGAGTTTTGGCTCAGTGTTTGCTGTTCTGGTCCTTGTAGAGTTCTTGGCTTAGGTTGCAGAGTTTGGCTTCTATTTGTCTTCCACCCCTGTGGCTTCGTAGGTTTTAGCTTTTCTTTTTGCTTTGGGTGCCTTTCTTTTTGGGTGTCCTTGGTTGGCTCCTCACCAATCCTGGGTCGAGTGCTAGCATATGATTGCGCTTTCTTTGCGGTGCCAACCTAATTGGGATCGTTAAGTTTAGCTATGATGCTCTCTGCACTCCCCTGCTTTGTTGATGTAATTTTGCATGTTTTATGCCTCTTTCATCAATAAAGTTTTTTTGCTGATAAAAAAAAAAATCTCCAAATCTTCTTCTTATATCATATGGCAGATTTTTATAACGCAAATAAGGTTTTGGTTTAAAACCAAACCTTGAATTTCATTAAGAACACATTTATCATTTAAACAATTTATATATTATTATATTTATTTATTGTTATTCTTACTTATCTAAATTATTGCATGTATCACCCGCTAGTGTTTAATTATGAATAGTAATAGATAAATGGGTTTGGCTTCTCTTTAGTTAAGGAG
The DNA here is from genome assembly GCA_030407325.1 of Camellia japonica. NCBI lineage: Eukaryota > Viridiplantae > Streptophyta > Magnoliopsida > Ericales > Theaceae > Camellia > Camellia japonica. The sequence continues at coordinate 146,560,644 of JAPPVO010000032.1, forward strand.
AAGATTAAATTGTTCAGTTTAACTTAGAAGTTCTTTGATGACTGGGCCCTTTTGATAAGATAAATCGTTTATTTTATAAATAAAAAAAATCATGTAAATTATTTATGAAATAATCAAATCAGTACAATAATTGTAGCGAATATTATCATATTTGTTTTTTTTTTTAAAAGGCAAAATGGTGAAATAATGTCAACATACATATTGAATCAATTTGAATTTAATGAAATTTAAAAAAAAAAAATCAAATTATCAATTTGAGTTTAACGATGGGTCTACCCATTAGCAGTTCAAGATCTTTGGAGATCTTAGACGAAGGGTTGTTTTAAAAATTGATTATTTTAGTTGACCTTTTAATTTTTTTATAAAAAAACATGTAAAAAAATAAAAAGAAGAATTAATTTTTTTATAATGACTTTTTAACTATTTTAGATTATTACCAAAATAGTCCTAAGTATGAAAATGAGACAAACATTTTATAACTAAGTTTTTAAAAAGCTTTTAGACTTTCCACCATGGAATTTTTTAAAAAATTTAATAAATTGAGAGTTTATATGGTCTAATCGTCGAACCGCCTATAGGTCTGCCAAAGCCAAATTGGACGGGATTCCTCACTCCTAACTGAAGAGAAGCTGGACAATGTATATAATTTGATAATACTATTAACTTTGTATGGGAAATAGGTTTTTTTATTTGCAGATAAGTTTCGAGGATCTTACAATGACGGTCTTGGGCCAGCAGTGTGCCCATTTTATTGTAGTGGCAATGGCTATCAGGTAAGCATTAGCCAAAATCCTACAAAGTTTCAAAAAATGCATGGATACAAGTAGTAAGAAATTGGGTAAATTACATCACAAGTCTCCATATTTTGACTATTGTATCATTTTGATTTATATAATTTCAACTAACTAGATTTTAATCTTGAATTTTTTTATTTTGTCTCTATTTGGTCCAATTGACTACAGCCATTAACATTTTTTCACTACAACAAAAAGCAGATTTCGCCACTAAAACTGGAGTTTTCGTCGCTGAAAGTAGTAGAATTGGCGACTAAAATGGAATTAGTCGCCAAATTTGATCACTTTTGCCGACTAAAAGAGTTCAGTCGCCGAATATAAGGGTTTTAGCGACTGAAAGTCAGTTTAGTAGCCGAATATAGGGGTTTCAGAGACTAAAGGTTTTTTAGTAGCCAAAAGTGACAGTTTTTGGCGACTAAAATAATTTAGTAGCCAAAAGTATAGGTTTTGGCGACTAAAAAACAGTTTGGTCGCCGATTCTACGTGTTTTGGCGACTAAAAATAGTTTGGTCGCTGAAAGTGAAGCTTTTTGGCTACTAAAAAAAAATTAGTAGCTAAAAACAGTCAATTGGCGACTAAAATTCAGTTTAGTAGCCAAAAGGGACGTTTTTGGCGACTAAAAACAGGTTTAGTCGCCAAAACTGGTTATTTTTAGACGGGAATGAATTTTTTTAGCAACTAAAAACTAATTAGTAGCCAAAACTATACAATTGGCGACTAAAAAATAGATTTAGTCGCCAAAAGTGATCTAATTTTTTTTCGTAAATAATTTATTTTTTGGAAAAATTACCCATAAGTCCCATATTGGGAAATGTTACTCTATCTAGTCCTGACTGTTTTTTCTTAAACCATTTAGTCCTTTTTTCTTAATCCATCATTCATCAAACATTATTCTTCAACATTATTCTCCAAACATCATTCATCAAACATTATTCGTCAAACATTATTCAACATTATTCATCAAACATTGTGAACATCAATAAATCATCAAACATTATTCATGAAAAACGAGTTCAACTTTTGCTCTTGTTGCCTATGATCTAAGTGTTCAGTATTGTATTCCAGTGCAGATCAACTATGTTCTCTCCATAGAATTCGATTCTCAATAACATCTAAAGAAAAAAACCAGAAAAACAAAATCATGAATAAATAACCATCAATTGGATCTGTTCTGTGGATCTCTGAACCAGAGAGAGCTCGAACTGAAGAATCTCGAGAGCAGCTTTCTCGTTCCGCCATGACCGCTTCAAGAGCTCTGCATCGGTAGTCGAAATCAACGATTCATAGTCGTCCATCATCGACCCTTCTCCTGATCCCGAGACCCTACACTAGGGTTTCTGTTGCGCCATTATCCAACATCCTCCACATTAGATCCCAAAGACACCAGAGCTCTCATCGCTATCGAAATCCCCTTCATTATTTTCTTCATCTTCGTTTCTCTTTCGGAATCTCCATCACAATCTACTCCTCAGCCCTAATTTACAAAGGCAAAACCTCGAGCTTAATGGAATTGGTTTCATGGATTGTATCGATTTGGAAGAAACCAGTAATCACATTGATACATGTTTTGATTTTGATAATCGGTTACATTGTTGTGTCTCTGATTTCGATCAAATTGACTGGCTTAAAGATGTTTTTGATGTTACGATGATGTTTGATCAAAAAAATTGTTATGATGATGTTTGATTAAAAAAAATTGTTATGATGATGTTTGATCAGAAAAAATTGTTTAATCATTATTTTGATGTTTGATGTTATTTTAATCGTTATTTTGATGTTTAATCGTTATTCAAAAAATTGTTTAATCGTTATTTTGATGTTGTTTTGATGATGATGTTTGATGTTGTTTTGATGATAATGTTTGATGTTGTTTCGATGATGTTACTCATAAATCTGATGTTTGATGAATAATGTTTGATGTTTGAAAAGAAGGGAAATCATAAAAAGGCCTATAGTAAGCTTCTTGGAAAATAGGACCTATTAGTCTAACAAAAAACTTTCAGGACTAAATGGGTTAACATTCCCAAATTTAGGATTTATTGGTGCGTTCCCCTTATTTTTTACATAAATTATATTGAATAAAAATAATTATTTATATATATATAGTTTTGTATTAATACCGGTCAAAGTAATATATAAATAATATATGTTGCATTTATATTCATGTGATGTTGTAGTGGCATAGTGGGGAGAGTGTGTTGGTAAAGGTTTGGAATGTGGGATGGGTCAGTGGTTCGAATCTTGGGAACAGCAAAGGGTAAAAAAAAATTCCTGAAATATGCTTTTGGCGACTAAAAACAGGGGTCGCCAAAAGATTGACTATTGGCGACGAAAAGCTTAGTCGGCAAATGTATAAATAAAAAAAATTCACTATTGGCGACTAAAAGATTAGTCGCTAAATGTATAATTTTCAAAAATGTAATTGACTATTGGCGACAAATGCTTTGGTCGCTGAAGACTAAAACTTTGCAGACTAAAACTTTTTTTAGTCGCCAATACCTCCGCCAACCATCTATTCATGATAAAACCGGCGACTAAAATATTTAGTCGGGGAAAGTGAAAAGTCGACTTTTGGCGACTAAAAAAGGACTTTTTGCGCCAAAGGTGTTTTTTTTGTAGTGTTTTTTTAATGAAAAATGCACACATGAATAATACGCCTTTTGTTTTTAAAGATAAAATCATAAACTTACTCAACTAAAAACTAAGTCAACTTTAACCATCTCAGTGACCATTTTTCACCAAAAACCCTAACCGACGTTATCAATTACACTAAATTGACACAAAATTGAAAAGTAAGGGCAAAATGTAGGGATTACTTGTGTAATTTATCCCATGAAATTTGTATATGATTGAAAAAAAAAATTAGAAAATTAGAAAAGTTTTCATTTATGAATTGACTAATTACTAAATGAAGTAGAATGTGTAGCACAGAATTATTGATATGGGCAGCAGCATGGTTACACAAAGCCACTAAAGCAACTTACGATTGGAATTATGTTACTCGGAACATACATAGTGTAGACTCTGTTTTTGCTGAATTTGGATGGGATGCTAAGCACGCTGGAATCAATATACTTCTTTCTAAGGTAATTATGTCAATGCACTCATTTTATGTATGCAAAATTAAGATTTTTTGATTAAGATTTTTTGATTAATCAGATTTACTTTCTTATTTATTTGTGTTTAAAGTTTGTGTTAGATTCCAGTCTATTTCGTCCAAACGCAGACAAGTTTGTATGCAGTGTATTGCCTGAATCACCGACCAAAAGCGTAACATATTCTCCAGGTACGTATGCTTGCTATATTATTAAGTAGATTAATTTTTTAGGATTAGTTCTGCAAAATTTAATGAATGGCCCAAAGGGTTACATCCATGTATATAAAAAGAGCAATCTTGATTCTACTAAAAAACAATCTTTAAAGGCAATTCATTGCTAATCAGGTAAGAAAATATTAAAATTATTAATATCTATTGGAAATAATAAATTTGTGTTAAGCTCAAATTTAGATTTTAGAAACAAAAAGAAGCTTTTGAAACAAACCTAGCCAAAATTTAATTTATTTAAAGCTGAAAAAAATGTCTATATACAGTCTTTTAAAAAATGACAATTGTGAAATTAAATACATAAAATGATAAATTTGGACTAAAGGCTTAGGCCACTATGATGAAGCTGTCAGTTTTGACTGTTGGGTCAATTCAGATAAAAAAAAAAAAAAACAACAATGATTCATCCCCCTTTTCCCCCACCCCCTTTGACCCCCTCTCTCTCTCATTGGTCCCCTTTTCTTTTTCTTTTTCTTTTTTTTCCTGCTCCTCCAATCACCACCCGCCACGTGGCAAAGGGGGGTGAGGGGGTGACCCCCAAAAGGGGGTCCCAAGCATTATTCAAAAAAAAAATTGGTCTTCCGGGTTATTCGATGATAAAAAAATTCTCCAAATAAATTGCCATCATCGCAACCTAATATTATACATGGCATGGAAAAATGTTTTTTGAATTTTTATCTTAATATTTTGTGAATGACAATATACGTGTAATATAGGTGGACTTCTGTTCAAACCAGGAGGAGGCAATATGCAACATGTAACAACTCTGTCCTTTCTTCTAATCGTCTACTCTCGCTATTTGTATGGTCATGGTAATATATCTATTGTTCATTGTGATAATGTTGCTGTCAAGCCATCTAGGCTCATTCATGTCGCGAAAGGCCAAGTATGTATCCAATGCCACTCTATGAGAATGTATACGGATGGATAAATTTTTTTAAAACACGAACAAATTTTGTCAAATCTTGTTTATTTATTATTTATGTTTTTCTGTTTGATTATGTAACTGATTATTGTGTTTGTAATAGAGTTGTGTTACCATTAACACAACACGGACTTTAGGGCACCAACCTTTTTTTTTTTTTTTGATTAGCTTTTAGGGCACCAACTTAACACACAATTGACTTTCGATGATCAAAATAAATATAAATAAAAAATTATACTAATAAATCAATGAGATTAGTAGTTATAAGATAGTCCAGGCAAAGCTACGAACTCCTAGACTTCATTAAAAAAATCTCACCAAGTCTCCATACAATTTTTAGTATTTATAAAAAGAAGGTAGCATTTTAACCCACAAAATTCATATAATCTTTATGATGACCTTTTCAAAATTTTGTTAGTTTTACCTATGTCGCTCACATTTTTAAAAAAATCTCATTGGCCGAGTATAATAATTTTGAGTATTCATACGAGAAATTATCATTTTAACCTCAAATTCTATATAATTTTTGGTCATGGTAAAAGATAAGATCAGTTTCATTCATTTTCTTCTACGTATTCATGTTACAATGATGCTATGCAAGAACTAACATAAAATGCTTACCAAAGTTAATATATTTATTGATGCAGTTCAATAAAGCTTTTCTTTTGCCGATAAAAAAAAAATATATATATATTGGGGAACAACCCATCAAGTATGTCGTACATGGTGGGATATGGCAACAAGTTCCCTAGGTATATCCATCATAGGGGATCCTCATTACCTTCTATTGATAAACATCCAGAGCACATCAACTGTGATGATGGAAGGTCATATTTTGCAAGCAACCGACCTAATCCCAACTTGCTAATAGGTGCTATTGTTGGAGGCCCTGATATCAATGATTCATATAACGATTCTCGAGCTGATCCTGCTCACTCTGAGCCGACCACGTATATAAATGCACCAGTTGTTGGTATTTTAGCATATTTCAAATCGGTTATGGGGAGAGTGGAAATTGGTTAGCGGATTGTGTTTGTCACAACTGGATCTATCAATGTAATCTTGAATATCATTAGGTTGATTTTTAACACAGTTTATCTATATCAATAATACCACAAAGCAAGGAAAGTTATTTTAAAGAATATATACTATTTTTATGGACCACGTTTATTCTGGATATGACCAATTTATACGTTGAAAATTATTGTATATTGGGGTATCACATGGCAATATCGTATGGTACCTTTCACCAATCACAAATGCATATGATCCCGGCCAGCTAAGCTGCTGTTATTACCTCCCAAATCCCTAGCAGAATTGCAGTAGACTTACTATTAGTCAATCACAACAAAGAAATGTATCACATGACTTGCCAAAGATAAAAATTATAGGTAGATAGCATTTTATAATGAATATAAAAAAATAAATTGATAGACCTGCTCAAAAAGAGGTGTACCCTATTTTACAATGTCTGAATGAGGTATATTGAAGTTTTATCTAACTGATTTATTTCATTAATCAACTCTACGAGCTGAGATCTTAATCTACAATAACGCAGCAATAAGTTATTAGTATGAAATACTATCATAATATTAATATAATGCTACAAGATCAGAGAAGCAACATAAGTGATGTGTACCATAACATCATTACCAATTTCTTCAACCAAAATAAATAAATAAAAACCCAAAAAATATTAGAAAAATCATGACTTCATTAATTTTTCTATATTCCAAGAAATATAATTTCAATGTAATGGTATTCTGAAAAATTTATGGGAGATGTTACAATGTGCACTTGCACATTATAGGAAAATTTACCCAAAAGGCAACCCAAGAGGGGGTGAATTGGATTTCTAAATAAATTATAAAATTAAAAATTTAACACAAAAATAAATAAATAAAGATACGAAACAATAAATGTGTGGGTGAAAATCTGACCACACTGCCAATTTAGTATTCAGTTGGAGAGCACTGGCAGAATAGATGACACCTGTCTAACCTGCAACAGAAAGAAAAGATTCCGACGGTGGTTCGTCCACCTGAGGGCACTCCGACGATCAAGTCAGTATATCTCTCACAGATAATCAATAGTGTAAACTCACTATTCAGAATATAAATTGCGTATCTTAGACCCATGGGGGTGCCTCTCTTTTATAGTTAACTCAATCCTAATCCCGATAGAAGCCTAACTTCTATGGACTCCCATTCAGTGCTTACTTTGGACTCCTCAAGAGATAAGGATAGATTCCCTAAGAACATTATCCTTATCCATCTTGAAGTCTTTCCTCATTCTAGGACTCTTGTCCCTTATCCGCTTATCTCAGATTTCGATATCTTCAGAGATAACCTCGGCCACGCCAAGATCATCTCGGCGTTATGACCAGGACACGTGGCACCTCGACTGATACATCGGCGTCACCTTGCCACGTGTTGGTACTCAAAAATATATCCCCACAACTGCCCCCTAGGTTCTATTACCTCGGCATTCTGAGTGATAGAACCTATATCGGTACTTCCTGCCAGTACATCGGCTTACAGCCGAGATCATTATCATAGGCCAACATGTCTTCTTAAAGATCAAGAACTCCAAGAGCTCCTTCACGCGTATGAGCTGTTATTCATAACAACTCAACCATTTCTAGCCACGCGTCTTTTTCTTACTGGATCGTACCTGACACGCGTCTGTAAATCGAATTATTCTCACGTGCGCCGTCTGACGCATACGTTCTTCTAGGTTTCATTAATGATTTCTTTGTCGCCGTTTCCGTGTTTTAACAAAAATCATTTCCCCCTCTTCCATTTTTCACTTTTCATTCGATATTCTTGCTTTTTCTCTCTCTTGCTTTTTCCTCTCGAATCCACCATTGTTCCAGACTTCAAGCTCTGCAACTGCCTTCATTCCTCCCTCTTGGTGAAGCTTTCGTCGTTCTGTTACTTCTGTAACCGTCGCCTAACTTCGGCGATCTTCATACCGGCTTTTCTCTTTCTGGTAAGTCACTATTTTGTCTGGTTTTAGTTTTTGATGTTCATCATTACTTGTTGCCATTACTGCTTTGTTTAAACATTCAATTTGTGAATATCGTATCTGAGTGTGTTTATTCCACGATTTTGCCCTTGCCCATGTCATGAATAAACGCATTGTTCACCATTTTCTTGTACTTTTGCCACTATTCTTGACCTTGTAACCCTTGTACTCACTATGTTCTTGATAGTCCATCTTTGTTCTTGATTCTAAAACTTGTTCATGTTTTCTGTTTTTTGTGTCTTTTCTAGATTTGTGCCTTCAATCTTCGTTTTCATAGACTTAGGTTTGGGATTTGTCTGTAGAACCCACAATTTTAGGAAGAAACTGAAACCCGCATTTACCTAAGTGTTTGCCGAGGTCCCAATAACCCTTTCAAAGCATCTTCTGAAATCCAACCTCTTCGATTAAGCCGATATCATGGGTATGTGGAAACATAGGGTAAACACCCCATCCAAACTAGAATTCTTTAGACAAGAGTTTGAAATCCCAGCCGACGTCTATCTGAGGTTGGCTAGGGATGATGGCTCCATCATGCCTACTGATGACTCCATGCCTTTCCCTGTGGTAGCCTTCATTGAGTGTGGACTTCGGCTCCCACTCAACATCATTTTCCGTGAAATACTTCATTATTACAAGTTGAACCCAATGCAACTTTCCATCAATTCCTATCGAACCATCAATGGTATCATAGCCTTAGCCAAACAAGAAAACGCTAGAATCACTTTAGCCGATATCCAATATTGCTACACTATGTGTGGCCTCAAAAAAGACACCGGCTACGTTTACTACCTCAAGCCGAGGTCCACTGAATACAAAATCGTTGTCGACCTCCCTGACTCCAACAAGGGAGCTGGGGACGATTATTTCATTACCTCGGGGAACTGGGAGTTTGCCCCAGATGAAGACCTCCATCTCTTCCCTCTCCCTCGATCAGTCTTTGTGGAGGGCAATGGTAAGAGCCCTGCATTCATACCTACTTGTTTTTTAAAGTCTTTCATACTTTATCTATTTCTTAATGTCTGCTTTTCTTGCAACTGTTCCTAAGCCACCAAAAAACTTTCGCCAATCCTTCATTCCTAGCAAGGATTTGAAGAAACTTTTGGACTTGCCAGTTCATAAACGGAAGGTGCCTCTGCTTCTCAATTTTATTCCAACATACAAGTCAACTCTGCCCGACGCCCTAGGAGGAAGAAGAAAAGCCTTTCTCCACCTTCTGCCACAACTCCAAAAACCGCGTCCACATCTCGGACAGACCAAGGATCAACCTCTAATCCAGCTGAGCAACCGTCAACCTCGGCTCCAAACTTGATTCCAATATCCCAACGCCGCCGTCGACGCCGAACAATTTTTTCTGCGGAGATGGGTCGCCCAAAACCAGTTGCCAAAGATCTCCTGGCCAGCATTCCTTCTAACGTTGATGCACAACCAACACAAACCCAGCTTCCACCAAAGCAAAAACGAATCAAAAACGCTCAGCCCAAGGCAAAGGTGACTCAGATCGATTCTGAGGATACCTTGCCAATTTCCAAACTGGCTCCGAGTGAGAAGACTGCCTCTGTCCCCGCGAAGAGTTCTGCTAAAACACTTCCATCTAAATCTACCAAATCCAAAAGGCCGAGGTCATCTTCTGTAACGACCTCGGGGTCTAAAAAGCCTGATGCCCCCTGGACCCCCGAAATCACTCTGGAAGATAAGCCTGTTATGGCTAGTGATAGCGCCGATGATATCAATGTCGGCGTTGCCCTCAGTACTGCTCTGCTTCTTCCAGGCGATCTGGAGCGAAACGCCGCGTTCAGTGAGTACGAGAACTACGCTCTGATGCTTCAGCACTCTGTTTAGGTAAGTGTTTTTGCTTGGTACTTTTTCTTTCATTCTCTTCATTTCATACTTAGAATATTTTCTAATACTTCTGTTTTCTTTCTGGCCATCCAGCATGCCCACTCTTTCTCAATACAATCTTTTGAGAATCGTGAGAAGCTAGCCGAAAAGAAGAGAGAGATCTCCAGTCTTCAAAAAATTAATAAAAATTTGCAGTCAAAGATGAAGACCTTGGAGGATCAGGCCGAGGTTGCTATTAAAGAAAAGGACGATGCCGAAGAAAAAGTTGGTGCTGCTGAAGCGATAAACAAAGTCCTTCAAGCCCAGCTAAAGGAGGCCGAGGAAAAAGTGGCCGAGGCCCAGAAGGAGCTTCAAGACGCCTTGGCCACCAAAGAGGCTGAAATCAAAGATGCCGACGAGAAGGCGTATGCTCAGGGCATGGCCGATGTTACGGAGGCCTACGAAAAGCAAGTCAAGCAAGCATGCAACAAGGGTTTCACCCTTGGTTGGATGGCCTTGCTGAAGAAACTTGATGTCCCCGAGGACTCCTCCTTTAAGAATGCCGATGCCATTCCCCTGCCATTCCCTCAAACTCCACCTCAATCTGATGACGACTCTGAATCTGAGGAGGAGGTTCTGGTGAGGAAGCCCAAGGAAGCTGTTGGGGCCAAGTCTTCTTCTCAGAATGAGCAAGTCCTAGACTTGACTTAAGATAAGGAGGTTGAGGAGGTTCCCAAGTAATCTGTTGCTACCAGCAAGTACTTCCTTTGTCCAGTTGCTTAGAGCAGTTGCCTGACGAGATCCATGCCCCATTGGGCAAATGGCCAAGGACTGGATACAGGGTTCAGGTCTGCTGCTGGCTGGTGTATCAGAGATGCAAACCTTTGGCATTGTTCACACTTCTTTACATAGGCTTCTGCATCTTTCTGCATGTAAGGCCACCAATACCCCTGGGTGATTGCCCTATGGGCAAGTGATCTGCCCCCAGCGTGGCTTCCACAAATTTCTTCATGTATTTCATATAAAAAATCTTCGACTTGTAAAGGGTGTACGCACCTTAAAAAGGGTCCAGTGAAGGACCTTCTGTAGAGATGTCCTTCTGCTGTCAGACTGAATCTTGCCGACGTCAATCTGATCTTGTGTGCCTCATTGCGGTCATCTGGCAGCTTTCCTTCTTTTAAGAACGCAACAATTGTGTCGATCCAGCTTGGTCCCATGTCTACGCACATTGCTTCACGCTCTGTGGTTACTGGTTCAATGCTCGGGCCCGACAAGTAGTCAATCATTATTGTCCTTGTTTTTCCAGGTTGTACTGCACTAGCTAAGTTGGCCAACGCATCGGCGTGGCTGTTATCATCTCAGTTTACCTGGAGTAGTCAGCAGTTCTGGAATAAGGCCGCCAACCTGATGACCTCTTTTGCATATACCGACATTCTTTCATCTCGGGCTGCATATTCTCCTGTTGCCTGATTGACTATCAGTTGTGAATCACAAAAAACTATTACCTCATCTGCTTGTACTACTGCTGCCAGTTTTAGTCCTGCAATGAGTGTTTCGTATTCTGCTTCATTGTTTGAGGCCTTGAATCCCAAACGAATCGATTGTTCTAGTACCTGCCCATATGGGGATATCAGTACTACTCCTGCCCCCGCTCCTTGTCGGTTTGAACTCCCATCAACAAACAATCGAAAGGAGTCGCCGATGTAAATGCTACAGGGTCTGAGTTTGTCCTCTTTCCTTTGTTCTTTTGTCTTTAGCTAGGCTTCTCCTTGCTTGTTTGGACATCGTAGATCTTAGCTCAACGAAGCCCGATGTTTGATGGATTCTGGCGTGAACTCGGCCACAAAGTCAGCCAAAACCTGGCCTTTGATTGTTGTTCTGGGCCTGTACTCCTGATCATACTGGTCTAGGGCGACTGCCCATCTGGCTATTCTTCCTGTTAAGTCTCCCTGCTGTAATAGGGACTTCAATGGATGCTCTGTCAGTACCACAATTTTATGAGCCTGGAAGTAATGGTTCAACTTCTTTGAAGCCATTACTAAAGCCAGTGCCAATTTCTCTAAGGGTAGATATCTCGTTTTTGCGTCGGCTAGGGTTTTGCTTACATAGTAAACAGCCCTTTGCTCCTATTTTTCTTCTCGGATTAGTACTGCACTTATCGTATGTTCTGAAACTGCCAAGTACAGGAACAACTCCTCCCCGGGTTCTGGATTCGAAAGAACTGGAGCTGTGATAAGGTATTTCTTCAGATCGGCTAATGCTTCTTCGCACTTCTCTGTCCAAAGAAAGTCCGTGGCTTTCTTCACTAAGTTGAAGAAAGGTTTGCACTTGTCTGAGCTTCTGCTTATGAACCTGTTCAGGGCTGCGGCCCTTCCAGTTAGCATCTGCACCTGTTTTGCTGACGTCGGGCTCTTCAACTCCAGGATGGCCTTGATCTGATCTGGGCTAGCCTCAATGCCCCTTCTGGTCATCAGGTATCCTAAAAACTTACCAGATCCAACTCCAAATGCATACTTCGATGCATTGAGTCGGAGTCGATATGTTTTAAGGATTTCAAAGACTGCTTTTAGATCGGAGATGACCAGGCTCCTTGGTCTTAACGACCATGTCGTCGATGTAGACTTCTACTGTTCGGCCAATCAGGTGTTTGAACATCTGTTACCAATCTTTGGTAAGTGGCTCCTGCGTTTTCAACCAAAGGGCATCACTCTGTAGCAGTACAGCCCTTTGGGAGTGATAAACGCAGTCTTCTCTTCATCCGCAGGGTCCATAGCTATCTGGTGATACCCCTGTAGGCATCTAGGAGCTTCATTCTTCCATGCCCTGAAGTGGCATCTACTAGCTGGTCAATATTGGGTAGAGGAAAGCTGTCTTTGGGACAGGCTTTATTGAGGCTGGTAAAGTCTACGCAGAATCTCCATTTACCATTCTTCTTCTTTACCACCACTGTATTGAATAGCCATGTCGGGTAGTGAACTCTCTAATGGCCCTAGCCTCCAGAAGTCTGTCTATCTTTTCTTTACTGCTTCGACGCATCAACGTCGGTCTTCTAGGCTCATTGAATTCAGGTTTGACCGACCTGTCAACATTCAGTTTGTGGCAAGTGACCTCAGGGTCAATGCTAGGCATTTCGTAAGGTGGTCCAAGCAAACACCTTAATATTTGCTCTCAAAAAAACTTCCAACTCTTTTTCCTCTTCTTCGCTAAGCCCGAGCCGAGAAGAAGAAGCGTTCTTCATCCTCCATCCTGGACGAGATTTTCTTCAGTGCCTCTTCGCTCTTCTCGGCTGGCTCCTTGCCGACGTCTTTAGGATTTCCACGTCTCATCTCAATTTCTTGCTTTCTGTCTCTCGTATGCTGCAGGTAAATTTCATTGCTGCCATGGAGCAATTCTTGCTGTAGCTGATCGCCTCTGACTTCCTCTATCCCATGCTCTGTGGGAATCGCAATATTGAGTAATGTGAGGGAACTGCCCCCATCGCATGCAACCATGGCCTTCCCAGATGATGTTGTAAGGGGAGGGTGTGATGATGGTGAATTCTGTCTTGATTTCTTGGTGCCACCTGCACCTCCAAGCTTACTGCTCCCAGTACTGCTCCTAGTGGCCATGTCGGCATTCCATTGAACCCAACCATTGGGCCATTGGATTGTTCCATATCATCTGGGTGAAGGCCGAGCTCCTTGTAAAATCGGACGTACATGATGTCACAAGAGCTGCCTTGGTCAATCAGGATGCGTTTCACTTGGCACTCCCCAACTTGGAGGGATACTACCAAGGCATCATTATGCGGATGCTGGACCATCTTTAGGTCGGCTTCAGTAAAGGTCATCATTGGTCCCTGGTACTCTTCTGCCCGATGTCTCTTCTCCCCGACTTGGTAGACATGTTGCAGGTGTTTTACCTTCTGGGTCTCTCCCCTGGTTTCGTTCTCGTTGGCCTTCGAGTGAATCACATTGACTACCCGAGGTCCTCCTGCCTGAGGTTGCTGTACTGGGGGAGGCGGAGCTGCTGGCGCTTGGAGCAATCTTGCCCGTTCTTCTCTTGTCCTGGCCTCATCGACAAGGTCTCTCAGATGTCCTTGTCTCACCAGGTCTTCCAAGTGTGTTTTCAGGGCTCTACAACCTTGAGTTGTATGCCGTCTTCATTGTGGTAGGCACAATGCCTGCCAATGTTTCTTCCCATGAACTCTCCTGGAGTCCTCTCTGGCGCTCTGAAATAGGGTTGATTCCGAATTTGTTCCAGGACAGTGTGAATTGGGATTCAGAACACAGTTGTTACTGCCTGTGCAGCCCTTAGTTTTGCTTCTTGCTTGCTCGATCCGTTGTTACCTCGGTCTTGCTTCGGCGAGCCATTTCCTTTCTCTTGCTTTATCTCCTTGGTCCTTGACGTGTCTTCCTCGGCTCTGGCATACTTCTCGATTCTCGCCATGAGCTCTTCCATGCTTTTTGGCAAAGTCTTTGCCAAAGACTTCCGTAGGGGCAGTTGTCTTTTAGGCCGTTCTTGAAAGACACGACCGCTCTTGGTTACATTCTGGTATTCGGTTGATACCCATAGTATCTTTTTGCATAGGCCCTAAGGCCCTCATCCTTGCTGATCTTCAAGCCATCAATGCGTCCACCCTTAATGCTGCAGCTTGTTTGTCACGAACCTCGCCACGAAATCTCGGCCAGGCCTTCCAAGTCTTCACACTTCCCTTTGGTAGTTTGTGGAACAATCTAATGCAATCCCCCGAAGATGAGGGGAACACTTGCAGAGCAACGGCTCGTTCCCACTATACAATGCCATTGAGTTCAAATATAATCTGACGTGGAAGTTGGGGTCTGACTTACCATCGTATATTTGAAACCTCGGTATACTGAATCTTTTCGGCGCTCAAACCTGTCCAATTCCACGAGAATGTGTCCTAGGCTTATCTGGGGAGGTTACCTCGGCTTCGGCATTCTGTTGTTCCTCTTAAGGTAATCTCTTAAGTTCTTTGTCCTCCCAAGAGCTCGGCTATCTCCTGCTTTCAGTCTTTTGGTGCACTACTTTCAGCTTCGTGGTGAGTCCTTTTCGACCATTCTCCATGAGTTGTGTCGAAGCACAGCGCCTGCCCCTGAACATGCCGATGTCCTTTGGGGTCTGCCTCCTTTGTGTGATGCGTCCTCCGTGATTCTTCTTTTCTTGACTCCCTTCGTCTGACCTCCCTGGAAGGTCGGTGAGAGTGTCTTTCGCTCCTGTTGTGCTGAGGGGCTACGGGGATTGTTTTCTGCCCTCCTTTCTGGGCATTGGCCGCTGGAATCGGCGTGTCCTGCAGCGGGAACGGTGGCAGCATGACGTTATTTTGCATCATGAAATTGACGACCAACTGCAGGTCTGCCAATTTGTTTGCCATCTCTTTTACCTCTTCGTCCCTCTGCAGGCATCTATCCTTCCATACCTGGAGGTCGTCTTCGTTGTAGTAGCCACTTCGATCTGGTTTCTTTGGTGCGTCGCCAGTCTGGCCGATGTCTTTCACTCCGTGATTCTGGTCACGAGTTTCTGCGTTGCATTCGTCTCCTGTGATATCAAGGTCAATAGGTCTCCCACTCCCAGCAGGAGTGTCGTCCCCAATCTTTTCTTTCCGTCCGTTGCTGGCCATCTATTCTCTTATCTTTCCCACAGACGGCGCCAAATTGTGTGGGTGAAAATCTGACCACACTACCAACTTAGTATTCAGTTGGAGAGCACTGGCAGAATAGATGACACCTGTCTAACCTGTAACAGAAAGAGAAGATTTCGACGGTGGTTCGTCCACCCGGGGACACTCCGACGATCAAGTCAGTATATCTCTCACAGAGAATCAATAGTGTAAACTCACTATTCAAAATATAAATTGCGTACCTTAGACCCATGGGGGTGCCTCTCTTTTATAGTTAACTCAATTCTAGTCCCGATAGAAGCCTGACTTCTATGGACTCCCATTCAGTGCTTACTTTGGACTCCTCAAGAGATAAGGGTAAATTCCCTAAGAACATTATCCTTATCCATCTTGAAGTCTCTCCTCATTCTAGGACTCTTGTCCCTTATCCGCTTATCTCGGATTCCGATATCTTCGGAGATAACCTCGGCCATGCCGAGATCATCTCGGCGTTATGACCAGGACATGTGGCACCTCGGCTTATACATCAGCGTCACCTTGCCACGTGTTGGTACTCAAAAATATATCCCCACAATAAAGATGAGAATAATAAATTAAGATTTAATCCGAATGAGAAATAAAAAATATGAAGCAATATAAACGAGACTAATAAAATAAATTAAGCGAAGGGAAGAGACAGCAAACACATATTTTATAGTGGTTTGGCTCAAACCAAGCCTATAATTGCTCATCAAGATCCTCCTTGAAATTTCTTCACTATTCGTCAAATAGTAGTTACACTCCTAGCTTCACAGGTGCTAATGAACCTTAACAATCGATCAACCCCAATCACTCCAACCAACTAGTTTTGAATTCGGTGTTAGTCACACTTAACGCAAGGAATTTTATCAAAAAATCACTCACAAAAATATTATTGTTTTTACAAGAATATAAGAAGAAGGATATCAAACCTTTTTACAATAAACACTCAATTCCTCAATAAACTCTCTCAAAAAGAATCATAACTCAACAAAAACACACCACACAATATTTTGAGAACTCTTGAATATCACAAATTTTTTCTCCACTTCAATTGTTTTTTTTCTTCTCTCCACAGTGCTGTTTTTATAGTAAAATAAGATATGACCGGTGGGTAATTTCATGCCTGCTCCTTTATTTTTCTTCTTTTTCCTTTGTTTTCAAACGGCTGGCTCCACTATGACAAGCAAGAAATCTGCACAATTCAATAATTAGAGCAAAGGAAAAAATAATCACAAAATGGAAAGGATTTGAATGGGGCACCCCACACGTGTTGTGTCTCCCTTTTCCTTTTATATTAAATTTTATTAAATTATATATGATTAAAATATTTAAAAGATGCATAATAAATTTAATTATTTTAAAAACTGGTGCAACATATGTCAAAATAATAAAATTTATTTTATATTTTGTGTCAAATTATTGTAAAATATGTTGGCAAGAGTGGGGTGCAAACCACTTATGGTGGTTCACAAAAACAAATACAAGAGATGATTGATAATCTGAAAAACAGATTTATTTCACTCAAATATTTAGAATACACTGAGGAGAGAAAAACACACACTTTTACTCTCTAACTCTCTTCTTTCTCCCACACTCTGAATTCTCAAAATACAATAGCTATATATATATATATAAAACTAACAATGTGAAAAACATTAAATGCAAATACAGCTAAGGCTATGAATTTCAAACAGTTGCAACCACTTTTGACAAACTTGATTGTAGCCTCTATTCTTAGGCCGGTGGAAATTGTTTTATTTATTATTATAGTGAAGTAAGATTACTTCACAACATCCCCCCTTAATCTTGATTCTCCATGCTGGTTCATCCCAAGCATCACTTCATTCTGTTAAACAGATCATTTTTCAATGGTTCGTGAAAATATCTGCAAACTGATCTTGAGATTTGCAAGGAAATAATTCCACCTCTTTTTTTTCACATGCTTTCGATGAAATGATAGCAGGTGGTCAATATGCTTACTTCTTTCATGATAAACTAGGCTCTTTGCTAATGCAATTGCTGAGCGATTATCAACATAGATCTCAGTAGGATTTTCTTGTGAAATCCTAAAATGCTTCAGCACATTTCTTAACCAAATTGCATGGCACACAACTGAGTTGGTGCAACATACTCAGCTTCGCAAGTTGACAGTGTCACAATAGCTTGCTTCTTGGACGACCAAGTGAACACTGTATTTTCCCTAAAGAAAGCAAAACCAGTAGTACTCTTCCGCTCATCTAAGTCACGTCCCCAGTCACTATCTGAATAGCCAACAAGACTGAAATTATCAATTGGTTTATAGAATAAACCATCATCGACTGTACCTTTGATGTAGCGAAGAATCATCTTTGCTACATATAGGTGTGACTGATCTAGTGTTTTCATATATCTACTAATCAGTCCTACTCCATAGAGTATGTTTGGCCAAGTGCAAGTAAGATAGCGAAGACTTCCAACTAAGCTCTTGAAATAAGTTGGATCCACATCACCTGCCTTTGTACATTTTTTGAGCTCCACTCCACTGTCTACAAGAGTGTTCACTGGATTGTAATTTTTCATTCCATATCTCTTGAGAATCTCCTTAGCATAGCCACTTTGGGAAATAAAAATTCTATCTTTTCTTTGTACCATTTCAATGCCCAGAAAATGAGCCAGAAATCCAATATCTGTCATTTCAAATTCTTAGACCATGCTTCTTTTAAAGTCTTTGAACATGGTTGGATTGTTTCCGGTGGAAATTAGATCGTCAACATAAAGACAAGCAAGCAACATACTTCCATCAGCTTCCTTCTTCAAATATAGTGCGTGCTCATGTGGGCATTTTTCAAAACCATTGTCATAAAAATACTGATCAATTCTAGTATTTCATGTACGCGGAGCTTGCTTCAATCCATAAAGTGCTTTCTTCAATTTGTACACTTTGTCTTCATGCCCATTCTGAACATACCCCAAAGGTTGTTCAATATAGATTTCTTCTTCAAGGAAACCATTAAGAAATGCAGATTTTACATCAAGTTGATAGATCTACCACTTGTGCTGGGCAGCCAAAGAAATCATTAGCCTGATAGTCTCCGACCGGGCAACTGGAGCAAACACCTCTCCATAATCAATTCCAGCTTTCTGCTTGTAACATTTTGCCACTAATCTTGCCTTGTAACGTTGCACTTCGCCTTGTGCATTCCTCTTTGTCTTGTATACCCATTTCACTCAAATGGGTTTGTGCTCCTCCGGTAGACTCGTAAGCTTCCATGTGTCATTTTTCTCAATGGCATGAATTTCTTCATCCATTGCTTTCTTCCATTTATCTTCTTGGATGGCTTCTGAGAAAGTAAGCGGATCACTATTTGCGAGTAAGCAGAACAAATTCAAATCTACTTCTTCTGTAGCTTCATATATCTCTTGCAAATTTCTCATTGGTCTTGGTTGCTTGAAAAAACTATCATCTGATGATGCTGTTGATGATGATGATGCAGCACTTCTATGAGAAATTGGCGATCTAGGTGCATGTATTTTATGTGGAGGAGTTTATGGCTCATCTTGAACTTCTCTTGTGATTTCAACCTTTGCTTTTGATGTTTCATCTTCAAGCATGAGTTTTGCTTCTTTAACAACTTCATCTTGATTCCAGTTCCAAGCTTCTTCTTCTTCAAATATCACATCTCTACTCATGATCACCTTTCTGGTAATGAGATTATACAACTTGTATCCCATTGTTCTGTCTCCATATCCGACAAGGATATATTTTTCTCCCTTATCATCAAGCTTGGTTCTTCTTGCTTCCGGAATCTTGGTGTATGCAACACACCCAAATATTCTGAGATGGTTGACACTTGGCTTATGTGAACTCCAAGCTTCTTTTGGAGTCATAGAGTGAAGGCTCCTAGTTGGGCATCTATTTAATAGATACACAGCACATGACACGACTTCAGCCCAAAATTGCTTGGGCAGTCCCTTTCCTTTCAACATGCTTCTTGCCATATCTAAGATTGTGCGATTCTTCCTTTCAACAACATGATTCAGTTGTGGCATCTAGGATGGTGTTGTTTGATGCTTGATTCCACGCTCTTTGCAATAAATCTCGAAAGCATCTGATGTATATTCTCCACCTTGATCTGACCTCAATGTCTTGATGTAGTAGCCGCTTTACTTTTCTACAAAAGCTTTGAATTCTTTGAAGATAATGAACACCTCCGACTTTCTTTTAAGAAAATACACCCATGTCTTCTGGCTATAATCATCAATGAAGGTGAGAAAATATCTATTCTGTCCATTTGACATTGGTTTCAATGGACCACACACATCAGTGTGCACTAGCTCTAGTGGTTTTGTTGCTCTCCACTTCACTTCTTTGGCAAAGCTAGTTCTGTGATGCTTGCCAAGAATGCAACTTTCACAGACTTCATTACTATGAGTAATATGAGGGAGCCCTTTCACTATATCCTTGCTTGACAACAGCTTCAAGCTTCCAAAGTTGAGATGTCCAAACCTCAAATACCATAGCCAGTCTTTGTCTTTGATGATGGCACTTAAACATTTCGCAGCATCATGTTGAATGTTCAGTGCAAACATCCTATTATTGGACATTCTCACCCGAGCGATCAAATTACCATGATTGTTTTTTATGGTAAGATGACAATCTTTCATGCTGATGTCGTATCCTTTCTCTAGGAGTTGTCCCATACTCAAAATGTTGTTTTTCATGACAGGAACATAATAAACATTGGAGATGTAATCATGATCTCCATTCTTGAGATTGATCAGAATATTGCCTCTTCATTTCACTAGAGTCTTTGAAGAATCACCAAATAAGACTTGTACTTGTACAGTCTCGTCAAGCTCAATGAACAACTCTCTTTTACTACACATGTGATTACTGGCTCCCGAATCTAGATACCAAACATTGTTTTGGTTTTCAGTATCTCCATGGTGGACAAACAGGACTGTAGGTCCGACTTTGTTTGTTTCTTGCTCGGCAAAATTTACTTGCTCTATGGCTTCTGTTGTTGCTTTACTCCGGCATTCATTGCTGTAATGCCCGAACTTGTGACACTGGTAGCACTGAACATTGCTTTTGTCAAATCTTGGTCGGTTGTTGTAACCATCTCCTCTTCCTCTTGCTCTTCCTCTTGGAGCAAAGTGTGGCTGACTTCTTCCTCCATTGGCTGGACCTCTTCCGCCTCTTCCTCGAAAACCAGAACTTCGGTTATTATAACCACGGCCTCTTTCTCGACTTCTTTGTGATGTCCCCCCTTGCTTGTTTCTGTCATCTCTGAAAGACAGCTTTGATTGAAGAGCTTGCCCTAGAGAACTTGAAGGAGTCTTCTTGTTGATCATTTGTTCATGAATCTCAAGTGTGCCCATCAACTCATCGGTGGTCATGGCACTAAGATCCTTGGACTCTTCTATTGCCACAACCACATGCTCAAACTTGGGACTGAGTGATCCAAGAATCTTCTCTATCACTTAAAGAGATTCCATCTTCTCTCTATATCTTCTCATTTGATTAACAATGGGCAATGCTCTGTTGAAGTATTCAGAAATTGACTCATTCTCATTCATATGCAGCATCTCGAATTCGCCACGTAACACCTGGAGTCGAACTCTGATCGTCTTCTCAATTCCACGGTGTGAATTACGAAGAATACTCCATGCCTTTTTAAAGGTTGCTACTGCTGAAATCTTCTCAAAGCTTGACTCATCAATGCCTTGATAAAGTAGATACAAGGCTTTTTTATCTCTCTTCCTTGAATCTTTTAACGCCGTCTTCTGAGCTTCATTTAAATTTCCTTCATCTTCGAGAGTATCTGGCTCGTCATATCCTCGATCCACTAACTCCCACAAATCTTGTGAGGCTAGTAAGACTTGCATTTGAATACTCCAATTTTCATAGTTCTCCTTGTTGAGTTTTGGAAACTAGGGCTGAAAGAAGTTGTTTGTGTTGGCCATTGGTTGACTTTAAAAATCTGTAAATTTTCAGGATGTAATTTGCAAATTCTGATGGTAAAGATGTGTCCGGAATACTCCAAATAGTTGGAAAGCACTATTGGATCACCAAAAACAGACTTCAAATGGCTTAGATCTAACAAAAATAATTAAACGGCTCAGATCGGCGGAATTTGGGACTTCTGAGAAGCACCAGATAATTTTTTGGATCAAATGACGTCAGCGGCATGGCTCGGCTTGGCTGCTCGGCTCGGCTCGGCTCGGTTCGGCTCTAATTGTTTGTCAAAAAGAAATTATTTTGAGTTGCTGCTGTCGAGTTTCGAACATTCGCCTGTATGTTTAGAAGTGAGGCTTAACCACTTTGCCAAACAACTTGGTTTGGTCTTAAGTCTCAAGTTATATTATTTAACTTGATCATTTTTCACTCTGTCTCTGTCGTCTTCTTCCTCTGGTTCGCGCGTGCGGCGCGTAATGACCGTTTTGGCCCGTGAGAATGGCGTCAAATGGCACGTGTAGAGCGTGCTACCTCCTCCGGACTCGGTTTGCGATGCGGGTTTTTGCAGTGTGATCGTCTTGATGAGACCAACACACTGGTGTGATCAAAAATGAATTTCAACAACTTTAATTTCTGAACAAGTTTTGAAACGATGCTCTGTTCTTGAAAATTTTTGCAGAAGGTCTACAAATTCAAGTTACCTTCGGCTCTGATACCACTGTTGGTGAGAGTGGGGTGCAAACCACTTATGGTGGTTCACAAAAACAAATACAAGAGAGGATTGATAATCTGAAAAATAGATTTATTTCACTCAAATATGTAGAATACACTGAGGAAAGAAAAACACACACTTTTACTCTCTAACTCTCTTCTTTCTCCCACACTCTGAATTCTCAAAATACAATAACTATATATATATAACTAACAATGTGAAAATTATTAAATGCAAATACAGCTGAGGCTATGAATTTCAAACAGTTGCAACCACTTTTGACAAACTTGATTGCAGCCTTTATTTTTAGGCCGGTGGAAATTGTTTTATTTTATTATTATAGTGAAGCAAGATTACTTCACAACAAAATATATATATTAAAAAATCACAATTTATCTCATAATATTTTAGATATCATGAAAATCAAATCAAAGGATTAATACTTTTTTTGAGAGAATTATACATTTTCTGAAATGAAAGTTATGATTTTTGTGATGAAAGTTATGAATTTTAAAATTATAATGTGTACCTAAAAATCATGTATAACTAAAAAGAGTTGGCTCCTCTCCAATCCGTTATCAAACTGAACGGTTTTGTTTAACTATTGTGGGCCCTAATTTGAGCCCATCTCGATGATCTAAACCGTTCAAAATGTAGAACTCAGTGAGTACGTCATTCTTGCAAAAAATCATATTGATCGGATATCAATAGACATTTCATTATATTAGATTTCCGTCAACAACAAGTGTAATTTTTAAAATAAATTGTTATAGAAATGTGATTTGATTAAGTGATTATCGATATCCATTCACCGTGATTTTTTTGCAAGAATGATGTATTCGACGGACTCTACACATTAAACGGTTTAGATTATCAAGATGAGTCCAAATTAAGACCCAAAATAACCCAACGGTATTGGACTGGAGAGGAGCCACATCCTAATTAAAATTATACTTTTTATGAGAGAAGTTATACATTTTGTGAGAAAAATAAATTATATTTTCTATAGAAAAATTAATACATTTTATGAAAAAAAAAAATATGCTTTTTGCATAAAGTGCATATGTTTGCCTATCACATTCTCCAAATCTACTTTTCTTTGCTTTCTTTAAGGTAGAAGAAGTGACACGGACATTGGGGGTGTTTGTTTGGACTTTTTTAAGCTAACTTATAACTTTTAGCTTTAGAAAAGTTATTTTGGACTGTTTGGTTAAACTTATTTCAAACAGCTTCTGATTCTAACAGCTTATTTTAATTAAAAAAACCTGATTCTGAGAAGCTGCTCACCCCTTGTTTCTGATTATTAGTTTCTGCTGCAGACATATTAATTTACGGTTATATTTTTAGATTTTTTTATTTTTTATTTTTTATTTTTTATTTTTTATTTTTTATTTTTTATTTTTTATTTTTTAGAAATAGAAAAAGACCCAAATGGATTATAGATTATTGTTATTATTTTTTATGAGAAATGTAGACAAGTAGTGAATAACAAAAAATAAAAGTTAATTGAAAAAGCTACTTCACAGCTTATTTAACAAACACTACTTAACAACTTAAATCTATAATCCAACAGTTACACCAAACAGATTAATAGGTTTTGATTAAAGTGATAATATATAATTTGTTAAGGTATAATTTATAATCTGTTTTAACAGTTACACCAAACATGGCCATTATTATGAAAGAATGGACAAAGACAAAGGAAAATTAAAATTAGAACAATCTAATGAAGAAAAATCGAGTATATTATAGAACAGTAGTGTTACTAACCAAATTTGTCGAGGTGAACCAATGTTATACGTCACTTTGATTAAGTTACTTTCATTTAATCTCATTTGTAGAATAGAAATTTAAAATTTATTATACTTATGACCTTATATTTTATTTTTATAATTATTTTAAAAATAAAAATAAAATATATTTAAATTATATATTTTAATAATTTAGTCGATAATTTAAAAGATAAATATTTCCTAAAATTTTAAAAATCAATGACTTGGGCAATTTCATTGACACAATTAGGACGATACAAAATACTGTCTAATCCGTTAAAATAGTATCGATTTGAATCAATTGGCATCGTTCTATCTGCCTTCAAAACTGTTTCGCTCCATTATTGTTAATATGTATATATATATATTGACTCCTAATGAATATCAAAATAAAAATGAGTGAGAGAAATTTAAGATGTAAAATTTATTACAAATTAATAGTATAAAAAAATAAGGATATTTAGTCTAACATCCCTCTCCAACTTTTAATAATGAGAGAGGTCCACAATATATATATTTTTTGTAGCCTAAGATCCCTCACTCACACTCATATATCACACTCACTCTTTCATTCTCTCTCTCTCTCTCTCTCTCTCTCTCTAGGTTTTTCAAAATGCAATTGAGCACAGTTCATCATCAAAAGTGAACGATCCACATCCGAGTTTTGAGCTCCAATCAATGTCCATTCTTCTCTGCCCGATCCATCAATAGCATTAACTATCTAGGGTTTCTAATTCCATCAATTCTTCACTACACATGGAGATACATATATATGTATAATTTATAATGTATATATATACACGTGTGTGTGTGTGTGTGTGTGTGTGTGTGTGTGTGTGTTTGTTCAAGAAATATACTCACATTTTGAAAGTTCTTTTGGTTCTTGTTGAATGCATGCTTTAATTTGTTGTGTTGTGAAGGCCTTAGGAATGTCCAAATGTAGATTCCGACTTTTTGAAGAGTAAAGATAACTCTTTCGACTTTTTGTTTTTGATTTTTTGTTTTTATGAATACAGGACTCTTGATTATATCACTCTGGATGGTCAATATATTGTTGGAAATGGTAATAAATTCTGGGTAAAACCAGAATTTTATCCTAAGTTTGGTCTAATTTTTAGGTGGGCCCCGTGCGTCGTTTTACACGGGTCAAAGTGGTAACGCGTTCTATGCCGCGTTGTGATTCACGTGGTATATTTGGTTGCTTAAAACCATTACCGAGTGAATGGGAAATTGAAGCCAAAGTGTGCTCCATAGAAATGGAGTTTTGGTGAAAATTCCTTATTGCTTGAATAAGGCTTGTCCCACATTGATTTGGTGGGAGGTTTTGAAAGGGTTTATAAGGTATGGGTTTGGTACTTGGGGTGTGCCCCAAGGGGCACCCAAGTGTTTTAGAGGGAGAGGTTATGGGCAAAATGGGCTAGACCCATTGGACTCAAAAACCACCACACACGCGCGCGTGCCGCCGCCGTCGCCGTCCGTCCGGTCGGTCGGGCGGGCTGGGCTGGGCCCGGGTGTGTGGTTGGGTTGGGCTTGTTCGGCCCAATACTAATCTTTTTGGGCCAAAAACATTTGAATTTAATCCAGAATTCAAATTAAACTGGGTTTGGAATTTCTGTTCATCCCCCTTCCCGTTTTCAAACAGAATTAAACTGGTTTGGCATTTTTGTTCATCCAAACAGGGCCCTTCCCGTTTTTATCTGTTTGAATACAGCCACCTTAACATCTATAAATAGACCAGCCTCCCATTTGGATTAATACACCAATTTTCGTATTCCATCTCTGCTTTAAATCTCTGCCATATTGCTGCATTTTATTTCTGAAAGAAAGAGTGTAAACACTTAGTGTGTTCGACGAACAA
This sequence comes from Camellia japonica, assembly GCA_030407325.1. NCBI lineage: Eukaryota > Viridiplantae > Streptophyta > Magnoliopsida > Ericales > Theaceae > Camellia > Camellia japonica. Next base: position 146,586,454 of record JAPPVO010000032.1, read on the forward strand.
TTAAATTGTAGTGCTGCATTTAATTGTTGATAGATCATTTCATCCTGGGAGATAGACGTCCAATTCTGAAAGCACCGTGGAGAGGACGAATCTGTCTTAAGGACACAGTGTTAAACACTGGACTTGATCAGAAAGTTATTCAAAGAAATTAACCAAGTAAGTTGTTTAATTTTATTCTTTTTTATTTGTTTATTTAATCAGATTTTAATTTTGTTTTTGTAACAAAATAAAATCTGTTTATTTTTATTTATTATTTTATTTCGAGTTTGATTTTTGTAATCAAACATATTCTCTCTTTTCTTTATTTCTTTAATTCTAATTGTTGTTTTGTACACAATAGAATTAAATCTTTTAAATACAGTGAAGATTGTCCAACAATCTTAAGACAGATTTTTTGGTATCTTCATTGTATTTAATTTTCTTTTTCAAAGAATATTCTGGTTGGAAAAACAAATAGTGATTTATGCTATTTGACAGATAGTAGTAATATACTGTCTCTTTTCTTTGACAACTAGTAGTACGATACTGGTGTCATTAACAATTTCAGAATATTATTTGGTATTACAGAAAATTATTTTGGTATTTTATTTTTCCTGTTTTAGTAACAAGGAAAATAAAATTATTTTGTATATAATTTATTTTCTGGTTTTAGTAACTAGAAAATTAATTTGTGTTTTAATTTTTTCTGATTTTTGTAATCAGAGATTATGGCTACTACAACTGAAACTGCATCTGGCAGTGGTACTCCTGTTGTTACACCAACATCAGTCCCTATCAGAACCATGTTCATGTACCAATCAATCATGGAGAAAAACCGGAAAAATTTAATGGTACCGAGTTTAAGAGATGGCAGCAAAGATGCTGTTCTATCTTACAACTCTTAATTTGGCCCGGTTTCTCCATGAAGAGGCTCCAGCACTTAAAGAGGGTGAAAGTGATCGGCAAGTTGTTGCCGCTGTAGATGCTTGGAAACATTCAGATTTCCTGTGCAGAAACTACATCCTCAATGGCCTTGACAACATGCTGTATAATGTATACAGTCCTCTGAAGTCAGCAAAAGAATTGTGGGATTCTTTGGAGAAGAAATACAAGACAGAGGATGCCGGCACAAAGAAATTTGTCGTCGGTAAATTTCTGGATTTTGTAATGGTCGACTCCCAAACGGTAATATCTCAAGTTCAAAGTTTTCAGATAATTTTGCATGATATTCATTCAGAAGGTATGACTCTTAGCGAATCTTTCCAAGTCGCTGCTTTGGTGGAAAAGTTACCACCGGCTGGAAAGATTTCAAAAATTATTTAAAACATAAACGCAAAGAGATGACCATGGATGAGTTAATTGTAAGATTAAGAATTGAGGAAGATAACCGAAAGGCTGAAAAGAGGAATGGGAAAAATCCCATTGAGTCCAAGGCTAATGTGGTTGAACAAGTTCAAAAACCACATAACAAAAAGAGGAAGTTTACTGGAGATGGTCCTAAACAAGGCAACAACAATGGCAACAAGAAGTTCAAAGGAAAATGCTATAACTGTGGCAAGACTGGACATCGAGCTTCTGACTGCCGCCGCCCTAAGAAGGATCATGGAAGTACAAGTAAGAAGACCACCAATCAGCCAATGTAACAGAATTGGATTACATCTCTGACGGAGTGAATGACATCAACCTTCTGCTGTGGTGTCTGAGGCTAACTTGGTTGGAAATCCCAAAGAGTGGTGGGTTGACACTGGAGCAACTCGTCACATATGTGCGGACAAGAAGATGTTCACTACCTACAAAGAGGCTGCAAATGGTGACAACTTTTCATGGGAAATTCTTCTACTTCTACTGTGGCTGGACAAGGGAAAGTGATCTTGAAGATGACATCAGGGAAAGAACTGACCCTCAACAACGTACTGCATGTACCTGACATCCGGAAGAATTTAGTTTCTGGTTCTTTGTTAAGTAAAAATGGTTTTAGGCTTGTTTTTGAGTCTGATAAGTTTGTATTAACAAAGAGTGGTATGTATGTTGGTAAGGGATACATGAGTAGGTCTCTTTAACTAAATGTAATGACAGTTGTACCAAAAGTTGCTATGAATGAGAATAACACATCTTTTGCTTATATTCTTGAGTCGAATTTATGGCATGGTAGATTAGGTCATGTGAATTTGATGCTTTGCGTAGATTAATTGGTTTAGATTATATACCAAAGTTTGAAATTAATCCTAATCATAAATGTGAAATTTGTGTAGAAGCAAAACTAACTAAGGCTCCATTTAAATCGGTTGAAAGAAAAACCGAACCTCTAGAATTAATTCATACTGATGTATGTGATCTAAAATTTATTCAAACTAGAGGAGGCAAAAAGTATTTCATAACATTTATCGATGATTGCACAAGATATTGTTATGTTTATTTACTTAGAAGTAAAGATGAAGCCTTAGAAATGTTTAAACTCTACAAAACAGAAGTTGAAAATCAACTTGGTAAAACCATTAAAATGGTTAGAAGTGATAGGGGTGGTGAATATGATGCACCATTAAATGAATTTTGTGCACAACATGGCATTATTCACCAAACTACAGCCCCTTATTCTCCACAGCAAAATGGAATTGCTGAAAGGAAGAATAGAACTCTAAAAGAAATGATGAATGCCATGTTACTAAGTTCAGGCTTACCACAGAACTTGTGGGGGGAAGCAATATTGTCTGCTAATTATGTTCTTAATAGAATACCCCACAAGAAACCAAAAGCATTCCTTATGAATTATGGAAAGGTCGACCACCTTCCTTCAAATACTTAAAAGTGTGGGGTGTTTGGCAAAAGTGGAAGTTCCTGTTCCTAAAAAAGACTAAGATTGGACCAAAAACAGTAGATTGTGTGTTTATTGGTTATGCTCAGAATAGTAGTGCATATCGGTTTCTGACTTATAAATCAGAAATACCTGATATAAATGTGAACACTATTATAGAGTCAAGGAATGCTGTGTTTTTTGAGCATGTCTTTCCTTACAAGAAAGGACAGGAATTAAGTTCACAGAAAAGAACTTATGATTGTACACAAAGTCAAGAGACTAATGACAATCAAACACAAGAGACTAGTAATGGTCTCAACCAACAGGATTTAACTAATGATGAACCAAGAAGAAGTAAGAGAGCAAGAACATCAAAATCCTTTGGTCCAGATTTTCTAACATACTTATTAGAAAATGAACCTCAAAGCTTTAAGGCAGCAATGACAGGTCCTGAAGCACCTTTGTGGAAAGAGGCTGTTAATAATGAAATTGAATCCATTATGCAAAATCATACTTGGGAATTGGTGGATCTTCCACCAGGTTCTAAACCTCTTGGATATAAATGGATATTCAAGAGAAAAATGAAAGCAGATGGTTCAATAGACAAGTATAAAGCAAGACTTGTAGTTAAAGGTTACAGACAAAAGGAAGGTCTGGACTATTTTGACACATATTCCCCTGTGACAAGAATAACATCCATTCGCATGCTTATTTCTATAGCAGCGTTGTTTAAATTAGAAATACATCAAATGGATGTTAAAACAGCTTTCTTAAACGGTGATCTAAATGAAGAGATCTATATGGAGCAACCCGAAGGATTTGTAGTATCAGGGCAAGAAAAGAAGTTTGTCGACTTGTAAAATCCCTTTATGGATTAAAACAAGCACCTAAGCAATGGCATAAAAATTTGATCACGCAATGCTTACTAATGGGTTCAAGATAAACGAATGTGACAAATGCGTCTATGTTAAAACCACTGACCAAGGATATGTCATAGTTTGTCTTTATGTGGATGACATGCTTATCATTGGAAGCAGTCAAAACATGATCAAATCAACTAAGCAAATGCTTAACAAAAGATTTGATATGAAAGATATGGGGTCGCAGATGTTATATTAGGAATGAAAATTACAAAAAATCTGACGGATATGCATTATCTCAATCTCATTATATTGAGAAAATACTTGATAAATTTATCAAGGATGATTTGAATTTAGCAAGAACACCTGTCGACATCAGTCTTTATTTATCGAAAAATAAAGGTGATGCAGTGTCTCAGTTAAAATACTCCCAAATCATTGGAAGCCTAATGTACCTAATGAATTGTACTCGTCCTGATATAGCTTATGCTATCAGTAAATTGAGTAGGTACACTAGTAACCCTGGAGAAGACCATTGGAAAGCGATCATTCGAGTTCTTAGATATCTAAGATTTACTCGTGATCATGGTTTGAACTTTACTCGATATCCAGCAGTACTCGAAGGTTATTGTGATGCAAATTGGATATCGGATACTAAAGATTCAAAATCCACTAGTGGATATGTCTTTACTCTAGGAGGCGCTGCTGTTTCTTGGAAATCCACGAAACAAACTTGCATCGCACGATCCACAATGGAATCCGAGTTCATTGCTTTAGACAAAGCAGGTGAAGAGAGCAGAATGGCTTCGTCACTTCTTAGAAGATATTCCAATGTGGCCAAAACCTGTGCCAGCTATTTGCATTCATTGTGATAGTCAATCTGCAATAGGCAGGGCACAGAATCACATGTATAACGGTAAGTCACGACATATTCGTCGTCGACATAATACCGTAAGGCAATTGTTGTCAAACGGAATAATCTCAATAGATTATATAAAATCTAAAGAGAATATTGCGGATCCGTTAACAAAAGGTTTGACAAAAGAGCTAGTGTATAGTTCATCTAAGGGGATGGGATTAAAGCCTATTACATAAGAGTCGTCATAATGGTAACCCTACTTATATGACTGGAGATCCCAAGAACTAAGTTCAAAAGGACAACTAAGTTATGTATGGCTCGCCAGAAATCACCAAGGGATTCAAATTCCCTACCCATTCCTATGGTGAGAGTGATATCTGCAACATATGTCGTATGCAGGGGCATAAGGATAAGCTTTGCTTTTAATGATTACTTATATCTTGATTAAGGCATAAAATCAAGACGAGTATAAGAAGATACTCACAATAAGAATCACCTATATGAGTGTTGAACTGGGGCCGGTTCTATGAGAATGAAAGAGGCTACATTCTCTAGAAACACTCATGACAACCAGGAGCGTTCAAGGCCAAATGAACACAACAGTGAGAACCACGATGTGTTAGAAAATATTTTGTGTGAAATCTATTGTCTTGGCTTACACAAACGGCTGAACAATTCAAGGCATCGCGTCCATTGGTTAGCCAGTAAGTCCGATAGTTATCACTAGGGAAGGTTCAAGGCCGAAAACTACCTATCCTGATGCAAGATATTTTCGACTTACTCTTTCGATAAATCTGCATTTTGTTGCATTTCCGTTGTCATCAAATTCCATTCATGTGGGGGATTGTTGGAAATGGTAATAAATTCTGGGTAAAACCAGAATTTTATCCTAAGTTTGGTCTAATTTTTAGGTGGGCCCCGTGCGTCGTTTTACACGGGTCAAAGTGGTAACGCGTTCTATGCCGCGTTGTGATTCACGTGGTATATTTGGTTGCTTAAAACCATTACCGAGTGAATGGGAAATTGAAGCCAAAGTGTGCTCCATGGAAATGGAGTTTTGGTGAAAATTCCTTATTGCTTGAATAAGGCTTGTCCCACATTGATTTGGTGGGAGGTTTTGAAAGGGTTTATAAGGTATGGGTTTGGTACTTGGGGTGTGCCCCAAGGGGTACCCAAGTGTTTTAGAGGGAGAGGTTATGGGCAAAATGGGCTAGACCCATTGGACTCAAAAACCACCACACACGCGCGCGCGCGCCGCCGCCGCCGTCCGTCCGGTCGGTCGGGCGGGCTGGGCTGGGCCTGGGCCTGGGCGCGGGTGCGGGGTGTGTGGTTGGGTTGGGCTTGTTCGGCCCAATACTAATCTTTTTGGGCCAAAAACATTTGAATTTAATCCAGAATTCAAATTAAACTGGGTTTGGAATTTCTGTTCATCCCCCTTCCCGTTTTCAAACAGAATTAAACTGGTTTGGCATTTTTGTTCATCCAAACAGGGCCCTTCCCGTTTTTATCTGTTTGAATAATTAACCAACAGATTCAAATCTGTTGAAATTCAAACCCAACAGGTTTCATACCTGTTCAATTCAAATCCTACAGCCACCTTAACATCTATAAATAGACCAGCCTCCCATTTGGATTAATACACCAATTTTCGTATTCCATCTCTGCTTTAAATCTCTGCCATATTGCTGCATTTTATTTCTGAAAGAAAGAGTGTAAACATTTAGTGTGTTCGACGAACAATTAAATTGTAGTGCTGCATTTAATTGTTGATAAGATCATTTCATCCTGGGAGATAGACGTCCAAGTTCTGAGAGCACCGTGGAGAGGACGAATCTGTCTTAAGGACACAGTGTTAAACACTGGACTTGATCAGAAAGTTATTCAAAGAAATTAACCAAGTAAGTTGTTTAATTTTTATTCTGTTTTTAAATTTGTTTATTTAATCAGATTTTTATTTTGTTTTTGTAACAAAATAAAATATGTTTATTTTTATTTATTTATTTTTATTTCGAGTTTGATATTTGTAATCAAACATATTCTCTCTTTTTCTTTATTTCTTTAATTCTAATTGTTGTTTTGTACACAATAGAATTAAAATCTTTTAAATACAGTGAAGATTGTCCAACATATATATCAAAAAATTTGGATTGCAATAAGATGATTATGAAGAGTGACCGTTAATGTTGTTCGAAGATGATAAAGACACCAATATATCTGCATGCTTGCTTGTATGTGTTGCGTAGAAATATGCTTATTTATAGTTCAATTTTCTCTTATTTGGTCAAAATACAAAAAAAAAAAAAAAAAATTATGAGCAAACCAGAGAAAATTCGTCAAAACACAAAGAAATTTGTAAGCAAACTAGAGAAATTTTGAAATACAGAGAAAATTAGTGAAATTGAGCAAATTAGGGAAATTTCAAAATATAGAGAAAATTTCAATCCAGAAAAATTTCAAAGCATAGAGAAAATTTCAAAACACAAAGAAATTTGTCTGTGTTTTGAAATTACTCTAGATCGAAATTTCTCTGAAAAAATATTGAGGGACCTCAACCACTATGAAAATATTACATGTCCTTTTATCCTATAAAATCTTAATATCAAGAACCTTAAAAAAAATTAGTCTGTGTTATATATATAAAAATATTATGTAAATTAGTGTCATATATTACACAAATACTTGATAATTGACTAAGAATATTCTTTAATTCACCCCCAAACCACCCACCAATCTGTCATTTAATTTATAATTTTATTCTCAAAATGCCTTAAGTGCATCATGTATTGACACAATGTTCACATGGTGTGTTTCCTATAAAGGAAATTCTAATATACACACTCCTCAAAGGGTGTACCATATGCACTCCCAATTATGTCATTTTTTTCTTTAGTTATGACCAATTTTCTTTTTTAGTTATGATATTATTTTAGTTATGATTCATGAATTTTTTAGTTATGTCTCATATTATATTTGATTATAATATTATTTTATTTTTTCAATTATGATTCAAGTATAAAATTAATTAAAGTGTATATGATATGTACCATAATGTTTCCCTTCTTAAGGCTTCGTTTGGCATGCCAAATTTTTTGATTTTTTGGTTATTTTAGCCACAAAAAAGACAAATATGCTAAAAAGTCAATAAGACAAAACGTCACATCCAAATCATAATCATTTCATCTTTTCTCTCACAAAAGTCAAAAAAAACCAAAAAGTCTATTCCAAACGAAACTTTTTAGCCCCAAGCTAAAAAAGCTAAAAAGCCAACTCACATTCCAAACGAATCCTAAATAACTTTTGGCTATGTTTTGTAGTCTCTTACCGCATGGTCGTCGACTCTAGTAAATTTCCCTTTCTCCACGTTTGTTTTGGTGGATTAGGTTGGATGGGATTGTCAGTGAAGGGATGGTTAGTGAAAAAATTGTTAATGTATGTATTGTTTAATGAGAAGATTAAGTAAAAGTGTATTTGTTTTGATGATATAGTGTGGGAGATGATTAGTGATGGGATTATTAAATTACTTTTGTAAAAAATCTAAAAAACATATCTAAAGCAAATATAAATTTTTTTTTTTTTTTTTTTTTTTTTGCAATTGCAAATATATATATATGCATTTTTTTCGGATGTTTGGACAAACGATCAGACAAACTCAATCCGCTCATTATTTTCTTAATCTCACGCTTTACACAGCCAAGCTAATCTCTTACTAAGGGGATTACTAATCTACCCTTTTAATTTATCACCAAACATGCTGTAAGTGAGACCCACAACCATCCTAATCCAATTCAGTTGCTAAAGCAGCAGTGACCTTTAATCTTTTTGTTCCTTTCATTACTTCTGATTATTGTTGTTCTTATCCTTTTCCTATTCAGCTATGTTTACACTACAAAAAATGACACTTTTGGCTACCAAATTATTGGTAGCCAAAAGTCAAAAATTTAGTCGCCAAAGGATTTAGCGACCAAAATTTTTTGTCGCTAAGCTCGTCGCCGTTACCTTGTCGGCGATAGTATTGGCGACCAAAATTTGTTTGGTCGCCGAAAGTGTACACATTTGGCTACTAATTTTGGTTTAGTCGGCAAAAGATATGTTTCCGCTACTAAATCATTAGTCGCCGAATGAGGGTTTTGGCTACTAACTTGTTTTGGTCGGCAAAAGGTATCACTTTTAGCTACTAAATAATTGGTAGCTGAAAGTACACATTTGGCTACTAATTTTGGTTTAGTCGGCAAAAGGTATGCTTCCGCCACTAAATCATTAGTCGCCGAATGAGGGTTTTGGCTACTAACTTGTTTTGGTCGGCAAAAGGTATCACTTTTAGCTACTAAATAATTGGTAGCCGAAAGTACACATTTGGCTACTAATTTTGGTTTAGTCGGCAAAAGGTATGCTTCCGCCACTAAATCATTAGTCACTAAAAGTGCTACCCATAATTTTAATTTTACTTTTGCCCACTAAAAGTTTCGTAGCCAAAACATTTTCTCATGTATTTAGCTACCAAAATATTTGGTGGCCAAATACTTTAACATTTTTTTTTTTAAATAAAAACTTCTAAACCACCTGTATCCATTATTAATACAACATGTACCCTGTATAAACAATATAATCCATCAACAACGATTACACACATTTCAGTTCCAACCACCCAAAAAATTAATATTGAACGTCCACTTACATATATATTACAAATTTCATAAGAACCAAGTCTAATCCCACGTCAATAATTTATTGTACATACATAATACTGGAATACCACAATTAATTGTACTCCTACAACTTCTGTACCACAACAAAAATTATTTTGTACAACAAAAATTATATTCTACCAAAAATTTGTTGTTTAAGCCTCGCAATGCTCTCCAACTCATCTATTTGCTGTTTCTTCCGTTGTCTCTCCAACTTTAATTCAGCAACTTCCCTAGCCTTCTCATCGAGCTCAAGTTCACTAGCCTCCAGTGCCTGGTGTGCTTTCTTGAACATCCTCATCTTCTCATCAGCCACCATTTCCATTTTCTTCAATGCCTCCTGCACCACCTCAGCAATTTGGTTGCATGCCTCCTGTAAATTCACCAGATGTTTTACATCAACTTTGTCTAGTCATTTCTTGAAGAAAATAAGCTTTTTAAAAGACAAAAAAAAAAGGGAAAAAAAAAATCATAAAACTACAACAGAACAAAACAACAAAGAAAAGATACAAACACAGCACAGGACAAGCAAGGAAGATGAGAGGAAGGATGATTGTCCAGAGATATGATTGCCCAAAATAACCTTAAACACGGAATCTATTGAGCTTTTGGATTGATGGAAGATTGGTACACCAACGTTTCACTCATGTATCTCTCATTGTCTCAACCTTTTGTCCTCATAAACCTGCAATGCATCACCAGAAATGTCGATAAACATTTATCCCCACAACATAACAATTATCACACAACTGGGGGAAATGTTTGTTTTGTATCATAGTAGCAACTTCCTTTTTGGATAAAAACTTTTGAAAGAAACCCTTCACAAAAATAACATTTGTAAAGAAGCAAACTATCCGTGTGTAACATCTTAGTACACTGATTTGATTTGTGTTTGGCTTTTTTATTTTTGTTATTCATCTTTAGTGAACTTTTTTAGATTTCTTCGCCTATACTTTACTTTTTAGATGCAATTAGATTAAGTGCATCCAAAAAGTTTTTCCTTTTTTTCTTTTTAAATAAAAAAATGAAAACCAAACAAAAAAAGAAAAAAAAAATAGAAAACAGTTTTTGAAAACTAAACCAAACAAGGTGGTATATTTGGCAAGTAAAGAAAAAAAGGGAGCAGGGGAAGGGTTTTAAAAGAACTAGATGCATGGCCAAAAAAGACATGTTTATTAATATTTGTCATTTTGAAATTATTTGCAATAGTCGTAATGTTTCTTGTAAACAAAAAGGAAGCAACGCAAAAAGAAGTAAATTAAAATGCTAACCATTGTGGAAAATTCTGAACAGAGGAAAGTAAAAACACAAAATGCAGCCCATAATTGTTTCAATTACTATAGGGTGAACCACATGTGGCGGTGATTTGCTGCACGTTACAGCCATGCAAGTTGTAATGCCTATCTCATATCACATCATCCAAAATTTGACATATTATAAATAAATAAATAAATAAAACACATTAAGTACATCTAATAGGATATTGCTAAAGCTACAACAACCCTCAGCCTCTCAGGTTATATCCACAAACCCCTCTCTCACAACATGGGACACACCTGCCGCCCATGTGAGAGCAGGAGCTGTGAATACAGCCATTAAGGCTATGAATATAGTTGTTAGAGAGCTTGACATGCACTATTGTTGGACTCCTTTCTTAACAGCTTAAGCTTTTGGAACTAGTGTCGTGATCTAACACGGTTTCAGAGTTAGAAAAGGTATGGGGTTCAAGTCTTTCCGTCATTTAGTTTCTCTACATGTTTGGATGCTTGCATCTCCACATGCAAGACACAGTTACATGTGAGGGATAGTGTTGCAGAGCTTGATATGTATTGTTGGCCTCCTTTTCTAACAGCTTAAGCGTTTGGGGCTAGTTGTGATCTAACAATAGCAATCTCCAATCTAACAGGAATTTTACAGTATTCAGTAAGCCTGATAATTAAAGAAAATTCCAATCATAAAATTAGGATAGAATAATTTAATTTAATTTAATTTTTTTTAAATGTATAGGGCACCTGTTTTTCAACATCTGTGAGTCTGCTCCATGAAACTCCAATTTTGTGGCTGATGGCTTTTTCCTACCCATGGCATAAAGGCTTTAGCCTGGCGGTTCCGGTGAGGAGGTACAGTTGAAGTATTAGAACTCTGAGATGTGTGTAACGATGAAGGAGTATGGTAAAGGACACCTTTCAGCTTTTCAGAACCCAATTTGACAGTAATCAGGTAGCCATTGTCAAATTTTGCATCAATGGTTCCACTGACTGTATTGCCAGGCTCCAAGATTAAATTCACTGTACATCACAGACAAGAAATACTTGTTACAATTTAAACATGTAAGCCTATCAAACTACAGGTATACCGGCTGTCACATGCACAAGTAGGAGAAAGGGAAATTTTGATACAGAATATTAGGTGGTATACAAAGCCAAATTTGTCATTATTGTTGATTTGGAATGAAGGAAAATAGAACATTAGACAATCAAATCACAAAATAAAATAATCTATTTACTTGTACTGGGAAAAAAAGATGAAAATAGTTAGTCAACTTTAAGAAATTTGAAATTTCTGGTAATTCTATTGTCCAATATCAGGGAGTTCATACATTCACAAATTCACAAGTCGTAGGAGTCCAAATAATTCATCATGTAGCATCTCAGGCAGCCCCTTCTATATTCAAATTCCAAATTCTAATTTGGGAGTCCAGTGGACAAGGTTTACAGTGCTCATGAGAGATTTGAGTACTCGGATGCCATTTCAAACAAAATGTAATATAGGAATCCTTTTGAAACAACAAAACTATCTCATCCTCTATTGTTAACCAATAACTACAAATATTACATTAAATACAAGCAGAATGATAAATGCAGATATCAAATAGGTGAAATATTAAATCTGCTCCTATATGGAGAGTCATAATATCGAAATGGTAGTAACACATACCCTGACCTGGCCGTCATTTTTGTAGCACCATCCTCAAGAACATAGGGGCTGCTGATCCATTCACAGGTCCTGCTTGCAGGATCTGTAGAATAAGAATAATAGAAACATGTCTATTTTAGTCTAGAAGAAAACTTAAAACAACATAAACATATCATGAGGCTCCAAGGATCAAAATATCGTTTCAGTTAGCTTGGAAATGGAAACATTTCAAAAATATTTCAGAAACATAAGGGAAATGACAAAAGACGGAAGTGTATGGAAATAAAAACTAAAATCTATATAATGTTAATACATTCTTAATAATTAAATAATTGAACATGCTAATGTAATTCCGGTTCTTACTCTAAAAATTCATAAGGAGACCTATGAATATTAGACACTCGTAACATAAAAAGTTTAAAGGCCTAGCTGAGGAAGGAGGATTTATGGGGAAAAAAAAATTAAAAAATACAAAATTCTAGTAGTATTATGGATGAAAATAAAAAGAGGTAACAAACTTTTTTTTTTTTTAAATTTACTTTGTGGTAATAAAGATGTAGAATTCAAATATGTAATTAGAGTCAAATAACAATAATCATAATAAAATAATGACAAAATCTGCTCATAACAATAATCATAATAAAATAATGACAGCAAACTTGACAACTCATTAGTCTCACAAAATCTGCTCAACTAACAACAAAAATCAGTTCAATGTACTGCCGAGTCCCCTCATTGTCTAAATTTCCCAAAATCAAAACAAAAGCGTTGAGTTGTTTGCATACTTGTGTTAAATACACTCATATCATATATGAAAGATTTTTTATTTATTTTTTTTAAATTGAGACAAAATTCAAGGAGACATTAATGGCTGCAAGCAGCTCGCTCACTCACCACAAATATCAATGCAAGTAGGCATGAATCTTATATGAACTAATTTCAATCGACAGATCCGAACTTGTATAAATCATTCCTGAGAGAGAGAGAGAGAGAGAGAGAGAGAGAAAGCGAGAGAGAATAGAGACAGAGAGGTGCCAAAAATTAGTGTTTTATATGTATAATAATAACTAGTTCACAGAATATACCAGAAGTTGAATGGCAGGTGTTGCCTTGCGAAATCCTCCTAACAGCTACAAATGAACCTCCTCGATCATCCATGTCGGCCTTCAAAATCAACTAAAACGCCATTCCAATTGAACAACTCCTTCAAATTTTAACACAAAAAAACAGAGCAAACGACAAAACACTTCCAATTTCCCCTACTACACAGCTCACCAAGCTCTCTCTCTCTCTCTCTCAATCGAAAATGTAGTGATTCGATCACAAAACAGCAATAACTGATTCAAAATACCAGAGATTCAGAACGAGGAATTATTATGCTTCTTCGAACCAAATGTATCGACAGAAAAAAAAAAAAAAAGGATCAAACGAACGCTGTCTCTCTCTCTCTTTTTCCTGTGCATATGCCTAATTATCTCCTATAACATGATTTGGGGATTTCATCAATTTTTATACAATCACACGTTTTAGATTCAACAAACACACTAAAATTTTAGATTCAACAAAATAATTTCTTTTATACAATAAGAACCTAAAACTAATTTTTTAGGTCCTCAATCAAAACATTATTTTTTCAATTGAAATCTTCAAATCAAAAACAATTTTTTTTTTTTTTCAAATCTCCAAATCTTAACCCTATAACAAATAGGTTCCAAACCTGGTTGAAGGGAGAGATTTTTCTTCATCGAGTCCCTCCGCCGTGATTTCGTTTCTCTCGTCTCTCCGTCGTTCCCCTTCCGGCCGGATTCTTTCCTCTCTGTCGTTTCTTTTATCTGCTTCACCAGTGTCAAGAACAGAGCTGCTATCAGAAAGAGAGAGAGAGCTGGAGGAGGGCAGAGGCGTGATGGCGGTGATGCTCCCGTACCCGACGCCGACGGAGACAAAGGCGAGAGAGAGATGGAGGAGGGCAGAGGCGTGAGAGAATGAGAAAGAGGGAGAGAGTCAGAGAGTGAGAGACATAAAAATAAAAATGAAACTTACAATTTCCCTCCCAAGTTTCCCTCCTCCGAAGTCTGAAGCACAATGTTTAAAAATTTTAATTATAATCGGCGACTAATATTTAGTCGGGAAAAGTAAAAATAATAAAATATATATAAAATAGGCACTAAAATAAGAAAGAAAAAAAATATATGTAACAAATCTAAAGAATAAAAGTAACAAATATATTAAAATTATATTTAAATAAAAATATAAGTAATAAAATTATAAATTTAAAAATTAAAAATATTAAATTATCTTAAATATTTGTCCTAATATTTTTTTTACTGACAAAATAATATATATTTTAAAATCTTATTTTCTTATATTGTTATATTATATATATTATATATATATAAAAATAAGAAAGAAAAGAAAGAAAGAAAATTAAAAAAAAGAAGGAAAAAATTAATACTAAAAATATTTTAATGAAAAATATTTTTCACTAAAATAAAAGTTAATTTTCTGTAGTCAATGAAAAATATTTTTCTGTGGCCTTTTTTTTTTATTACTAAATATCATGAACTAATTTTTTGTGGTAGAGGAAAAGAAGCGGCAGTAGTAGTGAAGGTGGTGGCCACCATGGTGGTGATGGTGATGGCAAAAGAGATTAGTGGTGAAGTTGTGGTAGTGGTAGTGTAAATGGAGTGGCAGGGGAGAAAAAGAGGTAATGGTAGTAGTAGTAGCAGTAGTAGTAGTGGTGGTAGTAGAGTGGTAGCGATAGTAGTAGTAATGGTAGTCGTAGAGGTGAAGAGAGATGAGCGAGAGAGATAAAGAGAAGAGAGATGAGCAATGTGAACACAATGGAGGAGAGAGATAAAGAGACAGATAGACACATAGAAAGAAAGAGATAGAGAGAGAGAAGAGTGAGAGACAGACAAACAGACACAGAGAGAGAAAGAAAGAGAGAAGAGTGATAAGAGTGAGAGAGATAAAGAGAGAAAGAGATATAGAGAGAGAGACAGACAGAGAGACAGAGAGAGAAAAAGATGTGAAAAATAGATCAGGCTTGTTAAAGAGAGAGAAAGAAAAAAAGAGAGAGAGAGAGAGAGAGAGAAAGAGAGAGAGATAGAGAGTGAGAGACAGAAAAAGAGACATAGAGCGAAAAGAGATGATCGAGAGAAAGACATAGAAAAAGAGAAAGATAAAGAGAGAAGAGAGAGAGAACGAGAGAAGAGAGATGAGCAAGAAAGATAGAGACAAGAGAGATGAACGAAAGAGACAGAGAGAGATATAGAAAGGAGAGAAGAGATAGATGTATGAGAGACACAGAGAGAGAGAGACAGACAAACAGATAGACAAACAGATACACAGATAGACAAATATGAGAAGCTGTCCACCAGAGAGAGAGAGACAGATAGACAGATAGACAATTGATATTTCTTTGAGGCATTTCATCAAACACCCTGTCCACCATTGGATCTCCCCTTTGATATGAGAAGCAGAAAACCACTTTGCTATCAAATATGAGAAGCTTCCACACCATTGGTCATTTTTGCTCAGTTCACACTTCCACACCATTAGTGTTTCTGATATCAACTATTGAATGAAAACCCATGGTTTGAATATGAACTACTAAACCATAGGTGGGAGGGATAATGGTCCATGTAACACAGGTGCAATGGAAAGGAAAGAAATAATATGTCAGGTAGTTCAAGTTAAAGCACTCCAAAGTTTCCCTCCGAAGTTTGAAGGTCAAATTTTCAATTTTGTAAGACTAATCGCCGACTAAAATTTAGTCGGTAAATAATGAATTAAAAATATATATTAAAAGTTACAAAAAAAATTCATTATTTAAAAAAAATTTAAATAAAAGTAACAAATATATGAAAATTATATTTAAATAAAAATATAAGTAATAAAATTATAAATTACAAATATTAAATTATCTTAAATATTGTGTCATAATATTTTTTTTACTTAAAAATATAATAATATATATAAAACTTTTATATTCTTATATTATATTTATATATATATATATATATATATATAAAATAAGAAAGAAAGAAAATTAAAAATAAAAGAAGGAAAAAAAATTTTTAAAAATTCTGAGCCAGCTCAACCCGTGTTTTTTTAGTCGCCAATTACTTTTATAAATCCCTCAAATTTAAATTAGAAATGTCTCCCTCCAAATTTAAATTAACAATAGTGTTTGATTATTGTTAACCGTGTATAACGTAAAAATAATTTTAAAAAGTTGAAAAAATTAATTATTAAAAATTAAGAAAAAATTTAAAATCTGAAATAATTTCAATAAGTCTTACAAATAATTGGGATATTTTGTCTTTTATTAGTACTGGTAATAATATTGAAAAATTTATTGAAATGATAAATAATTGGGATATTTTGTCTTTTATTTGTGAATTTTGATTTATTCTTAATTTATTAGTGTTATTGAAATATGATGATGTAAAAAGTATAAATAGTTTAATTGTACTTTTCATCTGCTATTACTAGTCTATTTTCAGAATTTAATTTCTTTTTATGATACAATTATTACATTTTAAAAATATTAATTTATCAAAATTACCTTTTCATAGTATATTTTTTCAGAAATATCAATTGTCATAATTGTTAATTTTTTATTATTAATGGATTTAAAAAAAGGACAAAATAAGAAATTCATATTATTTTAATAATTAATTTTTTTAAAAAATTAATATTTTTGGATGGTGGGTGTACAACCTCTTCATAAAAAAAAATAAAAAATATAAATAAAAATAAAAATATAAATATAAATAAATAATTTTTTTTTATTTTCATTCGGCTACCAAACATTTAGTAGCCGAAAGTAGGTCTATAGCGACTAAAATAAATTTGGTCGCCGAAGCTTGACATTTGGCGACCAAAAATTTGGTCGGGAAAGATTAAAAATTAATTTTTTTATTTTCATTTGGCTACCAAACATTTAGTAGCCGAAAGTAGGTCTATAGCGACTAAAATAAATTTGGTCGCCGAAACTTCACTTTTGGCGACCAAAACTTTGGTCGGGAAAGATTAAAAATTAATTTTTTTTATTTTCATTCGGCTACCAAACATTTAGTAGCCGAAAGTAGGTCTATAGCGACTAAAATAAATTTGGTCGCCGAAACTTCACTTTTGGCGACCAAAACTTTGGTCGGGAAAGATTAAAAATTAATTTTTTTATTTTCATTCGGCTACCAAACATTTAGTAGCTAAAGGTACCTCTACGGCTACTAAATTTTTTTTAGTCGCCAATTGTGATATGTTTAGCTACTAAAATTTTTTTTAGTCGCCAATTGTAATATCTTTAGCTACTAAATTTTTTTTAGTAGCCAATAATCAACATTCCCCTACTAAAAAAAATTAGTAGCTAAAAAGTTGACTTTTGCCGACTAAAATTATTTTTGGTAGCCAATTTCTTGACTTTTGGCGACTAAATTGGTTTTGGTAGCTAAAAGTGGTCGGCAAAAATGCTTTTTCTTGTAGTGTTAATTGGGGATTTTAGAAAGAATTTGAAAACAAAACAAAACAAAACAAAACAAAATGAAATTTACATACATTTCACACAATTTACACACCTTTTATATTTCTCTCTCTTTTCAAAATTCTACCCAAATTCCCCAATCAAACACAAGTTTTGATGATGTTCTGATTTCATTTCAAATATCAATGGATTCAAATCATAGGGTATATGAAGGTACCAAAAGGGAAGTCTCGTCGCTTCACACTCTTCTTCACTTAGGTACTTATCTCTCTCTCTCTCTCTCTCTCTCTCTCTCTCTCTCTCTCTCATCATCTTCAATCCAGAGTATACAAATTTTTGTTTTTGTTGAAAAACATTTTGATGTAATTTTTTTGGAAGAATTAAAAAACAATTGAGGCCAGTCTCCTGATGGGCTTGGCATTTCAATCATTTGGTACTAGCAGGTGGCACAAGCATGTACGTAATAAAAAAATTAGTATTAACTTTTTATTTTAATATAGAAAAATTTGCCACCTGAGGAGAGAGCTTGGACACCATCTTTCACTTAATAATAGAACTATGGCTGTGTGCCTACCAATAGGTGGGCTTAAAATGTAAATTTTATTTTTGAATAGAAAACATATTGTTTAAGTGGTATTATATAACAAATTTAAATTTTCCTGTATTTTTCCTGTGTTTTTTTGCAAGAAACTGAAACTTAGTTACCACGCTACCATGAGTTGTATACAAGAAAATTAATGTTCTTATGACTTCCACTAGTTTCATACTAAACAAACTTAGAAAAATTTGCGTTTGGTAGAGCTTTAGAATTATGATTTGAGAATAGAATTGTATTTTGAGTTTGTGAGTTTTGGAATTATGATTTGAGTATGAAAATTTTGTTTGGTTATGAATTTTGAAAAGAGTTTTGAATTGAGTTTGAATTGAGTGATGTGACATATTATATTTGATTAAAAAACTTACAACTCATAACCAAACACACAACCCAAAATTCTATTCAAAACTCATAAAAAAAAATTTAAAAATTCCCAAAATATTTTTTATTTAAAATATAAAAATAACAGGTGCCAAAAAAAAAAAAACCCTGAACACTATTCCGGTTAACCGGCCGGACGACTGGAAGGATAACTGGGTAGATGTGTTTTGAAAAGTAGGTATCAAATCAAATTTTGAAAATTGTAAACAAACAAAACAATCAAGTCATGTTGTGGAATCATATTTGGAAAGCCCCACCAAATACATAGTGTTTGGTAGAGTTTTAGAATTATGATTTGATAATAAAGTTGTATTTTGAGTTTATGAGTTTTGAAATTATGATTTGAAAATATAAAATTTGTTTGGTTATGAGTTTTGAAAAAAGTTTTGAATTTTTAATGTGACATATGGAATGAGAAAAGTTGTTTAGTTATGAGTTTATAAAGAGTTTTCAAAACTTAATTCAAAAACTTATAACTTATAACCAAACATACAACTTAAAACTCTACTCAAAATTCTATTCAAAATTCATAACCAAACTCTTTTTAAAATTCAATTCAGAAAAATAATTTGTCATTTTAGTCTAAAAAAATAATTTGTATATTTGAAAAATATCAAAACCAAATATGAATTCTTTTTTCCCAAATAACATGTGGCGATTGGCATTTGAAAAAAAAATTAAATAAATAAAATTTGTACTATTCCGATCAATCAGCTGGACATCCGGGAGGATGTCCGAGCAGATGATCGGGTTGACCAAAAATTCAAAATGTATTTTGAAATTGATTTAGAATTATGATTTGAAAACTCAAAACAAACATAGCATTCAAATATAAGGGTTGAATTAATTTTCAAGACGGATTGATGGCGGGCTTTATAACTTGGTGCCCGACAATAGGATTAATGAGTTTAGTTTGTTTGAACAAGATGCAACCCTGCATTTTGTTTGCCTTTGACACCCCTGCATCCTCAAGGCATTTCCGTTTACATGAACGTGTCAACGAACTCATTTTCTTACTAGCATTTGCATTGCCATTAAAATCACAATTCGGTCCAAATAACAAAAAATACATCAACGACACACACACCGGCTAACCATGTATGATTAAGTCCCACAAAAATACACATAAACCCAAAAAATATGTCAACAACTCAGTCCGCATCATTTATGCAAACTAAGACAATTATATTTTTACACAACAAAATGAAAAGGGTGATCACATTATAAGCATATGCATAATCATACACCCTAACGAACCACACGGTTAACGCATAAAAAAATATGGACACATTAAAAAAAGGCACTCGGTTATATATAATTAATGCGACACACAGTGAACTATGTAAAGTATGTTCATTATTACAAAACAAAATAAATCCCCAATACGTCTCACATACAATCAATGGTCCTAAACTAACACCACAAGGGGGCTTCTCGTAATGAGATGCAACCACTCCATGTGTTATACACTCCACACACGACGTTACTGTTTCAAACAATAATTTTTCCCACAGCTATAGGTTGTCCATCACACTCATGCACTAGCATGTACAGACATGCACGTAAACATTGTCACATTAACTACACGCATCTAAAGTAATCATCAGTTCACAATCGACAACACACAAAAACCCTAGAATAGGAACAAACCCAAAAACATGACTACAAATAAGAATGTGATGGTGCTTACCTCTCGTTGCCATTGATGCAAGGCATGCACAGGCGATCAGAGACAGTAACACCACAACTTCGTCGTCATTCACCTCTATTCAGATCGTTACACTAGCGCAATGTATATGTGCCCTTATCAATGTAACCCAACAAATGATTCATGAAATCTCTCACGATTTCCCCTGAATCACATATGAAAGAAACAATCATAGAGGACAGGGAATCGCTTCATTCTAGGGATTTTTAGCAATACACATTTTCTAGCATTCAATTTGGGAAATTTTGGGGAAATTGGTATCACGTAATGGGTTGGAACACATAGGCCGGGCATGTATATGGCACCTGTCCAGTCCCAATCCAAGGAATGCAGTAAAAAACCCTTAGGTAAACTTCATTCAAATGTGACACTCTTACACTCGCCTATGTAACACGTAACAGACGCCAACTCACAAAAGGTTAGTAATAAACCCTTTAGTGTGCTATTTGAAAACGTGACCCCCAACACACGCCCCCCCAAATTACTCAGACATCTATTTTGCTTCACTACACTCTTACAGATGGTACTTGTGTCATTTCACAACTAAAAGGACCAAATGGAAAACAAGAAAAATTTTGGAGCTCTATGGAACATAATCCTAACATTTAGGATTTATTGGTGACAATACCTAGGGGCACTTGTTAGTATTTACCTTAGAGGACTTTGTTAACAAGTGACTGCATTAAATAAGTATTCACTTCCTCTCAGTATTATAGATGGTAGAAAAAATATTAAATGTGTACTATTAAAGAATGTTTGTTTTATAGTTAGACCAAAATATCTTTTTGACATTTCTATCTTTTTTCTTTTCTAGACTTTTTCATTTTCCACACATGTTACAAGTTATTTTTTTGACATTTTATATTATTTTTTCACAAATTAACAAAATGCAATAATAAATTTTTTTTTTTTTATTGACATAGACAATGTAAGAGTTCCAGATAATGAGACTCTATAATTAGTTCATTTGGTGAAATTTATAAATTAAAATTTTTGTATTAGCTTAAAAATTTTATAAATAAGATGTAAATTTGTTTGATGCAACTTCCATAATATGTAAAAAATAAAAAATAAAAAAAAGTTGAACATATTTAATTAAATAAATCGTGACATAATTTTTCATTGTATAACTATTCAAAAAGTCTTGTCCATATGATTTAATAAGTTATTAATTAAAAAATTGTTAAAAAAATGTAAAGAAATGTCAAAAGGGTATTTTAGTCAAACTATAAAACAAACATTATTTCATAATGAATAATATTATATACACCAATTAGTATATCAATTAATGTACTAATAGATGATATGGCATAATTTTAGAAGTTTTGGGTATTTGTAAATTGTCTAATGGGTAGGGTCAGTAATAATGTCATAACGTAGGTTGGTATACTAATTAGTATATCAATTGGTGCATGTAGCACCACCGTTTCATAATCGGTTGTGCTACATGCACTAATTAGTGTACTAACTAATATACCAACACTAGTTATGACATTATTATTGACCTCACTCATTACATAAATTACAAATGCTAAAAATATCTTAAATTATGTTACATTATCAATTAGTACACTAATTAGTATACTAATTAGTGTATATAGCATTATTTTTTCATAATAAACCTTTAATGTTTTTTCAACTTCTATAGTAGTGGAGGAAGTTAATACTTGGTTAATGTATTCTTAAATGAGTAATTAGTATTTATAGCATTACTGAGTAATGCTAGATACATTAACTAGTGTACCAATTAACACACTAATTAAAATACAAGACATATATGTTGTTTTATCCAGTGGTGCTACATGCACCAATTAGTGTACTAACTAGTGTACGAACACTAGTTATGATATTATTATTGATCTCACTCATTATACAAATTACAAATACCAAAAATCTCTTAAATTATGACATATCTTTAATTGGTACACTAATTAGTATATTAATTGATGCATATAGCATTTCCACCACTTAATATGATTCTATCTAAGATTCTATCTAATTAATGTATTAATTAATACACTAATTAATATTTATAACATTACTCCACTCGTTAACCAAATCATATATTTATTGTCTTTATTACTTTAAAAGATAGTTGGGTTAATTAACCTCATTTTGAGCGAATGAGGAAATAAGGCGGACCCACGAAAAAACCTCACCTAGACAATGGCTGACTAGGATGTTGGGCTGGCTTCCCACCTCGGAAAGTTTGGGTGTGTGTGTGTTATAATTAAGCTCATTAGATGCATTCAAAAAAATCCCTTTTTTATTTGTATATCGTCATTGCTCGAGGGTCTTTTGAAAGAAAAAATAAGCATTTTTTTTTTTTGGTTGTTGCTTAATTTGTTGTTTTTTTTTTGTTTTTTTTTGTTTATTTTTTTTTGATTTTTTCACAAATACATTTGGAAAGTATTAAATAAATAGTTTTTTGCTTTTTGGAAATTAGAATAATATGATATCACATCTTTTGTAAAAATTATAAAATTCTCATATTATTCTCATGCACATTTTTAAAATTACCATTTTACCCTCCACTAACATTTTCCAAATTACCATGCAAAAAGAAGTGAGAGTATTTCAGTAATTTCATTGGTTGGCTTATTCTATCTCCCCAAATACAAATATGCTAAAAAACAGTTGGTTGTTTGCTTATTTCAAAATATGACCGTTAAAGTGTCACATCATATTTGAAGTATCGAGTGGAGGTGCTCTAATTAACTTTTCAAAATTCCTCTTTGTAATAAAAGAGAAATTATTCAATGCTCCTGAAGCAAGTCTAGGTGGTGTTCCAAATAAAGAGTTATTATTCTAAATCATAGGGTTCACCACTTTTGTTTTACAATTTTAGAAGATAAAATATTAAATGTCAACTTGTAAGTAGAAAAAAGTATTCTTCAACGGGTATTGAATAATTTCTCCAAAATAAAGAAGTGCATAGGGTAAGTAAAAAATATGGACCTTTGAGTAACCCTTGTGAACGCATGAACAAAAAAGAAAAATGTTATAGGCCCTAAGTTTTATACCAAATAAATGATTAAATATATTACATGGGTGTGCGGTCTGCAAAATATAAATCACACACTTATGTGAGACATTTGATCATTTATTTAATAAAAAATTTGATATTCCTAACATTATCCGAACAAAAAATCAAATGAATTAAGCCAAATACACCAAACACACTTCTGACACTGCCTCGCCTCCATCTTTGTGTGAACTATCCATCTCCCTCCCCTCCCCATAAACAAGAGAGAGAGAAGTGTATGCAAAGTGATTCAGAAGAATACATGTTCATATTAACTTTTATCCAATATATACCTTCTTTATCATATATATTCTTAATTATGTTATTTTTATCTTTAATTATGACTAATTTTCTTCTTTAGTTATGATATTATTTTAATGATAATTCATATTATACTTGTTATGATATTTTTTTTTATGACTATTATGTTATTTCCTTCTTTAGCATAATATTTTCCAACGGACCATATATATATATATATATAAGGTGATATTGAATTGAAAGCATAGATGATAATGGTAATGAGAATGAGGAAAGTAGTGAGAATGTTGTTGGTGGTATTTATGAATGTGATGATGATGGTAGTGAATGTAGCAAATTCACATGATTACGGGGAAGCATTGACAAAGAGTCTTTTGTTCTTTGAAGGCCAAAGGTCTGGCAAGTTACCCCCTTCTCAGCGCATTACTTGGCGAAAGGACTCCGCTCTTCTTGATGGCTCTGATCTTCATGTAACTCTCTCTCTCTCTCTCTCTCTCTCTCTCTCTCTCTCTCTCTCTCATGTTCGTTCTCATGTTAAAAAAATATTTCTATTTGTTCCCATGTTAAAAAAATATTAGTAATTGTTTTGAAGCAATTGGTTACTTTACTTACAGCACGTTTGTTTGGCAAGATTTAATCTTGGGATATGATTCTATATTCAGTAGATGGAATAGTTTATTATTTGATTTAAAAATTTTGCATCAAATTAATAGTCTATCTGGACTATTAGTTCCAAATATATTGGATTGTTCTCTCCCAGAATGTGGGACACAAAACCTAAGATAACTCATCCTATGAAATTACATTTTAGGCCGGTTGACTAATTAGTTGACCGGGGGACCACTGGTGAGTGTTTTTGTGTGCAATTTTGCTAAAACAAAGAGTTTGTGATATTAATTATACTTAGTAAAATAAAATAAAATCTAAAAATCTCAACTAAAAATTAAAATAAATTTATATAATTTTTGTTGATGTTCTATTTATTTAATTTTTAAAAAATTCTAGTAAAAAAACAAATAAAATAGGATACATATACGATTTAATAGAATAGTCCAATCTAGATATATAATTCCATAACTAAACAAACATATTCAATAGACTAGTCCAATCTAGACATCTACCCATCATTTCTAACCAAATAACCCAGAGATAATAATATATCCCAGGACTAATAGTCCGGTGGATTACAATACTCCTTATCCAGTCCGTCAAAACAAACATACCTTTAGGTCATGCTTGTTTGGATGAACTGAATAAGGGAGGATTATAATCCATCATATTGTTAATCCTAAGATATATAGTTCCTGGACTATTTGATTGGATAAGATGTGTATCCCAAGTTTGTTTAATCACGGGATTAGATGTATGGAAATTATTATTTCATTGAATCTTATGTTTGTTTGAGATATTCTAAAGAATGATAAATGTTCAAAAGACAATTTTGCCCTTTTAAATTGTTTACAAAATAATATTAATCGTAAACATGTCTTTAATATTTTAATTTTTTTCGGCTAGATTAAATAAAAATTTATTTTATTTTTTTAAAATTAAATAAATAAAATATCAATAAAAATTTGTGTTATTTTTTAAATAAAATTTTTAATAAATTTATTTTTAAAAAATAATAATTATTAAATAAAACACAATAAAAATTTAAACAATAAAATTAAATAAAACATCAATAAAAATTTATTTTAAAAAATTAAATAAATGAAACATCAATAAAAATTAAATAAAATTATTTTATTTTTAAATTGAGACATTTAAATTTTATTTAAATTTATTAAATATAATACATAATTGAATCAAATACTTAGAGGGCAAATATGTCATTTTATCATTTAATCTCATGAGATAGTTGTCCCACCAATTCTATCTCATACCTCCCTAGGATACAATAGTCTCACTTATATAGGATTGATAGTTTATCCAGATGCCTAATCCGGCCTACGAATTTACAATCAAACAATAAATTCCATGATCCAATAGACATGGTGTCCAATCCCCCTCTCCAATCCCTTCAAACAAACACACCCTTATTACTTTCCTGGAATGATATTATTATAATATTATTATGGAATCAGATTCTCTCAAATCATGTTGTTTGGTCACGGTGGATCTCACTTTAATAATTAAAATTATTTATTTTTTAAATCACACTATTTATATTATTTATAAAAATAAAAATAAAAATCATATTAAATAATCATAATCATGTAAATTTATTGTATTTGTTTATCAAAAAATAGGTAGTCTAGTTTTTAAATAATATTTGGGATAAATTATTAATATATCTTAAGGTTTGTTTAAAATATATATTGTTCTTGTAATTCTGAAAATTACATCTCGCCATTTGAAGTTTTTAATTTTATAATAAACGGCTTATTTTATTAATAAATTATCAAGTCAATTAATAATTTTTAATGATATCAGAAATTTATTTTAATTAATAATTCATGTAATTTTTTTAATTATATGGGAGAACAATTAAAAGTTTTATTTTTTTAATTAATTATGTTAAATAAAAAAAAAATTGACAAAAAAATATTTATAATTTTTCAAACCACATGTGACAATTCGTATGTTGAATAAATCTCAAAAATATATTTGTAATTTATCCTAATATTTATCAGTTTATTTTTTTACAAATAAATATCCTAAATTAACCTGATTATTTATTGAATCAATTTGATTATTTCACAAATAATCTCCACTCACAGCAAAAAAAAAAAAAAAGTTTGCATCATTTTCAAAAATATATATATATATTTTTGTGGGTGGGTAAAAATAAAATTTGTTAGTTTGTACTACCATTTAAGTAAGCTAAGGAGCAAAGTATTTGTGATGATTCCCCTCAGGTGGATTTGGTGGGTGGTTACTACGACGCTGGAGACAATGTGAAGTTCCACTTTCCAATGGCATACACAACCACCATGCTGGCTTGGGGAGTTCTTGAGTTCGGCGAGTTCATGGGCTCTGACTTACAACACGCTCACGAGGCCATTAGATGGGCAACTGACTACTTCCTCAAAGCCACCAGCGTCCCCGGAGTTGTGTACGCTCAGGTCGGCGATCCCTACGGCGATCACAACTGCTGGGAAAGGCCCGAAGACATGGACACCCCTCGAACAACCTATGCCGTGACGGAGAACAAACCTGGCTCGGAAGTTTCCGCCGAGATTGCAGCTGCTCTGGCTGCCTCTTCCATGGTGTTTTATGGTTTTGATCGTCGCTACTCCAAATTGCTTCTTCGGAGGGCTTCCAGGGTAATTATCTATCTATCTATACTATTATCTATCTATACTATTATATATGTAAACAATGAATCTTGGTATTTAAATCTCCAAATTTTCTTCTCATATCACATGGCAGATTTTTATAACGCAAGTAAGGTTTTGGTTTAAAACCAAACCTCGAATTTCATTAAGAACACATTTATCATTTAAACAATTTATATATTATAATATTTATTTATTGTTATTTTTACTTATCTAAATTGCATACGCATTGCGTGTGTTACTCGCTAGTGTTTAATTATGAATAGTAATAGATAAATGGGTTTGGCTTCTCTTTAGTTAAGGAGAAGATAAAATTGTTCAGTTTAGCTTAGAAGTTCTCTGATGATTGGGCCCTTTTGATAAGATAAATCGTTTATTTTATAAATAAAAAAAAATTTATGTAAATTATTTATGAAATAATCAAATTAGTACAATAATTGTAGCGAATATTATCATATTTGTTTTGTTTTTTAAAAGGCAAAATGGTGAAATAATGTCAACATACATATTGAATCAATTTGAATTTAATGAAATTTAAAATAAAATAAAAAAATCAAATTATCAATTTGAGTTTAACGATGGGTCTACCCATTAGTAGTTCAAGATTTTTGGATATCTTAGACGAAGGGTTGTTTTAAAAATTGATTATTTTAGTTGACCTTTTAATTTTTTATAAAAAAACATGTAAAAAAATAAAAAGAAGAATTAATTTTTTTGTAATGACTTTTTAACTATTTTAGATTATCACCAAAATAGCCCTAAGTATGCAAAAGAGACAAACATTTTATAACTAAGTTTTTAAAAAGCTTTTAGACTTTCCACCATAGAATTTTTAAAATTTTTTAATACATTGAGAGTTTATATGGTCTAATCGTCGAACCGCCTATAGGTCTGCCAAAGCCAAATTGGACGGGATTCCTCACTCCTAACTGAAGAGAAGTTGGACAATGTATATAATTTGATAATACTATTAACTTTGTATGGGGAATAGGTTTTTTCATTTGCAGATAAGTTTCGAGGATCTTACAATGACGGTCTTGGGCCAGCAGTGTGCCCATTTTATTGTAGTGGCAATGGCTATCAGGTAAGCATTAGCAAAAATCCTACAAAGTTTCAAAAAATGCATGGATGCAAATAGTAAGAAATTGGATAAATTACATCACAAGTCTCCATATTTTGACTATTGTGTCATTTTGATTTATATAATTTCAACTAACTAGATTTTAATCTTGAATTTTTTTATTTTGTCTCTATTTGGTCCAATTGACTACAGCCATTAACATTTTTTTTTTTAATGAAAAATGCACACATGAATAGTATGCCTTTTGTTTTGAAAGATAAAATTATAAACTTACTCAACTAAAAAATAAGTCAACATTAACCATCTTAGTGACCATTTTTCGCCAAAAACCCTAACCGACGTTATCAATTATACTAAATTGACACAAAATTAAAAAGTAAGGGCAAAATGTAGGAATTACTTGTGTAATTTATCCCGTGAAATTTGTATATGACTGAAAAAAAAAAATTAGAAAATTAGAAAAGTTTTCATTTATGAATTGACTAATTACTAAATGAAGTAGAATGTGTAGCACAGGATGAATTGATATGGGCAGCAGCATGGTTACACAAAGCCACTAAAGCAACTTACTATTGGAATTATGTTACTCGGAACATACATAGTGTAGACTCTGTTTTTGCTGAATTTGGATGGGATGCTAAGCACGCTGGAATCAATATACTTCTTTCTAAGGTAATTATGTCAATGCACTCATTTTATGTATGCAAAATTAAGATTTTTTGATTAATCTGATTTACTTTCTTATTTATTTGTGTTTACAGTTTGTGTTAGATTCCAGTCTATTTCGTCCAAACGCAGACAAGTTTGTATGCAGTGTATTGCCTGAATCACCGACCAAAAGCGTAACATATTCTCCAGGTACGTATGTTTGCTATATTATTAAGTAGATTAATTTTTTAGGATTAGCTCTGCAAAATTTAATGAATGGCCCAAAGGGTTACATCCATATATAAAAAGAGCAATCTTGATTCTACTCGACAACAATCTTTAAAGGCAATTCATTCCTAAATTGAATTTAGATTTTAGAAACAAAAAGAAGCTTTTGAGACAAACCTAGCCAAAATTGAATTTATTTAAAGCTAAAAAATGTCTATACAGTCTTTTAAAAAATGGCAATCACGAATTATATACATAAAATGATAAATTTGGACTAAAGGCTTAGGCCACTATGGAGTTGTCAGTTTTGACAGTTGGGTCAATTCAGATAAAAAAATGGGTCTTCCGAGTCATTCGATGATAAAAAAAATTTCCAAATAAATTGCCATCATCACAACCTAATATTACACATGGCATGGAAAAATGTTTTTTGAATTTTTATCTTAATATTTTGTGAATGACAACATATGTGTAATATAGGTGGACTTCTGTTCAAACAAGGAGGTAGCAATATGCAACATGCAACAGCTCTGTCCTTTCTTCTAATCGTCTACTCTCGCTATTTGTATGGTTATGGCAATATATCTATTGTTCATTGTGATAATGTTGCTGTCAAGCCATCTAGGCTCATTCAAGTTGCGAAAGGCCAAGTATGTATCCAATGCCATTCTATGAGAATGTATATGGATGGATAAATTTTTTTAAAACACGAACAAATTTTGTTAAATCTCGTTTATTTATTATTTATGTTTTTTGTCTAATTATGTGACTGATTATTGTGTTTGTAGTAGAATTGTATTACCATTCACACAATACAGACTTCATGGCACTAACTTAACACACAATTAACTTTCGATGATCAAAATAAATATAAATAAAAAATTATACTCATGAATCAATGAGATTAGTAGTTATAAGATAGTCCAGGCAGAGCTACAAACTCCAAGACTACATAAAAAAAAATCTCACTAAGTCTCCATACAATTTTTAGTATTTATAAAAGAAGGTAGCATCTTAACCCACAAAAATCATATATTCATATGATGACCTTTTCAAAATTTTGTTAGTTTTACCTATGTTGCTCACATTTTTAAAAAATCCCATTAGCCCAGTTCAATAATTTTGAGTATTCATACAAGAAATTATCATTTTAACCCCAAATTCTATATAATTTTTGGTCATGGTAAAAGATAAAAGCAGTTTCATTTATTTTCTTCTACATATTCATGTTGCAATGATGCTATGCAAGAACTAAATAATTTTCCAACATAAAAAGCTTACCAAAGTTAATATATGTATTGATGCAGGTGGATTATATATTGGGGAACAACCCGTCAGGTATGTCATACATGGTGGGATATGGCAACAAGTTCCCTAGGTATATCCATCACAGGGGATCCTCATTACCTTCCATTGATCAACATCCAGAGCACATCAACTGTGATGAGGGAAGGTCATATTTTGCAAGCAACCAACTTAATCCCAACTTGCTAATAGGTGCTATTGTTGGAGGCCCTGATATCAATGATTCATATAACGATTCTCGAGCTGATTTTGCTCACTCTGAGCCGACCACGTACATAAATGCACCAGTCGTCGGTATTTTAGCATATTTCAAATCGGTTATGGGGAGAGTGAAAATTGGTTAGCGGATTGTGTTTCTCACAACCGGATCTATCAATGTAATCTTGAATATCATTGGGTTGATTTTTACAATCTATATCAATAATACCACAAAGCAAGGAAAGTTATTTTAAGATATATACTACTTTTATGAACCACATTTATTCTGGATGTGACCAATTTATATGTTGAAAATTATTGTATATTAGAGTATTACATGACACTATCGTATAGTACTTTCCACCAATCATAAATACATATGACCCTGCTCAAAAAGAGATATACCCTATTTTACAATGTCTAATGAGGTATATTGAAGTTTTATCTAACTGTTTTATTTCATTAATCAACTCTACGAGCTGATTAATCTACAATAACACAGCAATAAGTTATTGGTATGAAATACTATCATAATATTAATATAATGCTACAAGATCAGGGAAGCAACATAAGTGATGTGTACCGTAACATCATTAATTACCTATTTCTTCAACCAAAAAAAATAAATAAAAACCCAAAAAATATTAGACAAATCATGACTTCATTAACTTTTCTATATTCCAAGAAATATAATTTTAGTATAATGGTATTCTTAAAAATTACGAGAGATGTTACAATGTGCACTTGCACATTATACGCAAAGTTAATACTTTTTTTGAGAGAATGTATACATTTTGTGAGATGAAAGTTACAATTTTTGTGATGAAAGTTATGAATTTTGAAATTATGATGTGCACCAAAAAGTTATGTATAACTAAAAGGAACTGGCTCCTCTCCAGTCCGTTATCGGACTAGACTGTATTGTTTAGCTATAGTGGGCCCTATGTTAGGCTTATCTCGATAATCTAAACCGTTCAATATATAAAACTCGGTGAGTACATCATTCCTACAAAAAATCATGTTGATCGGATATTGATAGACATTTCATTATATTACAATTCCATCAACGACAAGTATAATTTTCAAATAAATTGTTATAAAAATGTGATCTGATCAAGTGGTCATTGATATCCGATCACCATGATTTTTTGCAAGAATGATGTACTCGACAGACTCTACACATTCAACGGTTTGGATTATCAAGTGAATCCAAATTAGGGCCCAAAATAGCCCAACAGTATTGGACTAGAGAAGAGCCACATCCTAATTAAAATTATACTTTTTATGAGAGAAGTTATACATTTAGTGAGAAAAAAATATATATTTTCTATAAAAACAAATTAATACATTTTGTGAAAAAAATATAGGTAGCGCTTGATAAAGTTTTCTAAATATGATTTGATAATAGAGTTGTATTTTGAGTTTGTGAGTTTTGAAAGTATGATTTGAGTGTGAAAAATTTATTTGGTTATGAGTTTTGAAAAGAGTTTTGAATTGAGTTTTGGAGAGAGTTTTGAATTTTTGAAATTAGAAAAGTTATTTGATTTAAAAACTTACAACTCATAACTAAACACACAATCCAAAATTCTATTCAAAACTCATATAAAAATTTAAAAATATCTAAAAATATTCTTTATTTACAATATAAAAATAATGGGCGCAAAAAAAAAAAAAAAAAAAAAAAAAAAAAAAAAAAAAAAAAAAAAAACGAACACTGTTCTGGTCAACCGGCTAGACGTCCGGGAGGACGATCAATTTAGCCAAATTTTCCCTCTTGGAAAAGAGCTTTCAAAAGTAAGTGTGAAATTATAATTTGAAAGCTCAAAACAAATACCACACTCAAATCAATGAGTAAAAATGTATTTAAAACACATAACCAAACAT
This sequence comes from Camellia japonica, assembly GCA_030407325.1. Taxonomy (NCBI): domain Eukaryota; kingdom Viridiplantae; phylum Streptophyta; class Magnoliopsida; order Ericales; family Theaceae; genus Camellia; species Camellia japonica. Next base: position 146,618,627 of record JAPPVO010000032.1, read on the forward strand.
AACCATACTTTTTACCTAAGGTGCATATGTTTGCCGATCACATTCTCCAAATCCACTTTTCTTTGCTTTAAGGTAGAAGAAGTGGCACGGACATTTTTATGAAAAGACGAAGGAAAATTAAAATCAAGGGCAAATTACCTACATTTCTCGAGATTTAGCTAAATTATAAATTCTCTTTAAAATTTTAGAAATTACATCTCACCCTCGAGATTTATATTTGCATAACAATGTAACCCTTACCATTAACTAAACATTAAGAATAGTTAGCTGACATCACCAAAATATAAATTGATAGACGATATTGTCCCTGTTGAATTCCCTTTGATAAATCAACAAATTTACAAAAGAATTACGTAAGATAAAAAACCAAAATTAAGTTTTTGGAACCATGTTTGATTTGTTATTTAGAAAAAAAAAATTCAGAATTTAAAAATAAAAAATAAAAACTAATTTAATAAAAATAAATATGAAAAAATATATTTAATTTGTAAAAGTTATTTCTAACCACTCAAAAGATAATATTATATAAAAAATAATAATTATTTTTTATTTCTTATTTCTTAACCAAATTAATTTTTAATTTTTTTAAAAAAATTCTAAAAATCAAACCAAACATATTCTAAGAATTTTTTGACAAGTCATTTCTTGTGTTTTTAATTTATTTAATTATTTGTTAATTTTATGATATTTTTACCATCTGACACTACAGCATATAACAGTTTTAGAAACCAATTTTTTTTATCTCTAAAAGTGACAATTTTGTTGCAAAAGACATTTAGGGACTAATTTTTATCGTCGTGAGGATAGTCGCTAAAAAGTCGTCCTGAAAAGTCAAAAATAAGGTTTTTAAAGATAAAATTTTAAAAATTTCAATAATAAATAGACTCAAAATAATTTGGTCTCAAAATGGTTTATTTTTTGATACAAAAAAATTTGATACCAAAAAGATAATAATTAATCACTAATCTTCAATTTTCGTTGCTAAAAATATAATAACGACACTTTTCGCAACAAAAATATTTGATCCCCTAAAAATAATTGTGTTCCTAAATTTTGGTATCTAAAACTTTAATTTTTTGTAGTATGATAAGTGTTTTTCCATTTTAATTTTGCATTTCACAATTTATTTAAAAATGATAATTTAGCTAAACTTCTTGGGAAATCTGTACTTTAGCTACATCTCAAGGGGTGTAGGTAATTTTCCCTTATTTGTCAAAAGGGCATTTTAGTCAATTTAAGATATCCGTTAACAGCGTTAATTGCAATGGGGCGAGATGTAATTTTTGAAATCTCAGAAGAGAATCTGTAATTTCGTTAAACTTCAAAAGAGGTATAGGTAATTGCCCTAAAATTAAAAACAAACTAATGAAGAAAAATAGAGTATATTGTAGAATAATGGTGTTACTGACCAAATTTGATAAGGTGAATTAGGGGTGAGTAGCGTATATTCTGATTTGTCTAAGTTGACCGAATCGAATTGATCCGCCGCATTTTGGACGGATATATGATGATAAGCGAACGGTTGTGGATTGATTTTTTCCAATTTGCCTAATTTTGGATGGATGGCGAATTTGAGGTTCCTTTGGCCGCAACCGAACCGCCAAACCGCGAGCACCCCTAATAATTTGTAAGAGTTTGAGTTTTCAATTGAAAAAGAGTTTAGATATTCTGTTGTGTTTTCAATTTGAAAATCCTTTTATCAAATGGTAAGAGTTTATATTTGGTATTTTTGTGTAAAAATATAAAGCTTAATTTTTTTCATTTTAAAAAAAAATCAAATTAAATAGTTTTTGAATAAAAAAAAGTAATGAAATAGTTTTGATAATGCATGATTTTCTTATATGTATTTATTATTGATACTTGATAATCTTTTAGTTATGTTGAGTAGGATTATTATTCAAAAAAAAAATATTGACAAATTGTTGTATCATGTTCAAAATTTATAAAAGTTTAAATTACCAAACCGATTCGCATCCATCTTCCAATCCGCCGGTCTAGTCAATCTGCATCCGTCAATTCGGCGGACGGATGCGAATTGATTTTTTCCAATCTGTCCATTCAACGGATGGATGGCGGATTAGAAGTTTCTTAACCGCAATCGAATCACAAACACCCTTACGGTGAACCAATGTTATATGTCACTTTGATTTATTTTCATTTAATCTCATTTGTAAAATAGAAATTTAAAATTTATTGTACTTGTGAATTTATATTTTATTTTTATAATTATTTTAAAAACTAAATATTTAAATTGTATATTTAATAATTCACTCGATAGTTTAAAAGCTAAATATATAATTTAATAATAATTCAGAAGTAAAAAGTGAAATAAAACTTTCTTAAAAAAATTAAACAGCTAAAAAAATATTTCTTAAAATTTTAAAAATCAACGGCTTGGATAATTTCATTGACACAATTAGGACGATACAAAATACTGTTCAATCCGTTAAAACAGTATCAATCTGCATCAATTGACATCGTTCTATTCGCCTTTAAAACTGTTTTACTCTGTTATAGTTAATACATATATATTTTTTAACTCCTAATTGAATATCAAAATAAAAATGAGTGAGAGAGATTTAAGATATAAAATTTATTGGATAAATTATAAATACACTTCCTGAGATTTGCTTAAATTATAAATTGTCCTCTGTAGTTTGGAAATTACAAATATCTCTGTTTAAAAAATTTTATTTGATAGAATTAACTAAAAAAATGAAATTCACAATTGCTCTCCTATATAATAATAAAAATCCAAATTATTAATTGAAATATATTTCTAACATTATTAAAAACTGTTAATTGACTTGATAATTTATTAATAAAATGGGCGATTTGTTATAAAATTAAAAATCTCAGAAGGTAGAATGTAATTTCCAAAATCATAGAAAACGATTCGTATTTTAATTAAATCTCAAGAAATATATTTATAATTTATCCAAATTTATTAACAAATTAATAGTATAAATAATATTTTGTAAAATTAATTTATGTTATATATATAAAAAAATATTATATAAATTAATATTATATATTATATAATATATAATAATTGATTTAAGAATATTTTTTAATTCACCAATTCATCCCAAACCCCCTTCCCCCCAATCAGGATCCCTCATTGCATTCCTTCTTGCATTTCCTACTTGCAGGGTCATTGGGCCCACTTTTAGGCCCAATTTTGATAATCTGAACCATTCATATTTTAAAATTTGTTCAGTATATCATACCTGTAAAAAATCAAGTTGATCGGATATCAGAAAGTATGTGTTCGGAAAACTATTTATTAAATTCTTTAAAAAAATAGTTTTTAGTTCGAGTTTTCTGAACACATACTTTTTGATATCCGATCAACTTGATTTTTTACAGGTATGATATACTGAACAAATCTTAGAATATAAACGGTTCGGATTATTAAAATTAGGCCTAAAAGTGGGCCCAATGACCCTGCAAGTAAGAAATGTAAGGAGGAAATGCAAGGAGGGGGTGAGAGAGATTTAAGATATAAAATTTATTGGGTAAATTATAAAGGGGGATGCACCAATAAATCCCAAATTAATAAGTTATGCACTATTTAGTCCTAAAAATTTTCTTATAGACTGAAAGGCCCCATTACAATGTTAATAACATCAGAGTCATGTTACAAACATTAGATTTCAAACATCTAATGTTCATCAAATTTCAATAATATTTGAAAATATAGGATGAAAAACATCTAATATTCATCAGATTTCAATAAATTTTGAAATTATAGAATGAAACATCAGATCATTTACATCATTTACATCATGCAATGTAAAAATGGGACTAAATGGAGCATAAGAAAACTTTTAGGACTAAATGGTTCAACGTTTCAAAAACTAGGACTTATGGGTAAATTTAAATACACTTCCTGCGATTTACTTAAATTATAAATTGTCCTCTGTAATTTGGAAAATTACACATATCTCCTGATTAAAAATTTTTATTTGATAGAATTAACTAAAAAAATGAAATTCACAATTGCTCTCCTATATAATAATAAAAATATCCAAATTATTAATTGAAATATATTTCTAACATTATTAAAAATTGTTAATTGATTTGATGATTTATTAATAAAAGAGGCGATTTGTTATAAAATTAAAAATCTCAGAAGGTAGAATGTAATTTCCAAAATTACAGAAAACGATTCGTATTTTAATTAAATCTCAAGAAATATATTTATAATTTATCCAATTTATTACAAATTAATAGTATAATAATATTTTGTAAATTAATTTATGTTATATATATAAAAAATATTATATAAATTAATATTATATATTATATAAATATATAATAATTGATTCAAGAATATTTTTTAATTCACCAATTCATCCCAAAGCCCCCCTTTCCCCCCATCAGGATCCCCTCATTGCATTACCTTCTTGCATTTCCTACTTGCAGGGTCATTGGGCTCACTTTTAGGCCCAATTTTGATAATCTGAACTATTCATATTTTAAAATTTGTTCAGTATATCATACCTGTAAAAAATCAAGTTGATCGGATATCAGAAAGTATGTGTTCGGAAAACTGTTTATTAAATGTTTTAAAAAATAATTTTTAGTTCGAGTTTTCCAAACACATACTTTCTGATATCCGATCAATTTAATTTTTTACAAATATGATATACTGAACAAATCTTAAAAATAAACAGGTAAAAAATACAAGGAGGAGGAAGGAACAACACCCCGCCCCCGCCCCCCCCCTCCCGCGCGGGGTCATTTACTTTCTAATTTGATTTTTAAAAGGTCTTAACCTTCTCACATCCACACCCCAATTTCACACTCTTTTTTTTTTTTATTTCCTTTCCCTTTTATAGACCATCGTCTTCAAATTTCCCAACTGATTTCATTTCAACCATCAATGGATTCAAATCATAGGGTATACCAAGGTACCGAAGGGAAGTCTCGTCTCTCCGCACTCTTCTTCACTTAGGTACTTTTGTCTCTCTCTCTCTCTCTCATCATCATCTTCAATCCAGGGTACACAGATTTTTGTTTTTGTTGAAAAACATTTTTCATGTAATTTTTTTGGAAGAAAGCATCTCCAATCATACTCTCTAAAATACCTCCTCAAAGTATACAGAAAATTGCCTTTTTTATTTTACCTAACTAATTTAACTAGTGTACATTCTAATCATACTCTGTAGTTTAACTAATCAATCAAACTAATTTAATTAATAATTTTAAAAAAATTATTATAAACATTAATAAATAAATAAATAATCTTTTGAAAAGTACTGGGCTTTAATTCGCAAAATTCAATATCCAAGTTTTAATTTGAAATTTATGTAAAACTCTAGTTTTTTACTATTATTATTAGTATTTTCCTCAAAAAAAATATAATTTGGTCTCTGACCATCTCAGCTAAGATAAGAGAGTGAACTCAACCCAAATATTAAAGATCAAACAAGGCAGCAATTTTTTCATTCTGATACTGAAAAATAAAGAAGAATATAGAAGAGAAATATATAGCTATATCTTAGATATAGATATATACCAACTTCATAAAGGAGTCCACTGAAAGAAGTGCAGCCAGGTCCACCAGTGAGCGAAAGAAAAAGTGGGTCATCTTGAGGGTTCCCTTCTGATTCAATGAAATAATAGAACAACTCCGAATCATCAACATTGATATATCTGTCAAAATCAACAACAAACCCATCATCAGATTTCAACTCAAACAAAATACCAATTTGTACCTGTAGACACCCCATTTTTGACCGACCTTAAGACTCAGACGTCACCGATTGAGCGCTCGGTGATGTTGCATATTGTGCTCATTCAGAAGTCTCAGAGTCGCGGCTGCGAGCCCTGCCTCTGGACTTCCGAACTCTTCTGTGCCTTGCCTCGGTTTGCAAACCGGACTCGGTTTTCTCTGTTTTCTTTCCTGAGAGGAGGGAGAGGTCCCGTAGACCATCTCTCAGTGGCCGTGGGCTACATTTCGTGGCCGTAGGCCATTTTGCCCATTTCGGAGCCTGGTTCCCGGTTTTCGGAGCCGTCAGGCCGTGCGCCTCGGTTCGGGACCACCCAACCATCTCCGATTCCTCCGGTTTTTGGCATGCATCTCATTTACTCCCTTTCGAGGGATACTGGGGTCTTAGATACCCACTTCGTGGCCAAACACCACTTTCGGTGCTTAACGGCCTATTTTCGGGATCCCGAACTGCGTGTTTTGGTCCCCGAGCATTCGTTTTGCATCGGTTTTCGTTCATTTTTGGCAGGTACCTCTGTTTTATCATAAGGAAGGTCACTGGAGGGTGGGAGGCCAGCAATTGTCTCAGCAACCAGTTATGCTCTTCCGGCGCCCTCCGACGCCCGTTTTTCTCACTTCCGGGCTAATGTTGACCACCCTAGGAGCATTTTCTTCAAGCCCAAACCACATATTCGTGTTGTACACACCTGGGAGGACCCTAAAAACACATGGCCGGCCAGTAATTTTTTTGTCCATTTTGAACCCTCTTTGAAAAGTGGGTTGTTCTCTCTCCTGGTTCACAGTTGCCAATTTTCAACCACAGGGTTGTGTTGAGGACACATGGGAGGACCCTAATCTAGCATGGCCGGCCATTAATTCAACGTGCCCATTTTTCCCTTTGGCCGACTGGCCATAGGGGGTGGCCGGCCGGCCATCTGCAGCCCAAAAAGTTGGCCGGCCTTGTTCTTTGGTCCTGGTACATTACAGCTGTGCATTTGTTTTTACCAAAAGATCTGTATCCGGGGGGATATTTTTGGAGGGAAGCTTGGAGGAAGTTTCCTCCTTCTTTTCCTCCTCTTTTTCCCCCATATAGTTGGCCTCCCAACTCAATAGTAAGGGTTGGAAAATTGCTCTCAAGCTCAAACACACATCCATCTCTATCTCTCTTATTTTCTCAAGTTTGGTTCCATTTCTTCATCATCATCAAGCACCACCATCACCACTCCATTTCCAGCAGCAATGAGAGGTTCTCAGAGGCTTAGAAGCAACATTCCTCAAGCCAAGAGGTATCAAAAGTGTTGTCTACAAGGGTAAGTCCCCATTTCCCTCTTTTATAGCACTTTCTTGCTTCATTTCTTAAGCCTACTTACTTATTGTTTTGGGATCCGACCTTAACTGAAACTAGGTCTATTTTGAGCTATTCTTAATGTTTGTTCAAGGGCTCAACCCTGTTTGAGCCCTCTATGGTGCACTTGCTTCAATATCATCTTGTATGTCAATATTTTGCATGCTTTTTATAGCCTATGAGTGATCTGTTTTCGAGCATAATGTAAACTGTGAGTGGGCCTATTTTGAGCCCCTATTCAACATTGAAGAAGGGCTCAACCCTGTTTGGCCTCTCTATCATGCACTTGCTTCATAATCTCTCATATTTACCGTAAATTTGCATGATTTGTTTGACCTACATGTAGTCTGTTTTGGAGCATGTCATGAACTGTGAGTAAGCTTATTTTATGTCCCTCTACAACATTGTAGAAGGGATCAACCTTGTTGGGGGTCTCCATGTTGTGCTTGTCTTTATATCCCTCTTTGGCCCCATTTTGCATGCTTTTTTGGCTTATCTAGCTTCTGTTTTCGGCCATCATCAGAACTGGAAAGAGTCATATTTTGATCTTTTGACATATTTCATTAAGGTTCTTCTGGTTTGATGAATGTTTGGGGTACCTCATGTTATAGCCTTATGTATCCTAGTTCTTGCATGACATTTTTAGCATGTTTTCATACTGAGTTGGGGGATGTCATCTACTGTAAATGTTCATATTTTTAGTCCCTCATCAGTGTTGTAGAAGGGTACTTTTCCATTTGGGCATCGTATGTATCACTTGCTTCAATACCCCTCTTGCGGGGCCATTTTTGCATTCTTGTTTAATCCTATGTGTGCTTGCTGTTTAGCCCTTTTTATGACTGAAAAATGCTTGTCTTGGGGCTGCCTTGATACTGTATTTTCATTCCATGTCCATATTATGCATGCATTGCATGGCTATAGGCCATTTCGGGCGCCTAATATTGCATTTCGGGATCATTTCATGCTTCGGGTGCACTTCGGTCATGTTTCGGGGCTGTTTTTCCCCCACATTTCAGTGCCAAAATTCATTTTCATGTTTGCATATCATTTCCATGCCATTTCGTGCCTTACGACCATTGCCTCGGTTTGCGTGCCCGCATGCCCGCATTTCGAGGTGCTTCATTTTCATCCGTCGGCCTCTTATGTGAGTGTGGCTGAGGCTCTCTCATGTTAGTGTAAGTCCATTTTGCATTCTGTATGCCATTTTAGCCTCATCGCATTCGCGTATGCCATTACTCGGTTTGCGTGCCTGTGGGCACGCATTTCGAGACATCTCATTTTAGTCTCATTGCATATCATTTCATGCATTTCATACCTTAGGGTCGCCTCGGTTTGCGCGCCCGTGTGCACGCATTTCGAGGCGCTTCATTTTCATCCATCGGCCTCTTATGTGAGTGTGGCTGAGGTCCACTCATGTTAGTGTAAGTCCAATTTGCATTGCGTATGCCATTTCATGCCTTAGGATCATCGCCTCGGTTTGCGTGCCCGCGTGCACGCATTTCGAGGCATCTCATTTTCATAGCATTGTGCATGCTAGGATTGTATTTTAGTTGCATTCATGCATATCATGCATATTGCATCGTGTTCGGGATAGGAGTTAGCCCGGCACGGGAAACGAGGCACGTTTCGTACTCCGAGTGACGGAACGGGTCTCAATTCCCAAGTCACCGACACTCCGGATTACCCATGATGGAGTTAGGTTTTGTTGTAGCATTCATCTGCATTCATCCTATATTGAGTTGTGCAATCCGATTCCTCGGCCATCATGCATCGAGATGCGTGATTGGTGGCACGAGGATCGAGGCATGCATATATTTGTGAAATACATTGCTATGCCCCTTTCCTGCTCTCTGTTGCAGCAAAAGAGAATCAGCAACTTTTCGAGTCTGGCACGCATTTCGAGAAACATTGCAAACAGAGGCTAATTGGGGCATCCCAGTGGATTTCCGCAAGGCAGCCCAACATACATCATTCATCAGAATCGAGGCAGCCCCTGGCTTGCATGCCAGTTTACAGTTTTTTAGTTAATTTGTTAATTAATTAGGAATTGTTTATTTCGGACTGTATTATTTGGACTGTATATTCTTTCATTCGGACTGTATTATTTATTCGGACCCTCTGCGCGAGGGCATAATTGTAATAAGTGTGGGTGAGTGTGATGTATGTCTTCCAACCCCACGTCTTTCTTCCCTTTTATTTACCGCTTATGATGGTTAGATTAGGGCATATTTCAATTAGCATACAGTATGACAGCATGTTTGCATCATTCATCTGTTTTGCACACCGGGCTCGGCGCATCATACAAACTGCATTTGTATTTCAATTCCAAATTGAATACATGTTAGCTGTAGCATTCCATATGCCATGTTTAGAATAGCCGAGCCTGCTATAGTTGCATTTTGCATGTGTTGCATTAGGCATTCTGTATATTAGGATCATGCATGATTTCTAATCGGTTTCTGTTTTGGCTTGGAGTACTCGGTGAGTTTTATGCTTTAGCATCCTTGCATGCGTGTGAGTGTTGCCATGAATAGCATGCTTCCATGAGGCTATGCTTATGTGATATAACTGCCTTGAATGCCTGTGGGTGGAGGTTGGTTACTTGAATTGGACAATTCATCAAATGTTTGTTTTAAGCCCACTAGATAGTGGCAAAATCATGTTTTCTAAGCCCACCTGAGGGTGGCAAATCACGTCTTAGCCTACCTGCGGGTAGCACCATCAAACCATTTTCAAACAAACAAACATGAAATGTTTTGTTCCAATTCAGGCGACCCAGTCTATACTTGTTTGCTGCGAGCATCACATAGTAACCTAGGCTAATAACCGGAATAAGAACTCACAATGTTTTCAAAAACAGATATCATGGTTAGTAGAGGCCGGTCTTTGACCGGGCGAGCGGGGGTGCTCACGAAGTGACCTTCCCCAATCGTACCCAAGTTCCCGAGCCGAGGCAACTTTGGTGATGACGGACACGTGGCCTTTGGCACCGAGTCAGGGTTTCCTAAATTTCCCATAAAAATTTAGGTGGCGACTCTGTATCTGGCAAAGCAGTCCATGTTTGGCACTTCTTTCAAAAAATCTGTTTTCCAAAACGATTTGCCGGATTTGGACTCTTTGGTTCAAGATTAAGAACCGTGACACAAATCGAGTCCGAGCTGTAGCGAGGTCCCCCGCGGGCTTGTTACAGTTTCTGGCGACTCTGCTGGGGATTTAGAGAACTTGACTCGAACTCATGATATCTGTTTTGACTACACTTGTGTGTTTCTTTGCATTGCATTTGCATTGGTGCGCCTAGGACACCGTGTTTGCCATATGCCATTCCCGAACGATTTGCCGGAGGCTTGTCTTGTCAAGGCATGTCCATAAGGCTGATCGGCTCTGGGCTCTGACAGCATGGGAACACAAACCCCGGTTTTACCGGGGCACCCTTTTTGACCATTCGACCTAGTGCATATTCGGATCCATAGTGACCATTCCAAACTAGGACAGGTTGCTTACCCGTTTATAGGTTGTTTGAAACCGCTGTGCGTAGTGAAACCCTAGCTCCTGACAAAATAGGACAGGGAAACCCTACCCCAACATAGGGGTGTTTTGGCTCTCACTTATCTGTTATGTGCTTTAGAGTGCGTCTCTACAGGAATGCATGTATCAGTTTGAGTTTGGGCACAGGCCTGCGGGCACCAGTTCAGTATTTTGGGTATCAAGCCTGAGGGCATTAGTATTTGGGGAATCAGTTTTACCCGAGGGTATCAGATTTGAGGCAGAATTCTGGGCAGAATTCAGTAGAGAGCACACTCATTCAGCTTTGTTCGTATCTGTTCTGGTGAAATCAGGCTGAGATGCTGCATGTTTTCTCTTTTGCTAGGTAGTCTGGGAACCATAGCTTCAGAGGGCTCCAATATCCCCCGGGTACACCGAACTTGTGTTGATAGACTTTGTCGGGTCAGAGATTCAGTTCAAGGGCAATCAGTGTTCCTTTACCAGAGGCAGGGTGAAGAGGGCCAGTCAGGCACAGATCACCAGTTCAGTAGTTACCAGATCAGTGGCCCTTATCCACTCCACCAGTGAACAGTCAGGCTGAGGTCTCAGTTTCTACTGCAGGGATAGATATACCAGTCAGTCAGATGGATCAGCAGAACACGTCAGGGATGGAGGCAATGATGCGTCAGATGCAAGAAAGTATGAAGCTCATGCAGGAGGACGCTGTCCGCCAAGCGGAATTTTCCAAGCAGCAGGCTGCAATCATGGCTCAGCAGGCTGAGCTCATCACCAGGCTGCAACAGCAAAGCGGCGCGTCTGCTTCCCAACAAGTTCCTCCTCCAGCAGGAGCTCCCGCACCCGGGGAACGACGAATGTTCAGAATACCAGGAGGGTACAGACATTCCTACAGGGGCAGCTCCGCCCCCGATTTTACCCCAGCTGTCCAAAACACCTACCAATACTGGACTCTCCCTTCGAGTTCGAGGTCGACCCTACAGCGTTGAAATTGAGCAAGCTTGAGAAGTTGTTCAAGAAATCCAGGGGTAAAATCCATCCCGGACATTGAGGACGGGTACACCGACGCAGTGTGACATTGCCGGACAGGTTCAAGATGCCTCACATCGACCGTTTTGACGGGTCAGGAGATCCCATGGTCCACCTGAGTTTGTTTTCAGATGTTCTGCGCCCGATGGGCTTGACAAGATTACAGAAGCTCTCCCTTTTTGGCAGGACCCTGTCGGGTATTGCGGCCATCTGGTACGCCAAATTGGAGGATTCAGTGAAACGAAGCTGGGAGGAGATGGCCGAGGCCTTCGTCGCACAATATTCATACAATACCCAGATTGAGATCACAACCCGTGATCTCGAGACGACCAGGCAAGAGCCGAAAGAGGGTTTCTCTGACTTTGTAGCCCGCTGGAGGGCCAAGGCCTCAATGATGACCATTAGGCCAACGGATAAGGATCAAATACGGATGGTTGTGCGCAACCTCCAGCCCAAACTAATGCAGAAAATGATCGTGCTCCCCTTCCCTACCTTTTCAGATTTGCATGAGATGGGAGTACAGATCGAGGATGCCATGAAGCAGGGCCTTATTGACCAGGAGAAAGAGCAGCCTAGGCGGGCGTTTTCCCGCAGTTCGAATGTGACCACCAGTGGTGATGCAGCTGCAAGATCTTCTGAAGTGGGCATGGTCACTACCACCACATCAAGAAAGGCTACCCCATTCACCGGTGCGTCCGGGAGTAACTCACAGACGGCCAAATATCCACCCCGAGTCAAGAGGGTTTTCACTCCACTTCATATGCCTCTGTCAAAGGCTCTAGAGGTCTTACTCCGGGAAGGACATTTGAAACCGTTGGAACAACGGCCCCTACCCGATCCTATCCCTGCAAAGCATGACCAGACTAAATACTGTGCCTACCATCAGCAAACCGGTCATGACACCGACAGTTGCTTTCGTCTGCGCCATGATGTACAAGATCTGTTTGACAAAGGGGTCATTGCTGCACCAGGTCCTACAAAGTCTATCGGCACTTGATCAGTGAACTTGTGGGGGATAAGGTGACTATGTGATCGAGGGATGAACCACCTGCGGGCGGACTCAGTTTACTCCAGACGTGGAATGGCACGCACTGTTCTGAGCATTTGCGAATGCTAGTTTTGAAGTTCTGACTTGGGTGTTGAGTCAGTTCTGTAGTTTTGTTTTGAGTCTGTCTTTTGTTGAGTCGTCTTTTGATTAAGGGTCTGTCTTGTTGTATCGAGTCAGTCCTGTTGTATAAAGGTCGGGTGATTCCGGGGGTGTTACCTCGGGCGTCACCATTTTGTTTGTGTTTGTCTTTTCGTTTTGTTTTGAGTCTGTTTCTGCCAGGGAGCCAGTTGTGCCAACAGATTTTGAATGAAACAGCAGTGATTTTCACGCCTCGCATTTGCTTCTGCCGTTGCTAGTTGTGCCGGGATTTGAATGAAATGGCAGTGCATTCCACCTGCTCTCTTGTGCCTTGAAGTCATTGTAATGACCTGAGTTTTTCAAAACTTTTTGAACACTGCGGTAAAACAAAGAGGGGAATTCCTCGGGATTTGCAAAACTTTGATCAAACTGAGAGAAGAGAGGCGTGCTAAGCCCTTAATGAATGAAATCATGCTTGTTAATGTGAGTACTGAGAAGGACCCTGGCTTGATCCAGATTGGTCCCACTGTCTTCAGCGCGAGCGATTTGTCGCTTTCTTAAAAACTTTCAAAAAATGTTTTGCGCGGTCCTGCGAAGACATGTGTGGAATCGCTCTTGAGATTGTGCAGCTTAGGATCGCTCTCGCCTCGAGACTCAACCCCTTTGCTTTCAAACCTTGAACTTGATTCAGAAGTTCAACGGAACACACATGATGTGAGGCCTGTGTGGCCAGATTTGAAGCAGCCCTCGAACAAGAGGCACCAAAGTCAGATCAAGAAGGTCAGACCTCATCAGAAGAAGCTTGCAAAGCTAGAACAGAAGTACCCTCGAACTAGGGGCAAAAATGTCCGATGTGCTCGAAGAGCCAAAGGTGGATCTTTCTGCAAATCAATACAACAGCCACTCTCCTGGATACAGAGGGTTCAATCTCAAAACCATTTGGCATGGACTTGTTACACTTTTACCCTTTGAGAGGCTCGCTGGGCCGAAAACCCGGAAGGGCGACCCAGGCAAAAGTTAGAGCAAAAAAGAAAAAAAAACAAAAAAAAAAAAAAAGAAAAAAGAAGAAAAAGAAAAAAAAGAAAAAAAGAAAAAAAAGAAAAAAGAAAAAAAAGAAAAAAAAAGAAGAAAGAGAAAAAGAAAAGAAAAAAGAAAAGAAAAACAAAGCTCGCAAGGTCGAAAACCTGCAACAGGCGCCTTGGCAAAAGTTAGAGCATAAAAAGGAGAGGTTAAATACCCGAGTGTACCTTAACCCCGAACTACGTAAGGCTTGATTCCCATCTTTGGGATACGTAGGCAACTTCATTCTGAAGTCCAGCCGTAAAACAATTCAAATTCGATTGTGTCCATGTAATGGTTTTGATTATCTTTGCCTTCTCTGTATCCGAGAGTCGGTTGTGTTCGTCGCTCTGAGGACTGACTACAATGCGCTGCGGTGCCATTCAAACAAGGGGCAACTTTCCGTTGCCATTCAATGCGCTGTGGTGCCGTTCAAACAAGGGGCAACTTTCCGTTGCCATGCAGCTCTCTTCAAGCACGGGGCAGTTTTCCTTGGATCCGAGGTTGTGCATCTCAGGAGTAGGTTTATGCTCGTTGAGCAATGGCCGTTTGCAAAATAGTTTTTGAGAATTTTTACTGAGGTTGACTATTTTCTCGAAAATCATTCATCTTTTCCAAAACTGGACCATTTTCTGGACCCAAAAAAGGAAAATTTTCAGTGCTCATAGCCTGACTTGCATGATTTTAAATCAAAAATCGAACAAGCATGTTAATCTAACTCTCATTTTGGTCAAAATGTTTTAGTAGAAAGCAAAAACAAAAAATGGTCAAAATGATGAACTAGGGGCAGTTGAGTCAGGAGTTCTGTCTTTTCCCCTTTGTCAAATACTTGCCAAGAAGGGCACTCTACTGCCAAAAAGGCACAACTGAAGGGCACAACAAAAGGCTGAAAGCTCTCACATCCTCCAAGCAACGAGGTATCAAGCCAAGTGCGAAGCACGAACTGGAATGGACAGAGATTCCACTCCCTCATCTGGACAGATCTGATCACGTCCAAACTCCAGCAGAGCATCATCAATCGATGTCAGCTACAGATTTGCTACACACCCAGTTGTAGCACAGCCCCTCTGTGGGAGAAACTCACTAGCTGCGTGCAGAAGAAGAAGAATCTAGCAGAATGCTAGGGGCACGAGCCCACAACTTGCTGTTTATCTATCAACCACCCAGGGGAGGGATGAAAAATGAGAGATTGAAGAATAGAGAGATGTGCGATGAGAGAAAAAGTGAGAAAAGGGCTTTTTCAGAAAAACAGAGCTTGAGGGCCAAGTGATGTGAGAACCACAAATGAGAAAGGGTGGGAAACACTACCCGGTGAAACAGGCTCCCTGTGCACGTCTGAGTGTCGTGTCTTTTTGTTTTATCTCAATTTTGTTTTGGGTCGTTTCGAGTGTTACTCGATGTGTCTAGGTTGTGTGCCTTTTATTTCCTTGTTGAGTCGTTTTGCTGTGTTCAGTCGTAGGCTCAATACCGGGTCGAAAACTCATCTCTCAATTTCAAAAATAAAATCGTTTTGTGCTCCGAGTGCCGTGCCGTTCTCCACATTTGTTCAAAACAGAATTTGTTCTTGTATGAAACCGCAGGGTTCAACCCAGGTCATATGAGAACAGTGGAACCAAGACCTATCTGAAGCTATAATGGTTCCGGACTGCAAAGCAAAAGCAAAAGGAAAATGTCGGGCATTTGAGTTTGTTTCAACTTCAGTAAGCTCCGAGATCGCATTCCGTATACACCTTGTCAGGTCTTGTCAGTGCTCCGAAGTATGAGTGTGCCTCTACCTCAAGCTCCAGATCAAGTCTGCCTCAAGCCAGAATAGCGATCAGAAGTGCTCTCCCTGAGTACCATTCCCTGCCAAAGGCATCTTGGCTGTGTTCGCGATGAGTTCCTAGGAGACCAACTGCGACGGTGGAAACTAGAGTTCGAATGGCTGATGCCTAGAACATAAAGGTTCGGGATTTCCGGGACTAAAGTCTGGTTTAAATACCCAGGGGCGTGTCCTCGGCTTGAAATCTGTATGGAAGCCCCATAGGTTGAGACAGCGTGTATGCACCTCAATTCTGGATACTGAACCAACCTAGTCTGTCACCCCGTTGGAGAATAGGGAAAGTTGTGAATATGATCAGGAAGAAAGGCAGCATCCAAGGTATTCTACGTGTGGAACCCTTGTCAGCATTCCAGAGCCTTTGTGCTGTGAGTTGAAGGTAAAGTGTTCGAAGAGCACAAGGGGAGATCCCCGTCGGAGAAGAGCGGTTCACCGCCACTTACCTCATGAGGCGCTTTCTAAAGCACCTCTTTGTCCATT
Source organism: Camellia japonica (assembly GCA_030407325.1). NCBI lineage: Eukaryota > Viridiplantae > Streptophyta > Magnoliopsida > Ericales > Theaceae > Camellia > Camellia japonica. The sequence continues at coordinate 146,634,699 of JAPPVO010000032.1, forward strand.
TATTGCTTTCCTTAAGCATCATGCATTGTAATGCATTGTACCTATCAAGTTTCTTTCTCAGTCATGCACGATATTGTATGTACGGTTCATTCAAAGAAGTTCCATTTGAGATCATTCACTTAGTGTATCAATCACACTTCATTCACTTAGTGTATCGATCACACTCTCATTCATTTAGTGTATCAATCACACTTCATTCGCTTAGTATATCAATTACGTTTCATTCATTTTGTGTATCTATCACACACATTCTCACTTCTGTGTATCTATCACACATTCTCATTTTGTGTATCTATCACGCACATTATTTACTTTTGTGTATCTATTACACTCTCACTCAGTGTATCAATCACACTTTACTCATTTTGTGTATCCATCACACACATTCTCGTTTTCTGTATCACACTTCATTGATTTAGTATATCCATCATACTTTGTTCACTGAGTGCATCTATCACACTTCGTGTTCACCTTCAGTATATCTATCATACTTGTTCACTAAGTGCATCTATCACACTTCGTGTTCACCTTTAGTGTATCCATCACACTAGTTCACTAAGTGCATCTATCACACTTTGTGTTCGCTTTTAGTGTATCAATCACACTCTGTTCACTAGTGCATCTATCACACTTCGTGTTCACCGTCAGTATAGCTATCATACTTGTTCATTTAGTGCATCTATCACACTTTGTGTTCGCTTTTAGTGTATCAATCACACTCTGTTCACATAGTGCATCTATCACACTTTGTGTTCGCTTTTAGTATATCCATCATACCTTGTTCACTAAGTGCATCTATCACACTTTGTGTTCACTTTTAGTGTATCGATCACACTCTGTTCACTAAGTGCATCTATCACACGTTGTGTTCACCTTTAGTATATCAATCATACTTTGTTCACTAAGTGCATCTATCACACGTTGTGATCACCTTTGGTGTATCCATCACACTTGTTCACTTAGTGCATCGATCACACTTCGTGTTCACTTATCGTGCGTCTATCACACTTTGCGTTTGCCTATTGTGTATCCATCACACTTTGCTCGTTTAGTGTATCAATCACACTTTGTTCATATAATGTATCTATCACACACTCGCTTTACATCTATCACACTATGCCTACTTTGTGTATCAATCACACGCGTTCGCTCTGTGTATCAATCACACACTCTCACTTTGTGTATCAATCACACACGTTCGCTTTGTGTATCTATCACACACTCGCCTAGTGTATCCGTCACACTTTCCTTCATATAGTGTATCCATCACACTCACTTCACTTTGTGTATCTATCGTACATGTTCGTGAAGATTCCATGATTTTCTTACATCCTTTCTGCATGAGGCATAGTTTGGTCCGAGTTTACTTGCTTGCCTAGCATTCGCTTAAAATGTTGCATTTATTTTTCATAATTGCTTCATTACAGCTCTCTTTGCATGACCATGAGTGATAACCGGCTTCGCTTAGCGTGTAAGTCCAATTTTCAAACCGGCTTCGCTTAGCGTGTAAGTCCAATTTTCAAACCGGCTTCGCTTAGCGTATAAGTCCAATTTTCAAACCGGCTTCGCGTAGCGTATAAGTCCAATTGTCAAACCGGCTTCGCGTAGCGTATAAGTCCAATTATCAAAATCTCCCTGCATATCATTTTGCATTTTGCCCCTGCCTGCGGGCACGCCTGTGTAGACACCCCATTTTTGACCGTCCTCAAGACTTGGACGTCACCACTTGAACACTCGGTGATCATCCATGTTCGTGTTCGTTCGGAGTTCCCGGAGTTCTCGGCTACGCGCCTTGCCTCAGGACCTCCGAACTCGACCGTTTTGTGTTTGGTTTTGCACCAAACACTTGTGTTTTTCCTTGGAAGGCAGAGGATGCCTTGTGAGACATCCCCACACACCACCGGCAGCGGCTAGAGGCCACCGGCTGTTTGGTGTTGCCATCAGCACTGTATTGTGCCGATCGGCACTATTTTGTGCCGGTCGGCACTCTTTTTGGCAAAATGACCATTTTGCCCTGCCGATCACTTTACAGCTGTTTTTGGAGATATTTTCAGACAGCTTTGTAGCACTTGTTTCCCCTCCATACACGTGTATGGAGGGATGAGCCTTTGGTTTACTTAGCTTGTAAGCTTTGATTCCTATAAGAAAAGACTCTCTTCTCTTGGCTCAAGGTGGAAGAGGTTAGACATTTTAGAGAGAAAATACAGAGAAGAAGGTCTGGTTTTAGGTTAGAAATCCTATATCTATCCTATCTCTCTTTTCCTTGCTCATTTTGTACACTAGGTGCTTTAGTTCATACTATTGCACACAAGCACCTAGTGTTTCACCTTCCTCTTGGAGTTGAGGTTCTAAGAGCTTATTCTTGGTGTTCTTGACTGGTTTGAGGCTTAAGGAGACATCAAGGTCACCATTGTTGAAGAAAAGCTCCAAGGGTAAGAAACTAGTCATTTTTACCCCTTTCTTGCACCTTGTTTTTACCTAGTTTAGGACTGTTTTTGTGCTTGGTGATCAACACATAAAAGTTCTGTTTTTTAGCCCTCTTGATAGTTTATTAAGGGTACTTTGTGCTTTGGGGAAGTTTGGCCCCTCTTAGGCCTTGAAAGGCCTCATTTTTGTGCTATTTTGTTGAGCTCCGGGATTTTGGTGTTTGGGTCTCTTCACCACTGAAATCTTGAGGGATTTCAGTGGTGTAGATGATGCCTTAAAGTCCTAAGAAGGAGAGGGCCACCCCCTCTCCTTGATGTCCTTGAAAAGGGCAAGTTTTGGTCTCTTAAGGAGCATAGTTTTGAATGTTTGAAGAGCATGTCTTGGCTGCATTTTATGTTTATTATGCCCTAATATGACATTGATAAGTGTTGGTTTTAGCACTCCTTGTATGTTTTGCATAGATGCTTTGTAATGCCTTGTATTGCCTTAACTTGCTCTAGGTTGTTAGCCCTAGTTTGAGCATGCTTTAGGCTTAGATCCATGAAGCTTGTATGCTTATTTTGCCATACCTTAGGTCTGTCCATGCCTATTTTGGTCGACCATGGCTTGTATCTTGGGTCCCCTTTATGTTTGGCTTGTTGGCCTTAAGAGTACAAGTGTGTAGCATGCCTTGCTTGCTTTATTTTCAATGGTTGGGAACCATTTGGCATGTCATCTCAGTCCATTTAGCATGCTTGTTTGATTGCCTTGCATGCCTCTTTGATGCTTTGGAAGCTTGTGCCTTATGCCTCTTGTCTTAGCATTTGTGCATGCCTTTCTAGTTGAGCCATTTAGATGCCATCTAAGTGGTCCTTTGGGCTTAGTTTTACATGCTAAAAGTCTGTTTTGGGTTGTTCAATGCATGCCATATTTGTTTTGCATAAGTGTAGTTCAATGCCTCATTGGCCTACTTTGAAGTGTTGAACCTATGTGCGCATGTTTTGTTTGTCTTGTTTAAACATGATTTGGCATCATTCTATAGCGTGATTTCAAAGCCTAAATTGCATGCTAATGGTCCATACTTGTGCCTCTTAAATGTGTTTAAGAGTTGCTTTATTATGCTTAAGTGTTGGTGCTTTAACATGTGCATGCGTGTATATGTGTTTGGCCCTCATGTCTTAGCATATGGCTACTGATTTTAGGCCTACTTGGAGTTGCCTAGGTCATGAGTAAGACCATTATTCACTTACTTGTATGCTACCTCATGTTTGCTTGTATGCTTGCATTGTTTGTCTATATGCTCATGTTGCATCCCTAGTTGACATGCTTAGGATTGCACACATAGGCATGCATGCCTTGTTCCTTGACTTGATGATGGGAATTGGGCCTCACTTTGTTTGATTGGTTTGCATGCATTTGAAATTCAAGTTGCACATTTGATCCTTTAGGCCACCATGCATGGAAATGCGTGATTGGTGGCCGAGAATCGAGGCACATGCCCTTTGAGTCATTAACATGATAAGGAGTGTGTTTGGTGCATACATGCTTGAATTGCATTGCCATGCAAGTTTTGCCCTCTGCTGCTGTGAGTTGCAGGTTCTGCAGACATTCAGTGCCGGCCGGCAGTTTTAGTGCCGACCGGCAGTCAATTTCAGCCGATGGATCATTTTGTGCCGGTGGCCACATACTTCAGCCGGTGGTTTTCCTCAGCCGGTGTGTCCCAGTGTCCTGGGAGACTCCTGAGACTTTGGCAGTCTTCTGAGATGCAAAGCAGGGAAAACAGAGGCAATCTAGCATGGCAGTGCAATTCCGAGCAAGTCCCGAGCATGCGTTGCATCCGGCCCTCATCTCGAGGCGGTTTACTGCTTTAATTAGATTAATTAATTTATTTGATTAATTTAGTTGGACTGTAATATTTAATTAGCTTGCGTAGTTAATTAATTGTATTATTCTTTTGGTCCCTCCGAGCGAGGGCATATTTGTAATAAGTGTGGGTGAGTGTGTATGTCTTCCAACCCCCACTTCTTTCTTCCCTTTTATTTACCTGCTTTGATGGTAGATTAGGGCACGTTTATTTTAGCATACCTTATGCAATGCATGCGTGCATCCATGCATTTGTTACATGCACCGGGCTCGGTACATCATACAAACTGCATCGTACTTTCAATTCCAAATTGAATACGTGATAGTTGTAGCATTTCACATGCCATTTAGGGTTAGCCGAGCCTACTCTAAATTGCATCCTTGCCTGTGTTGCATTAGCCACTTAACATGAACTAGGACATGCATGTTGCTAACTAGTTTCTTGTTTTGGCACGGAGTACGATGTAAGTATTTTACGCTTTAGCATACCACATGCGTGTGAATGTTGCATGACAGTATGCTTACCATGCGGCTAAGTGCTTATGTGAGATAAACTGTTTGAATGCCTGTGGGTGGAGGTTGGATTGCTTGAGTTGGAAAACTCATTGAAATCCGTATTTTAGCCTACTTGCGAGTAGCAAATTCCAAAGCATTTTCAAAAAACGGATATGCAATGCTTATTTCCAAATTAGGCAATCTAGTCTATACTTGTTTGCTGTGCGCATAATATAGTAATTCTAGGCTAATAATTGGATAAGAACGCATAATGTTTTCAAAATCGGATATCACGGTTAGTAGAGGCCGGTCTTCGACCGGGCGAAAGGGGGTGCTCATAGCTGACCTTCCCCGATCGTACCCAAGCTCCCGAGCCAAGACATTTGGTGATGACGGACACGTGGCCTTCGGCACCGAGTCAGGGTTTCCTAAATTCCCATTAAAAATATTTAGGTGGCGACTCTGTAATCTGGCAAAGCAGTCCATGTTTGGCACTACTTTTCAAAAATCTGTTTTTCTTCAAAACGATTTGCCAGAGTTGGACTCTTTGGTTCAGATTTAGAACCGCAACAAACAAAAGGGAGTCCGAACTGTAGCGAGGTCCCCCGCGGGCTTGTTACAGTTTCTGGCGACTCTGCTGGGGATTTAGAGAGCTTGACTCGAACTCGTGATATCCTGTTTTTTTACATTTATGTGTCTTCTTTGCATTGCATGTGCATTGGTGCGCCTAGGACACCGTGTTGGCCATCTGCTATTCCTGAGCGGTTTGCCGGAGGCTTGTCTTGTCAAGGCATGACCATAAGGCTGACCGGTTGCGGGCTCTGCCAGTGGGAACACAAACCCCGGTTTTACCGGGGCACCCTTTTCGACCATTCGACCTAGTGCATATTCGGATCCATAGTGACCATTCCAAACTAGGACAGGTTGCTTACCCGATATAGGTTGTTTGAAACCGCTGTGTGTGTAGTGAAACCCTAGCTCCTGACAAAATAGGACAGGGAAACCCTACCCCAACATAGGGGTGTATTGGCTCTCTTTACTGTATGTGCTTTTAGAGTGTATCTCTGCAGGGAACGCATATATCAGTTTGCAAAGTTTGAGCATCAGGCCTGAGGGCACTGTATCAGTATTGTTGAGAATCAGTTGTGTCTGCGGGTATCAGTTCAGTTTTGAATAGTGATTCTGGGGAACAGTGATCAGTAGTAGAGTACAGTTGTCCGGCTACATCCGTGTTTGATCTGTTTGGGGCTGAAATACTGCTTGTTTTCCGTTTCAGTTCAGAGATTCAGAGAGTCGATCCAGAACAGTTAGTGTCTTCTCCTTGCTGAGGCAGGACTTAGCATGACGCAGAATTCAGAAGAGATCGTGGTCATGACGGCCGCGTTGGATCAGGAATCACCTACAGGATGAAACTACTGTTGACATGCCGCATCCGCCCAGATCGCCGCCGACACCCAGTTTGGGCCCCTCAGCTATATCAGGCTCGCGAGCCTACTACATTTGAACTAATGGGGATGATAGGTGATCTTCAAAGGTCCGTGACGGATCTCGCCTATGGGATGTCTGTTTCGCCGCCAGCCGCACCATATGCCGGAGGCTTTGTACCCCAGAGCCCCCGCTATGGGCGAATTGTAATTGAACTCAGCCAACCGGAGATGGCCTCCAGCTATGGCAACGACGCATCAAACCAAGTTCTAAATCAGGCCGAGGCCAGAGATAAAGGCAAGATGAAGGCAGATGCCGACCCTATCGAACAACTGCTGTGGGCAGTAGAGGCTTTGAAAGCCGAGGGAATGAACAAGCAACAGATATCCGCAGTTATGTCAAAAGCTGTGGAGGATGCTTTCCCCACTCCGCCTGAGGGCAGTTCCAGTCAATCAGAGAATCGGGAGAGGCCCCGTCATGCCAAAACAGTTCTTCCCCCTCCCAGCCTGCATCCGGAAAGGATCAGAAACCAAGGCCGCACCCGCCGATCCGTTCGCTAGTGCATCTAGCAAGAGTGCTCAGGCTCCAAAGTACCTGCCCCGAGGGCGCAGGGTCTTCCATGCTCTTTACATGCCATTATCCAAGGCACTTCAAATCCTTGCCGAGAGGGGACACCTTAAACCCCTGGAGCCTCGGCCTCTCCCGAAGAATCTCCCTGCCACACATGATGCTGCTCTGTACTGTGCGTACCACCAGCAGACAGGCCATGCTACCGACAATTGTTTCGCCTCCGGCATGAGGTGCAAGATTTGATTGACAACGAGGTTATCCTCCCGCCTACCTCAGCAAAGTCCGTCACCACCCAGTTGTTGGATTTGAGGACACAGATACTGCGAGTATGTAATCAGAAGGTGAACCGCCTGTGGGCAATGCTTGGCGCATTTTTGGATGTGGCGTTTGGCACGCATTTTTGGGCATCTGTTAATGTTAATTTTGTAAATTCTGACTTGGGTGTCGAGTCAGTCTTCTGTTTTGTCTTGAGCCTGTCTCATTGTTTTGAGTCAGTCCTTTTGCTTAAGGGTCTGTCTAATTGTAATGAGTCAGTCCCTCTTGTATAGAATACCAGGTGATTTCGGGGTTGTTGCCTCAAACACCGTTTATAAATTATTTTGTTTTTGCTTTTTGAGTCTGTTTCTGCCAGGAGCCAGTTATGCCAACAAATCTGAATGAAACAGCTGTGGCTATCACGTTCCGTATTTGTTGCTATTTGAGTCAGCCGTGCCAGAGAATGTGAATGGAACGACAGTGCGTACCGCCTACTCTCTTGTGCCTTGAACATCGTAATGACCTAAGCTTTTCATAAAACCCTTTTCAACACTGCGGTGATGAAAAGAAGGGAAGTAATTCCTCGGGTTTTGTAAAATTTTGATCATTTTGAGAAAAGAGAGGCATGCTAAGCTTTCATGAATGAAATCATGCTTGTCGGCGTGAGTACTGAGAAGGATCCTGGTTTGATCCAGACTGGTTCCACACTATCTTCAGCGCGAGATTTGTCGCTTTCTTAAAAACTTTCAAAAACAAATGTTTTGCGCAGCCTTGCAAGACCTGTGTGGAATCGCTCTTGAGATTGTGCAGCCCAGGATCGCTCTCGCCTCAAGATTCAATTTATCTGTTGCAAACTGGAATCCGTTCAAAACATTCAACAGTGCCATGAAACGCCTGTGTGGCCCATTTTGAGGCAGCCCTCGAGCAAGAGGCATCAAAGTCAGATCAAGGAGATCAGATCCCACCGGCAAGGCTCGTAAAGCAACCGTGATGGACTTTTCTGCAAATCAACACAACATTCTCCTGGATACAGAGGGCTTCAATCTCAAAACCATTTGGCATGGGCTTGCTACACTTTTACCCTTTGAGAGGCTCGCTGGACCGAAAACCCGGAAGGGCGGCCCAGGCAAAAGTTAGAGCAAAGAAAAAAAAGAAAAAAAAAAAAAAAGAAAAAAGAGAAAAAAACAAAAAAATAGCAAAGAAAAAGAAATGAAAATGCAAAAGAAAAGAAAGAAGAAAGAAAAGAAAAAGAAAAACATAGCTCGCAAGGTCGAAAACCCGCATTGGGCACCTTGGCAAAAGTTAGAGCCTAAACAGTGAAGGTTAAAATACCCGAGTGTACCTTAACCGGAACTACGTAAGGCTTGATTCCCATGTTTGGGATACGTAGGCAACTTCATCTGAAGTCCAGCCCCCAACGCTTCCATAGCGTCTCAGTCCATGTCATGGTTTTGATCACTTTGCCTCCTCCGAATCCAATGTCTCGCAGCACCTGGAACTACGTGATTAACTTCCTCTTGAAGTCCAACCACCAACACCTTCCAGGTGACTGTGTCCATATATTGATTCAAACCGTCTTCGACTCCTCCGCGCCCGAGGGTCCGATCGTCGTCAACAAGGACTGGCTTACAATGCGCCGCGGCACATCCAAACAAGGGGCAACTTTCCGTTGCCATGCATTGCCATAAGTTGCCCTGAGTTACCGTCCAAACCAGGGGCAACTTTCCGTTGCTTGTCCTTGTCCCCTTAAGCCAGGGGCAATTTGCCATTACCTCCGATCCGAGGTTGCATATCTCGAGGGTAAGTTCCGCGCTCGTTGGCATTGACTGTTTGCGAAAATAGTTTTTGAAAATTTTTACTGAAGTTGACTATTTTCTCGAAAACTATTTCATTTTTCAAATTGGACCATGTTTGGACCCAAAAGGAGAATTTTCAGTGCTCACAGCCAGATTCGCATGATTTTCAAATAAAAAATCGAATAAGTGTGCTAATCTGACTCTCATTTTGATCAAAACTGTTTTAGGAAGAAAACAAAAAATGGTCAGAGTGACGAACTAGGGGCACAGTTGAGTCAGGTCTTCTGTCTTTCCCCCGCCAACATACTTGCCAGAAAGGCACTCTATCCGCTGTGAGAAATAGCCGTGAGCTAACAGTGTTGGACGTGAACCCACAACCTCTCGTTTACCTATCAACCACTCTGGGGAGGGATGGAAAATGAGAGAATAAAGAATAGAGAGGTGTAAGATGAGATAAAAGTAAGAAAAGGGTTTTTGAGAGAAAAACCGAGCCTGAGGGCCGAGTGATGTGAGTATCACAAATCAGAAAGGGTGGGATATAATACCCGGAGGAACTGGCTCCCCGAGATTCGAGGTCTCTCCTTTTGTAAACATGTCCGTGTGTCGTGTCTTTTGATTTGTCGGTTTCGGTTTTGGTTTTGAGTCTTTTCCGAGTGTGTCTCGTTGTGTTTAGGTCGTGTGCCTTTTGTTTCTCTGTTTGAGTCTGTCTCGTTGTGTTCTGTGGTAGGCTCGATACCCTGGTTGAAAACCCTTCTTTATTTCAAAAAAAAAAATCGTTTGTGCTTAGGATGCTGTGCCATTCTCTACATTCGTGCGAAGCAAGAGAAGAAAAGGAAATTTGGGACATCCGAGTGTGTTTCAACTTCAACCGTTTCAGTTTTGTGATCCGTCTTGTCAGATTGGGTTATTTGTTCAGGGTTTGCTGTGTGCAGAATGAGCCGAGAGCTGTGTTATGAGCTGTATGCAGATCAATCCCCAGTAGAGTATGGGCTGTATTTAGTTCAGCAGTGGTTTGTATGAGTTGTTTGCTGTTAGTTGGTTGGTTATCCGATTATCATAGTGCAAATGCTCAATTTTCAGACAACAGATCAATATCATTTACATTTGAGGTGTAATATGATGCAATGCAATGCAAGGTATGAAATATACACAAATGTAAACACTTTTTCAGGCAAAAGTTTGTTTCATTTCATATCATCTTTTCAAGTACATAAATTTTGGAAACAAAATCTGCCTGCGGCAGTACAAAGTACCCTAACTACTGACAAAAGGGGAAAATGCAAAAAGGAAGAAAAACAGCAAAAATCTGTATCAAATGTCAAAATGCCTCCGGGGCCATCAATCTGTCCTAGTCCTCTTCCTGGACGAAGGTCCAGGAGCTTCATCAACAGGGGCACCACTAGGGGCATCACCATCTGAGCTCGAGTCCGAGCCATCATCGGTCTCCTCCGCCTCTGTCTTTGCCTCAGACTCATCATCCGGAACTGGAGCCCACGAGCTGCTCCCTACATGAGTGCGCCCCCCTCTGGTGCGGGGATATGCTCTGCCATCCCGAGTAGAAATGGGAGGTCCAGCTGGAGCGCCGCCCACCGGAGGAATCTGGAAGGGAGGCTGAAAAAGCATGAAATGTGAACACATCAGAATACTGAGAATACCGAGAGCAGTTTATCAGTGCAGAATGTAGTGTGTGAGTACAGTGTATGTATGCCGTGAGCAGTGTATCAGTGCAGAATGCAGTGTATGAGTACAGTGTATGTATGCGGTGAACAGTAAGTTAGTGCAGGGCGCAATGTGTGAATACAGTGTATCAGATGCCGTGAGCAGTTTGTCAGATGTTGTGTTATGCGTCAGATTATGTAAAGCAGTTTGTGTATGGTTTGAGGCTGTGGTCAGGAAGAACATACCGGAATGCTGTAGAGGGCTAGGAGGTCGAATGTCCGCTGTAGCATCCCCATCATGGAGGCATTCATCTCCAATGACTGCCGGGTGTACTCAGAAGACGCCTGCAAAAGTATCAGATGCATCAATATTCTGTGGAATATCAAATAAACTGAAATGAAATAACAGTGCAAGACGAAGAATGCAGTAATACATACCGGAGGCAAGTCGGGGACACCGACAAACTCGTGATCAGTCGGCGGAGGGGCGAAAGGGATCTGATAGGTCGCCCCACCTTGCCCTCTGAAAGTCAAAGCAGCGGGCAGAGCAGGCCAACCGGTCCCTCGCCCTCGCTGAACTCCACCCCTGCCGCGGACTCAAGCCCTCCTCGGCGCTCCCCCTCCAGCTCCTGCTCCAGCCGCTGGCGCCGCTGGTCCCCCTCTCTCTACTCGGCGGCCGCCGCTCAGAGGTCGCATGATGAAGGTCTGGACGTACTCCGGGTAATCGCCCTCGCCTCGGAAGTCGTCCGCCTCCCAGCCGATAGTATAGTCTGCCATCTGCTCGCAGTGAACCTCTCAGTATCCCGCATGTGCTCAGAGGGTGCACCGGGACTATCTGCTCAGGTAGGCCTAGGGTCTGACGCAAGAAACGCTCACCCAGGTACCAAGCCCGACAGACCGGGCCCTCGAGCAGAATCCGGAAACGTGAGGTATCAACGGCGCCGGCAAACCGATCCCGCGCCACGGCTGGCAAAGGGGCCTAAGGCTGCCAGGTGATCTGAAATTGAAATACAGTTTGTTACCTACTGGTATTGCAAATATACAGTGGAAAAGCGAAGCTTAAATGAACTGCAAGAAAAACATACCTCGGCAGGGGTGATGGTGTCGAAGTAGCGGCGGAAAAAGCTGAAGGTCTCCCGGGGCCTCCGCACGCATCTCCCGTCAAAGTGGCGTGAAAAAGGGACGACCAGAGGGGTCTCTGCATCGGGTACAGGAGCGAGCCTAGGAAAGTAGGCGTAAACCCACAACTGCAAGATAAATACCAGTGCATTTATCAGATAAAGCAGAATACAGAATAGAAGGCAGAAATAGCAGAGCAGTGTTGTGCAGTGTATTGTGCAGAGTGTACAGTGTGAGTAGTGTACAGTCAGTGTAAAGCAGAGTATGTGTGTGCCGTGTGTACAGTATACAACAAGTGTAAAGCAGACTACAGTGTGTGCAGTGTACAGAGTACAGAAAGTATAGAACTGAAATGTAAAGCGGAAAAGGAAATGTACCTCCCAAGCACGCCAATAGCCCCCGAGCAACTGTCCGCTGCCGCGGGAGACTGAGCTCATATAGCCGTAGAGGGTGGCCAGAGCCGCACCACCCCCCAATCGAAACGCAAGATGTCCCGGACATCCACCAGTGCGCTGAGAAGGCAGAGGGCACTGTGTTCGCCCGGTCGGCGAAGAGAGTCGTCCCGAACAAAAACATCAGAAAGCCGCGTGCATATCTCTCAGCAGCCTCCTGAGTCATCGGAGCTGCGTCAACAAGAAGAGGCTGCACCCGGAACTGCACCTCGAACCAGGAATACCGGACGAAGCCAGGACGGGCGAGAGGTGGGGCCGCGCCAAGTAAGTAGACCTGAGCTGCGGTCCACTCATCCATAGCAATATCAAAAGGGATCGGATCACCCCCTACCCCGATGCCAGTGAGCACCGAGAAATCGTAAGGGGTCATCGTCATGTCCCCGGTCGCAGATAAGTGGAATGAATCGGTGGCGTCCCACACCTCCTCTCTGCCAGCAGCTAGAAGAGGCCTGCAAGCAGTAAGCCTGGAGAGTCCCCAAAAGGAACCAAAGCCGCCTCGTCTACAATGTGGCGAACCGCCTCGGGAAGCTCCGCGTACCAATCTCGAGCCGCGACGTTCCCATACCCGCGGATGGTATAGGAATCTCCCTGTTTTCAAACAAATAGCGGCAAAGCAATATGAAATGTACAATTTTGAAGAAACAGTGGTTCAGTGCCAATCTAGCATGCGTGCAAGTTTGTCAGATTCAAACAGATACCGGGTGCCGGTGTGCTTATGGTGAACTACAACGTGTGATGCGTCAGCGTGTTTGAGGGGTTCAGTGCAAATATGGCATGTGTGCAAGCTTTTTAGATTCAAATAAGTGCTGGGTGTCGGTGTGCTTACAGTGAACTACAACGTGTGATGCGTCAATGTGTCTGAGTGGTTCAGTGCAAATGTGGCATGCGTGCATATTTTCAGATTCAAGCAGATGCTGGGTGTTGGTGAGTTTGCAGTGAAATGCGGTATGTGCCGTGTGTTTAGGTGATTGAGGCTAGTGCAGTGTGTGTGCATGTGTCCGTCTTAAACAGATATCAATTGTAAGCATGATTGCAATCGACTACAGGGAACAGTGTATCAGAATCAAGCAGTTAAAGAACGAAAACAACTTTGACAGTTAACAGTTCTACATTGCAGAAAGTAAAACAGAGAAGAGTGTTACCTCGGAAGCGCCGAAGGATAGGTGAGAGGTCGGCTCGCGTAGGAGGAGCTCCGGGTCCAGTGCTCGGTCAAAGCTGCGAAACTGGCGTAGTCCGTCAGGTGGTAGAACGTGGATCGCCGGCCGGTAGGTCGCCGGATCGAACGGGCGCTCGCTCAGCGGGAGGAGCTCAACCCCGGGATCCATCTCGTGATCCGAGGGAGTCCTGCCGCGTGGAACGTCATCGGCCATGTCGGGAATGATGGGAAAATGGTCGAGGGATGAAAATAGGCTCGGAATACGAAGAGTCAACTCGAAAGTCAACCCCCGGGAGGGTGGAAAATGGCCGGAAAGGTCGGGATGGGAAAAAGGTATGGAAATGAAGAGGAAATCGAGGGGAACAAGTCCCGAAAAAGCGGAAATAGCAAAAGAGGCACCGAAACAAAGATTTGTTTGGTTGAAAATGTGCGAAACGCGATGAACTTCGCGAATCGAACGATGAAAATGGCGCGAAAACACAAAGAAACGGCGAAATGAGGAGAGAAAAAGGCTCTAGAGAGAGAGAGAGTTGATTTTCGGCGGTGGAGAAGTGAGAAAATAGGGTTGGAAACCCTATTTTAAAAGACCCGAGGTGAAATGTCAAAACTGTCCCCGATCAGCAACTTTTGGCCGGTCGGCACTATTTTGTGCCGGTCGGCACAATATTGTGCCGGTGGAACTTTTATGCAGCCGGTGGCTAGCCGGCGGCCACCTAGTCCAGCTGGTGATGTTCCCACAGCCTTGTTTAGGCCATGTGAGCAGTTTTGGGTCTTCACAGCTCAAGAAAGTGCAAGAAAGTGTATTTCCGACGCTCAACCGGCCTCCGTTTTGACCTCGGACAGTGTCTTCTGTGCGTAACACTCAAATTCAAGCAAAGATTGTATCCTTCTGTATCCTTTTGTCTTTTACAAGATTCAAAAGTTGTCCCGTGTGCGTTGCACGCATCCATTACATTGTCTGGTACGTCGCATCGCGCCGTATTGCGCGTCCCTTGCGACTTGCGCCGTTTTGCATTTTCGTGTAGCATGCGTATCACACTTACATTGTTCTGTATCTCCTTTGAGGCACGCGTACCTCATTGTACTCCATTTTCCATCTTTTGAGACACGCACGTTTCATTTGCCCCATGTGCATTTCAAGTGCATCGCGCTGTCTTGCGCATCGTATTGCATCTGGCATGCATTCAATCGCACTGTTTTGTGCACTCGCGTTGTCTAACGCATCGCGCTATTTCGCGCAACGCACTATCTTGTGCATTACATTTCATTCGCGCTATTTTGCGCATCGCGCTATTTTGCGCATCGCGCCGTTTGGCGCACCCCCCTTTGCATTGTTTTGCATCCTTTGAGGCACGCGTACCTCATTGCACTCCATTTTCCATCTTTTGGGGCACGCGTACCTCATTGCACTTCATTTCTCATTCGCATCGACGTGCATGCCTCATTTACATTGGCATGCGTGTCTCACGTGTGTTATGCACCGTTTTTCGTCCCGGTCTGGCGAGACCTTAAACACGCACGGTCTAGGAGACCTTAAATCCTCGGAAGGTGCAAGACCTTCGGTACCTTTTGAAAGATGCGCGTTGTTACGCACTTTTGCTCTTTCGCATTGTCATGCCTCTTTCGATCTACATTTCAGTTCAAATCTTGGGGTACGCGTGCCTCAAATCCTTTGAGGCATGTGTGTCTCATTTACATATCATTTTTCATTCCTCCCTGGCATGCATGTCTCACTTGCATTATACATCGCATCGTCATGCATTGCCCCTCCGGTCTGGCGAGACCTTAAACACGCACGGTCTAGGAGACCTTAAATCCTCGGGGGGTGCAAGACCTTTGGTGCATTAAGGTGCGCACCTCATTGCATTTTGCATGCATCGCATCGCGCTATTCTGCGCATCTCATTGCATTGTTCTGTGCATCACGGTCTAGGAGACCTTAAATCCTCTGAAGGTGCAATTCCTTTGGTGTTTGTCGTGCCCGAACGACTTCCGGTGGTCTGGTAAAGCCACCTGCCTGTTTTTGCGGTGAGTTCCTAGAAGACCAACTGGGACGGTGAAAACTAGAGTTTGAATGGCTTATGCCTAGAACGTAAAGGTTCAGGATTTCTGAGACTAAAGTCTGGTTTAAATACCCAGGGGGTGTTCCCTCGGCTTGAAATCTGTATGGAAGCCCCATAGGTTGAAGCGGCGTGTCCACGCCTCAATTTTGGATACTGAACCAACCTAGTATACCGCCCTGTTGGTAAGATAGGGAAAGCTGCAATCATAGTCGTTGCATCATAGTGCATTGTCATGCATTTCAAAAAAAAAAAATCAAAAAAAAAAAAAACATGCATATGTCATGCATCATTTGTAAATACTGCATATGTCATGCATTTCAAAAAAAAAAGAAAAACAACATGCATATGTCATGCATCATCATTGTAGTATAATGCATATGTCATGCATCATCATTGTAGTATAGTGCATATGTCATGCATTTTCTGTAAATATCAATTTCCGTTACATTGTAGTTGCATGTATCCATTGCATCACTTCCATCTATGGCTTGCGCCTTTCCAGGTTGAGCTTGGTCTGGTATGTGCCCCTACTTTTCACGTCGAAGCACGGTTTTTGTGTACGCGCCTATTCCTTGATGAGCTTGGTTTGAGGGTTGCAGCACATTTTCTGTGTTAGACGCGGTTCGTATGCGTACATGCCTTTCCTAGGCAAGATTCGGTTTGGCCCGCGTGCCATATCCCTTGTATCCATTTCCATTACATTGTAGTGTAATTATTGCATCCGGTATTAGGATCATTGTTCTTTCCCCAGCGGGTCGTTACCTCACTTATGTCATTCCACCCAATACTTGTCCTTGTGTCCGTCTACATCACTCATAGTTATGCATGTGTATCGCGCCTATTCCACGCTGGTATGTTAGTTTGAGGTTGCGGCACCTTTTCTATGGTAGACGGACTTGTTACTTCCATCAACCTATTTGACATTTGTGTGGTTTTGAACCGCTCACGATTGAATCATGATTCAATTGCCCTGCATGTAGTTTGCATGGTTTCAATTGCATTGCATATTAGTTGCATTATTCATACATTATTGTTGTATATATTGCATATCATTTTGCATTCATTTTGCATTCATTTTGCATTGTCATGCATATTGCTAACAATATTGCACCTGCTAAGTTTGCTTTCTTTGCAGGCACGATATTGTATGTACGGCTCATTTGAGGCCGGTGCAACCGGACGAGCCGCACAGGTATTATATCCTCCGAGTGAGACGTATTGAGAATTGCATAATTCTCTTACATCCTTTCTGCATTGTAGTGTAGTTTGGCGTATGCTAGCTTATAACTGTCGCATGCGTGCTTCATTACAGCTTCCTTTACATGATCATAAGTTATGCTCGGCCTTTTGCATCGTCAGTTGCATCTTGCCCCCGCCTACGGGCGCATACCTTATCTGCGGCTTGTATGCCTGTGCCTGAACTACGCTGGTTTGATTCCTAAAGGGATACGTAGGCAGCTTGCGAGTTCAACCATTCGCGCTTTGTATGTTTGTCCAAGTCTTCGGCCTTGTCAAAAATGGGTCGTCTCTGGGTTTTGACATTCACTCCCGTCATTGTTATGACTTTCGAGTTCTGTCAAAGAGGGGCAACTGTAGACACCCCATTTTTGACCGTCCTCAAGACTTGGACGTCACCGCTTGAACACTCGGTGATCATCCATGTTCGTGTTCGTTCGGAGTTCCCGGAGTTCTCGGCTACGCGCCTTGCCTCAGGACCTCCGAACTCGACCGTTTTGTGTCTGGTTTTGCACCAAACACTTGTGTTTTGCCTTAGAAGGCAGAGGATGCCTTGTGAGACATCCCCACACACCACCGGCAGTGGCTAGAGGCCACCGGCTGTTTGGTGTTGCCATCGACACTGTATTGTGCCGATCGGCACTATTTTGTGCCGGTCGGCACTCTTTTTGGCAAAATGACCATTTTGCCCTACCGATCACTTTACAGCTGTTTTTGGAGATATTTTCAGACAGCTTTGTAGCACTTGTTTCCCCTCCATACACGTGTATGGAGGGATGAGCCTTTGGTTTACTTAGCTTGTAAGCTTTGATTCCTATAAGAAAAGACTCTCTTCTCTTGGCTCAAGGTGGAAGAGGTTAGACATTTTAGAGAGAAAATACAAAGAAGAAGGTCTGGTTTTAGCTTAGAAATCCTATATCTATCCTATCTCTCTTTTCCTTGCTCATTTTGTACACTAGGTGCTTTAGTTCATACTATTGCACACAAGCACCTAGTGTTTCACCTTCCTCTTGGAGTTGAGGTTCTAAGAGCTTATTCTTGGTGTTCTTGACTGGTTTGAGGCTTAAGGAGACATCAAGGTCACCATTGTTGAAGAAAAGCTCCAAGGGTAAGAAACTAGTCATTTTTACCCCTTTCTTGCACCTTGTTTTTACCTAGTTTAGGACTGTTTTTGTGCTTGGTGATCAACACATAAAAGTTCTGTTTTTTAGCCCTCTTGATAGTTTATTAAGGGTACTTTGTGCTTTGGGGAAGTTTGGCCCCTCTTAGGCCTTGAAAAGCCTCATTTTTGTGCTATTTTGTTGAGCTCTGGGATTTTGGTGTTTGGGTCTCTTCACCACTGAAATCTTGAGGGATTTCAGTGGTGTAGATGATGCCTTAAAGTCCTAAGAAGGAGAGGGCCACCCCCTCTCCTTGATGTCCTTGAAAAGGGCAAGTTTTGGTCTCTTAAAGGAGTATAGTTTTGAATGTTTGAAGAGCATGTCTTGGCTGCATTTTATGTTTATTATGCCCTAATATGACATTGATAAGTGTTGGTCTTAGCACTCCTTGTATGTTTTGCATAGATGCTTTGTAATGCCTTGTATTGCCTTAACTTGCTCTAGGTTGTTAGCCCTAGTTTGAGCATGCTTTAGGCTTAGATCCATGAAGCTTGTATGCTTATTTTGCCATACCTTAGGTCTGTCCATGCCTATTTTGGTCGACCATGGCTTGTATCTTGGGTCCCCTTTATGTTTGGCTTGTTGGCCTTAAGAGTACAAGTGTGTAGCATGCCTTGCTTGCTTTATTTTCAATGGTTGGGAACCATTTGGCATGTCATCTCAGTCCATTTAGCATGCTTGTTTGATTGCCTTGCATGCTTCTTTGATGCTTTGGAAGCTTATGCCTTATGTCTCTTGTCTTAGCATTTGTGCATGCCTTTCTAGTTGAGCCATTTAGATGCCATCTAAGTGGTCCCTTGGGCTTAGTTTTACATGCTAAAAGTCTGTTTTGGGTTGTTCAATGCATGCCATATTTGTTTTGCATAAGTGTAGTTCAATGCCTCATTGGCCTACTTTGAAGTGTTGGACCTATGTGCGCATGTTTTGTTTGTCTTGTTTAAACATGATTTGGCATCATTCTATAGCGTGATTTCAAAGCCTAAATTGCATGCTAATGGTCCATACTTGTGCCTCTTAAATGTGTTTAAGAGTTGTTTTATTATGCTTAAGTGTTGGTGCTTTAACATGTGCATGCGTGTATATGTGTTTGGCCCTCATGTCTTAGCATATGGCTACTGATTTTAGGCCTACTTGGAGTTGCCTAGGTCATGAGTAAGACCATTATTCACTTACTTGTATGCTACCTCATGTTCGCTTGTATGCTTGCATTGTTTGTCTATATGCTCATGTTGCATCCCTAGTTGACATACTTAGGATTGCACACATAGGCATACATGCCTTGTTCCTTGACTTGATGATGGGAATTGGGCCTCACTTTGTTTGATTGGTTTGCATGCATTTGAAATTCAAGTTGCATATTTGATCCTTTAGGCCACCATGCATGGAAATGCGTGATTGGTGGCCCGAGAATCGAGGCACATGCCCCTTTGAGTCACAAACATGATAAGGAGTGTGTTTGGTGCATAAATGGCTTGAATTGTATTGCCATGCAAGATTTTGCCCTCTGCTGCTGTGAGTTGCAGGTTCTGCAGACATTCAGTGCCGATCGGCAACATTTAATGCCGGCCGGCATTAAATTATCAGCCGATGAGTTCATTTTGTGTCGGTGGCCACATACTTCAGCCGGTGGTGTTTCCCTTCAGCCGGTGATGTCCCTAAGTGTCCTGGGAGGCACTCCTGAGACTTTGGCAGTCTTCTGAGATGCAAAGCAGGGAAAACAGAGGCAATCTAAGCATGGCAGTGCAATTCCGAGCAAGTCCCGAGCATGCGTTGCATCCGGCCCTCATCTCGAGGCGGTTTACTGCTTTAATTAGATTAATTAATTTATTTGATTAATTTAGTTGGACTGTAATATTTTAATTAGTTTGCGTAGCTAATTAATTTGTATTATTCTTTTGGTCCCTCCGAGCGAGGGCATATTTGTAATAAGGGTGTGTGAGTGTGTATGTCTTCCAACCCCACGTCTTTCTTCCCTTTTATTTACCTGCTTTTAATGGTTAGTATTAGGGCACGTTTATTTTAGCATACCTTATGCAATGCATGTGTGCATCCATACATTTGTTTACATGCACCGGGCTCGGTACATTATACAAACTGCATCGTACTTTCAATTCCAAATTGAATACGTGATAGTTGTAGCATTTCACATGCCATGTCTAGGGTTAGCCGAGCCTACTCTAAATTGCATCCTTGCCTATGTTGCATTAGCCACTTAACATGACCTAGGGACATGCATGTCTGCTAACTAGTTTCTTGTTTTGGCACGGAGTACGATGTAAGTATTTTACGCTTTAGCATACCACATGCGTGTGAATATTGCCATGACAGTATAGTTACCATGCGGCTAAGTGCTTATGTGAGATAAACTGTTTGAATGCCTGTGGGTGGAGGTTGGATTGCTTGAGTTGGAATAACTCATTGAAATCCGTATTTTAGCCTACTTGCGAGTAGCAAATTCCAAAGCATTTTCAAAGAAAACGGATATGCAATGCTTATTTCCAAATTAGGCAATCTAGTCTATACTTGTTTTGCTGTGCGCATAATATAGTAATTCTAGGCTAATAATTGGGATAAGAACGCATAATGTTTTCAAAATCGAATATCACGGTTAGTAGAGGCCGGTCTTCGAACCAGGCGAAAGGGGGTGCTCATAGCTGACCTTCCCCGATCGTACCCAAGCTCCCGAGCCAAGACATTTGGTGATGACGGACACGTGGCCTTCGGCACCGAGTCAGGGTTTCCTAAATTCCCCCATTAAAAAATATTTAGATGGCGACTCTGTAATCTGGCAAAGCAGTCCATGTTTGGCACTACTTTTCAAAAAATCTGTTTTTCTTCAAAACGATTTGCCAGAGTTGGACTCTTTGGTTCAGATTTAGAACCGCAACACAAACAAAAGGGAGTCTGAACTGTAGCGAGGTCCCCCGCGGGCTTGTTACAGCCTGCGGGCGCATATCTCTGTTCATCTTGTATGATTGTCTAAGTCTTCGGCCTTGTCAAAAATGGGTCGTCTCTGGGCTTTGACATTCACTCCCGTCACTTGTGACTTCCGAGTTCTGTCAAAGAGGGGCAACTGTAGACACCCCATTTTTGAACGACCTTAAGACTCAGACGTCACCGATTGAGCGCTCAATGATGTTGCATATTGTGCTCGTTCAGAAGTCTCAGAGTCGCGGCTGCGAGCCCTGCCTCCGGACTTCCGAACTCTTCTATGCCTTGCCTCGGTTTGCGAACCGGACTCGGTTTTCTCTGTTTTCTTTCCTGAGAGGAGGGAGAGGTCCCGTAGACCATCTCTCAGTGGCCGTGGGCTACATTTCGTGGCCGTAGGCCATTTTGCCCATTTCGGAGCCCGGTTCCCGGTTTTCGGAGCCGTCAGGCCGTGCGCCTCGGTTCGGGACCACCCAACCATCTCCGATTCCTTCGGTTTTTGGCATGCATCTCATTTACTCCCTTTCGAGGGACACTGGGGTCTTAGATACCCACTTCGTGGCCAAACACCACTTTCGGTGCTTAACGGCCTATTTTCGGGATCCCGAACTGCGTGTTTTGGTCCCCGAGCATTCGTTTTGCATCGGTTTTCGTTCATTTTTGGCAGGTACCTCTGTTTTATCATAAGGAAGGTCACTGGAGGGTGAGAGGCCAGCAATTGTCTCAGCAACCAGTTATGCTCTTTCGGCGCCCTCCGACGCCCGTTTTTCTCACTTCCGGGCTAATGTTGACCACCCTATGAGCATTTTCTTCAAGCCCAAACCACATATTCGTGTTGTACACACCTGGGAGGACCCTAAAAACACATGGCCGGCCAGTAATTCTTTTGTCCATTTTGAACCCTCTTTGAAAAGTGGGTTGTTCTCTCTCCTGGTTCACAGTTGCCAATTTTCAACCACAGGGTTGTGTTGAGGACACATGGGAGGACCCTAATCTAGCATGGCCGGCCATTAATTCAACGTGCCCATTTTGCCCTTTGGCCGGCCGGCCATAGGGGGTGGCCGGCCGGCCACCTGCAGCCCAAAAAGTTGGCCGGCCTTGTTCTTTGGTCCTGGTACATTACAGCTGTGCATTTGTTTTTACCAAAAGATCTGTATCCGGGGGGGATATTTTTGGAGGGAAGCTTGGAGGAAGTTTCCTCCCTTCTTTTCCTCCTCTTTTTCCCCCATATAGTTGGCCTCCCAACTCAATAGTAAGGGTTGGAAAATAGCTCTTAAGCTCAAAAACACACATCCATCTCTATCTCTCTTATTTCTCTCAAGTTTGGTTCCATTTCTTCATCATCATCAAGCACCACCATCACCACTCCATTTCCAGCAGCAAGGAGAGGTTCTCAGAGGCTTAGAAGCAACATTCCTCAAGCCAAGAGGTAGCAAAAGTGTTGTCTACAAGGGTAAGTCCCCATTTCCCTCTTTTGTAGCACTTTCTTGCTTCATTTCTTAAGCCTACTTGCTTATTGTTTTGGGCTCCGACCTTAACTGAAACTAGGTCTATTTTGAGCTATTCTTAATGTTTGTTCAAGGGCTCAACCCTGTTTGAGCCCTCTATGATGCACTTGCTTCAATATCATCTTGTATGTCAATATTTTGCATGCTTTTTCTAGCCTATGAGTGATCTGTTTTCGAGCATAATGTAAACTGTGAGTGGGCCTATTTTGAGCCCCTCTTGAACATTGAATAAGGGCTAAACCCTGTTTGGCCTCTCTATCATGCACTTGCTTCATAATCTCTCATATTTACCGTAAATTTGCATGATTTGTTTGACCTACATGTAGTCTGTTTTGGAGCATGTCATGAACTGTGAGTAAGCTTATTTTATGTCCCTCTACAACATTGTAGAAGGGATCAACCTTTTTGGGGGTCTCCATGTTGTGCTTGTCTTTATATCCCTCTTTGGCCCCCATTCTTGCATGCTTTTTTGGGCTTATCTAGCTTCTGTTTTCGGCCATCATCAGAACTGGAAAGAGTCATATTTTGATCTTATTGACATATTTCATTAAGGTTCTTTGCTGGTTTGATGAATGTTTGGGGTACCTCATGTTATAGCCTTATGTATCCTAGTTCTTGCATGACATTTTTAGCATGTTTGCATACTGAGTTGGGGGATGTCATCTACTGTAAATGTTCATATTTTTAGTCCCTCATCAGTGTTGTAGAAGGTTACTTTTCCATTTGGGCATCGCATGTATCACTTGCTTCAATACCCCTCTTGCGGGGCCATTTTTGCATTCTTGTTTAATCCTATGTGTGCTTGCTGTTTAGCCCTTTTTATGACTGAAAAATGCTTGTCTTGGGGCTGCCTTGATACTGTATTTTCATTCCATGTCCATATTATGCATGCATTGCATGGCTATAGGCCATTTCGGGCGCCTAATATTGCATTTCGGGATCATTTCATGCTTCGGGTGCACTTTGGTCATGTTCCGGGGCTGTTTTTCCCCCACATTTCAGTGCCAAAATTCATTTGCATGTTTGCATATCATTTCCATGCCATTTCGTGCCTTACGGCCATTGCCTCGGTTTGCGTGCCCGCGTGCCCGTATTTCGAGGCGCTTCATTTTCATCCGTCGGCCTCTTATGTGAGTGTGGCTGAGGCTCTCTCATGTTAGTGTAAGTCCATTTTGCATTTTGTATGCCATTTTAGCCTCATCGCATCGCGTATGCCATTACCTCGGTTTGCGTGCCTGTGGGCACACATTTCGAGACATCTCATTTTAGTCTCATTGCATATCATTTTCATGTCATTTCATACCTTAGGGTCATTGTCTCGGTTTGTGCACCCGTGTGCACGCATTTCGAGGCGCTTCATTTTCATCCATCGGCCTCTTACGCGAGTGTGGCTGAGGTCCACTCATGTTAGTGTAAGTCCATTTGCATTGCGTATGCCATTTCACGCCTTAAGATCATCGCCTCGGTTTGCGTGCCCGCGTGCACGCATTTCGAGGCATCTCATTTTCATAGCATTGAGCATGCTAGGATTGTATTTTAGTTGCATTCATGCATATCATGCATATTGCATCGTGTTCGGGATAGGAGTTAGCCCAGGCACGGGAAACGAGGCACGTTTCGTACTCCGAGTGACAGAACGGGTCTCAATTCCCAAGTCACCGACACTCCGGATTACCCATGATGGAATTAGGTTTTGTTGTAGCATTCATCTGCATTCATCCTATATTGAGTTGTGCAATCCGATTCTTCGGCCATCATGCATCAAGATGCGTGATTGGTGGCACGAGGATCGAGGCATGCATATATTTGTGAAATACATTTCTATGCCCCTTTCCTGCTCTCTGTTGCAGCGAAATAGAGAATCAGTAACTTTTCAGAGTCTGGCGCGCATTTCGAGAAACATTGCAAAACAGAGGCTAATTGGGGCATCCCAGTGGATTTCCACGCAAGGCAGTCCAACATACATCATTCATCAGAATCGAGGCAACCCCTGGCTTGCATGCCAGTTTACAGTTTTTCTTAGTTAATCTGTTAATTAATTAGGAATCTGTTTATTTCGGACTGTATTATTTGGACTGTATATTCTTTCATTTCGAATGTATTATTTATTCGGACCCTCTGCGCGAGGGCAAAATTGTAATAAGTGTGGGTGAGTGTGATGTATGTCTTCCAACCCCACGTCTTTCTTCCCTTTTATTTACCCGCTTATGATGGTTAGATTAGGGCATATTTCAATTAGCATACAGTATGACAGCATGTTTGCATCATTCATCTGTTTTGCACGCACCGGGCTCGGCGCATCATACAAACTACATTTGTATTTCAATTCCAAATTGAATACATGTTAGCTGTTGCATTTCATATGCCATGTTTAGAATAGCCGAGCCTGCTATAGTTGCATTATTGCATGCGTTGCATTAGACATTCCTGTATAATTAGGATCATGCATGATTTCTAATCGGTTTTCTGTTTTTGGCTCGGAGTACTCGGTGAGTCTTATGCTTTAGCATCCTTGCATGCGTGTGAGTGTTGCCATGAATAGCATGCTTGCCATGAGGCTATATGCTTATGTGATATAACTGCCTTGAATGCCTGTGGGTGGAGGTTGGGTTACTTGAAATGGGACAATTCATCAAATGTTTGCTTTAAGCCCACTAGATAGTGGCAAAACCATGTTTTCTAAGCCCACCTGAGGGTGGCAAATTCACGTCTTAGCCTACCTGCGGGTAGCACCATCAAACCATTTTCAAACAAACAAACATGAAATGTTTTGTTCCAATTCAGGCGACTTAGTCTATACTTGTTTGCTGCGAGCATCACATAGTAACCTAGGCTAATAACCGGGATAAGAACTCACAATGTTTTCAAAAACAGATATCATGGTTAGTAGAGGCCGGTCTTTGACCGGGCGAGCGGGGGTGCTCACGAAGTGACCTTCCCCAATCGTACCCAAGTTCCCGAGCCGAGGCAACTTTGGTGATGACGGACACGTGGCCTTTGGCACCGAGTCAGGGTTTCCTAAATTTCCCATTAAAAAAACATTTAGGTGGCGACTCTGTATCTGGCAAAGCAGTCCATGTTTGGCACTTCTTTCAAAAATCTGTTTTCCAAAACGATTTGCCGGATTTGGACTCTTTGGTTCAAGATTAAGAACCGTAACTACAAATCGAGTCCGAGCTGTAGCGAGGTCCCCCGCGGGCTTGTTACAGTACCCACAAATCACTGAAAAAATTTGGGGAAAAAACCAAAAAAAAAAAAAAAAGAGACTTGCCCTGTTTTAAGTTTGAAGGGAAGTTCACCATCAAAACCAGGTAAATACTTGACAATCTGGCCACCAAGGACTGCTTGTGCCGAGAGAACTAGTAGAAGAAGAAGATGGTTTTGTACCCATCTAATCCAAGTGCAAGTTGGCTTTTGTAGAAGCTGCTTCTGAGAAGCAGCAATGGCTTCTACTTGTACCATCTGTGAAAAAATTTAGGAGCAAACGGGAAAGGGAAATCGTTGATGGGGAAGAACGGGAAAGGGAGAAAGAGAGAGAAAGAGAAAGAGAAAGAGAGTCACTTGAGTTGGCGGAAACACACTTTGCCTAGCAATGGAGGCTGGCTACCTGTGGAGAGCCAAAACGAGAATGGGCAAAATGCCTCACCATTTTCCTCATGTGTTGGAGCCCTAGAAATGCGGCTTCAATAGGCAGAATGCCTAATTCTCTCCATTTGCCTCATGCGTTGGAGATGCTTAGAGAACAACTGAGGCCATTCTCCAGTTGGGCTTGGCATTCCAATCATTTGTTACTAGCAGGTGGCAGTATTAACTTTTCATTTTAAGATAGAAAAATCTGCCACCTAACCTGAGGGCAGGCTCGGACACCATCTTTCACATAATAATAGGACCAGGGTCGTGCACCCACCGATAAGTTTGTTTAACCTTCTGGCATTGGTTGCAATAGTCAATTTTACTGTGTTATGACTTTTTTTAGTCATTTTGTTTTTGATTTTTTTTTACAAAGAAAAAGTGTAATGATTATAATTTGAATGTGATATTTTATCTTATTAGTTTATATAGTCTATTTTGTTTTTTTATATTTTTTTTAGCCCCACAATATTTACCAAACGAAGATTTAAAATATAAATTTTAATTTTAAATAGAAAACATATAGTTTAAGTGGTGAAAGTGTTCTTTATTAATCCCTCTTGTAGTTACTATTTTTTTTTTCTCTTTAAAATATAAAATGTTCATTGACACCAAGTGAGCTATTTATATATAGTATAGATATAAATATAGATAGATAGATAGATATTACCACAAATTAACAATGGCCCCTGATAATTAGAAAATAACTGATATTCCTAGATTAAGTTTACAAGTTTGAAATAGAAAGAAAAAAAAGAAATGACAAAAAATGTGAGGAATTGTTACTAACGATGGCTTCGGGGAAGGTGGAAGAGTTGGTTTAGATTTATTTATTTTTTCTCTATTAGGTTTTCACTCCTTGTGAATGGGTTCCTATTTATTTATTTATTTTTATTTTTTTTTCATTCCCTGAATTTCATGGCGGCGGGGCAGGGTATTCTCTAACTCTTTCCCTTTTCATTATTGTTAGAGGTACCCTTAATTGTATGTTGGAAAAATACATTTACGTTGGGTTTGATTAAGAGATTTGAAAAGAGATTTAAAAAGGAAAAAAAAAAAAGTTTGTGAAATTAAGTAGAATATAGATATTTTTTTTACATTTCACTTATCTTTTTATTTTTTCCTTTTAAATTCCTTCTCAAATCTCCAACCAAATACAGCGTTAGGAGAGCTCGAAAGGGCTTAAATGATTTTGTGTGCTAGGAAACAAGGTGATGTTCAGTTGTCCGTGAGGGTGATGAAAGAGAAGTATGGTATTGTAGTGGGTTTTATGGGATAGGGCTATAAAAGGACATCACGAGGGTGTTGGATGATTTTACTAAGAGAATCCTCTTTATGGTGGGTAGTTGGAGGATGGTTAGGTTGCCTTGATTTGTCTTGCGGGCACTGACCTCTTAGGGATTTGTTCTTGGATCTCTTTCACTTTGCCATTGATCCTAAGATGGCTGTCGAGAAGTATCTTTTGTTTTAAGATATTGGCTTAGTGTAGAACCCTTGGTCTTAGAGGGCTTTGGATGAATGAAAAGTTCAGTCCATAGAGGCTTTATTTGGCTTGATTTATGATTTGAGTTTCATCGACAATGTCAGGATGTCAATGGTGTGGAGTGCCTCAGAAAGGTGTTTTTCAATTCACTCCTCCTAAGGTTGTATTTTTTCTTTGGATAATTGCTCGTGAGGTTATTTTCATTATTGATAATCTTAGGATGAGATGGAAGGCAATGAGTGGTGTTTTTTCCTTTGGACAAATCTTTTTTGTTTTTTTATTTTTTGGTTTTTTATCACTTGAATGCTACTCTAATTACAAAAACCTCCTCTTTCTCCCCAAATTGTGATTCTAAGGCTTTACTTATGCCTATTTGTTATCATACTCGATCATCTAAAAGGGGACACATGTTGCTGCTTTGCTTTTGAATTATTATTTTTTTTTTTCCCTTTTGCGAAACCTATAAGATTTCAAGTAGGATACTTTTGTATACACTTGATATGGTGTGGGGTGTACTGCAGGCTGTTGTACAATTGGTAGGAGTGTTGATTTTATTGCTATCAATACCAAAGGAGGATAGTCCAAAAACACTTGTTGCACTACAAAAAAATTGACTTTTTGCGACGGTAAAATACCATCGCTAATACTCCTAATGCCGTCGCTAATACTTTTTGCGACGGCAAAATGACTTTTTGCGACGGCAAGAAGGGGTCGCAACTGCAGGTGTTGCAAAAGAGTTTTTGCGACGGCACAGTGCCGTCGCTAATGTTTTGCGACGGCATTTTTGCCTTTTTGCGACGGCACTGTGCAGTTGCTAATAACGTTTGAAATTTCTTGACTTTTTTGCGACGGCACTATTTTACCGTCGCTAAAAATGTTATTTGAGACGGCAAAAAAATACCGTCGCTAGTAGTCTTTTTTTGCAACGGCAAAAACACTGTTTTGCGACGGTGTGGTGCCGTCGCAAAAAGTATTATTTCTATTATGATTGAAAATTTCTATTTTTTGCGACATGTAATGTCGTCGCAAAAAGTATCAAAAAATAATAAAATTACTATTTTAAATAATAAAATTTCTATTTTTTGTGACAGTATAATCCGTCGCAAAAAGTAAAAACCTGTAACAATTAATAAAAATATTAAAATTTTCTTTTTTTGCGACGGTATAATGCCGTCGCAAAAAAGAAAAAAAACATCCTACGATAAAAGGGAAAATTCAAGTACAAAAATTGTTACACTGATATAGATGATAGACATCTGCTCCACCAATATAAAGATATGCAGGAAGCATTAAAACACATAATTTTTTCCCTATACCTAGCAATAGGGGTATGGCATGGTGAGATTTTTTTTTTGGGCGATACATATGGCATAACGAAACTTTTGCTAGAATTATCACAAAAATAGATCACTGCATTAGCCACCCAACTCTTGGAAGACTTAAATGCTAACACTCTCCTAGCCAAAAATTCATGCTTAGCCACACTTGCTTAGACATGCAATTCCTTCTTCCAGGTAATCTTCTCAGCTAATCCAAAACTCCGGTGCATCATGCATGAGTAATCAAATTTCTCAATGTCCAACTCCATATCAATTCATGTTTTTGTTCCCTGTATCTAAAAATTTGCTTTTTGTTAAGAAAATTATTTTCCCCTTATTTATTTTTTCTTTTCTTGCTTTCCTTTTTTGCTCTTCATTTCAGTTTGCTTTTCACAAATCTGAAAGCAACAAATGCACTGTCCAAATATTGTGGTCTACTTTTAGAAGCACAAGACATACTTAACATGGGGGTGAAAAATGCAAGTTAACAAAACACATCATTGAAACCACTGTGTCCTGGTTTGTATGAGAGAGAGAGAGAGAGAGAGAGAGAGAGAGAGAGAGAGAGGCAACACTGTACCTTCATAATTCCTGCAAGGACTGCTCCTCCAAGGTACACCATATGCTTTCTTCGCGGTGGATCCTCTATCCGCAACCGTAGTTTCTGTTAGAAGTAGAGGAAGATCAGAAGAATTGTTAGCTAACATGAAGTGAGAGCCTCATTGTTAAATTGGATGAACAAAATAAAAAAAAAAAACATGATATTTTTTCCTTTTTTCTTCTCCTTCCATACCATAACACATGTAACTTGGGTCTTACCTTCAACCCATCCTTGTTTCCCTTCAGAACAGCTTCAAGATAACGGTCTAAAATTTCTTTCTCCAGGCTATAGGAAAATAAAAATGAAAAACTTCAAAAACTAAATTTAAAGCTATATCGAAGTATCAGAACTAAAGAGGGCATCTCCTTGGGTTCTTACAAAACTAGATTAGCGATTCACTATTAAAATCACAAAGGCAGATGACTACTTTAGTTGCAAGACTGTAAAACATGCGGACAGATGTTTTCCAAGAGAAGAACATAGAGCAATTAAGACCAAGTTTGGAACAGTTCTGTGCCAACTTTGATGACCTTTCCATCTGGTAGCTGATTAAAGTAATTTTCTTAATAAATTAACAAAACGCAAAAACAATTTTAACAAGAAAAAGAATCACCTATGTCAAACATATGGTTTTAATGTCTTAGAAACTAGAAAATGAAGACACCAATGAGAAAATGTCAAATGATATATGTACAACTGCCACTACTAGAAATATGACTTTTTGCGTCTATATTTTTACGACTGATTATTAAACGGTCGCAAAAAATTATTTTTAGACACCAAAATCTTATTTTACCATCTCATTTTTCTGACCCAATCATTTTTGGACATCATAATCTTTTTTTACCATCAAAATCTTATAAAACTTGACTCTTTCTCTCTCCCTCTCAATCCGCCCCCTTTTTTCCCAAATCTGAGCTCTCTTTCTCTCCCTCTCCCTCTCAAAATCTGTCTCTCTCGCTCGAATCTGTCTCTCCCTCTCAAAATCTGCCTCTCTCGCTTGAATCTGTCGATCGATTCAACTTTCTCAAGTCCACAACTGTTGAAGATTTCATAATCGGTAAGCCTAAACACATCTTCATCGATTCAACTTTCTCTGTAATGATCCGAGAAATCAAGTTGTGTGTAATGATCGATTCAACTTGCTTATCCACTAATCTCACTGCAAATTCAGATTTCTAAAATGTTCAATGGCTGAGAAGATCAGGTACTCTTGCGATTCCACTTCGTTTGCTTCTGAAGGCTGTGGAAGCCGTATGTTGGTTTCATCCAATGATACAGTGTTGGAATAGACAGATTACTTCGATCATCATACCTCGCCTCTTTCTCGCCGGAATCCCTATCGCTGCCCTCACTTTCCTCCTAATTATAGGTCTGTTCTCGGCCTCTTGCCCTAGATTTTCTCGTTCATGTTAGTTAATTTGCTTTCACTGTTGTGTTTGGTTGCTAAGAAAATGAACAAAGGAAAAGAAAATTCCAAATCCAATGTGATTTTTTCTTCTTTTTCCCCCAATAGGCATTCTGTAAAAGCTAAAAAATAATTAGTATAATTACAATTAAAATCGATTCAAAAGAGAGAGTGAGTGAATTTGTACTGGGTATACCAATATTGCACATGTTATGCTTGATAAAATGTTCAAGAGAGAGTGAATTGAATGTTTGTAGATATACAATTAATCCAAATCACATGTTATGCTTGATAAAATATTCATCATTCTTAAACTGCTGATGATCTTATTATTTGCTGGTTGGATTTCACTTTGGCTTCTCAAGCCCACAGATTTATGGGCAACCAAATGGAAAGGAGCTGAAGATAATGCATCAAATACTGTCTTCGGCTACAATGGTACGAACTTATTTCATTAAAAAATTATCTACACGAGTCAACATGCTACCAAAAATCCCCTTTTCATATATAAATATATATTCTTTCAATGATTTGGTTTTGTTAGTTGTAAGTAATTTGCATTGAATCAAGAATAATCATTTAAAAAAAAAAAAAGTTACAAATATGAATGTTGTTTTTTGGAACACTGATCTCACAACGGCTCCTTTGTAGGGCTTGATTTGGCTGTCTATACATTTCCTGTTATTGCTGTGGCTATAATTGGATTTATTTACTTGGAATTAAAGGGAAACTGCAGCTGCAGCAGTGTCTGAGTTTGTCCGCTACAGGTAATCTGGAGTGATCTGCCTTCATGGATGCTCCTTTTCTGTTTTGTTACATGTGTCCTTTTTCTATTTTCTTTTTAGTTTTGTTTTTGTCCTTAGGTTTTGCATTGTTTCTTTGAAGCTTGTGTTCTCTTTGAGAGCCTCTAGTACCCGTTCCCCCTCCTCTTTGAGAGTGAAGAGCATATGATCATTGGATACTCTTAGATCATTAATCTTGGTTTGGTTTATGATTCCATATAGCATTAAGGATCTACTTTTGAAAAATGAAAAAATTGTCTCTCTGTGGTGTAGAAAGAATTGTCTGGAATCTTTTAGTGATGTTAGAGTAGAAGGGGTGATGGTGGGGGTAGGGGCTAATTTGTAATTGATGATTCATACGGAACCATCATGTTCGTGTAACTTTTACAAATTTGATTTAATTTTTTTTATCTTTCCATGCTTAAACTTTGCTGGTGCATAATCTAGAATAATTAAATTGCTGATGCCCAAAATTATCAATTGTGTTTTTTTATCCGAAGTCAATATATATCTTGAATTGGTTTAGATAATGTTATGCTTTTCCAATTCTCATTTAATCTGAATTCCATGGTGCAGTGATGGCTTTGGTTCCTTGTTGGAACAGATGGTTGAACCATTCTGCCGGCATGTGTGTGATGATTCTCCTACTGTTAGACGACTATGTCTAAGGGGACTTGTTCAGGTCTTTTATATGTGTGCTTTTACATTTGTTGTATTGATCATAGCTACTTGTTTTCTTTTCTTTTCTTTTTAATTTTCCTTTATTTCGGTGAGTGCATGAACTTTCTAGATATTTTCTTGCAGATACCATCCATCCATATTCTCCGGTACACTCCTGAAGTTCTTGAAGTGATATTAGCTTTGCTTGATGATTCAGATGAATCAGTTCAATTAACTGCTGTGTCATGCTTGCTAATGGTAATTATCCCAACATTTCTAATTTCTTATGCAGCACTGTTTGAGCCAAGCTCATGTTTTTTCATGCACTTAATATGTCCAATTGCACAGGTTCTTGAGTCATCACCCAATGATGCTGTTGAACCCATTTTACTTAACCTTTCAGTCGGCTTCGGAATCTTCAAGTATGCTCTCTTACTTCTTTATTTTATAGTGTTATTTTGTATTTCCATTGCTAGACACAAATGAAATACATCATAAGTTTGAACAAAATAACTTGAGATGTAATAATAAAAGAAAAACAATGTAGATTTATATCTATTAATCCCTCCAACTTTAAATTCTCAGAGTTAGTTTTATGTTGCATTATTTATTTATTTATTTATTATCTTTGAATGAAATATTCATAAATTTGG
The DNA here is from genome assembly GCA_030407325.1 of Camellia japonica. Taxonomy (NCBI): domain Eukaryota; kingdom Viridiplantae; phylum Streptophyta; class Magnoliopsida; order Ericales; family Theaceae; genus Camellia; species Camellia japonica. The sequence continues at coordinate 146,667,324 of JAPPVO010000032.1, forward strand.
CATATAATATAAACTATAAAATTTGTATCCACCCCACTTGTCGTGTTCTGTATTATTTAAAAATTGTCATGTCGGCATTGTCCGTGGTTCTTAGACATTGGTTCCACGGCGTAATTAATGAATCAAGTGCAAATGGACAACTTCACGCCGTCCTTTTTTCTTCCTGTATCTATTTGTCATCTCTATCGTCTTACTTGGTAATACAATACAATCCATTACACCATTATCCCTACGTTACGAAGTTCAAATTCAGAACCTTCACTGTGTTCCATCAAAAAAATAAATAAATTTGTGTTCGTGCCTTAATTGGGAGTGATGGCTGACTCAAATATAGCGCATTGAGGGCCCCAATACATGTGAATGTCATTCATTATTAGCATCTTTTAGCTTTGGAGATGCATCTAGCTTAATTCCTAGGAATTGGGTCTTTGCTGCCAAAAAGTTTGTGATGAAGTTTGGAATGTACGTTATCCACTTTGTATGTTTTTATTCCTGTCTGGTTTCTAAAATTATCTAAGAGTCTGAAAATATAATATAGGCTACATCTGGCAAAGCAATTAATTTATGTATTGAATGGAAACAGATATGCATGAACACGAAGATACGAGCCAACGCCTATGCAGCATTTGGAGCTCTAAGCAACTATGGAGCAGTTGGGCCACAACGTGAGGCTTTTCTTGAGCAGTTCTGTTATTTGATTTGGACCACATGATTTGAGACTATTCAATGCATTATTAGTGAAAAGAAATTGATTAATGATTTTGAAATTTGAAATTGTTGATTTATGTGTATTTCTCATGTGTAGAAAACCATGGGTAATCTCATTTTCTAACTAACTTGGTTTCTAACTCATGAGTTCGGCTGTGGTGATTCATGACCATCATTTACTATACTAACACTTGTTCCACATTTGGACTTAATAGACTATGCTACATAAGCTCATCTAAATTTATTTTATTTTATACACTGACAGAATATGAATAATAAATTTATTCAATTCTACTGCCACCATGTAAGGGCAATAAACCAAGAAAAAAAATGCCAATGAAACCACCTGCAACTGTTAGGAAGTGTTTTTAAACATAAAAGCTTGTTTTGAAAATTGTTTTTGAAAGAAACATCATAATGTTTGCAAATATAAAATTACACATTATGCTGATATTGGGGCGGTGATGTATGTTAACAATTTTTTGGAGTGATTTATGCCAAAAAAGCCTAACCTTATTGGCCATAGGTACCTAGTGTACTAAAATTTCCCCCTTTTTTGCGTTTATGTCCGTTTTATACTCCTGGAAGTTTCAAGAAACTACCTTGTTTAATTTCCACAATGATCAATTTTTTTGGAGAAATTCATCAAAAAGTGGAAGATTGCAAATGTTGTGTTTTTCCTTTGGTGTCTAGAAAATGTTATATAGATTTTCTGTGTAGTGTGAAAGTTATAGATACTCATTCCTCTTGAACAGGCGAGGAAAATTTTGTTTGGATTTACGGAAGCCACATATTCAAGCTACACTTGTTACACTGGTATTGCAGATTTTGTGCCTGCTTATTTTGAGACCATTGGGTATGTTAATATTTCATTATTTTGTTGCTTTATAGGTTTTATATGTATATATATATATATATATATATTTTTCTTCATAGACTTCTTTATTCTGTACCTTACATCTTGAGGGGAGAGGCTCATATTTAGGATTTCTCTTTTTGAAGGTATCGAGTATTTTTGGGACACAAACAATACTTCGTGTCTTCAGATGTTGGTGCTGGAAAGGGAAATACTAGATGTAGATCTAAAACTTTGCAGTAGTTGTTCAAATTGCTGCTCTCTCACTGAAGCTGGTGTTATCTGAAATAACACTTGAATGTTGTTAGGTTCTTGCTATGCTCATCAAGGCGGCCCAGCAACAGGGAATGGAGGGTAGTGAAGGAGACTGGGAGGTGTTTTTAAGTAAGCATGACAAACTATTCGGGTCTAGAATACGTGATCCGAGAAAGAAGTCGGCTGTTACATTGGCTCGTTTTCTAAAGACATTTAGCCGAGAGGATGATTTAAAGGTAATTAATTGCACCAAAGTTGTTGCCTTGAAACTAATTTATGTGAAGTATCATTACGACAACGCTTGTGTTTGTTTGCAGTTTTTCGATAACAAAATGCACTGGTATTCTAAGCAGGATATACTTAGGAAATTCATAGAGGAATCCAGAGAAGTTGAATCCCCTGCGTAGGTTTGCTTTGATTTGATTAACATGTTTTTATTCCGTGTGTTTGTAAGCAAGTTGTAGTTTCATACTGGGATAAGAATTATAGATTTTTGATGAATGTAAAAGAATTACATATATGGATTGATTAGGAATAAGTTATTTTTATTCTAGCTTCTTATTTATTTAATTTTTTTTAACAGCATGCCGTTGCTTGATTTTCCTCCTTAATCAATATTCTAGTCACAAGATTGTGATGTCTCTAGCTTTGAGTTTCATTTATGTTCTAAATTAAATGCACATTTCTGTCTTGTTCTCAGTTTAACCACATTAATATTAATTTGTCTGACTGATTCAATATTATGCTCTTGCGCGTTGTGTTTTCGTAAAATGTTTGAACATATTTTTCAGCACTAGTTTCAGAATGCATCATTAATCTGAAATCACTTACTGGTGTTTTCTACTTTTTCTCTCAGAATTCTTCGTCTTGTTTGTATTGTAAGGTGGGCTGTTTGTATTACAAATTTGTTAAGCTTTACGTATCTTACTTGTAATTCAATTGAGTATGATCCTTATTAAGTTGCTGTTGTGGCAGTGCATATGCTGGTTCGCTTAACTCTTGAACACCCACAATACCCATTAGATTATTCATTTCCGTCACATGAGGAGGTTTGCTATCAATTTTCTTCCTTTTTCTTTTCTGTTTTTTGCTATTTATTTTCATATATTGCAAAATACCCATTAGATTATTCATTTATGTCACATGGGGAGGTTTGCTGTCAATTTTGTTCCTTTTTCTTTTCTTATTTTTGCTATTTATTTTCATATATTGCAAAAATTTCTGAAATATTTATTTTCATATATTGCAAAATATTTCAGCTATTTCATATATTACAATCTTTGCTGAAATATTTCATTCATAATTTCAGGATAGCTATCAGGTGGCAATGGAGCTTGATAAGGCTTGGCAGTGACTCATTGAGTCAGGAAGTCCTATAGATGTTGTCTCTTCTCTAAGAAGGTAAATGCAATTTTTCCTTATCAAAAAATCCAAGTAAAATTTGATTCAAATGAGCATTCACCCCAGAATATAATAACCTTACAAATGAAATCAAATTTTAAAAGTACACAACTCTTAAAATGCCAAAAGACTATCTTGGTGACTATCTTCTTCTTCTTTATTTATTTATTTAATTTTTAAATTTCCCCAGCTATGAGGATTCAAGAAGACTACAGATTGCTGTTATCCATGGACTGGCACTAATGGCTGCGATCATGGCCTCAACTTACAAGGCATATTTGGTGGTTGTAATTGATTTTTTTGTTGTAGCAAACTCATATATGATTTTTTTTTAATAAATAATTATTTGCGACCGTAAAACAATGGTCGCTAAAAGTGCTTTTAATTTTTTAATTTTTTTTGCGACGGCAAAATAACTGTCGCAAAAAGTAGTTTAGGCGGTCGCAAATTATTTGCGACCGTTGTTTTGCGGTCGCAAAAAGTATTTGCCACCCCCACATTTGCGTCCCCCATATGCGGTCGCATAGGCCGTCGCAAAAAGTCTTTTGCGACTGTATTTTTATTATTTGCGACGGCATGTGGCGGTCGCAAAAAGTATTTTTTTTAGTAGTGTGCTAAAGTATTCAGCAGGAAAACATGAAACTTTTTTTATTTTTTTATATAAGTTACTAATAATGCTTGGAACCTCTCTATTTATAAAACTTCAGTGGAAATTCTCAAAAACTAAAAACAAAAAACAAAATAGAAATAGAAATAAAAATAAAAATAAAAAATAGTTGATGTGCCGAAAAAGGGTGCAAAATGTTACAAAATTATATAATATCAAACTATCTGGAAAATATAATTTAAAATTATGCAAACGATTTTTGGGCAAAACCAAAATTAAAATAAATTGACAAAATAATGTAACCAAACTTACAGCACATAAATAGATAAAACCTGATCGAGTCGAGTGTGTGACACTCTTTCCTTAAGACAGATTCGTCCTCCCACCGGTGCTTAGGATTTAATGGACGTCTATCTCCCAGGATACAACGATCAATGTCTTGCACTAGCAGCACTACTATTGCAAGCCTAGCGAACTTTGTTGTGCATGAACTCTCTTTATAGGAAAATTAGACTCAAGCAATATGAAGAATAAATGCAAAGTGAAGAAGAATGGCAATTCACCATCCAAAATGAAGTGAAGGACATAGAATATAAAGACTTCTAAGTGACTCTTCAGAAAAGTTGTGATCCTTCAAAAGGACACACCCTTTCATCTCAAGAGACACAACCATTGGAGTAAATTTAAATTCAAATTCAAATTTTCCAACAATCCCCCACATGAATAAAATTTACAGAATGGACATGCAACAACATGCAGACAAAGAGAGAGTACATTTAAGGAAATACCCTACATCGGGATAGGTAGCTTTCGGCTTTGAACCGTCCCTAGTGAAAGCCTATCGGACTTACTAGCTAATCAGTGGACATGATGCCTTGAACTGTTCAACCGTTTCTGTAAGCCAAGACAATAGAATTCACACAGAATATCTCCAAACAAAGCTTAGTTCTCACGGTTGTGCCCGTTTTGGCCTTGGGCAAGTCCTGGTGTTTCATGACTACTTTAGAAAATTTAGCCTTATCAATTCTCATAGAAGCGGCCCCTTCACACTCATATAGGTGATCCTTATTTCGAGTCTCTTAAATACTCCTCTTGAAAGATACCCCTCTAGGATTTCCAAGATATAAGTAATCATTAAAAGCATAGCTTACCCTAAGTTCCCTGCATACAACACATGTTGCAGATATCACTCTCATCATAGGAATGGATAGGAGTTAGACTCCTTTAGTGATTTCTGGCGAGCCACACATAACTTAGTTGTCCCTTTGAACTTAGTTCTTGGGATCTCCAGTCATCTAAGTAGGGTTACCATTATGATGACTCTGATGTAATAGGCTTTAATCACATTTCCCTCGATAAACTTTCCCTCATTTGCTCTATGGTCAAACTTTTTGTTTAGCGGCCGCTATTTCTCCGTTTGACCTTCTCAGTTAGATATCATTGAGTAGTTAGTGAATCCATTATATTATCTTTAGACAATATTCACAACTAAAAGCAAATGTCATACGGTGTTAAGTCTTTGATTACATCGAGACTTATCGTTACTCTATGTCACTCCCATTTAAATAATAAACATAGAGTTGTTCCTTAGGAGTTAATAAAACCATTGTTGCTTCTACTCCAACTTTGTCCTATATAAAGAATTGAGATTCTTTGTGGACCTATTATCGGAACCGTTACTTTGGTAAAATCCTCCAAGCACCCCCACATTTTAAGCATTCTAAGGAAACTTAATTCCTCTTGTTGATGTATAATTACACAAAATATTAATACACCCCCACAATTCTGAGATAAATCAGAATATATCATTAATTGGTGTGCTTGAACTAAATAACAAGATATAAACTGTTTTTGTGAATATAATCACAATACTAATTTGTCTAAAAACAATTAGACTTCATAACTTGCTTTTGCAGTACAAAGAAGAAATGACTAAAACCGGTTGTGGCCACAACACTTTGTCAAATAACATTTCTTTAGCCATGATTAATTTCTTTTTGTTTACTGCAACCCTTAATTCCAATCTCAACATGGATATAAATATCACTGTATAAATACATTTACATCTTATTTGTCTTATCCAGCATTGGTGACTACGTCGCCAATTACCAAAGTGTCTTCACCTATGAAATATTTTAACTTATAATATTTCATTACGGAGTTATCAGTCACCACACCAATTTTAGTCTTTATTCCAAAGAATAATTTAGAATTCATCTTATGTCAAACACATAAGTTCACATTTTTATCAATACTTTGATAAATAATTGACATCCATTTATGACATCATAAATTGATTGTCAACTCTACAATATATGTAGACATGGACAAGATTAACAAGTCAATCATGCTGCATAATTTTCCAATTAATCTCTCTCCCCCACATTTGTGATAAAACATAAATTAACACAAACAACATGATTCATTTCCAGACAAGTGACACAGTCACAAATAATAACTCACAAAAATATATATGGGACAAAAATGGAATTGTCTCTTTTAATTCAAAAGGTAAATTCCCACATTAAGAACATGATTCATGGCTAACCAAGTCTATCACACAAGTGAAATAAAGATTGAAGACATCCTATATCTCACCAAATTTGAAGTTACTTTAAAAATAACTTTCAATAGATTATTAAAAAATAATAATCAACACAAAAGATGCCTCAAACTACTTTCAATTAAATGGAAAGACACCACTATTTCAATCATCATGTTTAAACTTTTCTGGTGTTAACGATTGTTAATACTACTCTCACAATCAAACAAAAGGATTATTTACACTCGAAATATACTTTTCGAAAGAATACCCCACAAGAGATCCATTGATATATCATCATCACAATCACAAATTAATTAAAAATTTCACAAATTTTCAAATAAAATTTAATCTCTCCCACACAGACAAATTACTGGGGGCATTATTTGTGATCACTTTGATATCCAAAATAAAGTATATTTTGACATCATCTAGAAGGCAGATGTAGGAATCTGTGGGCCTTTTCTTGGGCAGAGAGAACCCAACTATTAGGATGGTTACTACTCTGTTAAAGCAGATATCCGATTCGATTTGTTTAGATTGTCTCATCAACTCTTAAGCCATTCTTTTGTGTGGTTGGATGTTTGATAATTTAGATTCAATGCACAGGATAAGAAATAGTATTGTCATCCAAATACATAAATACTTTCCTATTATAAATTCATGGCATCCAAACATTCTATTCCTGGAATACTTTTCAACAAATACCCTGCACATCAATTTCATTTGGTGCCAATAGATTCTGATAATGTATAGGAAAGAGTGTAATATGGAATTAATTAGAATTACTACAAATTAAAATGCACATGTAATCAAGAATTCACAAACCAAAAATCATACTAAATTTTAGTAATTAAAATCATATATTGATTTTAAAAACACATTCTTGAAAACTTCCACAAAATAACTATTCCTTAAATCTAAAAACATGATTTAAAGTTCAGTTGTGTAGTCTCATCCTTTATCCATTAAATGGATTTGTTAGATTCCAAATACAATTTGGCCCTTTATTAAAGAATAAAAAACTTGGGCCTTACCTGTAAACCAAATTATTATTAAAAAGTAATGGCCCAACTCAAATAAATAAAAATAAACGTTGGGTTAAAAATTACTGGGCCAATCAAAGACTTAAAACAATGCATAAAACAAATGACCCAATAAAAATTTGGGCCTTTTATATTAAAAACCCACTAATAGACCAAATTATAAGACCAAGTATCATAAATAGAACACAGAACCAACACACACAGAGACAACGTTCCAAAGTTGTCTTCTCCGGCAACGGAACCGTTTGGCCAACAAAAACACTGCATACCAAGCCCACCGACTTTACACATATTGTTGGACCATTTTAATATCTTATATTTATTTATGGGGTTTCATTACTTTGGTAACCTCTTGGTCATTAATGGAGGTTAAATAGAATTCATGAACTTGGTTAATGGTCATTATTTTGGTGTAACCATTTTCTTGTTTAATGGTCATTATTTTTGGTGTAACTGTAAGGTCCTAATAGCCTATAAATAGTCTACTCTTTTCTATCTATAAAAAACCACCTATTTTATATACAAGAGAGATTACTAGCAAAGAAGGGTGTTTTATTGGTGGAGCTTTGGGTTCACCATCTTGTGCAGAGTTGGCCTGAACCATACGACAAGTGGTCGGGCTGTTGTATCCTGGAGGGGACAAGTCACAGTGCTGTGACTGCTGCATCGGTATTTGGGTTCTTCCTACCGCAGTGGGCTTGATCTCCTTAAAGAAAACGAGATATCCGTGCCTCAGCCTGATCTATTTGTATCTCATTTTCTTTACATCATTTATCAATAATATTGTTTAGTTTCTGGTATTTTCTCCAACAATTTTAAGGAGATCAAACATGGAACAAGTACCAGAAAAAACCAATGATGGAATTGGAGATCTCAACAAGCCTTTCAAGTTCAAAGGAGTTCATTTTAAGAGGTGGAAAGGAAAAGTTCTTTTTTACCTTAGCCTTTTGAAAGTTGCATATGTTCTTACCGAAAAGAATCCGAACAAAATCCCAACCGAGGAGATGAATGATGAAGACTATGAGGCACATGAAGCAAAAGTGGCTTCCTATAATACAGATGAGTATAAATGTCGCTTTTATCTCTTAAATTGCCTTGCTGATCAATTTTATGATTACTATGACACCACTTACACTTCCGTAAAGAAAATTTGGAAAGCTTTACAGACTAAGTATGATACTGAAGAGGCAGGAGCAAAAAAGTATGCAGCTAGCCGGTTTTTCCGCTTCCAAATGGTAGATGGAAAATCCGTTGTGGAGCAAGCACAAGATTTCCAAATGATAGTTGCAGAAGTAAGATCTGAAGGCATCAAGATTGGTGACAACTTGGTAGTTGCAGGACTTGTTGACAAGCTACCGTCATCCTGGAGAGAATTCCAAAAGAGCATGCGTCACAAACAAAAGGAGACTTCCTTAGAGACGTTGATCACTCGCATCCGAGTAGAAGAGGAGGCTAGAGGCCAAGATGCATTAATAACACAAGCGGGTAATGGCAATTCTACCACAAAGGTAAACTTTGTTTCAGCAAATAATAACTTACCCAAAGGCTAACATTATCGAGGAGCCATTTGTGGCTATGATTACAGACATTTGCATGGTTAATTATGTGGACGGTTGGTGGGCAGATTCTGGTGCTAATAGACATGTTTGTTATGATCAAACTTGGTTCAAGGTGTATACTCCCTTTGCTGATGAGAAAACAATTATGCTTGGTGACTCTAGTCAAACCAAGATACTTGGGAGTGGTGAGGTTGACCTTAAATTCACCTCTGGACGTGTGCTTACTTTAAAAGATGTGCTTTATACACCGTCCATGAGGAAGATTTGATGTCAAGTTATTTGTTGAATAAGGCTGGTTTTAAGCAAACTATGGAATCTGATCAATATGTGATTACCAAGAAGGGTATTTTTGTGGGTAAGGGTTATGCTTGTGATGGGATGTTCAAATTGAATGTTGAGATTAATAAACCATCTACCAATTCGGTTTACATGTTGTCTTCTATTAATTTATGGCATGCTCGCTTGTGTCATATAAATAGTAAATATGTGGGAATCATGAGTAGTTTAGAATTAATTCCTAAACTGACAAAAAATTTTGAGAAATGTGAAGTTTGCAGTAAAGCAAAAATTACCAAGAGGCCTCATAAAAGTGTTGAAAAAAATACTGAATTGCTAGAATTATTTCATACCGATTTGTGTGAGTTTGAAGGAATTTTAACTCGAGGTGGTAACCGATATTTTATCACTTTTATTGATGATTTTTCAAAATACACAAGTGTATATTTGTTAAAACATAAAAGTGATGCTTTTGAGAAATTTAAAAAATTCCTTCTTGAAGTGGAAAATCAATTCGGTAAAAAGATTAAAAGAATTAGAAGTGATAGAGGCCGGGAGTATGAATCTCTAGGATTCAACTCTTTTGTTCAGTCATTGGGAATTATTCATGAAACTACTCCACCATATTCACCTTCATCTAATGGCGTAGCTGAAAGAAAAAATAGAACGTTAATTGACTTGACGAATGCTATGCTTATTGATTCAGGTGCTCCCTCAAATTTTTGGGGTGAGGCTATTTTGACAGCTTGCCATGTGATAAATAGAGTGCCACACAAAAAGACTAAAATTGTACCTTATGAGTTGTGGCGGGGGCATAAACCAAATCTAGGTTATTTGAGGGTTTGGGGTTGTTTAGCTTTTGTGAGGCTTGCAGATCCTAAACGACCTAAATTGGGTGAACGAGCTACCACTTGTGCTTTTCTTGGATATGCGTTGCATAGTACAGCTTATAGATTTTTTGATATGGAAAATAGTATTATTTTTGAATCAGGTGATGCTATTTTTCATGAAAATAAATTTCCTTTCAAATCTAGAAATAGTGGGGGTCAAATAATTTCTGAAAATATTTTATCTATGCCTAGCTCTTCTACTCCTTCTCAAGTTTTTCAAGAAAAAGAAAATTTTCAAATCCAACCAAGAAGAAGTAAACGAGCTAGAGTTGAAAAATATTTTGGCCCTGACTATTATCTTTACAATGTGGAAGAAATTCCTCATACGGTGCAAGAAGCTTTATCATCACCTGATGCTATTTTCTAGAGAGAGGCTGTAAATGATGAGATAGACTCACTACTTTCAAATAAAACATGGAAGTTAGTGGATTTACCTCCAAGTTGTAAAACTATTGGGTGTAAATGGGTCCTTCGTAAAAAACTTAAACCGGATGGAACTATAGATAAATATAAAGCGAGGCTTGTCGCTAAAGGTTTTAAGCAACAAGTTGATCTTGATTTCTTTGATACTTTTTCTCCGGTTACTAGAGTTACATCCATTAGACTGTTGATTGCAGTGGCTGCAATTCATGATTTAAAAATTCATCAAATGGATGTAAAAACCGCATTTTTAAATGGAGATCTAGATGAGGAGATTTACATGGACCAACCCGAAGGCTTTGTGAAGCCTGGCCAAGAAAGCAAAGTGTGTAAGCTAACTAAATCCCTTTATGGTTTAAAACAAGCTCCTAAACAGTGGCATGAGAAATTTGATTCCTGCATGCTTGAGAATGGCTATAAGACTAATGAATGTGATAAGTGCATATATTATAAAACTTGTGAGAATGCACATGTGATTATTAGCCTATATGTGGATGATCTACTTATCTTTGGCTCTAATTTGCATATTATAAATGAGACTAAAAATATGCTTAATAGCCACTTTGATATGAAAGATCTTGGTGAAGCCAATTTTATTTTGGGAATTAAAATTACCAAGACTAAGGATGGCATTTTTCTTGATCAGTCGCATTATGTTGAGAAAATTTTAAAGAAATATAATTTTCTAGACTGTAAACATGTTGCTACTCCTTTTGATGCGAGCATACACTTATCTGTTGTAACAAATGAAAAAGAAGTGATTAATCAAAAGGAATATGCTAGCATGATCGGTAGTTTGAGATATGCTACTGACTGTACTAGACCTGACATTGCATATGCTGTTGGAGTACTTAGTAGGTTTACTAGCAAACCAAGTCGAGATCATTGGCTAGCCATGGGAAGAATTATGAGATATTTATCTGGAACCAAAAATTATGGTTTGCTTTATAATAAGTATCCTGCGGTACTTGAGGGATATAGTGATGCCGATTGGAACACTTTGTCAGGTGATTCTCTCTCTACCTCGGGTTTTATTTTTACCTTGGGTGGTGGTGCTATATGTTGGAAGTCTAAAAAACAGACGATAATTGCTAATTCTACAATGGAAGCTGAGCTTATAGCGTTAGCTTCAGCATGTGAGGAAGCGAATTGGTTGAGAGATTTGTTACATGAAATTCCTTTTTGGGAAAAACCAATTCCTCCTGTGTTAATTCGTTGTGATAGCACTGCTGCTATTGGTAGAGTGAACAATCATTTTTATAATGGTAAATCCAGACCTATTAGAAGGAAACACAGTAATGTGAGATCCTATTTGAGTAATGGCATCATAACTGTGAATTATGTAAGATCTTGTGATAATCTTGCGGATCCGTTAACCAAGGCCTTGGCGAGAGATAGGGTCTGGAATACATCGAGGGGAATGGGTTTGAAGCCTATAAAATCATAAACCATGTATGAGGACACCCAACCTAGGGACCAGAGATCCTGTAACTAGGTTCAATGGGAAGAACGAATCATATGGTGGTTGTAAAAAATGCACTCTTTAATATTTTTGTTATCCATTCCTATGATGTAAGTGCATTTATCCTGTAATGTTGGAGGGTTGAGTTTTATACTCTTAATGAAATTCTGTAGCTCTTGTTGAGTGGGGTGTGTAAATTACAGGAACATCCTTGACAGATTTCACCTATGTGAGCATGAAAGTGGGGCCGCTTTCTATGAGAACTAGGCTTATTCTCAAATATGCTCATGAAAACTGGGATAAGCACAAGGCCGTAATGTGCTAGCTATTAAAGCTCATGTCAACACCTGGATTATTATGTGTGAGCAGTAATTCTTTATTTCCCCTAAGCAGTCATAGTTCAAGTCTGAGACCACTACTGACTCTGGAGTAGAGGTTGCTGTTTCACTAATGAAGGTTCAATGCAGAGCACACCTTCATGATGCATATTAGTCTATCTTTGTTTGGTAATCTCTTTTATCTTTGTTGATATTAAAATGAGTGGGGGATTGTTGGACCATTTTAATATCTTATATTTATTTATGGGGTTTCATTACTTTGGTAACCTCTTGGTCATTAATGGAGGTTAAATAGAATTCATGAACTTGGTTAATGGTCATTATTTTGGTGTAACCATTTTCTTGTTTAATGGTCATTATTTTTGGTGTAACTGTAAGGTCCTAATAGCCTATAAATAGTCTACTCTTTTCTATCTATAAAAAACTACCTATTTTATATACAAGAGAGATTACTAGCAAAGAAGGGTGTTTTATTGGTGGAGCTTTGGGTTCACCATCTTGTGCAGAGTTGGCCTGAACCATACGACAAGTGGTCGGGCTGTTGTATCCTGGAGGGGACAAGTCATAGTGCTGTGACTGCTGCATCGGTATTTGGGTTCTTCCTACCGCAGTGGGCTTGATCTCCTTAAAGAAAACGAGATATCCGTGCCTCAGCCTGATCTATTTGTATCTCATTTTCTTTACATCATTTATCAATAATATTGTTTAGTTTCTGGTATTTTCTCCAACACATATATAGAGTAAAACTTCCTTCAGTGTTTAAGTTATTTTTTTTTTTCCCTTTTTTTTTTCCAGCACTTTAAAATTAAACAAAAACAAAAACTATTGCAGAAAATTAGCCCAAACACATCATCAAGAATGCAACATCAAATCAGAGAGTTGCTGAGCAATGACAGCCATGTAATTCACAACGTTTAAACAGTTTGGGTCGTAACCATTATTAAATGAAACGTCACCTTTGTACGGAGCACCTACATGCCGATTGCTTTCTCCATTCTCAACGAAGGAACTGTCAATTTCGGCACCACCACTTCGCCGACACAACTTCTAATTTCGTTCTTTGAAGAACACATGACCCTAATATGACTCTGAGCCCTGAAATTTATCTTCTGAATGGTGCCGAGTCACAGGAAGGATGGCGGTAGAGCATTTGCAGCGGCTGCCACCGCTGCTCGCAAGTAGTGAAAAATCAGTAATCTTGTTCTCGCCAAGGTCAAGGCTTCCCGGCCTAGCCTACAACGGTAAGTGAGCCAGAAAAGTGGGGCTACTCGGCTGATTGGAAGAAAGTAATTGATTACTTCCTTGGAACCCAGCAAATGTGTCCTTATACCCCTCGAACATACCTGGACACCATGGTGTTTCAAGAAACTCCATACCTCTCAGGAATTCTATTAAATAAGTACTGGGCAGGTGTGATTTCCCAAACTTGCAATACATGTTGAACAATGTATTTAAATAGAAAGTGCTTAAAAGGGTCGAAATGTGCTTGAAAGTGTGAACAATTAAATGCAAATTGATCTTCTCTTATGTTTGGTTCTTTTGACTTGATTAAACAAAAGCATTTTTGTGTTTCTATAACAGTTACAAACTGCCTCTAACAAAACAAAAGTACCACAAAAGTCACAATTCAAATGATTCCCAAAATAAATTGAATTCTGATTGATTCAACAGCACATATAAGTTATAACCGGAAATGATAAATCTATTTAACAACAGTTCTGAATCACAAAATAATATTTGCCCAAAAATCATAAACATGTTTTCGTATCTGTCTTAAGATTGTTACAAAATTATATAATATCAAACTATCTGGAAAATATAATTTAAAATTATGCAAACGATTTTTGGGCAAAACCAAAATTAAAATAAATTGACAAAATAATGTAACCAAACTTACAGCACATAAATAGATAAAACCTGATCGAGTCGAGTGTGTGACACTCTTTCCTTAAGACAGATTCGTCCTCCCACCAGTGCTTAGGATTTAATGGACGTCTATCTCCCAGGATACAACGATCAATGTCTTGCACTAGCAGCACTACTATTGCAAGCCTAGCGAACTTTGCTGTGCATGAACTCTCTTTATAGGAAAATTAGACTCAAGAAATATGAAGAATAAATGCAAAGTGAAGAAGAATGGCAATTCACCATCCAAAATGAAGTGAAGGACATAGAATATAAAGACTTCTAAGTGACTCTTCAGAAAAGTTGTGATCCTTCAAAAGGACACACCCTTTCGTCTCAAGAGACACAACCATTGGAGTAAATTTAAATTCAAATTCAAATTTTCCAACACAAAACACATACCCACTAGAGATAGCAAAAGGGCAAATTCCTGCACCAGCTACAAGTAACAGACCTCAATGCCCCCACACTCTTGGTCTCATAAGATGGACTTAGCTGGGGCAGTGGTTGGTCATCAAGTTAACCAACCAAAAATATTTGCCAACATATTTGCCAATTAAAAAAAAAAATTGCATATTACATCCTGTAATACACAACCTGTAGCATGTGAAATTGCATATTACATCCTATAGCATACAAAACCCACACACAAAACCCACACAGTGCCATACAAAACATTGAGAATTGAGACACTGCCACACACATTACATCTTGCCATACACAAAACCCACACAGTGCCATACATCCTGTAACATTGAGACTGCCATACAAAACCCATACACAAAACATCATGTAGCATACAAAACATTGAGACTGTCATCATTGAGACAGTGCCATACAAAACTCATAAAATAGCATCATGTTTCTCCAAGAAAATTCAGCAGCCCATACACAACCCACACACAAGAAAATTCAACAAGTAGCAAAGAAAATAATTAATCCCAAGCACAAGGGATAGGTTACCCAAAAATTGAAATTAAAACTTAAAAAAAAATATCCATTACAAGATAAAAAATCAAATCCATTGTATTCCAATCCCAGTTAAGTACAAATGGGAACCCAGCAACATAGCATAAATGAATTAGTACATGCCTTGAATTAATGATTCACAGATCAAGATAAAAAGTTGACTAAAAGCATAAAAATTTCCATAACTGAAGAAAACTACTAAAACAAAATGAGGCGTATATAAATACTAGACAAGTTGGAGACATGTTTAGATACCAAAAACAAACTCCCATTGGCAAAATGGCAAAATGGAGATCAATTACATGGAGATCAAAATGGCATAATGGAGATCAAAACGCAAAATGGAGATCAAAATGGCAAAATGGCAAAATGTCTAAATACATGGAGATCAATTAGATACCAAAAACAAACTCCCATTGGCAAAATGGAGACATGTTTAGTACTGAGAAACAACACTTCCTAGTTTAAAGATACTTGAAAACAATCATATTCTCTGCTACAATTTATTTCCCAAGATAGCTTAACCAAGATGATATTGCATCCCCATAAATCAAAAAGGGAATGATATATTTAACAGATATATATATATATATATATTTATATTTCCCAAGATCAATTATATATATTTATTTAACAGATCAAGAAAAAAACCAGATCATATATATATATATATATATATATATGTAACAGATTAAAAACTCAATAAAAGATCAACTCATATATATATATATATATATATATATGTATATATTTAAAATAAATAAATAGAAAGGATATGTATGCTAAGCTAATGTATAATGTAAAGTTTAAAGGATAGAAATTGAATTACTCTCCAATTGCTTCTAAAAGAAGGATGTCGTGTTCGTCCACAGCAGAGAGGCTAGTATGAGTAGTAGTATTAGGCAGATCTGCATGGAAAAAACAGATCAAGAAAAAAACCAGATCATATATATATATATATATATGTGTGTGTGTGTGTGTGTGTATGAAAACCCCCCTATATCCGAAATCCCGACAGAGAGAGAGAGAGAGAGATACCCTTTGAAATCGGCGGTGAGGGAAGATCGCCGGCGAGGGAGGAGTGGCGGTGAGGGGCGAGCAACCGTCAATGTCGTCTGTGAGAGAGAGAGAGAGAGAGAGATGGAGGTAGCAGCGGCGGTAAGGGAGGAGGATCGACAGTGAGGTACGAGCGACGGTGAGGGAGGATCGGGGGTGAGGGAGGATCGGCGGTGACGGATGATCGGCGCCGTCGTTGTGTGAAAGAGAGAGAGAGGAAGGCGAAACCCTAGATGGAGAGAGCAGGAGGAGAGGAGACGGCTCTGCTGTGTTTGTGTTGTGTGTGTGTTCTCAAACAAAACCCTACACACACCCACAAATGTTATAGTTAATGAATTTTTTATTAAAATAAAAAATTATTAAAATAATTTTTATAGTTAATGAATTTTTTTTTATAGTTAATGAATTTTTTTTTTCATTTAGTAAGGTTAAAAATTTATTTGTTTCATATTTATTTTAATGAATAAAAAAATTTTTTTTTTTTTTTATTTGATAGAAGTAGGGATAATATTTTCCATTAAAATAAAGTTAATTTTTTGTGGTCAATGAAAAATATTTTTTTGTGACCCTTTTTTTTTTTTTTTTGTTACTAAAAATCAAGAACTAATTTTTTGTGGTAGAGGATAGGAAGTGGCAGTAGTGGTGAAAGTGGTGGATAAGAGGTGATAGTGGTGGTGGTAGTGATGGTGAAGGAGATAAGTGGTGAAGTTGTGGTAGTAGTAGAGAAGATAGAATAGCAGTGGTAGAGGAGAGGTAATGGTAGTAGTAGTGGTGGTAGTGGAGTGGTAGCGATGGTGGTAGTAATGATAGCTGTAGAGGTGGAGTGACAACAGTGGTAGTAGTGGAATGGCATTTGTAGTAGTGGTGAATGTGGTAGAGAAGATAGGTGGTGAAAGAGAGATGAATGAGAGACAGATAGAGAAGAGAGAGAGAGAGACAGACAGACAGACAGAGACAAAGTGATGAGCGAGAGAGAGACAAAGTGGTCGCTAAAAGTGCATTTTCTTGTAGTGGATAACTCGGTAAATAGAGAAGAGATGAGGGAGAGAATGAGCAAGGTGAACACAATTGGGAAGAGAGACAAACAGACAGACAGATACATAGAGAGAAACAGTGGATCGATATTTACACAATAGTGGTAATAGTGGTAGTAGTGGTAGTGGAGTGGTGACGATGGTAGTAGTAATAGGTGAGAGAGATAGAGAGAAGAGATATGAGCGAAAGAGACAAAGAGAGAAAATAGATGAGAGAAGAGATAGATGAATGAAAGACAGACAAAGAGAGAAAGAGACAAATAGACAGACAGAGAGAGAAGAGTGATGAATGAGAGAGAGAAAGAAAAGAGAGAGAAGAAGATGAAAAAATTGGTGAAAAGATATAGACAAAGAGAGAGAGAGACAGAGAGAGAAAGAAAAAAAAAGAGCGAAAATAGATAAATGAGAGAGAGAGAGACAGAAAGAGATGAGCGAGAGAGAAAAAAAATAAGAGAGAGAGAAGAGAGACAGAGAGAGAAGATATATGAAAGAGATAGAGAGAAGAGAGATGGACGAGAGACACAGAGAAAAAGAGAGAGACAGACAGATAGATAGATAGAGAAGAGTGATGAGTCAGAGTGAGAAAGAGAAGAGAGACAGAGACACAGAGAGAAAGAGAGAGACGGACAGAAAGAGAAGAGTGATGAGAGAGAGAAAGAGAAGAGAGACAGAGACACATAGAGAAAGGGAGAGACAGACAGACAGAGAAGAGTGATGAGTAAGAGAGAGAAAGAGAAGAGAGACAGAGACAGAGAGATAGGAAGATAAAAAAATGGGTGAAAAGAGAAATGTTCAAAAGAGTAAGACGACGTCGTTTATAGTGGATCGATAAATCGAGAAGGAGCTTGATAAATAGAGAAGATGAGAGTAAGAGAGTGAGCATGGCGAACATAGTGAGGGAGAGATAGACAAATAGACAAGTAGACAGAGAGAGAGAGAGAGAGAGAAAGAGAAGAGTGATGAATGAGAGAGAGACAGTGAAAGAGAGAGATAGACAGAAAAAGTGATAGAGAGAGAAAGAGAGAGAGAGAGAGAGAAAAAAGATGGAGGGAGAGATAGAAAAAGAGAGAGAAACAAGAGATGAGCGAGAGATAGACAAAAAAAGAGAGAAATAGAGCGAAAAGAGATGAGCGAGAGAGAGACACAGAAAAAGAGAGAGACAGAGAGAGAAGAGAAATGGGCGAGAGAGATAGAAAGATAAGAGAGAGAGAGAGAGAAAAGAAATGAGAGAGATAGAGAGAAGAGAGATGAGCGAGAGAGACAGAGAGAGAAAACAGATGAGAGAGATAGAGAGAAGAGAGATAGGCGAGAGACACAGAGAGAAAATGAGAGAGAGAAACAAATAGACAGAGAAAAAAGAGTGATGAGTGAAAGAGATAAAGAGAAGAGAGAGAGATAGAGACAGAGAGACAGGAAGATGAAAAAATGAATGAAAAGAGAAATGTTATATCAAAGAGTAAGACGACATTGTTTTTTTTAATTTTTTTTGCGACAAAAAATACCGTTGAATTTATTCAAACCATTTGTGACTGTATATATATGAAGCTATCTCAAAACCACAATCACTATGCTAGATTAGAGTTTTCCAAAAACTCTTTTGAGAAAATTATACTTTCTTGTTTCCGTATTATATTGTTTTTACTGAATTTTTTTAATATTTTAAGTATTTTTTGTAATTTTTAGACACACCTAATACACCTAAAAATTAAAAAAATTGTAAAAAAAATCTTTTAAAAATTCACTAAATACCAAAAATACAATAATTCAATACATTTTTTTTTTTGTATTTTTATGTATTTATTAATTTTTTTAAAAAAATTTCATAATTTTTTTTTAGATACATCTAAGTAAGGTGCATCTAAAAAAAAATTTAAAATTTTAAAAATATTCACTAAAAAAAAACACAAAAGTCACTTTTTGCGACGGCAGAAAATGCTGTCTCAAAAAAGCAGAGTATTTGCGACGGCAGAAAATACCGTCGCAAATACTCTCATTTTTTGAGACGGCAAATTGTGCCGTCGCAAAGACTCTTCTTTTTTGAGACGGCATTTTCTGCCGTCGCAAATACTCTGCTTTTTTGAGACGGCAAGTGTGCCGTCACAAATAGTTCCGTCTCATAAACCCACTTTTCTTGTAGTGTTGCTTCATCCACTGCTATTGGTTTCTTCTACCTCTTAATAGGAGAAGTAGGTTGCTGACAAGTACCTATACTCTTCAAATTCACAATTGCAGGTTGTTTTAGAACTTATTTTATTTGGGTCATTGTTGTGTTGAAGGCCGAAGGCATAGCAAAGTGCATTTTTTGAAGTTTTATGTGTTTGCATCATCTATAGCAATTTTGATATCAATTGCTTGCGTTGGTAGGAGCAATTTCTTTGTTGAGGTAAGAAGGTTCACTCTTTTGTAGGTGTAAATGGTGATTTTCCTTATTGATAAAATTGAATTTCTCTACTTTAGCTCCTCTTTGCTTATTTAGGTGTTTTTGGAGAGAGGTGTTAGGCAGTCATTTGAAAGGAGTAGAGAAGCAGGTTCAAAGATTAAAAAATAATTTTTTGAAGTTTTTTAATATATATATTTTTTTATATATAGTTAGAAATTGGAGATCAGTTTGGATTAATCTATCATGTATGACAATTTTGGATTTCCTGCATTTTATGTATATTTTGTTTCTTTTGTGGGGTTTAGGTACATGTCTTGTATTAAACCCTGTCTATTGTGGGGTGTGGTCCCATTTTATGCACCTAAGTGCCTAGGTACCCTTGTTGGGATCACCAGAGGACTTGTGTTGTGGCTTGAATGCTAAAGTCAAGGTTTCATCGAGGTGCCTCGTCTTACCCTCCCCTGACAGTGTTGGCATCTCGACCATTCTTAGAAAAAGAGGGACAACAAGAAGACAAGCCTTTGTCCAATAAGTCACACCTCAGAAGGTATATCATTTCTAACACTACTTCTCTCTTGATTTAGCCTTAAGAGGCTCTAACATCACATGTTACAACCCCTGAGGTCTGATCATGGCACTGAGGGTAGTTGAGAAACCTGCAAATTATCAAACAAGGGAGCCACTTACCCCCAAGCATAGGAGATTGTGCTTGGCTAAACCGCCTCCATGGTTTGACCATGGACGACGCTACACTTGCATGAGAATTGAAGCCACTCAAGTTTGAATTTTTTTTTTTTTTATTTTTATTAAACATATGAAATTTTGTTTGGTCAAATTAGTTTTAAGTATAATGAACCCTCTAATTTTTTGACTGAACCCTCTTAGTTAGATTTGAACCCTCTTTTTTTTTTCTTTTTTTTTTGATCGGCAAAAAAGAGACTTCATTGATGTAATAGCACAGTACAAGGTAAATACAAATTACAACAATAAAGAAATGCGAGTGCAAAAGTATCACGATGAGCTAAATCATTCCAATTAAGTTGGCACCAAAAAGTCCATCATATCATATGCTAGCACCCCCAGAGTTGGCGAGTAACAAACCAAAGAAACATAAATAAATAAAAAAAACAAAACACAACCAAACCAACTACCACCTATAGACAGCCAGCCTCAGCAGCAGAGCATAAGTGCACCAGAATAACAGATACATCCACCAAAACCGACTCACCACTAGTGCATCAATGCAGAACACCACAACTAGAATAATAGACTCAGCCACCCAAAGCAGATAGCATAACAGATAACAGAAATAAATAACGTTACAAAACATCAGTGCATCAATACAGGCTCAACCACCAAACCAAACTCAACACCAGTGCATCAATTTAGGACATCAAAACCAGAATGCATCACAATGCAGCAATGCAGAAATGCATCAATGTATCACAGTGCATCACAATGCAGATCAGCAATACCAGCCACACAGTAGTTTGCTGCAGAACAGAGCTATGCATACACTGTAGAAACAAACCAGATACATTGCCCCCTGCTGCCCTATGCACTCTATCGGATGAGCAACACAATAGAATACCCCTTCCGTACCCTTCCAGCCAAAACCCCAGCAGCTACCCAAATATGCACTTAGGCCCTGTTTGTTTCACTGGATATAAAATGGAGGATATAATATGATGTGGGATTTAGTCAAGATATATAATGAATAGGATATATGTATTAGATAATATATCCCCCAATTCATGTTTGTTGACTTGATATATAAGACTGGATATGTATTATCCATGTTTGTTTTACAAAATATATTGTGGGATATAAACAAGTAATTTCCAAGATTGCTCTCGTAATATATTTTAAATACCTATATTGGAACTAATGCAAATAAACAAATTAAAAATTCAGAACTAATGCAAATAAACAAATTAAAATTTCATATTATTTTTTATTGGAACAAATTAAAGATTCATATTAAATTCAATAATTTTTCCAAACAAAAAATAAATTATATTATATTAACGTCAACCTGATAATGATAAAAAAATTATATTATATGAAATTCAAAAATTATATTAAATTAAATTCAATAATATTATATTATATTAAATTAAATTCAATGATATTATATTATATTAAATTCAAAATTTATGTTAAATTATATTATATTATATTATATTCAATAATATTAAATTCAATTCAATAATTATTAAATTCAATAATTATATTATATTAAATTCAAAAATTATATTATATTATATTAGATAGACAAGAGGGTAAATTGGACTTTTTAAATCATATCCCAACCTATGGAATATGATATAATGGGGGGATGGTGGTATTGCATATTCTCCAAAATATATCCTCCAATTTTGGGGGATATACAATCCCATGGTATATTATATCCTCCTTAAAAAAAATTTGCAAACATAGGATATGTGGACCCCATAGTATATAATATCCAATCCCACCCTTTATATCCTAGAATCAAACAGGGCCTTAGTGAGAAAACCCATTAATATCTGATCTGTTACAGGATGGACATAAGTTCTGCACCCTAACAAAACCACAACAACACCTGCAATCATCAAAACAGCAACACAGCAGTAACATCACAACAGCATAACATCACAGTAGCATCTCAGAAACAAGAACAACATCTTACCAACAAAACAACTGCATCAACAGCATCTCAGCAGAACATAGGGCCCCTGATCTGCTGCAAATTGATAACAAGGTCATGAACTGAATACTCATACTTAAAGTAGTGAGATCTCGACCATAAGACCAACCTAACTTTAAGTAGCTCACATAGCTCATCCAGATGGGGCTGAACCCCATTAAACACACATTCATTTCTTATTTTCCATAAGGACCACATAATGGCACTAGGAATAGATTTCCACATCATCCAATAAAATTTCTTAAACCAAAACCCAGCCCACAAACACAGTAACCCCTCAACTGAACCAAGCATTACCCACTAGAAGCCCCACCAAATTACAATGTTTGACCATAATCTCCACACCGCAGGGCACCATAGCATCACATGATTCAAAGACTCACCTTCAGAGTTACAAAACACACAGGGAGTACTAGTATCCCCACGAATCACACCAATTCTTTGTAAAAAATCTGAAGACTTAATTCTACCCTTCCATGATAGCCATCCAAAAAAATAAGTTTATATTTTTGTAATCTTTTAATGTGAAATAATACAATGTGAACCCTTAAAAAGGACATTATATCCACCCTAGCACAATGTACGTAATATAACCACAAGGTTCCATAACAAACATCACAATATGTCGTAATTTGTCTCACCAAAATGGTTCGTAATATTTCCAGTACATCGTTCATATTATGTCCACAACATTCATAACATAACCACAATAGTTTGTAACTTTAATTATAGGGATGCACACCATAGATTTGCCTATTCGTAACTTTTACCACAATGGGGAAACATTTCTTATAGTTGGTTTCTTTTTAAGGGTGCACACATTAGATTTCTCCTACTATAGTATACTATTTGTTTACAATTGTACCTTTGTCTTAATAGTTAACAGGATTAGTTCATTGATCAAAACTCTTACACCTTAGTATGTTTTATGTTATAATCATTATATTTGTTTGAGATGTCTCTTCCATCTTGAGAGTTTATTGTGTTTTATGTTGTTAATTGTTAACTCATTCCATTCCATTGTATCAAAAATATATATATATATATAATTATATATTATTGTTTTCTCATCTAATGAATATATTTTTGAATGGATAGGAATAGCACCGATAAAAGATAAGTTGAAAAAGAATAGATTGAGATGATTTGGTCATATATAATGGAAACCAATAAAGGCAATAGTGAGGAGAGACGATACAGTTATAGTAGATGGAAATGTTTGGGGAAGGCGTGGACGTAGATTAACATAGGATAGTATAGCAAATAGAATGAACCTCCTTAATTTAACTAACCAAATAGCCTTGATAGAGTTGAATGAAAAAGAATGATTTATATAGCCGACCCCATTTGATGAGACTTAAGGCTTGGTTTAGTTTGTCTCATCTAACAATAGCACAAAATCTTCTTTCATATCATCTCTCTCACACACACATAGGGGTTTGGCCATTTGGGGTAAAGTTTCATATTTTTTCTTCATGATTTGTGTTGGCAGAATGTCATTGTCGATGGTGGTGGTGGTGGTGGTGATGATGATGTATAGTGGGTGGTTGTCGCATAGTGTGTGTGAGAGAGAGAGAGATAGCTTATTTTCAAAACTAGTGAAAATAAATTTTTTTTACAACAATTTAGTAAATTTTGTATATTGTTTATAATCTTTTAAAATAAAAATAGATACCAAACAAATTTGTATTCACAATTTTTAAAATCTTTATAAATATAAATAAAAATTTATAGACATAAACTATATATCATGCCTTAAAAAATTAGGTGTTTTAGTAGAGGGTTTAAACAAGAGACTGGAATTTAATTTTGGATTAAGAAAAACTAACAAACTTCTAACAAGAAATTTGAACCCACTGAATGTTTTGTCCTGGAGTCACCACTGGGTTTGACTCGTAAATATTGGAGTCTGGATGTGTTGGAAAAATTAGTCATAGTCTTTTAGCTCATAAATTAAATTCCCAATTTTCATGTCGGAGATTGGCCATACATATAAATAAAGGGGCCTGCTATATATCACCGGAAAATTTCACTAAGGGGTTGTTTGTTTGGGGTGTCTTAAATAAGTGTATTTTTTGTCTTTTTAGACTAAAAAATTGAGGAAGAAAATATGGATGTTTGGGTTAGCTTTTTGACTTTTTATGAAAAAATGTGTAATAAAAAATTGTAAAAATTGATTTGCAGGGAAAAATTAGTATTAGGAGTTGTGCAGCCGTAATTGTTGACTTTTGATGAATAGTGTTAATTTTTTAACTTTTTAAATAACTTTTTGATTTTTTAACTTTTTTGATACGTGCCAAACTTGGCCTAAGACTCTTCACCTCCTATGTGATTCCCAGGGCTTCTTGTCACCGCTTCCATGAAAATTCTGCCAATGAATATGGTTGCCATTGGAAATGTACATTGGTCAATATTTTGTTTGAGTCAGACATGGCCCTCTTATTTGTCATTGTGACATGGGCTTAGGATTGGACTAATAGTCAAAAAAAATTATTAATCTGTTATTTAGTTAAAAAATTGAAGTACAAATTAATAATTCTTTCGGATATAATATCTCATATTTGATGGACTATTCAATCCCACAAAGAAAGAATGATGGAATATAAATTGGGAGATTAGCCAAAGTCTAGGCTAACTCGACCAAATTAACCCTCACTATATATCATATTTGTTGATTATTTTATTCTACAACCTTCACTTCTTCGACATTGCAACCTTCACTTCTTCGACATTGCTGTGATGAGATGAGAGTCTTCAAAGTTCATCGTCGAGCTTGAGCCACTGATCACCGATTTGGAGCCGCCATTTACAAATCTGGAGCAACTGTTCATCGATTTGGATCCACCATTTGTTGATTCGTTGATCTCAACAAGGCAACTTTTCATCGATTTGGATCCACCATTTGTTGATTCGCTGATCTCAACAAATTTCAGTGAGTAATTTTTTTTTTTTTTTCCGTTGATGTTCGGTTTGAATTAAGGTGCTATTACGTGGTTTGATTTGCTATGAATCTTTGCTTTACATTGGTGTTGTTATAGTTATTGCTCTTTCTCTTTCTTCATATTCATAGATCCATATCTAGGGTTATGAGTTTTTCACTCACATTGAAATCTCAGATTTGTTGATTGTGAGTTCATATTGTTAGATTTGTATGTCTTTCCAGAACCAGTGTTAAATTGTGTTGTTTATCTGTGATTCGATTAAATTGTGTTGTTTATTTGTGATTCAATTAGTGATCTATTTTGCTGACTATGTTGCTTGCTCGTTGGATGACAAAGTTGAATGCTATAATACATTGGTAACTGTCATTAGTGCTGAGTGTTCTTGGGGTTTGAAATATTAAATCCTCTGTGTTCATACATGGAAATTGCTGATAGTCTTTTCATTTTCATAACAAAATCACTCTGTGTTCATACATGGAAATTGTTGATAGTCTTTTCATTTTCATGACAAAATCACTTGTGATTTTAATAATACTTGTTTTGGTGTGGGTATGTGTGTGCTATGTAGCTCATGTTTCCCCAGTGTTTTATTTTGCTTAAATTCTGTATGTGTCTTCTCTTCCTCCCATTTAGAGGTATCAAACAATTTTTAAAGAATTAAAATAGCTTTTTTTGTGAATTCATGATGTAATAAGATATTTTCCTGAAAATCAAAGACATTAAATTTTTATTGATTTGCTTACTTTTGTTGAAAATGCATGCCTGCAGCAAAAGCAAACATGTATCCTGGCATGGATAAGAATAAAAAAATAGTGAAGTTTTTTTTTGCTATAAACTTTGTTAGGACCTTTTGTTATCAAATTCCATGGATCAAAACCAAGGTTGTAACAAGAGTTCTTTAAGAAGTTGGTTTCCTTCAAAAACAGGGTTACTTTGGAGTTCTGCAAGAAGTTGGTTTTCTACAAGAAGTTGGTTTTCTTTCCCAACTAGGATTGCTTTGGTTTTCTATAAATAGTTGGGTTTCTCCCAAATCTAGGCTATTCATTGATTCATTCATTGAATCTCTCCAGATCTTCTTTTTGGTTCTTAAGGGTTATATCTGGAGATATTTTTTTAAGTTTTCTTTGATGTTTTTATTGAGTATTCAACTCATGGTTTAAAGAGAGTACATCAAAGGTTTGTTTGTTATACACAAAAGAGAGAGTTGTTCTTCAGTTGTGGATTCTGAAGAATTCGAGCCTGAAGCTTTGGTGGAATCCGGAGTGGCTTATCAGAAAGACAATTCCGTGGTGAAGATGGGGTTGGAAGAGGCACATAGAGGTTGGTTCAATTAGGCGTTGTGGATTCGCTAGATAATTGAGAGTGATACCTGTGTAATTCCTTTAAATCTTCTTAGTGGATTGTCTTGTGGCAGTTGCCCGTGGTTTTTTTATCACAATTGGAAGGTGTCCAATTGTGGTTTTTCCACGTAAAATCTTTGTGTCTCTTTCTCTTGATTGTTTGATTGGGATTGTTATATTTGCTTAAAATTGGTACATAATCACAAATCAACATCTAGGGTTTCTAGAATTTTCAATTGGTATCAAGCGGGTCGTTCTATTTTGTTTAAAACAAAAATATTTTTTAGAACGAGATTGTTTGATTTGTGATAATGGATAAGAGGTTGGTTGAGAATACCACTGATGATGAATCCTCGGAGAGTGATCATGAAGAGCTTGAGCAAGCTATGAAAAGCTGTATAAGGAGTCTCTTAATTTATTCAAATTGAATGACAAACTCACAAAGAAACTCAAAGCATGTGAATGTGAGAATGTCAAACTTAAAGGAAATTTCCGAGGCTAGAATCAATGCCATCAAGATAGCTGATGATCAACAAGTTCTTTGTGCAAAACTGTTGACTTATGAGACAGAGAGGAATGAGCTACAGGAAACCCATGCCATGTTTGAAGAAAAGATTGAATCTCTCGAGATGTCACAAGTTGCTTTGGAAGAACTAATGATCAAGAAAGAGGAAGAGCTAAAGTGTGCCATGGTTACCATTGGTCTTTGGAACAAAGGATCAAAGACTTTGGAGGATATCATTGGGTCTCAACAAATCTGTTCAGACAAGAGTGGCATTGGCTTTGGTGGCAAGAAAGAGCAAAAACAGAGTGCATCAACATCTCATGATGCAAGAACTCAAGGAAAGGGAGGACAAAAGATTCAACAAGAGGATAGACTTCTCAAACTTCCTAGAGTTGGTAAGGTAAAAGAAAAGAAGGTACACCCTATTTTTATTTGTCATCATTGTGGTATACATGGTCATATTCGCCCTTATTGTTATAAGTTGCATGGGAAAGTGTTCAAAAGGGTAAAATTCGAATACTTTTTGGGTTAGGAGACAACCTTACATGTCTAGGCGGAATACCAAGATTCATGAGGGTGTTCACAACACCACGACATTTACCAAGACCACTAGACCTGATTTTGTTAAGACCAAAAAGATTTGGGTGAGAAAACTTGACTTGTGAATGTGTTTAC
Organism: Camellia japonica; assembly: GCA_030407325.1. Lineage (NCBI taxonomy): Eukaryota > Viridiplantae > Streptophyta > Magnoliopsida > Ericales > Theaceae > Camellia > Camellia japonica. Next base: position 146,695,179 of record JAPPVO010000032.1, read on the forward strand.
TCTGTTTAGTTTTTTTGGGTCTCTGTGTGTTTTTTTTTTTTAGAAAAATGTGTGCATGTTCGTTTTTTTTGTCTTGTTTTGGTTAAAGAAAAAAATGAAAAAAAAAAAAAATCTAAAAAGATTTTCTTAATATGGTTTTGCAAGCTTGAAATTTTTGATGTCCTTGGCGCATTTGGAATTGATGAAAATATCCATTACATGTTAATATGTGTGTGCTTTCTATGGTCATTACTCATTTTGGAGTGTGTGTCTTTGATTAGTATGTCTCATTCTGTACACACTCTTGAATTAGCAAATATGGGAGTCTTCCGCCTTAGTGATTATTTTTTATGGACTTCTGACATTGTATCTTTTGCTTTTCTAGAGGAATTGACCTATACTAGCATATTCATGGGTGATGTTGAGTTTCTTAACCATCTTCCATCTTTTTGCATCTCCATGGCTTTCCCATCTATTCTTTGTAGTCCAGGCATGAGGAAAAGGCTACCTCAGAGTCACCAACCAGGCCATCCTTAATATATCCATGCTTCTCTGGTTTGGTTTCCATACTCTTGAGCGTGTCAGCCGCCGATGAGTGTGCAAAAGAAAGAAAAAAAAATGTGCACAAGAAAGAAAAGAAAGAAAATAAATGTGCAAAAGAAAGAAAAGAGAAAAAAAAATGTGAAAAAAAAGAAAAGAAAAAGATTCATTGATTGAGGGGGAGCCTCCGCTTTTACTCACCAAATACCCCTTGATTCCTAGTGGTTTGACTTTCCTTAGTTGTGCTCAGATTCTCTTGTCGGAGGTCCAGCTTTCATATCACTACTAGGATTTGAATCTTGTGTTTGTCGAACTCCAAGAGTCACACACACCTTTATCATGGGATCTATGCTTTTCACATAATGCATCACTTTCTTTCATGAGAAATTTTCTAGAGGCTGTGCACATTGTATTTTCAAGTAATTGTGCTTCTTGGATAATCTTGTGTGTTTTAAGGTACAAATCTGAAATTCCTTACTTGCTCCACCATATTTTTTTGTCGTTTTTCTTCTTGTTCACTGTTTTCAGTGTTTGTGGTTGTTTTTTAATGAGGGGGAGTTTGGTTCATCATTACCAGTGTTTGATGTATATTGATGGTACAATAGTTTGGTTGATGGTACAGTGTTTTTACTTTTGCTTATATCCTTCTTTGGTACAGTTGGATTGTTAGTATTTTGTTTATGGATTGATTTATATTGTGTTTATTTAATCCAGTTCCACATATTTGGTTGGCTTGTGTGTGGTTATTTTATTTCAGGATAATTGTTCAAGAGCATGGATTTGAGTGTTGGTTCATAGTTGATGGTGCTGCTTGAGAGATTTTGTTAGGAAATTTGTTTTTAGATTGGTTTTATCCAGGATTTGACAAAGGGGGAGATTGTTAGGACCTTTTGTTATCAAATTCCATGGATCAAAACCAAGGTTGTAACAAGAGTTCTTTAAGAAGTTGGTTTCCTTCAAAAACAGGATTACTTTGGAGTTCTGCAAGAAGTTGGTTTTCTACAAGAAGTTGGTTTTCTTTCCCAACTAGGATTGCTTTGGTTTTCTATAAATAGTTGGGTTTCTCCCAAATCTAGGCTATTCATTGATTCATTCATTGAATCTCTCCAGATCTTCTTTTTGGTTCTTAAGGGTTATATCTGGAGATATTTTTTTTAAGTTTTCTTTGATGTTTTTATTGAGTATTCAACTCATGGTTTAAAGAGAGTACATCAAAGGTTTGTTTGTTATACACAAAAGAGAGAGTTGTTCTTCAGTTGTGGATTCTGAAGAATTCGAGCCTGAAGCTTTGGTGGAATCCGGAGTGGCTTATCAGAAAGACAATTCCGTGGTGAAGATGGGGTTGGAAGAGGCACATAGAGGTTGGTTCAATTAGGCGTTGTGGATTCGCTAGATAATTGAGAGTGATACCTGTGTAATTCCTTTAAATCTTCTTAGTGGATTGTCTTGTGGCAGTTGCCCGTGGTTTTTTATCACAATTGGAAGGTGTCCAATTGTGGTTTTTCCACGTAAAATCTTTGTGTCTCTTTCTCTTGATTGTTTGATTGGGATTGTTATATTTTGCTTAAAATTGGTACATAATCACAAATCAACATCTAGGGTTTCTAGATTTTTCAATTGGTATCAAAGCGGGTCGTTCTATTTTGTTTAAAACAAAAATATTTTTTTTAGAACGAGATCTTGTTTGATTTGTGATAATGGATTCAAAGAGGTTGGTTGAGAATACCACTGATGATGAATCCTCGGAGAGTGATCATGAAGAGCTTGAGCAAGCCTATGAAAAGCTGTATAAGGAGTCTCTTAATTTATTCAAATTGAATGACAAACTCACAAAGAAACTCAAAGCATGTGAATGTGAGAATGTCAAACTTAAGGAGGAAATTTCCGAAGCTAGAATCAATGCCATCAAGATAGCTGATGATCAACAAGTTCTTTGTGCAAAACTGTTGACTTATGATACAGAGAGGAATGAGCTACAGGAAACCCATGCCATGTTTGAAGAAAAGATTGAATCTCTCGAGATGTCACAAGTTGCTTTGGAAGAACTAATGATCAAGAAAGAGGAAGAGCTAAAGTGTGCCATGGTTACCATTGGTCTTTGGAACAAAGGATCAAAGACTTTGGAGGATATCATTGGGTCTCAACAAATCTGTTCAGACAAGAGTGGCATTGGCTTTGGTGGCAAGAAAGAGCAAAAACAGAGTGCATCAACATCTCATGATGCAAGAACTCAAGGAAAGGGAGGACAAAAGATTCAACAAGAGGATAGACTTCTCAAACTTCCTAGAGTTGGTAAGGTAAAAGAAAAGAAGGTACACCCTATTTTTATTTGTCATCATTGTGGTATACATGGTCATATTCGCCCTTATTGTTATAAGTTGCATGGGAAAGTGTTTCAAAAGGGTAAAAATTCGAATACTTTTTGGGTTAGGAGACAACCTTACATGTCTAGGCGGAATACCAAGATTCATGAGGGTGTTCACAACACCACGACATTTACCAAGACCACTAGACCTGATTTTGTTAAGACCAAAAAGATTTGGGTGAGAAAACTTGACTTGTGTAAATGTGTTTACTCTGTTTAGTTTTTTTTTGGGTCTCTGTGTGTTTTTTTTTTTTTTTTAGAAAAATGTGTGCATGTTCGTTTTTTTGTCTTGTTTTGGTTAAAGAAAAAAATGAAAAAAAAAAAAAAATCTAAAAAGATTTTCTTAATATGGTTTTGCAAGCTTGAAATTTTTGATGTCCTTGGCGCATATTGGAATTGATGAAAATATCCATTACATGTTAATATGTGTGTGCTTTCTATGGTCATTACTCATTTTGGAGTGTGTGTTCTTTGATTAGTATGTCTCATTCTGTACACACTCTTGAATTAGCAAATATGGGAGTCTTCCGCCTTAGTGATTATTTTTTATGGACTTCTGACATTGTATCTTTTGCTTTTCTAGAGGAATTGACCTATACTAGCATATTCATGGGTGATGTTGAGTTTCTTAACCATCTTCCATCTTTTTGCATCTCCATGGCTTTCCCATCTATTCTTTGTAGTCCAGGCATGAGGAAAAGGCTACCTCAGAGTCACCAACCAGGCCATCCTTAATATATCCATGCTTTTCTGGTTTGGTTTCCATACTCTTGAGCGTGTCAGCCGCCGATGAGTGTGCAAAAGAAAGAAAAAAAAAATGTGCACAAGAAAGAAAAGAAAGAAAATAAATGTGCAAAAGAAAGAAAAGAGAAAAAAAATGTGAAAAAAAAGAAAAGAAAAAGATTCATTGATTGAGGGGGAGCCTCCGCTTTTACTCACCAAATACCCCTTGATTCCTAGTGGTTTGACTTTCCTTAGTTGTGCTCAGATTCTCTTGTCGGAGGTCCAGCTTTCATATCACTACTAGGATTTGAATCTTGTGTTTGTCGAACTCCAAGAGTCACACACACACCTTTATCATGGGATCTATGCTTTTCACATAATGCATCACTTTCTTTCATGAGAAATTTTCTAGAGGCTGTGCACATTGTATTTTCAAGTAATTGTGCTTCTTGGATAATCTTGTGTGTTTTAAGGTACAAATCTGAAATTCCTTACTTGCTCCACCATATTATTTTTTGTCGTTTTTCTTCTTGTTCACTGTTTTCAGTGTTTGTGGTTGTTTTTTAATGAGGGGGAGTTTGGTTCATCATTACCAGTGTTTGATGTATATTGATGGTACAATAGTTTGGTTGATGGTACAGTGTTTTTACTTTTGCTTATATCCTTCTTTGGTACAGTTGGATTGTTAGTATTTTGTTTATGGATTGATTTATATTGTGTTTATTTAATCCAGTTCCACATATTTTGGTTGGCTTGTGTGTGGTTATTTTATTTCAGGATAATTGTTCAAGAGCATGGATTTGAGTGTTGGTTCATAGTTGGTGGTGCTGCTTGAGAGATTTTGTTAGGAAATTTGTTTTAGATTGGTTTTATCCAGGATTTGACAAAGGGGGAGATTGTTAGGACCTTTTGTTATCAAATTCCATGGATCAAAACCAAGGTTGTAACAAGAGTTCTTTAAGAAGTTGGTTTCCTTCAAAAACAGGATTACTTTGGAGTTCTGCAAGAAGTTGGTTTTCTACAAGAAGTTGGTTTTCTTTCCCAACTAGGATTGCTTTGGTTTTCTATAAATAGTTGGGTTTCTCCCAAATCTAGGCTATTCATTGATTCATTCATTGAATCTCTCCAGATCTTCTTTTTGGTTCTTAAGGGTTATATCTGGAGATATTTTTTTTAAGTTTTCTTTGATGTTTTTATTGAGTATTCAACTCATGGTTTAAAGAGAGTACATCAAAGGTTTGTTTGTTATACACAAAAGAGAGAGTTGTTCTTCAGTTGTGGATTCTGAAGAATTCGAGCCTGAAGCTTTGGTGGAATCCGGAGTGGCTTATCAGAAAGACAATTCCGTGGTGAAGATGGGGTTGGAAGAGGCACATAGAGGTTGGTTCAATTAGGCGTTGTGGATTCGCTAGATAATTGAGAGTGATACCTGTGTAATTCCTTTAAATCTTCTTAGTGGATTGTCTTGTGGCAGTTGCCCGTGGTTTTTTTATCACAATTGGAAGGTGTCCAATTGTGGTTTTTCCACGTAAAATCTTTGTGTCTCTTTCTCTTGATTGTTTGATTGGGATTGTTATATTTTGCTTAAAATTGGTACATAATCACAAATCAACATCTAGGGTTTCTAGATTTTTCAAACTTGAACCAAAAAGCACAGTTTGAGAAAGGTAATGAATATATTTCTCAAATCCGTTTCCTATTGCATGTATTTGCCATTTTTTTTTTTTTTTTTTTTTTCTTCTCTATGATATGTAAAAGTCACTTATTTAGCCTATATGAGTCATGTTTATTTGGTTGCTCTCCCCAGAGGAAGCTTTTATCGGATTATTTTAACTACGAAAGAAGAAACATTTTGAATCTGTCAATGAAACAATTCACAAATTGCCTATTTTGTTTTAAGCTATCCTTCAATAATACAAGCAAAGGAACTCAACACAATAGCATCTCCTTTGTCCTTAACCTGATTGGTTTCTTGGAATATCATTATTATCACAACTCATGGTAGATTAATAAGATGAAATTCACATTAATTATGTTGTACAGAAGCTTTTAAAAGAATTAGTTGGTGTTTGTAATCACCGTATAAAAGAATCAGTTAAGTACCACCCTCCATGCCAACATAAGAATGATAACTCCTTTCCAGAAAGATAATGACCGGAAGTTAGGTCTGTATTCACCAATCAAAGATTGGGCAATGACCCCTTCTTTTTTTAAAAAAAAAAAACTCCATTAGAAGGCATTAATCATTCATACTAAAGCAATGGAACTTCTCTAAATTGTAAAACTCCCCAGATGACTTTATCAAACTTACCAACTAGTATCCCTACAGTCAGATGTAAAAGGCAAAGATAAGCATCCATGATAGCCTGTTGCCCAATCATTAATATTGAAACTTTGGCAGCCCCCTAATAGAATGACATAAATCCATCATTTATTTTGCTTTTATGAAAGTATAACACAGTAGAAATATTAACAAGTTCCATGGCTTAGCTTATGCAAAATCTTACAGTCTCATCTTGGTGCTCACAGTTTCTCTAGCTTTTGAATGTCTAGTCCTGTCTAACAATAATAAAAAAAGAAGACTTGGGTAGTGCTATGAATCCAATGATATTGGCAGGAAAAAATTATATATATATATATAATTTTGAATTATATATATATATATATATATTGATGGCCATCATCTGCTATTTGTGATCAGTGTGTTTTCTTGACTGCCAGGCTATGACTTGGATTTAGGTGGTAGGATCTGAAACAGGGCATTTTGATATCCTTTCACTATAAAAAGTAACAGAAATGTGATCAATGTGTTTTCTCTGTCTCTTTATTTATTTATTTATTTATTTGAGTGTCTAGCATGGTATGAATGTAAGTATTCATGGTAAGTTTTTTTATTTTTCCCCAACCCCCAGCAATCTGGGTTTATTTCTGTAGAGCAAGGTTCAATATATTCCTTGGGAGCCATAGTCTTTAGGAATGTATATATTCTTGACTGCACTAAAGTCACTCAATCGCCATAGCTTTTCTTTGTTGAATTCGATCAATGATTAAACTTACTGAGAGTTGTGATGGAAGAGATGTTATCTGAACTTTTATCAATTAGTTGAGGTAACATTGATGTTTGTGATTGATTTGTAGATAGTTTAAACAACCCAGTTTAAGAATATATTTATAGAGATTGTTATGCTCATATGTTCTACATTATTATTATTTTTTTTGTTTTGTTAATTTTTTTTGGAATTATAAAGTTTTCTTGTACTCTAATATATTTATGTGCATCACTATTTGCATTGATGGAGTACAATTTCTATGGTTTTGGAGATGAGAGTAATGAGAAGCTTGAGCTATACGTAGTGTTGCAAGTTGTAAGGCAAGAATTGTACACCTTATGTGTTGTAGCATTTATTGCCATTGAAATTGTCTTGAAGAGGTAAATTCATAAGTATCCTCGTACCGTTATTCGAGGGCCCAATTGATTGCAAGAACAAATGGACCACATTAATCGGCTAGTGAGACAATGCGACATTACATGCATTGAACAACTTCGTATGGATAGGCGTTGTTTTATGACGTTATGCCATATGGTCCGTACAATAGGCGGGTTGGGGTATTCAAAACATGTTACCTTAGAAGAGAAGATGGCCTTGTTCCTCTACGTCTTGGCACATGACCTGAAAGTACGAAAACTTAAGTTCAATTTCTTTAGGTCCGGAGAGACTGTAAGTCAACATTTCAATAATGTCCTAAAAGCTGTGTTGCGTCTTCAAGGCCACTTACTTAGGACACCAAAGCCTATAACACAAGCATGCACTGATCCAAGGTGGAATTGCTTCCAGGTAAATGTAGTTTGTAAAACATTTAACAAAATACATAACACATTTTTTTTTTACAACTCATAATTATTACAATGTCTTCTATGTATTAGAATTGTCTTGGAGCACTTGATGGAACCTATATTAAAGTTCGTGTACCAGTGGTTTACCAAGCACGGTATAGAACGCGAAAGGAGGAGATTGCTACCAATGTTTTAGGAGTTTGCTCTCAGGACATGAACTTCATATGTGTGTTGCCGGGGTGGGAAGGGTCAGCTGCAGACTCTAGGGTTTTGAGGGATGCGATTAATCGACCCAATGTCTTAAGAATTTTGACTCATGGATCCACATATTTGGTAAGGATCGAGCTACGGGGGAGTTTGCTGAAAGGCTTGCTGATGCAGTTGATGCTATAAATACTGAGGAAGAATTGTTGTTCAACAGTCTTGCAGATGATGGCACATTTCTTGAACATATGGGTATTAGTAGTCATATCGGTGAGGGAATAAATTGCTCCAGCTCATCAAGTCAACGACCACCTAAAAGTTCTACAAAAAAGAATGACAACAAGAAGAGGCCTAGAGGCAATGATGATGTAGTGGAAGGGTTGTCCATGATTGTTAACAAGTTGGGTGAGGTATTTTCTGCCACCAATGAAAAGTTGGATTTTCATTGGTCGAAGAATCATGGGTTATGAACTGATCTCGCATCTAAACGGGCAAGTTGAAACTGATGAACTCATTAATTGCCAATTACTCTTGATGAAAGGCTAGATGCCTATGAGATCATATCACAAAGTGCTCAAAAGCTCGACATGTTTTTCAGTTTGACACATGATGACAAACTAAGGTGGGTAATGATGTTGCTACGTAAGAGTGCTCCATGATAGAATCATGGCTCTTTTATGTCCTTCTACGGACTTAGTTTTTTTTTATTATTCTAATGCATGTAATAAGGACTTGACTTTTTGCTACTTTTTTTTTGTTGAACTACTCATATTTTGCTACTTTATGTTGCAATATGCTACTTGGAATGCTTATTTTGAAATGATGAATGGTAGGTTTATATTTCTACAATTTCATAGTTGAATGATTTTTGATATTTTTTTTGTTCGAAAAAAAAGAGAGTTAAATTTTGTTTAAATATATGCCTTTTTGAATTTGGGCAGTGAATGGTTGGATGATTAAAATAACAAGGCATATTTTTTAATGATTGCTTGTGTATATATAAATTTTATAATTGAATGATTTTTGATTTTTTCTATTAAAAAATAAGTGGGGGTTAAATTTTGTTCAAATAAATACTTTTTTGAATTTGAGCAATGAATGATTAGATGATTAAAATAGCAGTGTATTTTTTAAAATGGTTGCTCATGTATATATAAATTTTATAGTTGAATTATTTTTTATTTTTTTCTATTAAAAAAAAGTGGGTTAAATTTTGTTCAAATGAATCGAAATGGATGTGGAGCAATAATATGAAAATTTTCTTTTTAAAAATTATAACTCATTTTAGTGCAAAATTTTACATTAATTATAATAGGGGTATTATGGTCAATATATTGGATGTCCCATATCTTGTCATGTCCTATCCATTCAAATCCCCTTAAACAAACATCGGATTGGATAATATTTTATTAATCCCTTCTTATAATCCTAACTCAATCCAAACATAGGATATGATACACAATCCAAAGGATTCATAGTCCTAGGACTATTAGTCATAAGAATGCTAATCCAACCTAATTCAGTCCGCCCAAACAAACATGGTCTAAATATACTAATACCTGTTATATGTTAACATGTTATATTTTTGGTGGAAACTCTAAAACATTATTTTTAAATGCATTAAATCTTAAAAACTTGTATAAAGTAATAGAGAAAATTCTTATTTTTTAATGGAAATTATAGGTTGGGATGTGATTGAGACCCCTCCAATGACCACCCCCATCATCCCCACACACACGTGGCGGGTAGTGATTGGAGGAGAAGGAAAAAAAAAAAAAATTGGCCAATCAGAAAGAGAGGGGGTCAAAGGGGGTGGGGGGAAAGGGGGTCCGGATCATTTTTCTTATAGGCTATCCAAGATTCAATTCGGTGGGAAACAAACAAATTTGAATTTCTCAATATTGTAGGTGTTCAACTTGGTGAGTTTCATACCTTTCTGATTGACTTACCATTAAGGGGTAGTTTGGGAAGTTGCAATTGTACCATAAAAGTCAAAAAGTTACTTAAAAAGCCAAAATGTTAACAAATACCAAAAAGTCAAATATTCATTTCCATTCAATGTACTTTTTGCACATCTTTTCGTAAAAAAATCAACAAGTCATCCCAAAAGCCAAAAAACAAGAAATCACTAAAAAAGCTTGTTCCCAAATGACCCCTAAGGTGTTATGCATGTTTTTCTATAGGTATTTTTAGTTAGCCCTTTGAACTTTTATATCTTCAATGTTGACATGATTGCTGGTAGGGGTGTGCGCAGTGCAGTTCGGACGGTTTAAGAGAAACTATAAAGTGAATGGCAGATTAGCGGATTGGCGGACTACAAATATTCTAACCAATTATCAAGGCTTTGCATAATATGTAACACTAATTTGCTAATATTTTCATATATATAATACAAACTAATTTTACATAATATTTTTCTTATATATAACTACTAATTTATAATAAATTTCACATATTAAATCTCTTTCACACTTTATTTTTATTTTGATATTTGATTATAGGTTGAAAAATATATATGTATTAACTATAGCGGAGCGGAACGGTTTCGAATGAGGATTATAAATTTTAAAGTTTAAACCGCGATTAGTAGATAAAGTGGTACGAATTGATGCAGATAAGTGCGGTTTTAGCATTTTGCACAACCCTAATTGCTGGTACAAATATTTGCGATCATTACAACGATTTCTCTTATTCATGACATGTCTCCTCCTAAGAGGGCATCTTGATGCCTTTTTGTAACTTAATATTTACTCCACATATCTCAAATGGGCAACAGCCACTCTCTTTTCTTCTTCTGCTTTCAGTTTTCCTGTTTTGCACTGTTCCTCTTTTTGCAACAGAAATTCTAGAAAAGACTGTTTAATACATCCATCATAGTTTCTTTGGTTAGCTTGATGAGATCTTTATTAACTAACCATGATGTATTTGACTAATTTATGTTTGACTTGCAAAAAAATTTCCATTGATTTTTGTTTGGATATGATAAACTGAAGGTGCTTTCTGCTTCTTACATTTATTTGTCTATCACAGTTAATAACATAGAATTGACAATCTGTTCAAAAAAAAAAAAACATAGAATTGACAACAATCTTAACTGCTGTCATCAAATTTAGGGTATAATGAGTGAACTGTACAGAGAAGGAGAATTGATGGTTTGATTTTAAAATCTTTTTTCCTTGCCTTTGGAATGTATATTGTTGTCAATAAAAACCCACCCCTTACTATACAAACAAGGAATATTCTAAGGATTTGACAATGCAATATCCTTTTTGGTTTTGCTTTGATTGTCAAATATCCTCTTTCTTTCCATGCTTAGAAGAATATTTCCAAAGACAAGGATTTCATAGCAAGATGCGCACATTTCAAATTTTATATATAAAGGATGGGTGGTCATTCCGATTCAGATGCATTCAATGCTGAAGGTTTTTCAAACCCTTGGCCACTTTGTGCACGCAGTTGCGTTCTTCAATTGTGGCTTTGGTCACTCCTCATAATTCACCACTCCTTTGGTTTCACATTAGTTTGCAATTTTATTTATTTATTTATTTATTTTTATGCATGTAATTTACATGCCACCGTCACATTTGAGGAGAGCCACTTCCCTTTGTGCCAATTTGTCTACCCCAAGAGCTACCCACATAATAATTTGCTCATATATCTTGTAAACTAAGTAGCACAGACACAGGCACACGACATGACATGGACACGCTAACACATTAATTTTTAAAAAAATGCAAGACACAACACAATTGGGACACGCTAAAATTTTATATTTTTATAAATTTATTATGTGTCATATATGATTAATTTATTCGAAGATAATGAAAAATATGTAATATAACACTAATTACATAAAGAAGTTATATATTTCATAGTTGTAAACATCAAGATATCACTCACGTAATAATTATTCTAAAGAATGCAAAACAATATAAAATAGTATAATACACCTAATGTATTCATCTTATAAATGTTTCAAAATATATTTAAAGTGCATAAGTTGTGTTTTAAAGAATGCAAAACATTGTTAAGATGAAGTGATTTATCGCATAGGACATGTTTGAAGGGTTGAAGAAGTGTCTCCAAAGTGTCATTTAAGTGTTTGATATTATGAATTTGATTTTTTAATTAAGACACGTTGTAGAAGTGTAAGACACTTTTTTAGGAGTGTCGGTGTCAGAGACGACATGCTTTCTCCTTAGAAGTGTCCATGCTTCTTAGCTTGTTGCTTCATTGCACCATACTTGACTATAGATGGTTACTTGACCTTCGTGGGGAATGTGTCCGATCAGCTACTCGCCTTGCCAAAATGGGCTAGCAAAATTGGATACTTCCACCACCACCCTTGACCGTAGGTGGTTAGTTTCACACTTGTGGGGAATGCGTCCAATTGGCTAGTCACCTCGCCGAAATAGGCTAGCAAACTGCACACCTTCAACATCACCTTTGACCTTAGGTGGTTAGCTTGACTTTTATGAGGAATGCATTTAATCAGCTAGTCGTCTCGTCGAAATGGGCTAGCAAATTGGACACTTCCTCCACCACTCTCAACCTTAATTGGTTAATTTGACTTTTGTGGGGAATGTGTCTAATTGGCTAGTCGCCTCACGGAAATTGGCTACCAAATTAGACACTTCTACCACCACCCTTGATTGTAGATGATTATTTTGACCTTTGTGGGGAATGCATCTATTCAACTAGTTGCCTCGTCGAAATGAGCTAGCAAATTGGACATGTCCATCATCACCATCGATTGTAGGTGGTTAGTTTGGCTTTTTTGGGGATGCATCTAATTGGCTAGTCGCCTTGCCAAATGGGCTAACAAATTGGACACTTCCGCCACCACCCTTGACCGTAGGTAAACAGCTTGAATTTTTGTGGGGAATGCATTCAATTTGTTAGTCGCCTCACTGAAATGGGCTAGCAAATTGGACTCTTCCACTATTACCCTTGACATAGGTGATTAGTTTGACCTTCATGGGTAATGCATCCAATCAGTTAGTGTAGACACCCTATTTTGACCAGTTCCAAAACTTTGGCACCCTCGTATGTTTTCCAATGATGAAAGTGTTACTGTCACAGTTCAATGGTGCTCATGAACTTCTAAAAAACTCTATGGTTTAGCTTTCCAATCTAAACCCAGGTTTTCAAAATGTTATTTTGGCCCTAACTAAAACAATATTTTATAATATTTTCGAAAAAGGTCAAGCATTTTTCAATGAAAAGGCAATTTGAAGTTGATTGAGTGTATGAGTAAGCAAAATCACTCAAACCAAATATTGAAGCCCAAATGAAGTGGGGCCTGCATGCCAAAAACACAAGCCACACATCTCAAGGTGAACCGTAGGTCTGATACATGTCGTTGCAAAAGTGGGATCACGGTTGTTATAAAAGTCCCAACCTGCGGCCACACATTTCAGCCTCTGCGTGTGCAGAACAAGTTTATGAGATTTTGTTTCCCATCCTGGTTTTGGAAAGACGGCACACGATTTGTGTATATGTATTCAATATTACGGTGAGGATTTCACTCAAATGTGTCTATGGGGTGCCTCCCAGGCCACCTGACATATATATAAGGTAATTAAGGGGTCTAAGTCTTGGGGTTGCGACTAATCCTTGATACATGTATCAAGTAATTACTGAATGTTGGCATGAGTTGTAAAATGAGAGTGCATGTGGGCATGAATTATAAAGCAAGAGTGCATGTGGCATGAATTGTAAAGCAAGAGTGCATGTGGCATGAGTTGTAAAGAAAAGTGATTGCAGGGATTGTCTAGAGTAACTCTGTATGATAGTCTATATATATGGACTTGTATTTCATAGAAAAAATATTTCAGATATAAACAGTTGTTCCATGCTTTCCATGTAGTTGTTCTATGCTTTCCATGTTTCTACATGGTATCAGAGCATGTTCTTTTTCAATTTCTTTCTTGAGTTCCCATCCGTATTTTCAGCATTCTCTCGAGTTCTATTTACCTGAGTTAATGAAAAAGATTCCACCCCATTTCCACTCATGTCATCTCCTTCCCGATTTGCACCAATGAAAGAAGTATCCACAATTTTATAGACTTATCAGTGTGCTCTGTGCTTGACGTGACCAGCTTTGTTGCAACAGATTTCTTTGCTGTTTTTTTTTTTATCCTTTTACTGCCAGCAGATTTTGCAGATCTGTGGCAATTTCCTTTCACACTTTTCAGACAGCATAGCTTCAAGATCACAGTTCTGTGGCAATTTCCTTTGCTCTTCAATTCTAGGCTTTCTGCTTCACACTCTACACCCTCACCCGACCTAGCCGACTATGGCAACTCCATCCACAGACCAAACATCCATTACCAACCCAACCCTAGAAGACCTAACATCCAGAATGACAGATTTACTATCCCAGACTCTGACTCAGAACCAGCCACCAATCCATGAAATTTCCGCTGCACCGATCGGCATCAAGTTGGATGGCACCAACTATGCTCTGTGGTCTCAAGTTTTGGAGATGTATATCTCCGGCAAGGATAAACTGGGATACATCAATGGAGATCTCCAGCAGCCCCAACAAACTGACCCAACATGGCGAAAATGGCGGACTGAAAATTCGATTGTGAAAGGGTGGTTAATTAACTCCATGGAACCAAGCATGATTGGTAATTTCATTCGATTCCCAACGGCAAAAGCAGTGTGGGATGCCATTGCCACAACCTTTTTTGACGGCACAGACACATCGCAGGTTTATGATCTCAAGAAACGGGTGACCAAGATGCGACAGGGCGGGGGGCAAATAGAAACCTACTACAATGGCCTTCAGGCTTTATGGAGGGAGATAGATTTCCGACGCCCCAATCCGATGGTCTGTCCAAATGATATTCAGAAATTTACTTCCATTCTCCAAGAAGATCGAGTGTATACCTTTCTTGATGGCTTAGACGATCGGCTTGACAAGGTTCGTAGCGACGTACTCCTAATGAACCCGTTCCCCTCAGTCGAACAAGCATATGCCTATGTTCGCCGTGAAGATTCACGACAGTCCGTGATGATGGTCAGCACAGATGGACAGGTTGGCGCTGCTATGGCATCTCGAGGAGGAACCCGCTCCACTCCGCAGCCTCTGAAACAGCAGCTGTCGATGGTCCCAACTGGTAAACCTGCAGCTGGAACTCGGCCTGCAACTGGAACTTGGTCTGGTGCAGCGCTGCCCAAATCTGGTTTGTCATCTTCCAGCCGTAGCTCTGGGCAGCCATCTACTGAAGATCATGGATGTACTTATTGTGGCAAGCCCAAACACACCCGTGAGACTTGTTTTAAATTACATGGGTTTCCAGCATGGTGGGACGAGTTCAAAGCCCGGAAACGAAGTGAAAGTGCTGTTGTCCACAGTGTTTCGGGACGGGCTGCTTTAGCACATGCGGATCCCGAGTTGTCTCTTATATCGTCCACAAGTATCTCTCATCTCCAAGATGGCTCCCCTTCCAGTGCTCCAGGTAACTGTGGTTACGCTTTATTTAATTCCACTCCGGATGCCTTTAATGGTTGGATACTTGATTCAGGAGCCACCGATCATATGACGTTTGATCCCAATGACTTTACTTCTACTACTCAACCAAAACGGGTAAATATTGCTAATGCCAATGGGGTCACTTATCCGGTTACAGGAGCCGGCACTGTTTCTCTTTCTTCCTCACTCTCATTGTCAAACACTTTACTTGTTCCATCCCTATCAAGTAAATTAATATCTGTGGGACAAGCTACTGAAGAATTCAATTGTTGTGCACTAATATATCCAAAGTTTTGTTTTCTTCAGAATATTCTCACCAAGGAGATCATTGGTCGTGGTACTAAGAGGGGGGGCTATATGTTCTGGATGATTTCAGTACCGGCCAAGCTCATCATGTACAACACGTGCCCAATGTGAAACGTCAACAAATCTGGCTTTGGCATCGTCGCTTGGGGCATCCATCCTTTAGCTACTTAAAGCATTTGTTACCCGATTTATTTTCTACCATTAGTGACTCTGATTTTAAATGTGACACTTACATTTTGGCCAAGAGTCACCGTGTGCCTTATCCTTTGAGTTTGAATAAAAGTAATGTTCCATTTACTTTGGTACATTCCGATGTTTGGGGACCTTCTCCAGTTCTAACTCCTTCCGGGATTCGTTGGTTTGTGACCTTTGTGGATGACTGTACTCGCATGACTTGGGTTTATTTGTTGAAACATAAGAGTGACGTACTTCCTCTTTTCCAGTCCTTCCATGCCATGATTCAGACTCAATTCTCTGCTAAGCTTCAGATTCTCCGCTCCGATAATGGTGGCGAATATATGAATGATGCATTCAAGAGTTATTTTAACACCCGTGGTCTCATTCATGAGACCAGTTGCTCTGCCACTCCTCAACAGAATGGTGTGGTGGAACGGAAAAATCGACATATCTTGGAGACTGCTCGGGCCCTTTTGATTGGTGCCCACGCCCCTCGTAGTTATTGGGCCGATGCCATTGTTACAGCGGTTTATTTGTTGAATCGCATGCCTTCCAAAGTCTTGGACTTTCAAACACCGCTTCAGGCTCTCTCTTGCCATGGCTCTTTACCCTCTGTCCTAATGCTCCCACCTCGGATATTTGGGTGTGTTGCTTTCGTACATCTCCCGAAAACTCAACGTACTAAGCTTGATCCTTGTGCTCTACGTTGTTTTTTTCTGGGCTATGCAACGCATCAGAAAGGGTATCGATGTTATCATCCACCCACCCGACGTACTTATGTTACCATGGATGTCACATTTCTCGAGTCTGAGTTCTTTTTCCCTACCCCCATGACCGATTCTCCTCTTCAGGGGGAGATACAACATAATGAAGAACAGAATTGGGCTGTTTTCGATTTCCTAACACTGGGGACAGAAGTAGCTTCTCCCGAGCCTACAGCAGCTTCTACCACTACTACAACTGCCGCTCGTACTGCTGTATCAGGAAGGACTGTTGACCCTGGAATGGAAATCATAACTACACCAGCTTGTATAGCTGATCGTAGAGAAGAACCTGGTAGAAGTCTCGACGATGAAGACCCCCCTCATCAACCTCTAGTACCCGTGACTGATCAACCTCCTGAGAATATTCGTGAGGTAACTACTCCTCCTCCTGATAATGCTTGTGATACTTCTGTTGGTTATCAATTACCTTTCAGGCATAACCGTGGAAAACCACTAGACCGATACTCTCCAGATCATGTGAGTAAGAAATCCATATATCCGATTGCCAACCATGTCTCATCTCAGAGGTTATCAGATTCATTCAAAACATTTGTACACCAGTTGTCTGTTGATCATATTCCTAACCAAGTATCTGAAGCCTTGAGTGATCCGAACTGGATGCATGCTATACAAGAGGAAATGGCGGCTCTTCAGAAAAATCAGACATGGACACTTATTCCTCTGCCGAAAGGGAAGAAGACTGTAGGATGCAAATGGGTCTTTTCTATCAAACACAAGGCTGATGGATCTATTGAGAGGTATAAGGCAAGACTTGTGGCGAAGGAGTACACACAGACTTATGGCATAGATTATCATGAGACATTCTCTCCAGTGGCAAAGCTGAACACAGTCAGGGTATTATTGTCTCTTGCAGCTAATCTAGATTGGCCACTGCATCAGTTTGATGTACGGAATGCCTTCCTTCATGGTGATCTCAAGGAGGAAGTATATATGGATGTTCCACCTGGATTTTCATCTTCTCAACATGAAGTCGTATGTAAACTGAATAAGGCACTATACGGCTTGAAGCAATCTCCCCGTGCATGGTTTGGACGGTTTAGCATGGCTATGCGACAATGTGGTTTCAAGCAGAGCAATTCAGATCATACACTATTTCTGAGACACTACAAGGGAAAGATAACAACATTGATTATTTATGTTGATGATATGATAATTACTGGAGATGACGTTGGTGGGATTTCTAAACTCCAAGAATATTTGGCGACTGAATTTGAAATGAAAATTTTGGGTGGGTTGAAGTATTTTTTGGGAATTGAGGTGGCTCGGTCAAAGCAGGGCATCTTTCTATCCCAAAGAAAGTATGTGTTGGATTTACTCGCAGAAACTGGAATGCTTGATTGTAAGGCTGAGGACACTCCAATTGTTCAAAATCATCACCTAGGAGAGTATTCTGATCAGCTACCTGCGAATAAAGAGAGGTATCAAAGGATAGTTGGAAGACTAATCTATTTGGCACATACTCGACCGGATATCGCATATGCTGTGAGCGTTGTAAGTCAATTCATGCACTGTCCTAGTAAGGATCATATGAATGCAGTTGTTCGAATACTTCGATACTTGAAATCAGCCCCAGGGAAAGGACTTATGTTCTCTAAGAATAATCATCTAAATATTGGTGGTTACACAGATGCAGATTGGGCAGGCAACAATACCAACAGAAGGTCTACTTCGAGATATTTCACCTTTGTAGGAGGAAACCTTGTTACTTGGAGGAGTAAGAAACAAAAGGTCGTGGCTCTTTCTAGTGCAGAAGCTGAGTTCAGAGCAATGAATAAGGGACTTTGCGAACTCCTTTGGTTAAGAAAGTTACTTACAGAATTTGGTTTCCCACCTGCTTCAGCAATGGAGTTATTTTGTGATAACAAAGCAGCCATTAGTATTGCTCACAATCCGGTCCAACATGATCGTACAAAGCATGTTGAAGTGGATCGACATTTCATCAAAGAAAAGCTCGAGGCTGGGATAGTTCAGTTTCCGTTTGTCAAATCAGAAGATCAACTGGCAGACATGCTAACTAAAGGCGTGTCAAGAAAAATGTTCTACAACTCACTCGACAAGTTGGGCATTAGCGACATCTTTGCACCAACTTGAGGGGGAGTGTTGGCATGAGTTGTAAAATGAGAGTGCATGTGGGCATGAATTATAAAGCAAGAGTGCATGTGGCATGAATTGTAAAGCTAGAGTGCATGTGGCATGAGTTGTAAAGAAAAGTGATTGCAGGGATTGTCTAGAGTAACTCTGTAAGATAGTCTATATATATGGACTTGTATTTCATAGAAAAAATATCTCAGATATAAACAGTTGTTCCATGCTTTCCATGTAGTTGTTCCATGCTTTCCATGTTTCTACATCTATGTCTTGGGAGTAGTCTCAAGAGGGAGTAGGCATGTCTACATATTACTCATAACTTAAGGAAATAAAAATGGTTTATCCTTTATAGGGTGGACAAATGTACTCCAAGCCGTTTTTCATATTGCTTATAATATGAGGAATCAACAAGATCACATCTTCATCTTTTAAGGATATTGATGTTGTATTCAATGATTTTGGCCCCATGACATTTGGCTTTAATTATTTTACTTTCTTATCTGCTTATTACCAAAGTAAATACAACCCGTTTAAGCATAGATTACTTTGGTAAAAGGCTATTATTTTGGTAGCACCAATATCACTCTGTCTACCCTCTTCACTGTAAAACAAAATCCAAAGTTCTTCGGTACATACAATTGATGAAGCAACACATAACTAGTCACATAGTGACATTTAATACATATATACATACCAATATCACTAATAATCTGCATCACTAACAATTTATCCTAAAATTCTGGGGCAATAATCTTCTATCCCCAAATTCCTCTATTCCCAATGCCCAATCTCGAGGCATAATCTAATAATTAGGAACACAATGCAACAGAAGAACAAAAAGATTTGGGAACAGAA
The DNA here is from genome assembly GCA_030407325.1 of Camellia japonica. Taxonomy (NCBI): domain Eukaryota; kingdom Viridiplantae; phylum Streptophyta; class Magnoliopsida; order Ericales; family Theaceae; genus Camellia; species Camellia japonica. Next base: position 146,714,519 of record JAPPVO010000032.1, read on the forward strand.
AATCCCATACCAAATCCTAGCATATGCTTCACACACGCCAATCATATTAACATTAGTTCTCCCAAATACACCATATTATTCATGCACTAGTTGATGATTAGTAGTAGCATTGTTGTTTGAGTTGAGCTAACTATGGAGAGAAGCAAGACGATTGATCAAGGCCAAGGCATTGCTTGTCAATTGTGCAGTGTTCACAATCTGTCCGCTCACGATGTACTTCACGTTGCCATTCATGGCTTTGCCAGCAAATCCTTCAGTGCACATGTCATCATTTGTCAAGGCAGCGCTAACCCAGGTTTGTATGTCGTTCATCATGAGCTCAAAATTTGGTCCCTTCAGTTGATTCATCTCCCCTATTGATTTTCTCAGCCGGTCCACAGGGTCACTTGGCTGCTCAACGCAGTCGCGCATGGCAGAAACCTCCGTAGGCTTCAAGCCGTGGCTTTGTGATAGCCTTGACATCATGGCAGAAGTAGATTGGGTGTTATTGAGTGTCACAGAGAGTGCTGTGTGAGCTAGAAGCTGAGGGCTTGTTTGGATAGCACTAGCATGGCTTGAAAGGGAGGTCATGCAAAGGGTAAGTTGTTGCACTGCAAGATGTTCTGATGAACTCAGTAGTGCTGGTTTTTCTGGCTACATGAGCTGCCGAGGTTGAGTTCATGAAGGAAATGAGGGTAAGGAGAATGAGAAGGGCTGTGTGAAAATGGTTAGAGCATGAGCTTTCCATCTCTCTGTGTATGTATGTGTGTGTTTTTCTCTATTTGTATGCCTGTTATTCTCTCTCTAATAAGGATGAAGGTACTGGATTGGAGTCGATGAAAGTGGGAGGGACAGGTTTCAAATTTATAGAGAGAGCTCATGTGAGTAATTCCAATGATATCAGGACATAAAATAGTAATTGAAAGATATATCAAGGATTAATGTTATACAAACTGAACTTTTGTACAGAATTTTCATATAAGATAGCATGATTTTTATGGTTCTCACACTTTATAACAAAACACTCCTCACTGCAGTTCATAATACTAAAAATGTCATTATCACATCATACTGGATGAAATATTTATTTAAAATTTTTTAAAAATCTGTTACATCAGCAGTTTAAACACTGTTATTTCACAAAAAGGTCAGAATTGGATAAGCTCTATAAGACATGAATTTGATTTGGCCTTGATATATGAGGATGTGAATAATGCCACCTGTAATTCTTTTGGCCTCTATTGTTTTGGATGCAATATAAATCTTGATCGAAGTACACCAGACATTGCTATCAACATATCCATCAACAATTTGTGGAGTATCAGCCACAACAGGCTCAGAAGTGTTTGTTTGAATTAGGATGAGTTGTCTTAGTAGGCCAAGATCTATGATTCTCATATGAAAAGTCATTTAAATTTGAATAGATGAATCAATAGTTAAATGTTTTATTCTCCATTCTCCTTTGAAAATATTTCAGACTTTGATCCAGTAATTATCTATTTTCCATCTTTAGATTTTAATTTCTTCTTGTCCTGGTAAATGTTGATAATTCTGCTTGACAAATTTATCTCTTTACTTCAGCTCCTCTTTGCTTATTTAGGTATTTTTGGAGAGAGGTTCTAGGTAGTCGTTTGAAAGTAGTGGAGAAGCAGGTTCAAAGATTGAAAAACAATTTTTTAAAACCTTTTTTTATAATTAGAAATTGGCGATCAAGTTGGATTAATCAGTCGCTGTAAGAGAATTTTGAACTTTTTGCATACTATGTATATTTTGTTTCTTTCGTGGGGTTTAGTCACTCACTTCTCTTGCGTGCACTGTGTGTATCATGGATGTAGTCCCATTTTTCATGCCTTCAAGTGCCTAGGTACCCTTGTTTGAGATCACTAGAGGACTTGTGGCTTGGAGGCCAAAGTCATGGGTTCATTGAGATGCCTCGCCTTCCCCTCACTCGAGGGGATTGGCGTCTCAATTGTTTCTAGAAAGAGGGACAACAAGAAGGCAAACTGTTGACCAGTATGTCACACCTCAGAAGCTGTTTCATACCTAACACTGCAACTCTCCTGATTCAGCCCATGAGGCATAACATAGCTCCTGACATCCCATGATATGACCCGCGAGGTCTAATCATAATACAGAGAGTAATTGAGAACTAGATAAAATCCCAACTTTCATTTAGGAGATTGGTTGTGGAAATAGATAAATTCTGATTTTCATCGCTTCTGTGAAAATTTTGAGGATGAATATGGTTGACATTGAAATTATGCATTGACCAATCTTCAGTTTGAGTCAAACTTACTCTTCTATGTCATTGTGTATGCTAATATACTGATGCCTATTATATGTTATATTTATGGTTGAAACTCTGAAACTCTATTTTTTAATGCATTGTCTCAAACCCATATAAAGTTACTACAATTTTTTGATTGTTGTACGGAAATTATAGGTTATCCATGATCCGTTTTGATGGGAAACAAATAAGTTTGAACTTCTCAAGTTTGTAGGCGTTTGACTTGGTGAGTTCTATACAGTTATGCTGATTTATCATTTGCATGTTTTTCTATAGCATATTTTAGTTAGCCCTTTGAATTTTCATGTCATATATGTTGACAGGATTGCTGGTACAAATATTTGCCATCATTACAACAATTTCTCTTATTCATAACTTGTCCCCTTACGCTGTGTTTGGTTGGAGGATTTGATGAGGAATTTGGAAAGGGAAAAAGAAAAGTTAGGTGAAATGTGAATAAAATATACTTACATTTCACCTAGTTTCACACACATTTTCCGTTTCCCTTTCCAAATCCCTTCCCAAATCCCCCAACCAAACACAGCATTAGAGAGTTTCTTGATGTCTGCTCTGAACTTAAATATTTACTCCACATGTCTCAATGGCCATCCACTCTCTTTAGCTTCTTCTGCTTTCAGTTTTTTTATTTTGCTCTGTTCGTTTTTTAGAACATAAATTCTAGAATTTGAGCAAAATTGTTTAATGCTACTATTATAGTTTCTTTGGTTAGCTTGGTGAGACCTTTGTTAACTAATTATAATGTATTTGACTAATTTATATTTGACTTACGAGAAACTTTTTCATGACTTATGTTTGGATATGATAAACTGATGGTGCTTTCTGCTTCTTACATTTATTTTTGTGATTATTACAGATAATAATGTAGAATTGATAGCAATCTCAACTGCTTTCATCAAATTTGGGGTATAATGCTTATGGGAGCTTGGTACCAGACAAGCTCTGTTTCAAGCCACATTGAGGGGGTGGTGGGCACAATAAAGGTTGGATATCTGTTAGTTAATAGAAGCCATAGTGTTCTCTTTTTATTAGGTTGTGATTGATGTTATTTATTCATGATCTAAACAGAGTCTCAAGAGTGAATGACATTTGAAACCAATTTTTTGTTCGATGTAGCTCTTGATTTTGTGTGGCCTTGCTTTGGAGTCTGTAAAATCTTTTGCGTTGATGTCCTAGTAAGAAGCCGAGCTCTCTCCATCTAGGGACTTAAAAGAGTGGTTTCGCCATTATATTGGCTACAACAGTTAAACTAGAACTCTATGAAAGAAAAAAGGGTACCTTCACATCCCGAGATCCTTGGAAAAACCAAATATGAAAATCCTCTCACAATTCGAGAGGCTAGGTAATATTTCCTCTATCAAGAACATCGGTCCAATCCTCTTTATTCGTTGGATATGGTTTTAGAGTGTGTTTTATTGTGTTTTTATTTTTTTATTTATTTTAAAGCTTATAATGTTGTTTCGAATGACGAATCCTGGATACAGGCAGTCCCCCATCCCTATCCCACATATACCAGGTAGGTGTTTGGCCAAAGTCTTGGGGTAGCCTCAAAGTAGAATGAGAAATGAAACTTTTAATTATTAATTCACCCCATGAGGTTCAAATCCCTGACTTTCTTTGAACTTTTTTTTAACAGATTCCTCATAACAGGAGACAACAATGGTTTATCCTTTATAGAGTGGACAATTTATTTTTTCATCTTCCTCATATTTGGTGAAAACAACAATGACCGCATATTCATCTTTTTAAGCATGTTGATGTAGTATTCAATGATTATAGCCCCATGAAATTCAGCTTTAATTATTTTACTTTTTTATATTCATCTTTTTAAGCATGTTGATGTAGTATTCAATGATTATAGCCCCATGAAATTCAGCTTTAATTATTTTACTTTTTTATCATGTTTTGGTTGGGAATTTGAGAATGGATTTGGAAAGGGAAATGGAAAAGGTAGGTGAAATTTGAATAAAATATACCTACATTTCACATAGTTTCACACATCATTTCCCTTTCCCTTTTCAAATCCATCCCTAAATCCCAACCAAACACGGCATTAGGTAAAAGGACTATCATTTTGGCAGTAGCTGCTGCCTTTTTTCCCTTCTCTGTCGGTGTACCCTCTTCACTGTGAACCAAAATCCAAAGTTCTTCATTAAGTACAATTGATGAAGCAACATATAACTAGTCACATAGTGACATTTCATATATATATATATATATATTTACACACCAATTTCACTAATGCATCACTAACCAGTTATCCTAAACTTCTGGGGCAATGATGTGTTGCCCCAGAATTCTTCTATTCTCTTGTCCCAATCTCGAGACATGATCTAATAGTTAGGAATAATGCATTGCTACGGTAGAACAGAAAGATGTGGGAACAAAGAATCTTGTACCAAATCCTGGCATATGCTGCTTCACACACACTGATGACATTACTGTTGCTGCTCTCAAATACAACATATTACACAACATATATATATACACACCAATTTCACTAATGCATCACTAACCAGTTATCCTAAACTTCTGGGGCAATGATTTTTTGCCCCAGAATTCTTCAATTCTCTTGTCCCAATCTTGAGACATGATCTAATAATTAGGAATGCATTGCTAAAGTAGAAGAGAAAGATGTGGGAACAAAGAATCTTGTACCAAATCCTGGCATATGCTGCTTCACACACACTGATGACATTATTGTTGCTGCTCTCAAATACAACATACTACACAGCCTAATTGATGATTAGTAGTAGCATTGTTTCTTGAGTGGATCTAACCGTGCAGAGAAGCAAGACGATTGATCAAGGCCAAGGCATTGCTAGTCAATTGCGCTATCTTCACGATCCGTCTCCTCACAATGTACTTCACCTTGCCATTCATGGCCTTGCCGGCAAACCCCTCTGTGCAGGTGTCATCGTTTGTCAAGGCGGCACTGACCCAGGTTTGTATATCGTTCATTGCCAAATCAAAATTCGATCCCTTCTTCAGTTTCTTCATCTCACCTATTGAGTTTCTCAGCTGGTCCACAGAGTCACTTAGCTGCTCAACACAGTCGTGCATGGCGGCGATCTCTCTCTGCTTCAAGCCGTGGATTTGGGACAGCCTTGACATCATGGTCGAAGTGGATTTGGTGTTGTTGAGTGTGAGGGAGAGGGCTGTGTGGGCTAGAAGCCGAGGGCTTGTTTGGATAGCACTAGCATGTCTTGAGAGTGAGGTTATGCAAAGTCTAGGGTAAGTTGTTGCACTGCAAGATGTTTTGATGAACTCAGTAGTTCTGGTTTTTCTGGATACTTGAGCAGCTGAGCTAGAGTTCACAAAAGAGATGATGGTAAGGAGAATGATAAGGGCTTTTAGAAAATGGTTAGAGCTTTCCATCTCTCTCTCTCTCTCTCTCTCTGTGAGTTTGTGTGTATTGTGTTTTTCTCTATTTCTATGACTCTATTTTTGCCTCTAATAGAATGAAGGAATTGGACTGGAGTGATGAAAGTGGGAGGGAATGGTTTTAAATTTATAAAGCGAGCTCATGTGGGTTTTGTTTTTTAGAAATTAGCTTCTTTTTTTCTTTTTATCTTCTAGCTTATTTAAATTAGTTTTGCCCAATAAATTATAAGCATGAGTTGTACTAAATAGTCTAACACAAATTCTTAGGATAAAAAAGTTATAAGCAGTTCAGGTAAGCTCGGGTTCTCACATTAAAATTCTGTCTATTGTTTTATATTCTTTTCTTATAGCAATTTCTCTCTTTATTTTTCTTGATATCTTTAAAATTTAACAATTTTCATAGAATCATATTTAACCACTTTTTTTTTAAAATAAAATCTTCGAATAGGTTCGTAGAACCAAAAATCATCACAGTTATAACAAACGACTGTTGCAATTAGTAATACAACAATATTACATGTATAGAATTAAAACATTAGAAAATACAACAATATTAATTAATAAATTTCGTAAAATTTTATTTATATATAATGTGCTTGCTTTTACATTTGTGGAATACCAATACCATGTGTTATGAAAAAGAAGAAAATATCTAAACAAAAAGTTAATATTGTACGTCACGAAATAATTATTGTGGTCCATATGTAAGAGAGGTTGTCTGCAAAATGGCAAGCAAGTTGGGAATAAAAACATGTGACTCCCATCTGATGGGTCGTGGGGCTAAAAATTTAGCTAATAAAAGTAATGCTGAAAAAGTTAAAAAAAATTAATTGTATAAAAAAGTGTAAGATTCTTGTCCATTTTATTTTATTTTATTTATTTATTTATTTTTATTTTTTTGTAAATACTCACAAAAATCATTTTCAAACATTTCAAATTTTTTTTTACTTTATATTTTAACTAAAAAATTAACAAATAACTTCTTAAATCAACCCTGAGTTTCCATGAGTTTAGAATAATTACATTAGGTTGTTTAAGATTTTAATTTATATAATACTTAATTATTTTTTATTAATAATTCATTAATCGTATAGGTGAAAAAATAATGCTACATCAACGGTCAAAAGTTGTTATTTCATGAAAATATGATGGGAATAGGATAAGCACCGTCAGACATGAATTTTGATTTGGACTTGATATATATATGTTAGGATATGAATAATAATAACAATAATAATGCAACCTTAATTCTTTTTGGCCTTTATTGTTTTAGATACAATATGTAAATCTTGACCAAAGTTAGGCCAAACATTGCTATCAACATATCCATCAACCAATCGTGGAGTATGATCCACAAAATAATTTTTAACAGACTAGGCACCGTTTGGAAAGAAGGTTTCCAGATTTTTTTTGTTATTTTAGTCACAAAAAACAAAATAACTATTTTAACCACAACAAACAAAACATCACATCCAATCCATAATCATTACGCTATTCTCTCACAAAAAAAGATAAAAAAACCAAAAAGTCAAAAAGCTCTTCCCAAACCAAGTTTTTTAACCCAGGCTAAAATAGCCAAAAAAGTCAAAAAGCCAACCCACTTCCCAAACGGAGGCTTAAAAATGTTTTGTTTAATTTTGGGTGGTGAAAGTGAATTTAAATTTGTTCACGTATTTTAGGAGTGAATGAACAAAATATAGAATTTGATTGATGCTAAATTATATATATTTTATCCTACTTAAATCCTGAATTTCCTTACCTTTTAAAAATTGTTTTTGAGTTTTTTGTTTTTTCATTTTTAGTAAAAAATTCTTTCATATTTTAATCATTTTGCTTTAACTTTTTACATGTACCTAATTTAGATGGCCTTAAGAAAGTAAAACATTTTTGAACAAATATAATTTTATTTTACTAAATACAAAAAAATACAAAAGAGTATTTTTTTTTTTTGGTTGTATTTGTTCATCCATTGTCAACTCTCAATGAGATTTAAAGCAAATTCTTAATAAGAGATTAATTTTGATATTTAAATAATATTTTTAAAATTTTTATATTATACTTTTCTAATGTAAAATTCAATTTTCTCTTATTGTTGTAATTAAAATTTGGAATTATTCATAACCTCTATTATTAGGGGCTTTTGGACAAAGAGGTCTTTGTTGGATGAAGGAAATTTTTTTACTGAATTTTTGGATTAGAAATGCTCTTTTAAGCTTTTTTAAGTTTTTACTGTCGAGGGCCTTTGCATAATAAAAATTCCTATCGTTCCTTTTGCTATTAGGGGTCATTAACAATAAATGTTCTTTTTTTTAGCCCTCTAAACAAGGCTGGATTTCTTTTTTAAATTTTTTTATTTTTAACTAGATAGAGATTTTTTTTTTCCCCTATCTTGAGTGTTTAAATAAGAATTTTGAAACTTGTAGGGTTTTTCAAAAAAAATGTAACCATAGAAGATAGTGAGAATGACCTAATGGTTAAGCCCACATTGAGATGGGCATATAGGATTGATGCTGAGCTGGAGAAAACATGTTCTTTGTATCTACTTTTCCAAATTTATGAATGTGTTGTTGGTCCCAAAGTTGAATATATATGTATCTATATTTTCCATTTTTATAGCCTTTTGGAATACAAATACTCTTCAATAACCTATGTTTCACTTTATCGGTAATGATACATCCCATTAAAAGTAGTGCTCTAAAGCATCACTAATGAGTTGTCAAGCACTTCAAAAAAAAAAAAAAAAAACAAGCAGTGAGCTCCGTCCATTGCCACATCACTAGTGATGCTTTTAGAGCATCACTTTTAGTGGTCTAAAGCATTATTGTTCACTTTATTCCTTCAAATTAATATGATGTTGTTGTTCATGTCAAGTGTAGCAACTTGTCAACTTGGTAGTCATGTGTATTGGAAAATTAGAATATATGCATCATAAAAGTAAGATAAGCATAATTATATAGCTTAGTTGTGACAACTCTATACAAATAGATGCAAACGTTAAAAATGATATCGCCTTTGAAAAAAGCAATAATATTCATTATTTCTTCTCTAAATTTGTGGTCATATTTTTTTTCGTGTTTGTTTTTTTTACATTTGAACAATCATCTAATCCTAATTTGAAAGACCTTTTGGTCATACTAGACATTTTGAGAAATAATTTTTGACTTGTCTAGTAAGGCATAAACTAGTTTAAAGGTAAGAACAAGCACATTAAAAGTTCATGTGGAAATATAGGAAACTAGTATTTTGTGAAAGATATTCAAAAGAAATCAAGAAAATGCTAGAAAGGCCTCAAGTTGATTATCAACTTACCATGGAAACAAGGACCATACTCAATTGGACTTCAATTTAAATCAACATGGTGGAATATATAAATATATATATATATATATATATGTACACCTCCTAAAGGATTGTAAAGGAGGGGAAGGGCTATTCTATTCCAAGAGAAATCCATTCACCCAAGTATGTCATGAATAAACAAAGAAATATTCACAATCCTATGAGTGTTGGAAATAATGGGCTTTCAACAACTTTAATTTGAAATTAAAGTAGGACCCAATCGCTGGTTGAGGTGGGTCTAAGTAATTTTTTATTCTCTTAAGTGAGAAGATTGCAATACAAAAATAATGAGCCGAAACCATTGAGTTGTGAATGAGAATTATTTCATAAAGTAGGCATCAATAAAGTTGGGTTTAGATTTGTATATAGTCTTGGTTTGGACTGGATACTTGTGCATGTGTTGAGTTTGGTCTTAGACTTGGACTTGGACCTGGACCTGGACCTGTGTAACGTCCTCAAAAATAAACCCATAATATATAATATTAACATGCGTCATTATAAGAAAACAAAGAGTATTATTCCGTTCATCAGAGTAAACTTATTAAAAGACATTACATGTAATAAAGAAAGTAAATGCCCTACAGGCTTACATCTTTCCAAGTCAGTACTTGGATACAAAAATATGAGTACTAACCCATTTACAAGTTAAGCCCTTGGCTTGAGTCCTTACATATAATATCAAATAAAGCAAATAATTAACAACTAATCTAAAATGAGTCTTCAACTCTATGTCCTTCCAAGCTAATTCCTTGGAGGTAGCACATCACCTGAACCTGAAAATGATGTTCCCGTATAGGGTGAGCCACAGCCCAGTAGAGATATACTAAACCAAATATAAGCATTGAATAAAGCAATAGCATTCAATAGATGGTTAACACAAATTACAAATTTTATCATCATACTGTTTCATAACTATAATGCCCATGGCACGTTTTTTTCTTCTCATTATTTGTCCAACTTTTCATTTATACCAATATGGCTCAGAACCTGGCCAACTATAACAGTGAGACTACGTCCCACATTAACAGTACTTCTAACATCAACAAATTTAATGAGACTAAGTCTCATACCAAAACACTTCCATACTTCCAATTTGATACACATGTTAGTGATGTATCGATAACGTGTAAAAACACTTTCATAAATCAATAAGCACACATATTAGTGGTGCTAATGGAGTCCATCCCCTATCTCCTCTCAATTAACATCCGGTTTAGGAGTCCATCCCCTATCTCCTCCCAAACCGTGGAGTACATCCCCTATCTCCTCCCAAACAAAATGCATATACAAAGTATTAAACACTTGCCATACATAATACTCAATCAATACATGTATTTTCTGTATTAATTCAACAGTCACAATCAATGACTTAACCAATGTGATTAGTTTCAGTTTTTCCTAATCCACATGCAATTTCTACAACAATCACGGCTATCCTCCACCGATAGCCCAAAACAGTTATTTCTAAACATGAAATAAATGTATCAACAATTATAATCTCAACAATTCAATAGGCGAGTGGTTAAATTATCCAACTACGCCATTTAAACTTATAATTCCCCAATTCCATGAATTCAACTAAATTCCCCAATTTTTCCTAAATTAATTATACAAATTAATTTAATACCACAACTAGGGTTTTCCCAAAATTACCAAAAATACCTCCAACACATCGAAATACTAGAACTCAGAACAAAACCTATAATATGGAGTAGGAAATCCCTACCTCGAAGAAAATAACCCGAATGGAGAAGATGGAGATGATGACCCAAAATCCAAAGTGCTCCAAATCCTCTCTTTTTCAGATTAAAAGAAAGCCCTCGCGAAGCTCTACCCTTTTTCCAAAGGAACTAGGGTAGAAGACTACTGGGAATAGATCAAATCTTAGAGAGAAGGTAAGAGTATAGAGAGAAACTCTCAAGGGGCGGTTTTTAAAAGTGAAGAGAGAAAAAGTAGGTCAAAAAGTGATCCAAAAAGTGAAATCTCGGACTGATGTAGTCGACTCCCCGCTCGAGCATAGAAACCCCCGCTCGAGCGTCACTCACAAACTCCCGCTCGAGCGTCGAATACGCACTCCCAGTACTTTTGCAGAACCAGTTCCCCACTCGAGCGTCTAACTCCCCGCTCGAGCGGCACTCACACACTTCCGCTCGAGCGTCCAATCCCACGCTTGAGCGTCCAACACTGCACAAGAAATACTGGATGGTGATAATCCCGCTCGAGCGCCAAAACCCCCGTTCGAGCGGACAAGCAACAAAGGATCCCTCGAGCGTCAAACTCCCGCTCGAGCGGACAGGTCAAAATCTGGGCAACTAGTTTTGGCATCTAAACTCAACCGACCTGTGACAGACCCGCCCAACACATCCTATAACTCAAATACAAAGAGATTAAAGGACAACAACAACCAATATATATATTGACAGGATCCACGAAACCTAAGTCTGGATACTATAATCTAAAGAGAAAAGACCGGGGTCGCTATAACCTGGACCTGGTCTTGAGCTTTCAGCTAAGCTGTGTTGAGCTTAGTTTTCCATGTGTTTGAGATTGGGTTTGGATCGGATTGTGAACCCACACCCATATCCATTTTGCAACCTATCTAGTTTAATTCTCAAAACTTATACATTATATACACATTATGATTTAAATAATGGTTTTGGAGTTTTGAACCTTTGTAACTCTAGCCCTAATGGCTAGAGTTGATGACATTTGATAACCCCATTGATATTAGCCTTCATGGCTAAAGCTCTCCCCTACTAGTATAAATAGAGGTATTTCTCGTCCAACTTAGTAAGTTGTTTTTTAGAGAGGTTTTGTGATAAAAAATGAGATGATGTTTTGAAATAAAAAATTGGAGATGATTTTTTACACGAAAGAAATTTTTTTCTATCTTCTTTTTTTAGTCTCTTCTTTGATTCTTGTTAGAGAGAATGCAACCATTGTCAAGTTCGCCGACACTATTCAGAAGGTGCTTCTGCATTAGCTGGTTTCGACTGTCGTATCCTAGAAGGCAGATGCCGGCATACCTTCAGCACCCATCGAGAGGCGGTGAATCTGTTTTAAGGAAACTGTGGTGTCACACAGATTTCGGTTTGCTTCTTTTCTTATCATTTGTTTTTAAATTTGATGAGTTCAAATTTTTTTAATAATTTGTTCTATTATTAACGTAATCTAATTCATTTTTATATTTTTTGTTGTGTCGTTTATTTTGTATTTCATCCTTTTAATAAATAAAAAAATTTGTTTTGTCATTTCTATTTAATTTATTTTATATATTTTGTCCATGTATTATTATGAAAAAATATCAACAATCTTAAAACATATCTTTTATAAATAGTTTTTGAAAAAATAATTTAGTTTTTATTTTAATTTATTCTAATAACTCTTGGAATTAAAATTAATTTAATTGCTTAGAGTTATTAGATTGTTTTGAGTTGTTTATTTCTAATAATTTATTCATGCAATTTGTTTTATGTTAATTAGTTGTTATTGCATAAGTTATTAGATGATTAGTGTTTAAGTTGGTAGGAGTTTATAAAAATAAGAATTTTATTATGTAAGATTCTTCCTATTTGCCTTCCTTTGTAATTAACTTTCTTTACAGGTTTACCTAAGCGAGAAAGGAGAATATATAATACGAACAAATAAAATAAATTGGAATTAGTAAATTGGACTACTAAATTTTGATTTGAACAGGATTACCTTTGCATGGAACAAGGAATAATATTAGACCTTCAGAATTTTAATGAATTGAATTATTCATTTTATATGTTGTTTTGAAAGTGTGGTGATAATTTCGATTTAATTTGATTAATTAAATTCTGGGAAAAACTAATAGCTGGATTTTGAGAATTTCTAGAGATTTGGCTAGTCAAGAGGTTTTTGACGGTATAAAGTATCTCCAAACAAGTTTGGTTTAGGAGAAAATTTAGTAAAACAGTAGTCTTATTTTTGTGATTGCTTATGATTATGTTGCATTATCGCATGGTGGTATAGCTTGACATTGTAATGAGATTAACTCTTATTCATTCTATTTATTTTTGGTTGTATCAATTATGATTATGTTGCATTATCACATGGTGGTATAGCTTGGCATTGTAATGAGATTAACTCTTATTCATTCTATTTATGTTTGGTTGTATCAATTGTGAGTTCTTTCATGTCTTGATGGGTAATCAAGGAAATTACTCCAAAATATTTTTATATTCATGAAATGGTAAGCGGAAGTTTAAGTCTATTATTATATGTATATATATATATTTGCTTATAGTTGCATGGTTGGATTGCTAATATTATAACTATAATATTTCTTTATGTATAATTAATTTATAACCATGCAACTCATGACATTTTTGTAATTGGAATGCATCTATAGCCTTTGAATTACACATTGCAAGTTGTAACTGAAATTATTTGTATAATATTCACTTTATTGGTTCATTAACTCATCTTGTATCCAAGTGTGTATATGAATAGTGAGCATGAAGATTGAGCGATAACAAGGTGTAGACATCCCATTTTTTATGGCCCTTAAGACTTAGCGCCACTGATTGATCACTTAATGATAAATGTGTACGCTTGTCAAATGCTTGACTTCCTCAGCAGGGAACCTCCATTTTAAACCTACAAACCTTGTGCCTTATTTTGGACCAAAAGAGTGGTTTTTCAGGCCTGAGCATCCAAGGACCTGCAAACCCACAAGTGTGGCCTGCCACCCACTAATGCAAAAGCCAGATATTTTTGGCCAACTGTCATCACAAATATATACATCATTCCAGCTGTGTTTGTAAGGATATTTCTGAGGTTCTCTTTGAAAATTTCTCTCTCTCTCCTCTTGTAACTTACATAACCTTTGCCTAGACACTCTAAACCAAACTTTGAGGGGTCTTGGCTGAGGTGCTTAAGCTTGCATTTTAGCACTTGAGAATGTGAAATAGTGGTTTGGGAATTCAGGGGATCATTCATCTTCAAGAGGTATACATTCTAGTTATTTTGTACCATCTATTTCTCATCTTTTCTTACTGTTTTTGAGTTGTTTTTCACCTTTATTTTTGGGCTGAAACATGTGGTTTAAGGCCATTAAAGGTAGAAGGGTTGACAACCATTATTTGAACCTTGTTTCTAAGGCCTTTGCCCTTGTGTTTCCCATCTTCTCATCAACTGTTTCTGAGCTTTTTTACCCCTAAATTTCAGAGTTTTTCAGAGGTTAAAATCATGTTTTAAAGTCCAAAAAATGGAGGGGTTAGTCTCCCCTCCTTATGCTTGTGTGCTAGTGTTAATCCCTCAATCTTTTAGTTTTTTGTTGTAGTTGTTTTTGTCTTCATTCCAGCATTTTTTTTTTTTACTGTTTTAGGACTCTTTTTATATATTAGCTTCATTTGTGCTTTGTGAAGTATACTTGTAGTGTAATGGTCCTCATAGGCTTGGTGGTTTAGGCCTTAGCCACCAACCTATTTGAGTTGATAACATTTATTTCTTGCTTTCCATACTTGTGTTCACCTCTAAGCATCTCTGCAATCTCCCTCATTTCTTGGCTTTTTCTCTTAGTTTCGAGAGTTGCTCCAAAAGGAGTGTTGTTTAAGCTTAAAGGGGTAATATTGTGCTTAATGGTTTAATCCCTTTGGGAGTTCATTACCAACGGCATGATCTCCCTCTCATGCCTAAAACGACATTTGGTTTGGGACTTCTCTCCATTAGTGAACTTAAAGCTCATTATTAGACTTAATTGACTAAGGAATGGAAGGTAATTAAAATGGGGTAATAAAATTGGGATAAAATGGACCAAGATAATAAAATGATTTGGCGTTTAATCAAATGTTAATTGAACACATGGAGACTTGGGTCATTTCATAGTTTTTAGTGATGAAATGGTTCAAGTTTCTGATGTCGACCACTTCCCTTGACCAATCCATGATAGGGAGAAAGTTTTGTTGGTCTTTCCTTACCATTTATTGAAATTGTATCCCTTGGTTCATAACTCATCACGCAATGAAATTGCGTCGATTGATGGCTTGCGAATCAAGCTTACCCCTCCTTTGACTTGTTTGCTGATAAGGAGATGCAGGGTAAACAAACATCACTTGAGAATACTATGCTTGTGCTCTGTTTGTTCTCTGTTGTTGCAGGAAAGAACCAACATTAGTGGCCAGCAGGCCACTTTTACTGGACGGCAGGCTACTATTTATAGCCCGGCCGGCCACTACTTCTGGCCTGCCAGCCATTTCTTCCAGCCAGGTAGTGTCCCTTTTCCAGCAGAGCAGAGCAGGTGCTGCGATGGAAAAACAGTGCAATTTTCTAACTGTGTAACAGAGGCATTCCGGTAGCAAAACGAGGGCTTTTTTGGGTGGAAATCCACATCCATGCATGAACCATCCCTTGATTCTCGGGATCCGTTGAAATAATGTTATAATATTAGTATGTTGTAATTAAAGTAGCGCACTTGTAACTGCTTAGTTAATTTAATTAGCTAAAGTAGTTAGTTAATTTGTGGTGATGTAATAATTAGCTAGTATAGTTAATTTATTTCATTTGGGTTGTAATACATTAGTTAATTCGTAGTAATTAGTTAGGGCATTTATTTGAATCCTCTTATGCGAGGGCCAAATTGTAATATTGTGTATGTCTTCCAACCCCACGTCTTTCTCCCTTTTATTTACTCGCTTATGATGGGTAGCTTAGAACATCATGTCTCTTTTAGCATTTCCCATGTTTGCATCCATTTGTTTTGCATATATGAGGTTCGGCTCGTCATTCTTACAAAGCATTATAGTTTACATATTTCGTTGAATACGTGTTAAAACTGCATGCTATCAAGTTGTTTCAAATGTCATAACTCGTAGCCAAGCTTATTAGTTGCATATCGCATGTGTTGCATTAGTCATATCGTATTAGTTAGGAACATGCATTTTTCTAATTATTTTGCTTTGTTTGGCATGCCTCAAAGTACTAGGTAAGCTTTTATTGCTTTAGCATATCGCATGTGTGTGATTATTGCCATGTCTAGCATGATTACTATGAGGCTAATTGCTTACGTGATAAACTGTTTGAATGCTTGTGGATGAAGGTTAATTGCTTGAATTAGGATAATTTGAGTAATGTGCATATGCGATCACTTTTTCAAGTGGTACGTATTCGAAACAATTTTCAAACATACATGAGATCAAGTGTTCCAATTTTTACAAATTAGTCTATACTTGTGTGCAACACATAGTAAATCAGTCTAAAAATCAAAACAAGAGCATATAATGTAAATAAGAATCACATCATGATTATTAGAGGTTGATCTTTGATCGAGTGAGTGGGGTGCTCAATTCATGACCTTCCCCTCTCGTACCTAAGTTTCCAAGCCGAGACAATCTCGGTGATGACGGACACGTGGCCTTTGGCATGAGTCATGGGTTTTCTAAATTTTTCAAAAATATTTAGGTGGTGACTCTATATTTGGCAAAGTAGTCCATTTTTGGCATTTTGATTCAAAATCGATTTTCCAAAAGAATTGCCGGATTTAGACTCATTCGTGTTTATCTATTTCACATTGCGCTTGTGGAATCAGATTCAGAAACACGGGAGTTCCAACTGTAGGGCTAGTCATATCCGAAAGAAGCACGAAAAGTCAAGCTACAGTTTCTGGCGACTCTACTGGGACTTAGAGAACTTGATTCAAATTTCATGATGTGAAATTTTATCTACACTTATATGTTCTTTGCATTGGTGCGCTTAAGTCACTATGTTTGTCATCTGCTATTCCTGGACGATTTGTCAAAGGCTTGCCTAAAAGCTTACTAAAAGGCTGACTGGTCATGGGCTCTGCCATAATGGAAACATGACCCTTGAATCTGGACCACTGCTGTACTGTTTGATCCTTCTTTTACTTCTCGGTGTTAGATGTGAGAGGTATATTAGGTAATCTTGTTGAGGTACCCCCTTTGACCATTCGGCCTAGCTGCTTATAGTAAAGCTCTAGTGACTGTTCCAAACTAGGACATGATGCTCACCCAAACGCAGGATTGCGTGAAACCACTTGTTTGAAATAGTGAATCATACTTCATGACAAAAACTAGAACAGGGTAACCCTCCCCCCTCATGGGGGTGTTTTGGCTCTCTCTTAACTAGTATGTGCTTGTAACAACCCTCATACTGCTTACCGATTTAATTACCGATTACTGCTAAACTGAGACTGACTTTGAATGGTAAATGAACTGACTGAATTACTGAATTGACTGACTGGAAACTGGAACTGAATTGATTGAATATATATATATGTTAATTTGCATTTTATCTGTTTGTTATCTGTTTGATTATTTAAATATCTGTTCAGTCTGTTTTGTTTAAACTGTTAATTGAAGGCCTTATAGGCGGCCGAACCGGGAATTGATTAGTGTTTTATGATCATTGTAATTTATGTGATTTTATGGTGCATTTAATGGAAATGTGATTTTGTATGATTAAATATTGATAAAATGCAAAGTTGGCTTTATTTACCAAACTAGCCCTTAGTGGGCCACTATCCTAGACACATCTAGAGGCTTGCATACATTGAATCAAAACATTCATCAGCTTCATTTCCTTGTTTCCACCAAATTTAGAGAGAGAGAAAGTGAGAGAATTGTGTTTTCTTCTTGTTTTGCTTGGAGACTTGGAGATTTGGAAGAGTAATTGCATAATTGAACTCCTACACCTCTAAATCAAGACCTAAGGTAGAACAACTACCCTTTTGTTGTAATTTTGTTAGACTCTTGCATGATTTAGAGTTAAGTGGACGTCTAGAGCCAATTTATGGCTTGTAATGTTGTATTGAGGCTTAATTGTTGCATGCATGTATACATTTGGTAGTTTTGAGGTTACAATTCTTCATTTCTCACATGCACGTTCATGTTACCGTTAAGGACCATGTCTTCAATGTTTCATATTCGGCCACAGTCATTTTGCCTTGTTTCAGTTGTATAAATTCAGATACTTTCCTATCTCGGATGCATTGGGGAAAATATTTTTCGAAGAAAATTTCTTTAAACCTATCCCATGTTACACCCTCATTATCATTTCGCACTAACATCCACCATCTCCTAGCTTCTTCGTTTAGTGTGAATGTTGCCAACAAAACTTTCTGTGCCTCAGTACACGGACAGACGGACAGTCAGAAAGGACCATCCAAACTCTGGAGGATCTATTGAGAATGTGTGTCCTTGATTTTTCAGGAAATTGGGAAAGCCATTTGCCGTTGGCAGAATTCGCCTACAACAACAGTTACCATTCAAGTATGGTATGCGCCTTTTGAGGCTTTGTATGGCAGAAAATGTAGATCTCCGATCTGCTGGGAAGTTGGAGATGGGCCTTTGCTTGGGCCCGAGATTGTGTATGAGACGACTGAAAAAGTGAAACTGATTCAACAGAGACTGAAAACTGCACAGAGCCGACAGAAAAGTTATGCAGATGTTAGAAGACGAGACCGAGACTACGGAATGAATGTATGTCCTTTATTTCTGAACTGTACTGTGGCATCCTTAGCACCTACTGTTTACTGTTACTGTTACAGAGATCTCTGTCGGTTTCCTCGTGGAACCACTACTGTTTACTGACTGATGGCCATCATTACTGTTCGGTCTTTTAAGACCTACTGTTACTGTTATGCTAATGGATGTACCACATATGACTGTTTACTGTACTGAACAACTGTTACACTGATTGAAATGAATTGTTTTCATTACTGTAAGGACATTCATTCAAAACCTCTTTACGCTTTATGTTATTCACTGGACTTTAGCTCACTGCTCATATATATATGTAGGTGTACAGGCACCGGACCAATGCTAGAGGCGTCGGGGTAGATTCCCAGTTTTGTCAAGCCAACCAATGTGCCTCACTGCGAGGCTCCGAGCCTGCCAAGCTAAGGCTTAGGGGTGTTTTAGTTTTTCCCCTGCACTGTTCTGTAACTGTATAGACTATAGACTGCACTGTACTGGTTAATAGGGACTTGATCCCTGTTCTGAATGTTTGTAAATGTTCCGCATACTGTTTTGTACCGTATATATATATATATATGTGAATGTATGAAAAATCTTTTGGCATACAGACTGTCACAGCTCATTGGACATTGTTTTTATTACTGTATTGGCTTCCGCCAAGCCCATATACTCTGTTTTACTGTATTACTGTTAAGCAGGCCTTCGGTAATCTCGGATTACTGGCCGGTTACGGTGCTAAACCCATAGGGGCGGGTTTGGGTCGTGACAGTGCTTTACAGTGAAACTGTACAGAAATGTGCATATCAGTGGTACAGTTGGTATTTGTTTTGAGCAGAATTCAGTGTGGAGTACAGTTCTACAGCTCTAATCATGTCTGTGTACATCTTAACTGAGGTGCTGTGTGATTTTTGATTATTGCTCTTTTGCTTTATTTCTTTTGTTAGGTAGTTTAAAAACATAGCTTCAAAAAGTTTGGATATCCCCAAGTACTCTGCACCCGAGTCAGAAGACTTTGCAAAGCCGGGGGGATCTTGTTCGGGGACAACCTGTATTTACCTCACTTTCACCGGCTACAAGACGGAGGAGAGTCGAGCAGAGTTCGCCAGTCCAATTCTTACAGCAATCACCTCTTAGCTCGCCTATGTCTAGTCCGATCCAAGAACAGTCAACTACTTCCAGCTCAGCTTAAAGACAATCATCCATTCTTATGGCACAATATCCCCCAACCGAGATGGAGGCATTAATACTTTAGTTGCAACAAACAGTTGAGACACTACAACGCGATGCGATCTGTCAGGCCGAGGTTACGACTCGTCAGGCTAAGGTTATAACCAAACTACAACAACAATAACCATAGCCGGCCTCTACATCCCATGCACCCACTGTGGCTATCCCAACACCCAGAGCCACTGCTCATACTGCCAATGTTCACGAAAACCAGGGCAATCCAGTAGAGCCAATCCTAGCACAAGTCTCTAAAGCCCTAGTTTATCGCCGAGGCTCTGTTCGAGTTTGAGGTTGATCCAACTTCACTCAAGGTCAACAAATTGGAGAAGCTGTTCAAGAGAGCGCAAAGGGTTAACTGCATCCCAGACATAGAAGATGGATACACTGATTCTGTAGTTATATTGTCGGATCAGTTTAAAGTGCCACACATTGATCGATTCGATGGCTCCGAGGATCCGATGGTCTACTTGCGATTGTTTTCTAATATCTTGCGGCCGATGGGCTTAACTAGACCACATAAGCTATCTCTCTTTGGCCACATCATGTCGGGTATAACAGCCATTTGGTATGCTAAATTAGAAGATTCTATCAAACAGAATTAAGAGGAGATGGTCGAGGCCTTCATTGCTCAGTACTCTTACAATACTCAGATCAAGGTCACAACTCGTGATCTCGAAGCAACATGTCAAGAGCCGAAGGAGGGTTTCTCTGAGTTTGTGATAAGATGGAGGGCCAAAGCCTCGATGATGACCACGAGGCCTTCCGAGAAGGACCAAATCAGAATGGTCGTCCGAAATCTACATGGCAAGCTATTGCAAAAAATGATTGTGCTCCCTATATTTATGTTTACAGAACTTCATGAAATTGGAGTGCAAATCGAAGATGCCATGAAGCAGGGGCTTATTACAGATGAGAAGAAGTAGGCAAAGAGGCCGTTTGTTCGCAGTTCCAATGTTGCCAATAGTAGCACAACTGTGAGGCCTTCGGACGTAAGTGTTGTCACCACAAGAAAAACTACCGATTCATTTGCCAACACAGGCCCACAAACATTGTCCGGCCCTATCCGACCTCAGAGGACTTTTAACCAACTGTACATGACTCTGTCTCAACCTTTAGAACCTCGCCCATTGCCAGATCCTCTTCCACCCAAACACAACCCCACAAAATACTGTGCGTTTTACCAACAGCATGGTCATGACACTGACCAGTGCTTTCGATTGCGTCATGAGATTCAGGATCTCATTGACAATAAGGTGATCGCTCCACCTCAGAAACCGAACGTAACCACAAATCCACTTCTAACCCATAATCAAGTCCCCCTACCTCGAAATCTTAACCTGATCTATACACTGACCACCTTTTATAACCCCAACATATACATTACCCCATCCCACCTTCCAAAACCGGCTTTGTTCATTACTGAGGGCACGGACCTGTGCATGATGGACACATCTGACATACAACCTAAGGTTTCTAGATCAATGGTGACAACACCCATCGTGGAAGAGGTTCTGACCGCAGAGAAAGGTACTAGTCTGTTGTTGGAGTGTCCTGGGGACTTAGCTAAGAGGGTGTATGACCCAAGTTATTATATTGTACCAACTAGTCAAACCAAGCCTAAATAGGTGTTACCAAGCTCGACAGACGTCAATGTGGTCAAGGAAGATGGCCTGGGCCAGGGGTTGGATGATTTGGCAGACCGCGAAAAGGATTCGGACAACTTGCAATTATTTGACGAGCATGATCAGGGAAATGTATAGATCGGATGGTTCAACCTGAACGCATCCATTGATAATACTGGATGGCTGAGTGATGAGCTAGACAAGGAAGAAAAAACTAGAATGAAACCAGAAGGAAATGAAGCAGAGATAGCTGTAATAGCCAGAAAGGCTATAAGAAAGGAAAGTTGCCAGAGAGTGCTAGTGCGAAAAACCTAGCCCAGGAAATGGGTGTTGTGAACACTGCAAATACTGAACAAGAAGCTGTACTGAGGCAATTTGAATGAGAAAGAATTGAAGACAGTCGAGAAACCGTAATTTCACAACACCCTCTGGGGGACACCTATGATGTGAAGGTGATAGAAACAAAGTCGGACAACTGTTTGTCGGTCGCTGAAGGCTAATGGTGGGACGATAACGATCTGCATCTGGCCCATACTGACGAAGACTAGGGCGATTGCATTCCGGACAATACGTGGTATGCTAAGGAAATAGATCATCTCACCCGCAGTGGACGGTATTTTAAGCCGCCATACCTGGATCAAGCAGAGGCATCTGGAAAGGACAATGAAGTCGAGAAATAAAAGGAGAAGCAACTAGAAGAAGAGTCAGTATTGAAACAACTCAAGAAAATCCAAGCTGACATCTTCATCTGGTGTCTTCTTATGGCCTCACGAGTGAACCGGCAGGCAGTGTTGTCGGCAATGGACAAGGCTAAATTGTCCATTGACACCATGCCCGAGCAGTTTGTGGGTTTGGTCTTTCCAAGTGGTGCCAAGCCAATGCTTACTTTCTCTGACAAAGAGCTACCATCGAAAGGCTCGTCTCACAACAAACCATTGTATATATCTGTGGAATGCTGGGAGAAGTGGGTGCTGGTGGTGTTCGTAGATACCAGCTCTGCCATTAATGTTTGTCCTTCCCGTACTGCTTACGCAATTGGGCTCAAACCAGCGGACTTTGTTCCCACAGCCCAGGTAATACGGGCGTATGATAACACAAGTAGAGAGGTCATGGGTACAGTGCAAATGAGAGTTCAGGTGAGCCCAGCTGAGCAAGAGATCGATTTTCACGTCCTGGATGTACAGACTACCTTTAACCTTCTATTAAGGAAGCCTTGGTTGCACCATGTGAAAGCTATCTCCTCCACTCTCCATCAGATATTAAAGTACCCTCATGAGGGAGAAGTAGCAATTGTTTTTGGGAATTCATCCATCCATCCACCGCCAGTGGTAACTACTCTAGTGCTAGAGATCAACCATGGCGACGAAGATGTATTCCTTTTGGGATTCAATCTGGCTGAAGCCCAGGTAGTACAGACTATTCTGGCCGCAGACGAAGGCATGTACGTCAGCGCCCAGTCCATCTATTTCATGAACAAACTGCGGCACGTTCCAAAAATGGGGCTCGAAAAGAGTGGTCAGAAAGATGTTGCAGCATTGACAAATGTGCCACACAATCCACATGCCTTTGAACTGGGCTATGTACCCACCAAAGAGGACTGAATAAGGAAAGAAGAAGAGATGAAGGGCAAAGCCAAGGCCAAGAGAGCTGGAAAGCATTATGAACTCATCCACAGGCCAATCTAGGGGACACTTAATGGCCGTTTTGTTCGGGAAGGAAAGGATTTCCCTTTTTGTGGTTTCCCCGAGCCTTGGGTAAATTCCTTGAAGCAGTGTGTCCCCAGGTTCGAGATCTTCTTTGATCTGCAGCTGCAGAACAACGATGAAGAAAAGGTTGAACCAAACATCAAAGCTAACCAAAGCACAGAAGATGACTCAGACGACAACGAGCCTGAAGTAGGGGCAACACTGGTCAGTCTCTTGAAAGATCCCGCAGCCGACCTAGAGAACTTGGAGGATAACTTTACTGTCTCCATAATCGGGGAAGAACTGGGTGTGAACCCAACTAGTGGCATTTTGGATGCATCAGGAGCACCACATCTTACTTGGTAGCTGGAGAAAGGCTATCTTTCCAGTTCTGAATCGGGTAATGAACCAGAATCTGATTTCACTGAGTCTGTGGGGTCAGGATCAGATTCAAGTTCTTCTAAGTTTGAGTCTGGTATTTCTGGGAGTGGTAACCCGGATACCAAAGTCCTGTCTAGGTCTTCATTAAGCTTTTCTTTTGAGTCTGTAACCGAAGATCTGGACCTTTAGAATGATAACTTTGCAGATTCTGTGTACTTTTCTGTGTCGTTGGTTTATTGTATTGACTAGGATTTCCAAAATGTTAATGAAAACGAAGGGGAAGAAATTCTTTTGGCTTTGAAAATTTTGATTAATCGAGAGGAGGGGAGGTTTGCTAAATCCTGTATGGATGAAATCATTGCCATTAATGTGGGTACTGAGAAGAATCTGCGTTTGGTCTAGATCGAGTCCATGTTGTCTTTGGAGGAGCGCGAGCGTTTAGTTACTTTATTAAAAGATTTCAAAGATGTTTTCACGTGGTCTTACGAAGACATATCTGGGATCAGTCCTGAGATTGTGCAGCACTGGATCCCTCTTGACCCTGAGGCTCAACCAGTCAAGCAGAAACTACATAGAATCTGTCCGGATTGGGCGCTGAAAATCAAGGACGAGGTTACCAAGCAGATCGAGATAGGTTTCTTGTTAGTATCTGAGTACCTGACTTGGTTGGCCAACATCGTCCCAATGCCGAAGAAGGACGGTAGAATTCGGGTTTGCGTCGACTTTCGGGACTTAAATAGAGCTAGTCCGAAGGATGACTTTCCGCTGCCGCACATTGATGAATTAGTTGATTTCACTGCTGGCCATGCCTTGCTATCATTTATGGATGGGTTTTCTAAGTATAACCAGATTCTGATGACACTTGAGGATAGAGAGAAGACTGCATTCACCACTCCTTGGGGTACCTACTGCTACCGGGTTATGCCGTTTGGGTTGAAAAATGCTGGAGCTACCTATCAGAGGGATGCAACCACCATTCTGCACGACATGATCCACAAAGAGGTTGAGGTGTACATAGACGACATAATCATCAAGTCCAAAGAACGAAAGGACCACTACACCATGCTGGAGAAATTATTTTAACGAATCAGAGAATACAGATTGAGGTTGAACCCACAGAAGTGTACCTTTCAGGGTAACAGCAGAAAAAATGCTGGGATTTTTGATCACACAAAGGGGAATTGAAGTAGATGCTTCCAAAATCAAGGCCATCTTAGAAATGCCACCTCCAATGACTGACAAGGAGGTGCATAGCTTTGTGGGAAAAGTGCAATTCATAAGACGGTTTATCTCAAAACTAACCTTGACTTGTGAACCACTGTTTGGTCGCTTCAAGAAAGGAAAAAAATTCCGTTGGGACGATCGCTGTCAGTTTGCCTTTGAACAGGTTAAGTAGTACCTCCAGAATCCACCTGTATTGTCACCACTGGAGCCGAGGAAGCCTCTGATTCTATACTTATTAGTGACAGATACGACCATAAGATGTATGCTAGCTCAAGAGTCTAAAGATAGGGTGGAGAAGGCTATCTACTATTTGAGTAAGAAGATGCTAGACTATGAGACCCGCTACATTCCCTTGAAAAATCTTGTTTAGCCTTGGTATGGGCTACCAGGAAGTTGAGGCACTACTTGTTAGCTCACTCTGTAATTCTGGTTTCGAGATTAGGTCTCATCAAATACCTCTTTGAGAAACTAGCGCTTACAGGTAGACTGGCTCGTTGGTTGCATATTGCGCGCAAGTAAGTTAAAGGAAGAGTTGTGGCGGAGTTCTTGGCAGACCACCCGGTAGACGGAGATGAGGCAGTGGAATATTTATTCCCAGATGAAGATATTCTACACATAGAAAAGGAAACATGGACGATGTACTTTGAGAGGGCGTCCAATCAGTAAGGTTATGAGATTGGTGTGTTGCTGATAGCGCCCGATGATTCCCATATACCTTTAGCCTTCAAACTCCGGTTCAAAGTATCCAACAACGAAGCAGAATATAAAGTGTGTATTGCTAGTTTAGAAACTGCTCTAGAACTAAGGGCAATAAGGTTGGACGTTATCGGAGACTCGAACTTGGTTGTTTCTCAAGAAAACGGGGACTGGAGAGTCAAAGAGGAGAAAAAGAAGGTTTACCATCAGACCCTGGATATTCTGATTCTTAGGTTTGAAAAACTAACGTTTATACATCTACTGAGAGAGAACAACCGGTTTGCTGATACTTTAGCAACTCTATCTTCTATGGTAGACATCCCACTTGTGGTCTAGATGCGTCCGATTATCATCGAACAAAAATACACCGGCTTATAAGACCGTTGCTGTGATAGATGAAGTGCAAAACAAAAACCCCTGGTATTACGATATTTGGAACTTTCTGCAAAAGGAGACGTGAGGGCAAATGCCAAAGACAAACGGGGAATACGACGTCTGACCTTCTAATTTATCATCTGCGGAGGTAAGATGTATAAAAGAGGTCATCTAGGAATGCATAAACTGTGCGTCAAGGAAAAGGAATCGAAGCGCCTTATAGAGGCTATCCACGGCGGAGAATGCGGGACACACATGAATGGTGTGATGCTAGCCCGAAAGATCCTCATGCAAGGCTATTACTGGTCCACCATGGAGGAGGATTGTATTGGTTTTATACGACGATGCCACAAATGTCAAATCCATGCCAATCGCATGAATATTTCGTCGTCAAAGCTTCATAACATGACTTCACTATGGCCTTTCTCGATCTGGCGAATCGACGTTATCGGTGCAGTCTCGCCAAAAGGGTCGAATGGACATGAGTATATCCTGGTGGTGATTGATTATTTTACAAAGTGGGTAGAAGCTCAATCCTATGCATTGTTGAAAGCATCGCATATAGCTAAGTTTATCAGAAACAACATCATCTACCGGTACAGAGTTCCAAACGAGATCATATTTGATAACGGCTCACACTTCAAGAAAGAGGTGGTGGATCTGCTTGAGAAATACAATGTGGCTTTTCACAAGTCATCAACATACAGACTACAAACTAATGCAGCTGTTGAAGCCACCAATAAGAATATCAAGAACATCTTACGAAAGATGGTAGAAACCTACAAGGACTAGCCAGATAAACTGCCATTTACACTTTGGGGCTACCGACCGTTGATCCGAACATCCACAGGGGCAACCCTTTATTCTCTCGTCTATAAGATGGAAGCTATTTTGCCAATTGAAATTGAAGTCCCGTCGTTGGGAGTTATGGTTGAGTGTCAAATAGCGGAGGCGGACTGGCAACAGAGCAGGTTTAAAGAGTTAACGTTGTATGATGAAAGAAGACTAAAGGCGCTATATCATGTCCAGGGCTACCAGCGCAGAATAGCTAGGGCTTTTAACAAGAAAGTTAAGTCCAGAAATCTCAAGAAATGAGATATGGTACTGAAAGACAACCGAGCTCATATCCATGACCCTAGGGGCAAGTTCAGACCCAATTGGACTAGTCCTTACATCATCAAATCTATCTGGTCGGGTGGAGCGGTTATTCTCATGGACTTAGATGGCCTAGCATCCGATCAATATGGACAAATTGAAGAAATACTATCCCTGAGAGGCTCATTAGGTTGAAAACCCGAAAGGGCAACCTAGGCAAAAATTAGAGCATGGAAAATTAGAAATAAAGAAAAATTGAGCTCGCAAGGTTGAAAACCCTAATAGGCGGCTTTGGCAAAAGTTAGAGTGCAAAAGAAGAGAGTTAATACTCAAGTTTACTTGAACCGAACTACGTAAAGCCTGATTCCCATCTTTGGGATACGTAGGCAACTTCATCCTGAAGTTCAACTGTAACAATCTCCAACTCAACTATCCTGTCCATTTGCCTGATCAGGTCATCTTTGTTTGTTAGTTTGGTTGTGATCTTCATTTTGGGAAAAAAAAAGCTGGTTACAATTGTAGACACCCCATTTTTTACTGTCCTTAAGACTTAGACATCATCGTTTGAACACCCGATGATTGTGCTCGTTCGTGTTCGTTTTGACTCCCTGAAGGTCTCGGCTGAGCGCCTTGCCTTGGAGCCTCTAATCTTTTCTGTTTTGTGCTTGGTTGTGGGCCAAGGGCTTGTTGCTTCACCTCTGGAGGAAAAGGTGACATGTCGGCTATCCCCCTAGCCTACCGGCCATGACTTATGCTTGCCGGCCACCAGTGGTGGTCGGTCGACTATGTTGATGGCCGATCGACTACATTGATGGCCGGTCGGCCACTAATGATGGCCAACAGCCATTTTTCTCCTTTTTCAGATATTTCTTTGCCAGCTATGCCAGCTGTTGTTCACTGATGCTCATCTCCATACACATGTATGGAGGGATGAAAGCAAGCCTTTGGCTTGATTTTCTATATAATGGGGGGTCTCTCCTCCATTTGAGGGGTTACAAAAATTTATGAGCAAATTTCCTCTCTCTCTTTCTAGAATTCTCTCTCTCTCTCCTTATTTTGTGCTTGAAAATGAGAATTCTCTACACTTTTGTTCTAAGACCCTTGACCAAACACCTTCATCTTGGAGCTGAGGTTCTTGGAGGCCTAGTTTGAGTTCTTAAGGCTGGTTTTAGCTTAGAATTGTGGCTGTTTGTTGCTGTGCTTCAAAGGTATAAGACTTACCTCTTTTAAGCTTTGTTTTAGTTGATTGCTTGGCCATCTTTTTACACTGTTTTGACCTGGTTTTTCAACCGTAAAAAAACTCTGTTTTTAAGGTTTTAAAATGGTGGTTTGAGTCTTCTTGAGTTAGGGAGTGGTCTCCTCTTTTTGCTCTTTGGCTTGTGAAGCCTTTTGTGCTATTTCTTACCACATTTTCATCAAACTTTTTGGGCCTTTTAACCACTAAAATTCAGAGCTATTTTAGTGGTAAAAACTTGGTTTTGAGGTCCAAAATAGGAGGGGGTGGCCTCTCCTCCTTGTGTCTTGTTTGCAAGTGTAGATAGCCTAACATGTGAGCATGTTTTTCTACCTTTTTGTGACCTGATCGCAGCATGTTTTAGGCTCTGATTTGGCCTACTTTAGCTCTATTTTGAGCTGTCTTGGTCATATAAGCCTTGTCTTGCATAGTTGTAGTGCATATGCCTTTACTAGCTTTGTGTTTTAAGGCCTCTAACATGTTTTGCATGAGATGATTGCATGTTGTAGCATCATTTAACATGTGATTTCAGCATATATAGCTCTATCACACTCTCACTTATATCACTCTTTCATTGCTTTTGAGAGTTGTGTTTTGAGTCTTACTTGTGAGCCAACAAATGAGCATGTTTTTTTAGCCTTTTGTGCTTCTATCTCAGCATGTTTTGGCAACTTTTTTGGCATGTTTTAGCTCTGTCTAGAGCTGGTTTGGTCATTTGAGCTTGGTATTGCATGCCTCTAGTGTAATGCTCTTCGCTAGTTTAATGCTTTTGGCTTTTGAACATGTTGTGCATGTGTTGCTTGTATGTTGTAGCACCATTTTTGATGCCATTTCAGCACTGAAAAGTCTGCAACCTCCCTCTATTCTTCACTTTTCAATTTGTTTTGAAAGTGGCCTTGAGCCCCTTGTTGGCTTGAGTGTGAACTTAAGGATCTCATGCCTAATGGTTTTAACCCTCTCTTGAGGGTTCCTCCTAACCAACAGCATGAGGCCTCTTTCATGCTCAAGATACTTGTGGTTTAGGCCATCTTTTCAATTAGAGGACTCTCACATTGGACTTAATCGGTTAAAGAACTAATCGGTAATCTAAAATGTCTAAACAAAATGAACAAAGTAAAACATGAACAAGATAAGCATTTGTGTTGCATTGCATGTGTTTGGATCGAATGTTAATCCAAACATAAGAAATGTGGGACGTTTCATACTCAAAGTGATGAAATGTGGGACGTTTCATACTCAAAGTGATGAAATGTGTCACGTTTCTTGGTCGCCATCACCCTTGATCATGCATGATAGAGTGGTGGCCCTTCAAGTCTTATTTGTGCATTCATTGACTTTGTACAAGCTTGACTCTTTGGCCATCATACATTGAAAATGCTTGATTGGTGGCTTGAGAGCCGAGAATTACACTCCTTTGAGCTTGAGAGATGATAAGGAGGGTAATAGTACATATATTGTTTGAGAATACACTGTTTTGCCTCTGTTTGCTCTCTATTACAGCAAAAGGGAGAATTCCAGGGAAAGGGTGGTCGACCGGCCATCAGTGGTGGCCGACAGCCACATACAGTGGCTGACCGGCCAGTAGCAATGGCCGACAGCCACCTATGGTAGCCGACCAGCCATCAGTGGAAAAGTTGTTCAGAATGTTCCTGTGTTGGGGCAGAAGCAATCTAGAAATTAGTGCAATGTTCAGAGATCAAAGCAAAGTGCAAACACAGGCATCCAAAGGCAAGGCGGTGGATTTTCGGAAAGAAGCCAACTAGGCATGCATACGTCCTTCGCCCTCAAGGCCATTTAATGGTTTCAATTAGTTAGTGTAGCTAATTATTCGATTCAAGTGTTGTAATATTTTAATTAGCTTAGCATAGCTAGTTTCAATTGGTTTGTAATAATTAATTAGCTAGAACAGTTAATTAATTCATTTTGTAATAATTAGCTTAGCGTAGTGTAGCTTAGCTTATTTATTAGGACCCTCCTTCGCGAGGGCGCAATGTTGTAATAAGCGTGCGTACGTGTGTGCATGTCTTTCAACCCCACGTCTTTCTTCCTTTTATTTATCCGCTCTCGATAGTTAGATTAGGGACACGTTTTGATTAACATACCTTATGCTTGCATGTTTACATCATTCATTTGTATTGCATACACCGGGCTTGGCGCATCATTCAAACTGCATCGTATTTCAATACTTCTTTGAATACGTGTATCAAATTGTTGCATTCATATGCCATGATTAGGTAGCCGAGTCTATTAATTACATTATTGCATGTGTTGCATTAGGCATCTAACATAGTTAGGATCATGCACTGTTTCTAACTAGCTTTTGTTTTGGCTTGGAGTACTCGGTAAGTTTTACGCTTTAGCATACGCATGAGTGTGAGTGTTGCCATGTTTCGCATGCTTGCCATGAGGCTATTTACTTAAGTGATTAAACTGCATAAATGCCTGTAGATGAAGGCTTTGTTGCTTGAATTGGAACAATTCGATAAATGCGAGTTTTAATCTCACTTTGCGAAGTGGCAAATCATGTTTTAAGCCTACTTGAGGGTGGCAAATCTGCGCTTTTGCCCACTTGAGGGTGGCACTTTCAAACCATTTTCAAAAACAAACATGAGTTGATTTGTTCCAAGTCTTGTGACTTAGTCTATACTTGCTTGTGTGTGCGTCACATAGTAAAGTTAGCTAATAACTGGAATAAGAACACATGTGCTTATAAAACAACATATCATGCTTAGTAGAAGCCGATCCTTTGATCGGGCGAGCGGGGGTGCTCATTTCAGGACCTTCCCCTCTCATACCCAAGTTCCCGAGCCGAGGCAACTTTAGTGATGACGAACACGTGGCCTTAGGCACGAGTCAAGGTTTCTTAAATTTTTCCAAAATAAAATATTTAGGTGGCGACTCTGTAATCTAGCAAAGTAGTCCAGTTTTGACATTATTTGATTCAAAATTGATTTTCCAAAATGATTTGCTGGATTTGACTCTTTGGTGTTTATCAGTTTTCACATTGCACATTGTGATATTAGATTCAGAACCGTGACAGGAGTCCAAACTGTAGGACCAATTCGAGCTTTCCGAAAGGGGGCGCAAAGAAAGTCAAGTCCACAACAATGCAAAACAGTAGTGATATTCAAGCAGGGGCAGTTATGATCTTTTGATTCGAGGTTGTACATCATGAGGATTGATTTTGTTCGTGTCAGGCAGTGATCATTTTCGAAAATGGTTTGGAAAGTTTTAATAAAAGTTGATTTTTCTCAAAATTTTACCATTGCAACTTAGACCATTTTTGCGATCAAAAGGAAAAATTTTAGTGCTCACAACGTTAATTCCATTGATTTAAACATAAAGTACATTCTTCAACTCTCTGATACAAATCAAAGTTACTTTTACATCATAAAACTTAAAAAGAAAGGTCAAAGCAATAAACTAGGGGCATAGGCGAGTCAAGTGCTTTTGCGTCCTCTACTCGTGCTTGCGGAAACCTCTATAGCTAAAGTTGGCCTAGCTTGTGCCTCATTCTCGAACCAAGCCAAGCACTCACCAGAAAGGGCATAATTGAAACTAGGGACAGGGATCAGAAGCTCTCTTGTCCTCCAAGTAGCAAGGTACCAAGTTAGGTGTGAAACATAAATCGGGAATGAAGCTGAGTATTCTATCCCCTCTTCTAGGCAGGTCTGATCATGTCCAAACTGGAGTCTGAATTGGAAAAGAAAATAGAACACGCAGTGTGTGAGGCCAATTAACTTAATACCTGGCTGTCGAGACATGTTGTAGCTCATCTCATTCAAGTTAAGCCAGGGGCAGCGCCCAGCTATGTCAGCTGTAAATCTGCTATACATCCAGTTGCACCACGATCTCTCATTGGAAAAGTCCACAAGTCACTAGCGGAAGAAATAAGCTCAGGCTGAATATTTGGGGCAAGGGTCCACCATTTTCAACTTATCCATGAGCCATACCTGGGAGAGATGAAAAATAAGAGAGATTAAAGAATAGAGAGATGTGCATGGAGAAAAAAGTAAAGAAAGGGTTTTGAGAGAACATAGAGCATGAGTGCCGAGTGATATACAAGGTATATATCAGAAAGGCTGGGAAACAATACCTAAAGAAGTAGTGGACTCCCCGCAAATCTGGTGGTCTCTCACCGATGAAAAGCATCTAAGCCCATCAGGGTCTCAACCAGCATCAAACCAATACAACTCTTACTCTCTTTCAGATAATGGGCTACTTTGATCAGCTTAATGCTGGCTCTGCTGCAACTAGGGGCAAGAAGGAAATGTGCAAGCATGCATAAACAGATGGCATGTTCCCAAAAACCTCGCCACAAAGGGTTGCCTGTATCACTAATGTCGGAAAATCGATGAATCAAGCTGGGTATATCTAGCTCTCCGTCATGGGCCAAAGATCAAGCTTTGTGCAAAGTGAACCCACACATCCGTCCCAAAGCCTGGGTGTGGCCAAAACAGGGCTCATGCATGATTTTCTTATCGCGCCGAGTTTCCATCAATGCTCAAAATTCTTCAAGAGTCAAGCCCATTTCCTGTGCGCCGAAGCGAAATACATGCGTAATTGGGTCCCAACATCGGACCGCGGCATGAAGGAATGGAAAGAAAAGTGGAGTACGGCTCAATGGAAAAAGCGCGTTTATGCCAAAACCTCAGAAACTTACCTTTTCCGTACCGTCCAAAGTGGCTATCCAATCCGTAAGCTTTTCGGTAAGGAATATCTCTATTTGTGGAAGAAACAATAGCAAAAATGAGGTTCTTGTGAAGAAATCACGAAGAAAGACCTTTTGTAGAAGATAGGACTATGAGTGGAGGCCAGTTGTCAGCCATCTGGTGAATCCATCACAAGTGGCCGGCCGCCCACTTGTGTGGCCTGCCGTCCACTTCTGGGCCTGGCAGTTTTGGCAGTCTGGTTTTGTCTTGATCTTTGTGTTTTAAGGTCTTCTTTTGAGTCTTTTGGTTTTAGCAAGTGTACATAACTGTGTTTAGTTATTTGTTACTTTGTTTCTTTGCTTATCGAGTTATATTTTGGTCGTTGGTCGACTCATTACCAGATTAAAAACATCGTGCCAATACAAGTTTTTATTTTTGGTTTCAAATTCAACTCCATTTTCATTCTGCAAATGTGGTGCTCATGATGCAAAAACAATAACTCTTTTCATAAAACTGCAGGGTCTTCCCCCGATCATAGTTTTTACAAAAGAGAGTATAAGTTTTCAAAAGCAAAAGTAAAAGCCTAACTGAAGCTATAAATGTGCCGAACTACGAAATGAAAGAAACTAAGCAAAAGAGTATAAAGCTCAGCGCCAGTTGCATCTGGCTCGAGAGTCCCTCTTCATCCTCTTCCTCGAAGGGGACTAAGGGGCACTGTCTCTATCGGCACTACTATTAGAACCGGACTTTAAGCCAGGACCAGGGTCATCATCTCCGCTCCCTCACTCAGAGCTAGCCTCGACATCGTCTCTGCTCTCTGACCCCGAGCCAGCATCATCTCCACCGCTCTCAGATGACTCAGAATGTCGACTCACTGCCTCTTCGGAGTCACTGGCCACGGTATCATCCCCGCTCAATATGGGCTCAGACTCGCTGCTCCGACTCTGAGTACCCCTACCTCTGCCTCAACCTCAGCTCTCATCTCGGTCGCGTGCTGGGCCTGTCTACCTCTCCTCCCTACTGTCGGAGGAGCTGCCGCTAGTACTGCTGCTGCCACTGATGCCCTCAATGTAGCTGGGATCTGAAAAACAAATATCAAAGTATCAAATACAGCATGCGAGAGAATGTAGTATACAATAAGAATATCATGTAGAAGGTAGTACAATGTATCAGTGCCGTGTGAAATAGTGTCAAAAGGCATATCAATAGATCAATGTATAACATCGTGTATCATAATGAATATTGCATGTCAGTGTGGTGCACAACAGTGCGAACCAGCAGTGAAATGTATGCGGAAAATGGGGATACCTGAATACCATAGAGACTAAGCAGTGTCTCTCTCCTCTGCACCATGCCAACTAGAAAAGCAACTAGCTAGAGAAGGCCCTCTATGTACTCTGGGGGTGCTTGTAAATAAATTTGAACATTAATATCTAGAAATAGAAAATGTGGGATGCAAGTTGAAAAGTGTAGTCCATACTTGAGGTGTGCCTGGAGCTCTGACATACCCGTGCCCCAACTCTCGTGGCTCTATCGGTATCTGATAGGCTGTCCCACCTGGACGCCAACAAGTAAGCATAGTAGGAATCACAAGCTAACCAGCAGCCTGCACGGTGGGAGGGGCCTCTCCAACACCCACCTCGGTCTATTGAGCAGCCTCTCCAACCAAGGGAGCATGTGCTGCACGAGCTCCAGTCAGAGGCAGCATGAGATGAGCCTGGATGAAAGTCGCATAATCGCCCTCCGCTTTGAAATAGTCGGCATCCAGCCCTACCATGAACTGAATAATAGCCTCAGTTGGGAGACTATTGGTTGTCCTCATAGATGCTGGGGTGGCATAGGAACGACTGGGGCAGATGAGCCCAGAGTCTAGCGTGCGAAACGCTCACCCAAGAACCAAGCCCAGCAAAGTGGGCCCTTTAGTAAAATCTAGAATCAAGACGTGGCCCAAGCCCCGATATACTGGTCCCTCACTCTGGCTAGCATCGTCGCCCAAGGCTGCCACATGATCTGCAAATAGAGAATGTACAGATTGTTAGTTGTTGTCAGTTATCAGAGTATGAATCAAAATATAAGCAAAAATGACCGTAAGTTTTGGATTACCTCGCGACAACCACCGTATCGAAGTATCGGCGGTAGAAGGTAAACGTCATATCGTCGCGGCTCCAATGCCGACACCGACCATCATATCGTCGCGAATAAGGCACGACTGGAGGGATCTTATCCATTGGTTCTGGAGCTAGAGCTGGGAAATAAACGTAAACCTATAACTGCAAGAAAAGGTCAGCAGTATTATTAACAAAGTGTCAACAGATATAAAACAGAAAATGCAAAAAAAAAAAACACAATGTGTCAACAGAAAGTGCAGAGCAGAAAACACAATGTATCAACAAAATGTGCAAAAGCAAAAAGATGTGGTGCATACCTCCCAGGCTCTCCAGTAGCCTCCAACCCGCTCTCCCCTCATGCGGGAAGTGGAACTCATATAGCTATAGAGTGTGGCGAGGCCAACTCCACCCTAGTGGTAAAATCGGACTCAAGGCAAGGTCACAAGGGCGCTCAATAAGTACAAGCCCACGGTGTCCACCTATTCACGAACAAGGTGGTACCGAGGAGGAACATCAAGAAGCCTTGGACATACTACTCTATCTCCTCATGTGTCTCTTTCTGACTCCCGCAGAAATGCTCGAAGAACCAGCTGTATCTGAACATCGCTGGCCTGTATAAAGGTGGGCTCACTCCAAGTAGGTAGATCCAAGCCACCTCCCACTCGCTCATATCCATGTCAAAAGGGATCGAATCAGCCCCTACTCCTAAGCCTGTGATCATACAGAAGTCGTAGGGGGTCATCGTCATCTCTCCGGCGAAAGAGAAGTGGAAAAAGTTGGTGGTGTCCTACCACCTCTCCACTAACGCTTCGAGTAGAGCCCGGCTAGCCATATGCCATGAGAGCCCGGTGCAGCATAAACCAAAGCCAGCCTCGTCAACAAGGTCGCTGACCTCGGGCGAAAGCTCATGATAGCAATCTCTGGCCGTCACTACCCCGTAACCCCTACAAGAACAAGAGTCTCCCTATGGTTAAAAAAGAGTGAAGCAGATTAAAGACAGTGATAAAAGAGCAATCAAATGAAAGGCAGTGTAAGAAATACAGTCAAATGAAAGGCAAGAGAGCATGAAAATAAAGTTGATACCTCAGTAGCGCCGTAAGAGAAGTGGAAGTCTGGCTCCCTTAGCAAAACATCCTTTGGCATACCACCAATAAAATCGTCAAATCGCATCATGCCTCCAAGTGCCATCATGTGCATGCGGGGGTGGTAAGTGACCGGATCAAAGGGTCTCACCCGTAATGGTAGTGGCTCAGGCTCGAGCCCTGGAACGAACTCTGCCTTCAAATGAGCAGCAATGTCCTCCACCACCCCGCCGACTCCTCGACCTCAACAGGGGATAAAAGTGCAAGTAGAACCTCAAAAGGAGCATCATCATGAGAAATGTCATCTACCATCTGAAAACTGGTGAAAAATGGAGAAAATGAGAAAAAAGAAGGAAAACTTGGAAAAAGTCAACCCTAGGAGAGAGATAATGGGAGAAAAAGTCAAAATCCGGAAAAGTTCACAAAACCCGAGAGAAAGTCGAGGGAAACAAGCCCAAAGTGTTGAAAACTCAAAAAATCAACGAAACCAAAATCTGATCGGTTCAAAGTGTAGAGGACCAAAGAGGGTTTACGAATAAAGTTTGCGTAAGCCATTAGAAAACGCATATAAAGCACAAATCTAGAGAGAAAAAGCACCTAAAGAGAGAGGGAGAGTGATTTCAGACTTGGGTGTGTGAGGAAATGAGGTGTGGTGGTGTATTTAAGAAGACCCATGCCGAAATCCCATTTTTGCCCCCGAATTTGCATTAGTGGTCGGCAGGCTTCATTTGTGGCCGACAATCTTCCTTTATGGCCTAGTGCTGGTTTTGTCCCTCTTTTGCCCTAACAATGTATGGGAGGTTCTATTTTAGGCCCAGATTGATTTTTGAAGAGCTCGAAACTATGTTTCGATTGCGCCGTTTCCAATGCCCATTGTGTTCTGGCGTGCAAACGTGCCCCACTTGCCAATATGAACAAGGTGTATCCTTTTTTAGCATTTTGCAAAACCTCCGAAGGGTAAATCAGAGGTCGGCGTTGAATTTGTCCGTTTTGTCAAATTACATATCTGTTCTCTTTTGTTGCATAGAACGTGCATTTTCACGTACACTTATGTTACATGTGTGCCTTGCATCGTTTGTGATTCACATGCTTACATAGAACATGCTTTCAATTTTGCATAGAACATGCTCTTGTTTCTTGCATAGAACATGCCTTCAATTAACATCATATGTCGGTTGTCTATAATCTTGCATAGAACATGCGTTGTCACTGCATTGATTTTTAATTTTGTCTACTTTGTGCATCTATCACACTTGTTCACTTTGTGCATCTATCGCATTTGTTCACTTTGTGCATCTATCACACTTGTCTACTTTGTGCATTCATCGCACTTGTTCACTTTGTGCATCTATCGCACTTGTTCACTTTGTGCACCTATCGCACACTTTCATTACATTGTGTATCTATTGCACAAATCACATACTTTTTGTATCTATCTCAGGACACATGAAACGCGACCCTGAGCGGTTTTTATCTCAGAACGCATAAAACGCGACCCTGAGCGATTTTTATCTCAGAACGCGTAAAACGTGACCCTAAGTGGTTTTTATCTCAGGACGCATAAAACACTACCCTGAGCGATTTTCTCCTCTTCTCACGATTTCAGCGTGATTAGAGTATCTCAGGATGCGTGAAACGCGACCCTGAGCAGCTTTCTCATCTTCTCACGATTTCAGCGTGATTAGAGTATCTCAGGACGCGTGAAACGCAACCCTGAACAGTTTTCTCCTCTTCTCACGATTTCAGCATGTGTAGAGTTATCTCAGGACGCATGAAATGCGACCCTAAGCGGTTTTCTTCTCTTCTCACGATTCCAACATGATTAGAGTATCTCAGGACACGTGAAACCGGACCCTGAGCGATTTTTCTCCTCTTCTCACGATTTTAGTGTGGGTAGAGTTATCTCAAGACAAGTGAAATGCGACCCTGAGTGATTTTTCTCCTCTTCTCACAATTTCAGTGTGATTAAAGTACCTTAGGACGTATGAAATGCAACCCTGAGCGGTTTTCTCCTATTCTCACGATTTCAACGTGATTAAAGTATCTCAGGACACGTGAAACGCGACCCTGAGCAATTTTCTCCTCTTCTCACGATTTCAGCATGATTAGAGTATCTCAGGACGCGTGAATCGCAACCCTGAGCGGTTTTTTTCCTCTTCTCATGATTTCAGCATGATTAAAGTATCTCAAGACGCATGAAACGCGACCCAAAGTGGTTTTTCTCCTCTTCTCAGGATTTTAGTGTAGGTAGAGTTATCTCAGGACGCGTGAAACGCAACCCTGAACGGTTTTTCTCCTCTTCTCACGATTTCAGCGTGATTAGAGTATCTCAAGACATGTGAGACGCGACCCTAAGCGGTTTTTCCCTCATCTTTTCACGATTTCGGCGTGGTTAGAGTGCGCATTTTTAGTTCTTTCTACGTGAAACCCATTTCGATTTAAGCTTGAGGCTCATTCCTATGTTGTTATTTTGTTATTGCTTATTGCAGTTGTTATTGCTTATTACATCATCTTGCATGATTGTGACTTTTTAAAATAGCCGGCTTCGCAAAGCGTGTGAGTCCAGCTCTCAAAGTATATTTTTCGTGCATATCATTTATATCCTGCCCCAAAATTACGCTGGTTTGATTCCCTGCAAAGGGATACATAAGCAGCTTGCGAGCTCAACCATTTTATTTATGTCTTGATTGTTTGCCCAAGTCATACAGCCTTGTCAAAATGGGTCGTCTTTGGGCTTTAACATTCACGCACGTCATTTCATGACTTCGAGCTCTGTCAAAGAGGGACAACTATAAACACCTCATTTTTTACGACCCTTAAAACTTGGGCGCCACTGGTTGATCACTCAATGATAAATGTGTAAGCTTGTCAAATGGTTGACTTCCTCAATAGGGAACCTCCGTTTTGAACTTACAAACCTTGTGTCTTGTTTTGGACAAAAATAGTGGTTTTTAAGGCCTAAGCATCCAGGGACCTGCAGACCCACTAGTGTGGCCTGCCGCCCACTAATGTGGCTTGCCGACCACTAGTGCAAAAACCAGATATTTTTGGCCAGCTATCTTCACAGATACATGCATCATTCCAGTTGTGTTTGTAAGAATATTTCTGAGGGTCTCTCATATATTTCTATATATAGATGACCTTCTCTTTTGTTAGAGAGGTTAGGAAAAATTTTGATTTTAGAAAATTTTGGAGAGCAAAAGTTTGGAAAATTTCTCTCTCTCTCTCTCTCTCTCTCTCTCTCTCTCTCTCTCTCTCTTGCAACTTACATAACCTTTGCCTAGACACTCTAAACCAAACTTTGAGGGATCTTGGCTGAGGTGCTTAAGCTTGCATTTTAGCACTTGAGAATGTGAAATAGTGGTTTGGGAATTTAAGGGATCATTCCTCTTCAAGAGGTATACATTCTAGTTCGTTTGTACCATCTCTTTCTCATCTTTTCTTGCTATTTTTGAGTTGTTTTTCACCTTTATTTTTGGGCTGAAACATGTGGTTTAAGGCCATTAAAGGTAGAGGGGTTGACAACCCTTCTTTGAACCTTGCTTCTAAGGCCTTTGCCCTTGTGTTTCCCATCTTCTCATCAAATGTTTTTGAGCTTTTTTACCCCTGAATTTCAGAGTTTTTCAGAGGTTAAAATCATGTTTTGAAGTTCCGAAATGGAGGGGTTAGCCTCCCCTCCCCTCCTTATGCTTGTGTGCTAGTGTTAATCCCTCAATATTTTAGTTTTTTGTTTGTCTTTATTCTAGCACTTTTTTTGAATATTTTAGGACTGTTTTAATATATTAGCTTCATTCGTGCTTTGTATAGTATGCTTGTAGTATAATGGTCCTCATAGGCTTGGTGGTTTAGGCCTTAGCCACCAACCTATTTGAGTTGATAGTATTTATTTCTTGCTTTCCATACTTGTGTTCACCTCTAAGCATCTCTGCAATCTCTTTCCTTTCTTGGCTTTTTCTCTTGGTTTCGAGAGTTGCTCCAAAAGGAGTGTTGTTTAAGCTTAAAGGGGTAATATTATGCTTAATGGTTTAATCACTTTAGGGGTTCATTACCAATGGCATGATCTCCCTCTCATGCTTAAAACAACATTTGGTTTGGGACTTCTCTCCATTAGTGAACTCAAAGCTTATTATTATACTTAATTGACTAAGGAACGGAAGGTAATTAAAATGGGGTAATAAAATTAGGATAAAATGGACCAAGATATTAAAATGATTTGGTGTTCAATTGAATGTTAATTGAACACATGGAGATTTGGGTCATTTCATAGTTTTTTGGGTGGATAGTCATTTCATAGTTGTTAGTGATGAAATGGTTCAATTTTCCGAGGGCAACCATTTCCCTTGACCAATCCATGATAGGAAGAAAGTTTTGTTGGTCTTTCCTTACCATTTATTGAAATTGTATCCCTTGGTTCATAAGTCATTACGCAATGAAATTGTGTCGATTGATGGCTTGCGAATCAAGCTTATCCCTCCTTTAACCTGTTTGCTGATAAGGAGAGGCAGAGTAGACAAACATCCCCTGAGAATACCAGTGGCCGACAAGCCACTTTTACTGGGTGGCAGGCTACTATTTATGGCCGGCTGGCCACTACTTCTAGCTTGCCAGCCATTTCTTCCACCTAGGCAGTGTCCCTTTTCCAGCAGAGTAGAGTAGAGGCTAAGGTGGAAAAACCGTACAATTTTCTAACTGCGCAACAGAGGCATTTCGATAGCAAAACGAGGGCTTTTTCGAGTGGAAATCCATATCCATGCATGAACCATCCCTCGATTCTCGAGATCCATTGAAATAATGTTATAATATTAGTATGTTATAATTAAAGTAACGGACTTGTAACTGATTAGTTAATTTAATTAGCTAAAGTAGTTAGTTAATTTGTGGTGATGTAATAATTAGCTAGTATAGTTAATTTATTTCATTTGGGCTGTAATAGATTAGTTAATTCGTAGTAATTAGTTAGGGCATTTATTCGGACCCTCTTGTGCGAGGGCCAAATTGTAATAATGTGTATGTCTTCCAACCCCACGTCTTTCTCCCTTTTATTTACTCGCTTATGATAGGTAGCTTAGAACATCATGTTTCTTTTAGCATTTCCCATGTTGGCATCTATTTGTTTTGCCTACATGAGGTTCCACTCATCATTCTAACAAAGCATTGTAGTTTACATACTTCGTTGAATACGTGTTGAAACTGCATGCTATCAAGTTGTTTCAAATGTCATAACTCATAGTCGAGCTTATTAGTTGCATATCACATGTGTTGCATTAGTCATATCGCATTAGTTAGGAACATGCATTTTTCTAATTATTTTGCTTTGTTTGACTTGCCTCGAAATACTAGGTGAGCTTTTATTGTTTTAGCATATCGCATGTATGTGATTGTTGCCCTGTCAAGCATGATTACCATGAGGCTAATTACTTAAGTGATAAATTGTTTGAATGCCTGTGGATGAAGGCTAATTGCTTGAATTGGGATAATTTGAATAATGTGCATATGCGATCATTTTTTCAAGTGGTACATATTCGAAACAATTTTCAAACATATATGAGATCAAGTGTTCTAATTTTTGCAAATTAGTCTATACTTGTGTGCAACACATAGTAAGTTAGTCTAAAAATCAGAACAAGAGCATATAATATAAATAAGAATCACATCATGATTAGTAAAGGTCAATCTTTGATCGAGCTAATGGGGTGCTCAATTCATGACCTTCCCCTCTCGTACCTAAGTTCCCGAGCCGAGACAATCTTGGTGATGGCGGACATGTGGCCTTTGGCACGAGTCATGGGCTTCCTAAATTTCTCAAAAATATTTAAGTGGCAACTCTGTATCTGGCAAATCAGTCCATTTTTTACATTTTGATTCAAAATCGATTTTCCAAAAGAATTGCCGGATTTAGACTCATTTGTGTTTATCTATTTCATATTGCACTTATGGAATCAGATTCAGAACCACGGGAGTCCGAACTGTAGGGCTAGTTGTATCCGAAAGGAGCACGAAACGTCAAGCTACACGAGGATAGAGTTTTGTAATGTGTTCATACAAAGATAAGTATTACAAGTGGAGAAGTGTGTTCTTGGCTAAACAGATGATTCTGGAAGCAACCATGAACTCCGTTTTACAGATTTAGACAATTTTAATTGTAACAATTGCATTTCCATTTCTATTTGTAGTGGCTTTAATTTCTAATTTATAGTAGTCTCACCATAGTGAAAGAAAATGAGGAAAGAAAGAAATTATAAACTTTCGGGTTTAGAGAAAATCTTTGGGATTAATTTTATTATTCCCACAGTATTTTCGTTTTCTGTAATAGAAACCAAAGTTTAGCCTTAGCTAAAGAGTATTTCTGATTTGTTCAAAAATGACAACAAAGATGGATGTGATTTCAAACCTTTGTAGTTAGAGGAAATCTTTGGGTTTAATCT
Organism: Camellia japonica; assembly: GCA_030407325.1. Taxonomy (NCBI): domain Eukaryota; kingdom Viridiplantae; phylum Streptophyta; class Magnoliopsida; order Ericales; family Theaceae; genus Camellia; species Camellia japonica. The sequence goes on from JAPPVO010000032.1 coordinate 146,756,793, forward strand.
TTTTATTCCTAAAGTGGTAGGAAACCAAGTTTTGAGAAAGTCTTTGGCTATAATTTGATTATTTCCAAAGTGTTTTGTTTTGGGAAAAGAAACCAAATTTTAGCATTAGCTAAAATATTTTTGATTTTTATTCAGAAATAATAAGTTCAGTTCCGGGAGTATCGGCTAACTTTTATAAGTGGTGTAATTCTGATAGCAAATTTTAATTGCTTATAAGTTTTGTAAACTTAATTTGTTTTAACCTAGTTTATCCCCTGAAAAACTTAATTCTAAATTTGTTTCTCATGGACTAGGAGTCAACATGCTCTTAAAAGTTTTGCCTAAGGTTAACTGGGTCTTAAGTGGGACCGGTGTAACCCCTCCAGTCTTCTTGGAAACTTCCTGACGATGTTCGATTCTAGAATAAATGGTGAGATCAGTTTTGAATTAAATTTCAGACTTTGGGATTTTCTAGTATTAAATTTAGTTTGTGGAAAAACAAAATAGTGAAATTCTGTAGTGATTTTTCAAAAATGGCTTCAAGAGGTGACAACATAAAATGTTGTTCCACCGTAACAACCTTAAGCCTTCCGAGATTCTTAAAGGAAGATTTAGAGAGATCAAGTGTGATTAAAGGAAATTCCAAATATATTTTTGAATTTTTTAAATTCCAAATATATTCTTATATTGGTGGTTTCTAGTAAGTACAAGATCACTAATCGCAGAGATAGAAAACTAGTGGTTCCTAGGAGGTGTTAGACCATTAGCTACACGGTTATGAGATTATGGTTCCTAATAGTGTACATATTACTGATCACATGTCAAGACATGATGGTTCCCAGTAGTAGAGAGGCTACTGATCATATGTCAAGACATGATAATTCCTAGTAATGTAAGAGTCTATTGATCCTATGTCAGGACGTTGTGATTCCTAGTAATAAAGTGACTACTGATCATAAGTCAAAACATTGTGATTCCTAGTAGTAGAAAGTCTACTGACCACATGCTGAGAAATTAGTAATTCCTAGTGATAAGACTACTTTCCGAATAGTAGACTATTGATCACTAGGTTTATGATTCCAAATAATAAGGCTATTGACTTCAAAGTGCTATGTTGGACCAAACTTTTTTGGTGCTTTGAATTCAGAAAAGACCTAATTTGGTTGATGACTATCTGGGAATGTGTTTTCTGTGATATGATTTTAAGAGTTTCATAATCATTTTAACACAAGGAATTGTTTAAAGACCTTGTATAAATTTTTGGAAAGGCCAAAAGCCTTCGTATAAATTTTACAAATGTGGAGGTGTAATGTAAAAGGTGGTAAGACCTGAACCCAAGATGGTTAGGATAAGCCTTAAAATCCATTAACTTTGTATTCAATGGTTATGCACAATATAGTAGTGCATATCGGTCTTTTGTGTGGACAAATCTGACATTCAGATTTACACAAGAATATTATCATGAAATTGAGGAAATGGTTTTCATGAGAAAAGAGATGAACTTAGAAGATGTTAATATGCTAGGACTTTAAAGTTCTTCTATCTAAATCTTCTCAAACTTATATTGTGGCTAGTGAGGCTAAAAGCTTCTTTGAAGCTGTGATTTCTCTAGAAAATTTAGTTTTATCTTGCATAGGTAGTAAGCCTTGGGATGCAAGTGAATGAAAGCCAATGAGATATGCTTGTTATCAAAGGGTATTGGCAAAAAGAAGTCCTGGATTGCCTTGATACGTGATCACCAATTATGGTGAGTGTGATCGCAATTGTGCGAAGTCTGGAGATACATAAAGATGGATGTTTAGATAGCTTTCTTATATAAAGATTTAGTTGAATAAATCTTTATGGAACAACCTGAAGGGTTTGTCGGTTCCAGGACGAAAGATTGTAAGCTTGAGAATTATTTTATGATTTGAAATAAATACCGAAATAATGGCATGAGAAATTCAACTACACTATGTTGTCAAGTGGGTATTGACAAATGTATTTATGTTAAAGACATTGACAATAGTATATGTCATGTTGTGTCTATGTATAGGTGGCATGCTCATTATTAGTAGTTATGAGAAGATATTCAATACTACCAAATGGATATTGTACTCTAAGTTTGATATGAAAGACACGGGCCTTGCAAATTTGATTCTGGGTATTAAGATTACCAAAACATCTAGTAGTATTGTACTTTCTCAGTCTCATTATGTTGATAAAATACTTAAGAAATTTAGTTAATCAAATACAAGTGTGTCGAGGACACTGGTAGATTATGTCTACATTTGGCCGAGAATAATAATGAAAGTGTATTTCAATTAGTAAATTATCAGATCATTGGAAGTTTAAAATATCTAATGAGTTGAACAAGGCCAGGTTGTCACGACCCAAACCCCCCCTATAGGTTTAGCATCGTAACCAGCCAGTAATCCTTGGATTACCAAAGGCCTCTTAAGACTTGACTTGAGATAAGGGGCTGCGGAAGTAATCACGTAAAGAAACATACATAGTCCATTGAGCTGTGCAGACATACATAGAACTGAAAATCTTTAATTTTATAAACATACGAGTGACGTCATAGATACAGCATTTACACGTCACTGTCAAGTACATACAAAAGGAGAACTTGTTCATAAAACAAAAGGAACAGTCTTGTACATTTACATTAACATAGCCACAAAACATGACTAGATCTGGAACCTCCTCGTGAGGCACAAAAGGTGGTTGACTAACACAAAATACCCCAGACATCAACTTAAGCCTGATCACGCCCCTGCTCACCTACATACATAATAAATAACTAGTGAGCGAAGACCTAGTGAATAATAACAAAGTAAAGGGGTATATGAATGATGTCCCATAACCGTGGCTGAAATTAAAATTCACCTTCATATTCTTGTTCTGAGCATGCATACAAAAGTCAGAGTTCATACTTAATCTTAAGTATTACATCTGTTAGTGCTAATAGATTGCACACAGAGTGACTTAAATCATACTTGTCAGTTCCATAGAAGAACCTCCGACCGGGTAAGGGGAACTTGTCAGTCCCATATAGGAACCTCCGGACTTGGAACTTGTAAACTTGTTAGTTCCACTTAGGACCTCCAGCCGGGTATAGATAGCTTGTCAGTTCCATAAGGAACCTCCGGTCCGGGAACTTATAGCATACTTGAATCATAACATCATGTCACTTAGGGCATACTTGAATCATGGCATATAATCACTTGTAACATACTTAAATCATAGCATAGCATCATAAATGCTTGTTATTGTCGGACAATCATTCGTAGTATAAAACATGGCATTTCTTTCAAAAGATCTTATTTCGTATACAGAAAATACATAAATTTGAACATAGTTTTACTAAGTTATTACTCACAGATAATAGGTGTCGCAAGTAGACAATTCAACTTCCTTGTAGCACTTGACCTACACAGTTACAGAACGAACGTATTCTGAGTTACACACCCATAAATGATGACTTAGCCCTTACTTGTTTTAGTGTGTTTCTACCTCGTTATTCTCATCGTAGAGTCTTAATCATGGCCTAGGAATGCCTAAGATGGAATGAGGATGCAAAAATGCACTTGAAAACATTTTTCAAAGCTTGCTGAAAATAAGGTCCACGCTCGAGCGTGGCTTTCCTCGCTCAAGCGGGCATGCAGACAGTAAGGCTTCGCTCGAGCACAACTTTCCTTGCTCGAGCGGACTATAAACTTTGGAAAAGTACTGGTTGCTTGCATTTCACGCTCGACGGATGCTCGATCTCCGTTCGAGCGTGAGACTTAGACCCTCGCTCGAGCGTAACCTCTGTCGCTCGAGCGTGCTATAAAATATGCAAACTTCTGGGTATATGCATTTCACGCTCGAGCGGGAATCAAGTCGCTCAAGCGGAAGTGCACGCACTCAGTCTCACGTTCGAGCGTGGATACAAATTCTGGAATTTCTAGATTTGATCTTCAAGCTCAAACTCAACCTTTAAAGCATCAAACTCGATTTTTCTAGGCCAAAACCTGAGAAAATACATGAAAACCCTTAAAACAACATGAATTAAAGATCATTTCAAGAAATCATGGTCCAATGGCTTGCCAATTATGCAAAAATTCAACTAAAAGTTTGTGAATGATCCAAGAACATGACATGCATGAATTTCTTTGAACTCAAGCTTCTCAAAACATGATCAAATACTACAAAACAACATAAAACTTGATATTTTCTCACAATCAAAGTGAATTCAAGACATGCATGAGGGAATTCTTGGAAATCAACTTCAAAATGCTATGAAACATGCATGCATGCATGATATGATCTACATTCCTTCATTCTTTTTGCTCAAACCCAAAATTACTCAACTTAATCCTCATGAATTCATGTTTTAACATCACAATCACATAATCTAGGTGTTGAATTCATACCTCAACCTCTCAATGAAGCTCTAATTGGTGAATTCTCTAAGGTTCCAAACCAATCCCCTTGAATTCCCTAGCAATTCCTCCAAGCTCAAGTATTTATCTCAACTCTCTCTTGCTCTCTCTCTCTCTCCCACATGTTGAGTTCAAGGATGAGGAAAATAAGAGTGTCAAAAGTATAAAAGAGGAATAGAAGTGGTCTTGTATAGGCCCACTTAGTGGCACTTAATTAATTGGCCTAAGTTAAGTTAAATAGTATTAATTATTCTAATTTAATCGTTCCAAATCGAATTTCAATTAAACCTACCATAAAATTCTATAAATTCCACATAACACATATACCAAGTCAATTTCTAAATTAGATGCCGATAAGGCCTTCAATTCGCAAATCGAAACTAAAACATGAATAGATCTTTCTACGTTAAACAGATATAAACACAAAATGATGCAATGCACATGCAATTAACTCGGGATTTCTTCTTAATTACTCATTAGGCACACTTAAGCATGAATTATCGTTAATTAAGGGTCGGGGTTGTTACACAGGTATAGCTTACTCATGTAGCAAGCTTAGTAGATACACGAGTAATCCTAATACTACTCATTGGAAAGGCATTATGTAGGTGTTGGATTATTTACACTACACCGAGATTATGGATTGCATAACACTTGATATCTAATTATACTAGAAGGGTACAAAAGTGCCTACTAGATATTTGATACAAAGACTATGAATCCATTAGTGGATATGTTTTCTCTAATTGGAGCTACAACCGTGTCTTGGAGATCTTCCAAGCAAATGTGTATCATGATATCAATTATGGAATAGGAATTCAGTGCTTTAGATAAAGCTACTAAAGTAACTGAATGGCTTTGGCAGTTTTTTTATGGATATTCCATGTTGATCAAAACTTGTGCTAGCAATTTTGTATACTTTGCGACAACCAATCAAGTATTGGTATGGTTCAAATGGAAAGTCTATATATTTTTGTTGAAGACATAGTTCCATACGACGACTACTTTTGTGTGTTATCATTATAGACTATATACAGTCTAAGGACGATATTACGAATCCGTTAACGAAAAGGTTAAATCGAGAGTTAGTAGAAAAGTCATCAAAAGGAATGGGGTTAAGGCCTTTAGCGAATGTTGTCGGAACAGAAAATCCAACCTAGTTGACTAGAGATCCCAAGATCTAGGTTCAAAGGGACAACCTAATTGCGTGTAACGGGTGAGTCACTGTAGAGGGAAATCCTCCTACCTATTCCTTTATATAGTGATACCCTGTGAGGTGAAAGGTTAAGCTAATGCTTTTAATGACCTAAGTGCTGTGAATAGTCACCTATGTGACTGCGAAGTAGGGCCACTTCTTTAAGAATTGACAAGGTTGAATTCTTTAAAAACACTCTCTCAACCAGGCTAGTGTTCCAGGGCCAAACTGGACACATCACTGAGAACAAGAACAATGGTTGGAGTAACTCCTATATGAGGTCTATTGTCTTAGTTTACAAAAATGGCAGAACAGTTCAAGACATCACATTCACTGGTCAACCAGTAAATTCAACAGGCTTTCACTACGAAAGGTTCAAGGCCAACAGCTACCTTTTCTGATACAGGGTTATTCTGTGTGCTCTCTCTCTGAGTCTTTGTTGTTAAGTGTTGTTCGTTTTTCTTTATTCGACCAATTTTATTCATGTGAAAAATTGTTGGAAAATTATGGGTTTTCAGCAACTTTAATTTGAAATTAAAGTAGGACCCAATCGCCGGTTAAGGTGGGTCTGAGTGGTTTTTTATTCTCTTAAGTGAGAAGATTGCAATACAAAAATAATGAGTTGAAACCATTAAGTTGTGAATGAGAATTGTCTCATAAAATGGGCATCAATAAAGTTGGGTTTAGATTTGAACTTTGTCTTAGTTTGAACTGGGCCTAAACTTGTACTTGTGCATGTGCTGGGTTAGGTCTTAGACTTGGACTTGGACCTAGTCTTGAGCTTTCGACTGAGCTGTGTTAGGCTTAGTTTTGCATGTATTTCAGATTAGGCTTGGGCTTGGATCGGGTTATGACCCAACACTCGTATCCATTTTGTAACCTATCTAGTTTAATTCTCAAAACTTATACATTATATACACATTATGATTTATATAATGGTTTTAGAGTTTTGAACCTTTGTAACTCTATCTTTAATGGCTAGAGTTGATGACATTTGATAACCCCATTGATATTAGTCTTCATGGCTAAGGCTCTCCCCTACTAGTATAAATAGAGGTATTTTTCCTCCAACTTAGTAGGTTATTTTTTAGAGAGGTTTTGTGATGAAAAATGAGATGGTGTTTTGAAATAAAAAGTTGGAGATGATTTTTTACACCAAAGAAAATTTGTCCTATCTTCTTTTGTTAGCCTCTTCTTTGGTTCTTGTTAGAGAGAGTGCAGCCATTGTCAAGTTTGCCAAAACTATTCAGAAGATACTTCTGCATTAATTGGTTTCGACTGTCATATCCTGAGAGGCAGACGCCAGCATACCTCCAGCACCCATCGAGAGACGGTGAATTTGTTTTAAGAAAACGGTGATATCACACAGGCTTCAATTTACTTCTTTTCTTATCATTTGTTTTTAAATTTGATGAGTTCTAATTTTTTTAATAATTTGTTCTATTATTAATGTAATCTAATTCATTTCTATATTTTTCGTTGTGTTGTATACATAGGTGGTTTACCAATTACTAGCGTTGGGAGGGATGCTAATTCCTATTTTGGGAGAAAGTATAATCATTCAAAAAAAATTGTTATCGAATTTAAATGCAATAACAATTTCAAAAAATATATAAGGTTAAGTCTTAACTCTTAACTGCAAACTAATATAAATATATATATATAGTCAACATATATAACTACAAAAATATGATTAATAATCATATTAATTTACTGTTGGAACAATCTTTTGTATAAAATAAATAACTTGAAACAAATCAAACAAATAAAAATAAATTACTTACAGAATTTATTTACCGAAATGAATAAGTACAAAAATAGATCAAGTCGAATGTGTGACACTTTGTCCTTAAGACAGATTCGCCCCACTTCGGTACTTACGGATAAATGGCATCTATCTCCCAGGATACAGTGATCTACACAGATTATAGTAGCACTCCAAACAATCTGTATGGTGAACTAGAACATGTGTTCTATACTCTCAATATTTTCCCTAACAATCTAGTATGAAGAATAATGCAAACAGAGAGCAAAAATGGGAAGAAAAGGAATTTTCTGGATAATTCCACTGCTGGAGAAGTCCTGGTATTTATAGGGCCAAATAGGTATGAATTTCAAACCGAACAAGTATGTTTTTGAAATGAACAAATCTGTTGAAGAACAGAACAGGTGCAAACAGAAATTCAAATCTATTTAAACAGTTTGAATCGGTTTGGAAGAAACCGAACCTGTATGGTGCAAACTGTTAATCTGTTTTAACTTGCTGGACCGGGTAAGGAACTGTTATGGACAGAAAATTTTGGTGTAAAATTTCAATTGATTTCGTCCAAAAAATTAATATTAGGATCGACCCACAAACCAAACCTGACACGACTCAGCTGGATGGTGGCGGCGGCGCACGTATGGTGGTTTGAGCCAAAGACCACTTTGTCCATAACTCCTCCCTTCTACAAACTTGAGACCCAACCTAAGTATTCCCACCTTATAGCGATTCCAATTTTCCCTTTATGTATTTGTTGTGTTCCGGACGTTGGTTCCGTGGAGTTGGTGGTTGTATACCTTGTTGTCATCCTTTAATTCCATATGTTTGAGTTTTAGGATGTGTTGAGCGTGTTGTGAACAGGTGGGTTGAGCCTTAGTTCAAATTCTTGTTGCCCAGTTTTTGAGTGGTCCGCTCGAGCGGGTCCTTGTGCGCTCGAGCGGAGATTCCATACTTCCAGTATTTCGTGCCTCTGCAAAACTTCTGCAAGTGTGTTTTTCACGCTCGAGCGGGTTTCTTTACGCTCGAGTGGGTCGCGCTCGAGCGGATATGTTGACGCTCGAGCGGGTAGTGCTTTGTCTGTGAAAGTTCTGGGAGGGGGAAATCTATGCTCGAGCGGATGTACTTTATTCTTGTGTCTTGGAGCTCAAGCAGGCCTTCTTGCGCTCGAGCAGATCTAGTTTTTTGTTCCTGACGCTCGAGCGTCCTGTTCTCCGCTCGAGCGGACCTGTTATATATCAGATGGCAGCTGGGCATTTTTGAATCACTTTTTACACTCACACTCTCTCTCTTACTTTCTAAAAACACTTTTTGAGAGCTTCTCTCTCTAAGATCCCCCTTCTCTCTAGGGTTTGATCTAGTTAGAGTGTTCTACTCCCTTGGTGCCTTTGTAAAAAGTGTATTGATCGTCGAGGGCTACGTTTTGATCCGAGAAATTGTTGATTTGGAGCACTTTGAATTTCTTCGTCTTCTCCATTTGAGCTCTAGTTTCGAGGTAGGGATATCCTACTCCATCTTATGAGCTTTGTCTTTGAATTTTGGTATTTCGATATGTTGGGGGTTGTTGGGTAATTTCGAGAAAGTTTGGGGCCATTGTGAAATTTTCAAAAGAGGGGTTTTCAAAGTTTAAAACCTTTATGTATGTAATACATTGGAAAAATGAGCTTGGTGTTGGATTGTTGATGAAAAAAGAACCTTAGGGTTGGTATTGTGAATTTAGGAAAAAGCCCTGATTGCATAATGAATTAATTGGTATAATTAATTTTGAGAAATGAGAAATTGAATAGGAAATATTCAAATTGGAATGGTATGGGATTAACGGGTGTAGTTGGATTAATTTATCGCTCACCTAGGCAAATGTTGATAATTTATCCATTTGGTGCATTTATTTTCTGTTTAGAAATAACTGCTTGGGCTATCGGTGGAGGATAGTCTTGATTGTTGTAGACAATGCATGATGATTAGGCAAACTAAAACTAATCAATTAAATAGGCTATCGAATATAGCGGTTGGTTTAATGCATCGAAATTGTGTATTGAATGATTGAACATGTATATGATGATTGTTTATATACATTGTGTTGTGTGGGAGGAGATAGGGGATGTACTCCACGGTTTAGGGGAAGATAGGGGATGGACCTCTAAACGGGAATTTGTGTGACAATGATACAGCACTACAATGTGTATCATGGTGAAGTATGGAAGTGTTTGTTTGATTTGATATAGCACTAAAATGTATATCATTATCAATTTGTGAAGTATGGAAGTGTTTTCTATGTTATATTGATACAGCACCTAAATATGTATCACTTGTGAAGTAAGGAAGTGATTTATGTGTTATTGATACAACACCAAAATGTGTATCCGTCTTGAATTTCGAAAGTGTTTTAGTAATAAGTTATAATCTCATTAAATTATTTGGCCAGGTTCTGAGCCTTGTTTTCAAATTCAAAGGTGAATGAGAAATGGAAAGTGAAATGTAACATGGATATGATTGTCATGAAACTATAATATGGCATGAGTTGGAATATAAGTATGGACCATCTGTTGAATGCTATTATTTTAGTCATTGTTTATAGTTGGTTTAGTATATTTCTACTAGGCTGTGGCTCACCCTATATGGGACATCATTTTCAGGTACAGGTAGCATGCCACCTCCAATGACGTAGCTTGGGAGGCTTAGTGGCTGGGACTCCTTTTGTTGTTTTGTTGTATTATATGTATATCAAGCCAAGGGCTTTTTTTTTTTTTTTTGTATAGAGTTAGTACTCTTTTTTGTAACCAAGTGTTGACTTGGAAAGTTGTAAGCTCATAGGGCACTTACTTTTGTTGTCAACATGTAATACATTTTGTAATGATTACTCTGATGGAATATATTTATGCTTCATTCTCTTATGTCTAAGCATGCTATTGTTGGATGATTTATGGGTTTAGTTTGAGGGCATTACACACCTAGATCTTATATACACACATAATAAGTTTTCTTTAAGTTTTAATGTGGGACAACCGTTTCAATGAAACCCACATTTTACTTCTTTAATTGTCCATTCCACGAACTCAAAAACGACGTCAACTTTCCATTCACTCATAAATGGTTTTGACGAACCGTCTTCACCATGTGACTTGCCATACGACAAGGAACACGTCACTTTTTTGGACTCACCTTAAAAGAAATGTGGGTCCCACCCAAATTTGAGCTCAAAATTAGCCCAAAATAAACCTATAAAAACCATATTTTTCCAACATTTACAATAACAATAATAATAGCCACAATTGCTCTACAATCTACTACAATTAGGCATCTAGCCTTGTATTCGCCACTCTTTCATAACATAAATAATATTTGAGTAAATTACTAATACACCATTTGAGATTTTCTTAAAATACGAATTGCCTATTATAATTTGAAAAATTATAAATATCTTATTATCATAATTTTTTATTTAATAAAATTAACTTAAAAAATTAAATTTCTAACTGCTCTCCTACACAATGATAAAATTACCTGAATTATTAATTGAAATAAAATTTTGACATAATTAAGAATTGTTAATTAACTTGATGATTTATTAATAAAAGTGATGAATTATTAATAAAAATGACTATTTGTTATGAAATTAAAAATTTCAAAGGCATAATGTAATTTTCAAAACCACATAGGGTAAATCATATTTTAAACAAATTTTAGGGAGTGTGTTTATAATTTACTCTAAATAATTTTTTACAATAAAACCTTGAACATATACAATCAATTAATTTGTCCAATATTGAGTTGCACTTTGGCAAATAGTTTTTCAGTAATTTTATTTATACATTTTTTTGTCTATAGTATTTTTTTTTTTTTTCAATTTTTATGTCTTTTAAGTTAAACTATTTCTAAAATGAAAAAAAAAATTTAAAATTTGAAAAAAAAAATTAGGGAAGACAAAAAAATTACAAATTTAATATTTATTTTTAAATTTTTAGGATCTTGTCAAGCAAGATCTAGAAAATAAAAAACATATATAAAAAATATATATATATATTCAAAAAAATGTCGCTAAAAAAAAGTTGTTGGCTGAGTTAACTATAGGGTCTTGCTACATCCCCCTAATTTTCCTCCCCCTAATCCCCCTAATTTCCATATTAAGTAAGAAAAAAAAGAAAGAAAAGAAAACAGTTGCCAAAACAGGAAATTAGGGAAATTAGGGGGGATCATTTTAGGGCTCCAAATCATTTCCCGTTAAGTATATACTATCCTACAGGTTAGGAGGTAAAATTTGAGAATAAAGCTTCTCTTCACGTCTAATCTTAAACGTCAATTTTTATTTTTATTTTTAAAGAGGGTTAATGAATTTCATATTGTGTCTCAGTTTTATGGGATTTACTCTCGATATCAAGTTCAATTAGAAAGAAACAAAGTTCAAATTATTTATTTATTTATTTTAAATTTAGATACATAAGTGTTTTATTATCATATATATATATAGAGAGAGAAATTAATAAAACTCAATACACATATTTGAAGGATACACACTAATATGACCAAAGAACTCATAACCTCACCCAAAAATAAAAATTCACAAATCAAACCTAGCTTAGATAATAACCATTCACATGCCAACTAGCTTCATTGCCATTAATGTGAGGAATACAATTGTGTGAGTGAATTTCTAATCACACGCCAACTCAGTATCCAGCTGGAGAACACTAGCAGAATAAGATTAGGCCGAACAACCTGCAACAGAAAGAAGAAACTCCGGCGGTGGTTCGTCCACCCGGGGGCACTCCGATAATTAAATCAGTAATCAAATATCTCTCAAAAATAATCAATAGTGCTTAACTCACTGTTCTGAATATAAATTGCGTACCTTAGACCCATCGAGGTGTCTTTCTTTTATAGCTAATTCAATCCTAGTTCCCATAGAAGCTTATCTTCAATGGACTTCCACTCAGTGCTTATCCTGGACTCTTTAAGAGATAAAGATAAACTCTCTAAGAGTGTTATCCTTATCCATGCTGAAATCCTTCCTCATTCTAGGACTCTTGTGCTTTATCCGCTTACCCCGGATTCTGATATCTTCGGAGATAACCTCAGCCTAGCCGAGATAACCTCGGCGTCATGACCAGAACACGTGGCACCTCGACTGACACGTCGGCGTCACCTTGGCCACATGTTGATACTCAGAAAATGTATCCCCACAACAATAATATAATATATGTTAATAAGCTTACTCAACATAGTTTGGTAAAATAGCTTAAGTTGAATTAAAACACTAAATTTGGAAAAGCATTTGTCTTCAAGCTCCACCAAAATTAGGTATAACTTATATAATTCATCGAAAGCAATTGTAAAACTCCATATATATTAAATTTAAACAATAATATCAATATATTTTGAATCGATAAAAAAAATAATATCAATATATTATAATTCTTTTTGCTTGTAATTTGAGAACTTTAAATTAGGAAAATTTATTAAAAAATCTATTTTCAAGTGTTTATATCTTAATTAATGCACAAGACATTCTTATATTCTAATAAGTCTTATTATTTGGACATTTCATCTACCAAATCCTAATTCTCATATTTAAGATATTTTAAGGACATTTATACCCTTACAAATATTTTTTGAAAGGTTAGCAATTTAGTAATGTGAACATTCATATTTTACAATGTGAACATTCACATTGGCGTGTGAATGTTTCACATTGACAATGTGAATATTTACATTGATGGTATGAATATTCATATTGACGATGTGAACATTCACATTGATAGTATAAACATTCACATCACGAACATTTACACTGTTAATGTGAATATTATTAGGGATATTTTGATAACTATATCACCCATAAAACTTATTAAAATATAAAAAAATAATATAAATTAAATAAAATATAAATAAATAAAAAAAGATTTATGAAAAAATATCCCTTTAAATTAAGAGACTTATTGAAAGTTGGTGGATGATAGACAGACATAAATAAACATAATTTCTATTTATATAAAATTCTAATATAGGTTATATTTACCCTAACAAAATTCCTAAAACTGCCACTATTTAAACCACCTTTTTTAGTGGAACTTTTCACCTTTTTCTTTTTACTTTTCTCTTTTTCCTTTTCCCTTTTTCCTTTTTCAAACGTTGTTTGGCTAACAAAATGGATAGTGACTGATTGTATAAACTATATGAGTCATGCCAATCAGGGTTATACTGGAGTTGGGGTTGCCTCTTTCCTTTTCAAACGCTGTTTGGCTAACAAAATGGATAGTGATTGATTGCATAAACTATATGAGTCATGCCAATCAGGGTTATATCGGAGTTGGGGTTGCCCCTGCGCATATCGTATTGGGCCTATTATAAGGTTCAATTTGATAATTTGAATCATTTACATTTTAGAAGATAATAAGTAAAATATATTCATAAAAAAATCATATTGATTAGATATCAATAACTTTTTTATCAAATCATATTTGTATCTAAAATAAACAAATAGTAGGTGTAATTTGAAATATAAAACTACATGTAAATGTGATTTGATAAAATGTTTACCGATATCTGATTAATATGATTTTTTATAGGTATATTCTACACAATATCTTGTAAAAAATGAATAGTTTAAATTATCAAATTGGGCCCTGAAAGAGGCCCAATTAAATGCGCAACAATTGTTGTTGTCCATGATGCACAGCAAGGTGTATATCATATACAAGTTATAATATTTATAGAATTGATTATCATAAATATCATAATTGAATCCTTTTAAAGGTTATAACTATAAAAAAAAATTGAGTCATAACCAAATATCATATAAGATATAATCAATAATATTTTTTATCATAACTATAATAATATCATAACTAATATTATAATAAGTATAACTAATATCACAATATGTGAACGAGAATGCCATATGCAATGTTTTGGGCCCCTATTATTTTGGATTCACATGAGTCTAATATCTATGTCTTCATCAAAGTAAGCCAGCCAGGCTATTGCCATACATCTATCAATTAGTTGTAGAGAGGGCCGAGCCAGAACTCTCAAATTGCTTGCTGCATTGAATGCAAATTTTTGGTGGGTTGTTTGAAGGAAATTTTTTAAATATTTAATGTATTTTAAATAAATTTCCAAAAATACCAAACTCAAGAATTATTGGAAAGCCACAACTCAATGTTGTTGTCCACTATACGGAGAGGTTATTTAGTGGTTTTAAAATATTGTTTTAAACCATTTATTACATGACAAGTGTCATTATCTCCACACACACACACAAAAATCAATACAAAAGTACAAAATTCTACCATTTCAACTAATAAAAATTAAGGGAAATTATTTATAAATCCTATTAGGGAAACTTATGCTACATATGGTTCTACTAAAAAATTTATGTTTCCATAAGTCCTGTGGGAAGTTTGTTGACACATTTACCCTCAATATTAGTTGTTAATATCATAAATAATAGTAAAACCATATATAGAAAATTAAATGTTACAATAGATCATATCTATATAAACGTAACGTAACGTGACACCTATATAAACGTAACGTGACACCTATGATCTATGGCAACATTCAATTTCCTAGGAAATTGAACGTAACGTGACACCTACGTAAACGTAACGTGACACCTATGATCTATGGCAACATTCAATTTCCTAGGAAATTGAACGTAACGTGACACCTACGTAAACGTAACGTGACACTTATGATCTATGGCAACATTCAATTTCCTAGGAAATTGAATGTTGTCATAGATGATATCTACATAAACGTAACGTAACGTGACACCTACATAAACGTAACGTAACACCTATGATCTATGGCAACATTCAATTTCCTATATAGGAAATTGAATGTTAACATAGATCATATTTATATGAAACGTAAATCAACATAAACCAGCAACATTTTCACATTCAATTTAAAAAAATAAAAACTCATTAAGTTTGCGAAACGTAACGTGACATGTTACATTACGTTTATGTAGGTGTCACGTTACGTTACGTTTATATAGGTGTCACGTCACGTTACGTTTATATAGGTGTCACGTCACGTTACGTTTATGTAGGATCATGTGGAATACATTCCTATCTAAATAGGACTTGAGACTCTATAAGAAATTACACAGGACTTAACCTACCATAAGTGTCTGAAAAAGAACTTATAAATAAGTCTCCCAAAAATTAAATTGGGACACACCACATGAATTTATCCTAAGAATATTATATAATTTTTCCAATAAACTTGGTGTCATGAAGTTTCAATTCGATCAACAAGTGGCTAGAGTGACATTGATAGTTAGTTGAATTTGGTCTCATACTGCCCAAAAACAAAAAAAAAAACAAAAACACTTACTCTCATGAAGTTCCTATCAACAAGTGGTCAAGTTACCATGAATCGTTGAAGGGCAATAAATTAATAGCATTCTTTAATTGTACAATATATTAGTAAGGTTTTAAATATATAATCTAATAAAACTCTCTTTACACTCAAATTTTTTTGGAGTACAAAAGTTTCATTCCAAAATCCAATGGTTTGAAGGCATCACATGGGTGTAGAAAGAAATTAGTTTATATTTGAATCGCGAGAAATTTGAGTGGAATAAAAATGTGATTTTAGATTCTCATGATTCTAATATTTAAAACATGAATATGATTCCTAATTATCTATTCTATCAGGAACCACATTTTCAAACTAAATAAGAATTTGATCACCAGTCTCTCATAAAGTAATTTCACATTATAAAGAAATGTTGGTTATTTAAGAGTAAAAAAATACCTTCCAATTTTTAAATTTTTATCAATTTGAGAAAGAGAATTGCTGAAGAAATGTTGTCTAGTGACATGCATGATCACTTGAACTTGATCTCATAAAGTTTCAATCAACAAGTGGACAAGTGATATCCATAGTCACTTGAACTTGGTCTCATACAGATCACAACTTGGTGGTCTCGTTAAATTCCTATCAACAATTGGTCCAGTTATCATGAATTGTTGAAGGGCAATAAAATAATAGCAAGACACATGGCACCGTGCTCAAGCATCTCAATGCTTGAATACATGGAATTTGGAGGTCTATGGAGAGTACTGTTTTCACCTAGTATGGGTATTTCGAAAAACATATCCTATTCGTATCAGGTACTTACCGGAATATGGTACCTCATATGGTACTTCTGCATACATACCGGATACACGAAACACGTATCCAAATTTTTTCTTCTTAATTTTTGGCGTACCTAGACGTACTTATTATATACTCAAGTCGTACCGTACCTCAGTTGAAACAATATTTTCTTCTATTATAAAGATAAAACTCCTTTAATTTGACTTCTTTTTTATTTTTAGTTTTATACTTAACATGTTCACTACAAGAAAAAGCATTTTTGCCGACCACTTTTAGCTACCAAAACCAATTTAGTCGCCAAAAGTCACGGAATTGGCTACCAAAAATAATATTAGTCGGCAAAAGTCAACTTTTAAGCTACTAATTTTTTTAGTAGGGGAATGTTGATTATTGGCTACTAAAAAAATTTAGTAACTAAAGATATTACAATTTGGCGACTAAAACAATTTTTAGTAGCTAAACATATCACAATTGGCGACTAAATTTAGTAGCCGTAGAGGTACCTTTAACTACTAAATTGTTTGGTAGCCGAATGAAAATAAAAAAAATTAATTTTTAATCTTTCCCGACCAAACTTTTGGTTGTCAAGTTTCGGCGACAAAATTCTTTTAGTCGCTGTAGACCTACTTTCGGCTACTAAATTGTTTGGTAGCCGAATGAAAATAAAAAAAATAATTTTTAATCTTTCCCGACCAAACTTTTGGTCGCCAAATGTCAAGTTTCGGCGACAAAATTTCTTTTAGTCGCTGTATACCTACTTTCGGCTACTAAATTGTTTGGTAGCCGAATGAAAATAAAAAAATTAATTTTTAATCTTTCCCGACCAAACTTTTGGTCCCCAAATGTCAAGTTTCGGCGACAAAATTTCTTTTAGTCGCTGTATACCTACTTTTGGCTACTAAATTATTTGGTAGCCGAATGAAAATAGAAAATTTTATTTTTATTTTTTATTAAGAGGTTGTACACCCAACATCCAAAAATATTAATTTTATTTTTTTTATTATCTCAAAATATTAATTTTTTAAAAAAATTAATTATTAAAATAATATGAATTTCTTATTTTGTCCTTTTTTAAATCCATTAATAATACAAAAAGTACAATTATGACAATTGATTTCTAAAAAAATATACTATCAAAAGTAATTTTGAAAAATTAATTATTATTTCATCATATTTCAATAACACTAATAAATTAAGAATAAATCAAAATTCACAAATAAAAGACAAAATATCCCAAATTATCATTTTAATAAATTTTTCAATATTATTACCCGTACTAATGAAATAATCATTCACAGACACAAAACATTATTTAAAAAGTTTTTAAAAAAAATTCATTATCAAAACGAGGGCTAAGTGATTAATTTTTTAAATTTTTCATTAAAAAATTTTTCTTAATTTTTAATAATTAATTTTTCAACTTTTTTAAATATTTTAAGCAAATTTGTTTTTTTTAGATTCACTTAATTTAGATATACTAAAAAAGAAAATATTTGTGATTTTTTAAATACAAAGAAGTACTTCACTTAATTTAGATATATTTTTTTAAATTTGAGGGATCTATAAAAGTAATTGGCGATTTAATGATAATTGAACTGAAGGCCTAAGCTGGGCTGTGCGTATATATTTTTAGTTATGGGTTAATGATTTTGACTGCTAAGATATGCTTGAGAAAATGATTTTGACTGCTAGTTACAACTGAATAATAAATTAATTAAATCTACTTGACACATGATTTCTTCATCAGTCTTTATCTATGAGAAAATATACATATTGCATGTTCTAAAATTCTAAAAAATTGATTAGTGCCTAGTTAGTCATGCAGGAGTCCAAAAAAAAAAAAACACGGGTTGAGCTGGCTCAAATTTTTTTTAAAAAAAAAATTTCCTTTTTTTTTTTAAATTTTCTTTCTTTCTTTCTTTCTTATTTATATATATATATATATATATAATATAAGAATATAAGAAAATATAAGAATATAAAGTTTCCCAGTTAATATAGTGGTTGGATCTCATGTTTGGGTGGAGGATGCTGAGGAATTCTGGGTAGATGGGGAAATCTTGGAAGTTAACGGTGAAGAGATTAAAATAAGTTGTACATCGGGAAAGGAGGTGAGTGCTCCTGCATTGGATGCTTGCAATAAAATTGCCGGATTTTTGGTTTGAAAAAAATTCTTCCTGCACAAGGTCCTGTTTTTTATTGCTGTCATATTTTACTTTTGTTTAAGGCATTCTTTACGATGACTGGTATTGATTTATTTAGTATACAAAACTATTTGTTTTAGGAAAATTGATAATGTTGAGCTATGTTAATTTAATTATATTAAGAACTAGAAGTAAGAACAATACATCCTAATCATGCAAAAGATGAATGATAACCCAAATTCATTTTCAATGACACTTAAACTACTTGTTCTCTATTAATAAATTTAATTTCCAATAATCACATAAAAATATCAATCTGTAGAAAAAATGAAATTAATTGTTTTGGGTTAAAGTAGAAAATATATCTATTAATGCAAAATAAAAATTGATGCTTGCTATTTGTTATTTTGCTGCATTAAGGCCAGAATAGAGATAATGATTAGAATACAAGTCCAAAACAAGGGCCCCATAGAGTTAATTATTGCTGGTGCAAGATTTCTGGCATTGAATGATGTCGATATTATTGCTGTATGTATAAGCTGGTGCAAAATTAATTTTTGTTCATGGGTTGAGTTCACCATTGTTTTGATTCCAATGCAACTTGATTTCTTTTTTTCTTTCTTACTGGCTAATATATACATTGTAAATTATGATTTGAATGGCATGTTACATTAGGAAACCTCACATGTCAGCCCTTGCTGAAAATAAATGTCTTGATATGCATGCATGAGTTAGTATTGAGCATTTACACAATAAGCACGCAGTTGGTCAATGAAAATAAAAAGTTCTTGACATAGAGTTAAAACTTAATAACACTTACTAAATTAGCTGTTAAAAAATTGTTTCAAGTTGATAATGAACTTCATGTAAACTGTCTATTGTTGTTGACATTCTTTAAGTTCTAATGCAGTTAAGTTTTTTTTGTGAGATTAAAGAAATTTTGTTCCATGCAATCGTAACATAGATTGATTTTTATATGTAAAAAGATCATTAGAGATAGCTTGTCTTGCAATATTTTTATGACAAGTCTGTAATTTGCCCCTCAACACTATCATCACATTGATATCATTCATATTGACTTACGCATTATAGTTATCTGTTCTCAAATTATTTGGTTTGGAAAAATAACTCTGCAATATTTCCTTTAAGGTAATTTACTTCATTTCTATTTCTTTATCTTGGTGGATTTCAGGTTTTCTCGTTCACATGACTATATCAGTTACCTTTCTTCCTATTAATTATCTTCGTTTGTTTTTCTTTTCTATTATTTGGTGGCAGGTCCTTGCCAATTTATCTTTGATTTATTTTCGAAGAAAATTGACCAAAAGGTTATGGTAAGCCTACGCATCCCTGGTGAAAATCTTTGTTGATCAGAGTTCGTTGTCAGTGTCAACAAGTACCTTGAAGCGCGGAGCCAGAAGCTCTCTACAGATTGCTACTTGTTAATACTTCATGCTTTCAAGTAGGAAGGTCGGAGCAACAAGCATACATTCAAAAAGTTCACAAGTGTTTTAGATCAATGGCTTCATTGTTAAATTAAGCAAGTGTTTTAGTAAATAAATTTAATTTTTCCATCATGTTTACACCTTCAAATATTCTGTAAATGACATTTGATGTAGAATTTTGTGTACAAAGGATATTTGTTTTGTATGATTATATGTTTGTATGGAATTATTATTTTGGGTTGGATTATATTTGATTTGTATAGAATTTGATGTTAAAACACCAAATTTTTGTATGGTTGAAACGAAATAGAAATATGTATTATTTTGTTTATATACAGGGTGCAGGTTGCACGAAATAAATACAAGTTGTGGATAAATAAATAAAAAAAAAAAACACTAAATAAAGTTTTTGGCAAGTAAATGTTTAGTTGCCAAAAAATAAAAAGTGAATTTGTTAGTGACTAACCAATTGGTAGTCAAAAAGGAAATCAATGTTTTTAGCCACTAAATATTTGGTAGCCAGAAAGAACCCAAAGATTTTTGGTGACTAAAAATTTAGTAGCCAAAACTATATAAGACTTTAGGCTACTAAATAGTTTAGTCCCTAAATGTAGTAATGTTGGGACTAAAACTTATCTACGACTAAAATTTTTAGTCGCTAAAAATCAAATTAATTTTATTTGAGCACTTTTGGCGACTAAATATTTAGTCGCCAAATATCACCTTTGCCGACTAACTAGACTTTAGTAGCCAAATGTTCAGTTTTGGCGACTAATATTTTAGTCGCCAAAAGATAACCTTTGCCGACTAGCTAGACTTTAGTAGCCAAATGTTCAGTTTTGGCAACTAATATTTTAGTCGCCAAAAGATAACCTTTGCCGACTAACCATACTTTAGTAGCCAAAACGTTCACTTTCAACGACCAAAAATAGTTTAGTCGCCAATACTATCGCCGACAGAGCATAGGCGACGACTTTGGCGACCAAAAAAATTAGTCGCTAATTTGTTTCGGCGACCAAAAATGGGGCTTTTGGCGACCAATATTTTGGTCGCCAAAAGTGTCATTTCCTGTAGTGGTTTTTAAAATTAAACTATGGTTTGTAAAATATATTGACATTTAATTTCGATTTATACGTTTACTTTTGACATTAAATGTTAATTATTGGTTGAATCTTAATAAATTAAACCATTTAATTAATTTTTGCATTACTATAAATTAAAAATAAATATTTTTTTATAAGCGTACCAAGCCATACCCATACCCTACTTTTTTTGAAGTTTACCGTATCGACGTACCCGTATCGTACCAGTACCAATACTCAAACTCGTACCCGAGCTTCATAGGTTTTCACTAACTTAAGTATCAGAGTATCTTTTCAGTTCTAACTTAGTCACAGTATTTTTAATTACAGACTAGTGTGAGCTGAATTTTTCTCCACAGACAAGCACTTATTTCAAAATTTGCCTAATCTCTATTCTAACTGTTAGCAAATTCTAAGCAATAAATTTTAGCACATTAACACTGTGTTAGCAAATTTGTTTCTCTATTTTCCTCTTCTTTTTTTTTCAAATCTCTATCATTACAACAAATTAAGATTTTAAAGATAATCATTTTTTATTGTCAAAAGTGTTATTGTTATATTTTTAGGAACGAAATTGGACATTTATTAGTGATGAATTATTATCCTTTTGGGACCAAAATTTGTCTCAAAAAATAAAAGTATAGAATTCTACTATTTCAACCAATAAAGATCAAATTAAAATACCACATGAACTTAACCCAAGAATACCATATGACACTAAACTTGGTGCCATGAAGTTTCAATTCAATCAACAAGTGGTTTGACATTGATAGTTAATTAAACTTGGTCTCGTAAAGCCAAAACAAAACACTTGCTCTCATGAAGTTCCTATCAACAAGTGGCCAAGTTAGCAATAAAACGAACTGTTCAAATTGTCAAAACAGGACTCGTGGTGGTTTTCATGAATCCAAACAGTATCCTTCAATCTAAAATCTAAACTGGAGGGGATCCTCCTCATATATCATAAGCCAGTGTGGGGTGAATTTTTCTCCATACGCGAGCAGTTATTGCAAAATTTGCCTAATCTCAATTCGAATGGTTAGCAAATTGTGAGCAATAAAAGAAGAAAACAAAAATTGAAGGAAATGTGAATAAAATATATATTTTTTTTATGCATTTTCATTTTCTTTTCAAATTCCTCACTATAATTAATTAAAGTTTTAAAAACAAAAATTTAGAGATAAAATCATATTTTAGAGACAAATTATTTTTTGTGATCAAAAGTATCATTATTATATTTTTAGTGACGAAATTGAATATTTAATGACAAATATTATCCATTTGGGATTGTCTCAAAAAATAAACATTTTGAGACTAAATTTTTTTTTCCTAAAAGTTCATTTATTAGAGATATTTTTAAAATTTTATCGCTAAATTTTTTTTTTTAAAACTTTTCGGAATAATTTTTTAGTGATTATTGTCACGATGATAGGAATTGGTCACCAAATATTTTTTGCAACAAAATTTTCATTTTCGAAAATAAATAAATAAAAATTGTTTCCTAAAATGCTTATATATTTTAGTGTATTTAAATTTATAATCTAAATACAGGCTCAACGGGACAAACTAATTTGAAATGAAAATGACACAAAGAAAAGCAAGAGCAAGCACCCCCAAGCTCATATAGAAATGAAGAACATGAGTTGGTAAAAATGTTGCTAATATCAACATCCAACGGTCTTCTACTTTCTATAAGAGGCCAGATCCTAGTGTCAGCTATGAATGGGTTAAATTTTCATCAACCACCTCAATTATTAAGAATAAAACATTGAGTAGTATTTTTTTTTTTTGGGGAGGGGGGGGGGGGGGGGGGGGCGGGTCCAACGGTTTTCTACTTTCTATAAGAGGCCAGATCCTAGTGTCAGCTATGAATGGGTCAAATTTTCATCAACCACCTCAATTATTAAGAATAAAACATTGAGTAGTGTTTTCTTCTTCTTTTTTTTTCTTTTGGGTGGGGGGTCTTTTTGTTTTTTTTGGGTTGGGGGAATAGGTCCTATGATAATAAATAATATTTTTTATCAAATACTATTAAAAAACGTCATTAACTGTTAATTTTCAGCGACAATCTGAAAATTTTGTCACAAAAATATCACTAATTATAAATTTTATTGACAGTTTAAAAAAAAAGTTACTAATTTTCAACTTTCAGGGACAATTTAAAAAATTTGTCACAGAAAAATATCACTAGTTGTAGGTTTAGCAATAATTTATAAAAATCGTTGACAAAAAAAAGTCACTAATTGTTAATTTTTAGCAACATGCAAAAAATCATCAAAAATATTATTTTTAGCAATGGACTTATTTTTAATAAAATTTTATGAAAATTACGTCCAACTATCAGAACCTATTGGTAGTTTGTTCCTTTTTTTTCCATGATAATGAATTTCTTGTAAATTTTGGTGCAAACCATTAATAAAGGCTAAAAATCCAATAATTGAAGGAATATATTGGAAACTTTTACATTTAAGGACTAAAGTGAGAATTAAAAAATATTTTAAGAGTGCAAAGTAATGTATCCGTAATTAAATAATCGCATATCCTTGTAAGAAGTTGGTTTGACCTTTGATTTTCTTTGGAGCAGTATTTTACTTATGTAAAAGGTATCTTGATAGCTGTTCTAAAAATAAAGGAATTTTTATTGATAAATCTTATTTAGAAGTGTTTTAATCTAAAAAATTTATGAAGGAATTTTTTAATCCATTTAGTTTCATGTATGTATAGTTTTATTCCATAAAATATTTTTTCTTGATTTACACTATTTTCTTAGACACTTATGCCCTTATATTTAATTTTGATACCCTTATAAATATTTTTTGAACGGTTAGCAATTTTATGATATGAACATTCATATTAATAGGAGTGTAAAATTGGTCCGCGTCCCGTGACGGCGCGAAACCTGCCCGCGGCCCATGGGCGGCCCGAGACGGGCCCGGTCCGGCCCGTTGACAATGTGAATATTCACATTGACATGTTAACATTCACATTGATAAGAGTATAAATTGGCCCGCGGCCCATGGGCAGCCAAAAGCCCGCCCACGGCCCGGGGCGGGCCCGTTGACAATGTGAATATTCACATTGACATGTTAACATTCACATTGATAGGAGTGTAAAATTAGCCCGCGTCTCGTGGCTGCCCGAAACCCTCCCACAGGCCGTGGGCGGCCCGGGGCGGGCCTGGCCCAGCCTGTTGACAATGTGAATATTTACATTGACATGTTAACATTCACATTTGATAAGAGTATAAAATTGGCCAGCGGCCCAGGGCGGGCCCGACCCGGCCCGTTGACAATGTGAATATTCACATTGACATGTTAACATTCACATTGATAAGAGTGTAAAATTGGCCCGCAGCCCGTGGGCGGCCCGAAGCCCGACCGCAGCCCGAGGCAAGCTTGGCCCGACCCGTGATAATGTGAATATTCACATTGACATGTTAACATTAACATTGATAGGAGTGTAAAATTTGTCCGCTGCCCGAAGCTTGCCCGCGGCCCGGGATAAGCCCGGGATAGGCCCGGCCCGGCCCGACCCGTTGACAATGTGAATATTCACATTGACATGTTAAAATGCACATTGATAGGAATGTAAAATTGGGCCGCGACCCGTGGGCTGCCCGAAGCCCGCCCACGGCCCGGGGCAGGCTCGTTTGGGTTCGGGCCTGAACATGTCCGAGACCCTAGGTTAGGGCCTAGGTTATCACTTTGAAACCCGGCCCGCTTAAGGCCCATTCAAGGCTCGGTCCGAGGCCCAGCCCGCTTGAGGCGCAATGTATTTTTTTGTGGAAAATAATAAACTTTTGGTAGAAAAAATTAAAAAGAATTAAAAAAAAATGGCCAGGCCCGCCCAAGCCCAACCTAAGCTCGAGGCTAGGCCCAGGCCCACCGGCCCGACCCGAGGCTCGATCCATCGGCCCATCCAAAACCTGAATACCCTTGTGCCAGGGCTAGGGCCTGGGTCTAATTTTTTGGCCCATGGGCCGGCCCGACCCGGCCTGGGAAAGGCTCGTTTGGGCCAAGGCTTGAGCCTAGTCCGAGACCCTAGGCTAAGGCATGGGCCATCACTTTGAAGCTCGGCCCGGCCCATCGGCCCAGTTAAGGCCCATTCAAGGCTCGGCCCGCGCTGAGGCCTAGTGTCTTTTTTTGTGAAAAATAATAAAATTTTGGTAGAAAAAATTAAAAATAATTAAAAAAAAATGGCCAGGCCCGCCCAGGGTCGCCCACGAGCAGTGGGCGGGTTTCGGGCAGCCACGAGGAATGGGCTAATTTTACATTCCTATCAATGTGAATGTTAACATGTCAATATGAATATTCACATTGTCAACGAGCCGGGCCGGGCCCGCCTTGGGCCGCTGGCCAATTTTATACTCTTATCAATGTGAATGTTAACATGTCAATGTGAATATTCACATTGTCAACAGGCCAGGTCGGGCCCGTCCCGGGCCGCCACGAGCTGTTGGCGGGTTTCGGGCAGCCACGAGGCGCGGGCTAATTTTACACTCCTATCAATGTGAATATTAACATGTCAATGTGAATATTCACATTGTCAACTGACCGGGCCGAGCCCGCCCTAGGCCGCAGGCGGGCTTTTGGCGGCCCATGGGCCGCGGGCCAATTTTATACTCTTATCAATGTGAATGTTAACATGTCAATGTGAATATTCACATTGTCAACGGGCCGGGCCGGACCGGGCCCGCCCTAGGCTGCCCATGGGTCGCGGGCGGGTTTCTCGCCGCCACAGGACGCGGGCCAATTTTACACTCCTATTAATGTGAATGTTAACATGTCAATGTGAATATTCACATTGTCAATGGGCCGGGCTCACCCCAGCCCGACTCGAATTTTTCCGGGCACCCACGAGGATCGACATGGGCCGGGCCCCTACACATTGACGATATGAACATTCACATTGACAGTGTGAGCATTCACATTAGGGGTATTTTGGTAATTATGTCACCCATAGGACTTATTGAAACATAAGAAAATAATGTGAACTAAATGGAACATAAGTAGATGAAAATGGTATTTTGGTCTTCTTATCTCAAATAGGACCTAATAGAATAGTCAAAAAGAATATGGGTTGGATGGAATAAAACTCTTAAAAATTAAAATGTATACACTAAATTCAGTCCCAACCCCAATCAAGATCCTCTATATTACATGAATGGATTGGAGATATCCATTTTAAGATCAATTATCATAAAATATTCACTTATCATTAATTTTTTAAGACATGTGATCCAAATATGTGTCAATTGATATTCAATCAATTTAAATTTTTTTTTTCATGAGTAATTTACTTAAAAGACACCAAACATTAAATGATTCAGATCAATAAAATATGAGCCCATAAGAACCTAAATTAAACCGACCAATTCAAATAGTATAATGTAAGGAGGCCTTACAAAAATCACTTATATGAATCCTGCATAGTAAATTTTCCTCTCCCCTTATGTCAAATTTGGCATGGGGAGAGCAATGCCAAACAACACCTAGCATTTTAGTTAGTACTTGTAAAGATGTTAAAATATTGCTCTTTCAATTGTCAAATATGTGTAAAAATAAAAGATAAATCACACTGATTGTCTTTATATTTGGTCTATTGTATTATTTTAATGAGTAATGCTACGTATTATGAAAAAAATATCATGAAAATGATCATGAAAGATTTTCCACCGTTAGATTACACATACCAAAAAACACCACACACTAATCAAAGAAAAAGAAATCTTTATGAAAGATTTCATGATATTTTTTTCATGATTCCTAACATTACTCTATTTTAATCTCTATTCTTTTAATTGATTCAATTTTAATTTTAATTTTAAATTTTGTGTCACTTTGATTTTATTGATAATGTCATTAATGTTTTTGACAAGAAATAATAACTGAATTAGTTAAGATAAACTCGATGAGTTGGGCAAATGTATAATTTTACCTCTAAGAGCATAAGATATGGTTACCTACATGTATATTTTTTATTAAAATATATTAAAAATTATAAACAATTAGACTAAATTGAAACAAAATTATAAATTTAAGATTGAAATCTAGCCAATTAAAATTTAAAAAAATGCCACAAAAACCAAAATATAAAACTCTCAACATAATTTGGCCAAGTAAGTAGTTGTTTGGGATGTGCTATATAGTCTTCGTTTGGCAATGACTTTTTTAGTTGACTTTTTATTTTTTTGACTTTTTTAGCCTGTGACTTTTTTGTTTGTTTGGTATTCTTAATTGGCTTTTTTGACTTTTTAGCTTTGAAATAGAATTTTTTTTTTGTCTTTTTGTGCTTTTTGACTTTTTGTGATTTTTTGACTTTTTTTGTCTTTTTGTGATTATTTAGCCTAAAATGATAACCGAACACCACCATAAATACACTTTTTGACTTTTTGGTTAAAAAAGTAGAGAAAAAAATGTATGTTTGTTTTAACTTTTTACAAAAAGATATGGAATAAAATATTGTAATAAAATTAAAACGATCATTTTATTCTTTTGACTTTTTGACTATTTGGGTAATTAAATTTAAAAGACAAAATAATAATTTTGTCCTAATGACTCCCCCCACAAGCTACTCTTAAATAGTATAGTCTTTTTAATTTTTTTTAATAAATTTTTGACTTTTTAATTTTTTTAATTTATCCTAAAACGAGGCTTAAATATTAAAACCGCTTGTATTTTTTGAAAGTATTTAACCCTTGTATTAAACTGATATTAAAGGAATACTATAAAAAGAAATTAGATAAGCAGATCAAACCCTGTGTACAGTGAGTGGATAGGTTCAATCTTGTGGTGAAGAGTGGACCGACTGTTTTATTGCTCCTCTTTCTTTACAAAAGATATCCAATGTGATTTCTCACTTCCACAGTCATGTTTTCTTGGTTTTCGTCTTTCTGTTCCTCTCTTTTCCACTCACATGGCTACAGTACAGCCAAAATCTTATATTAAAATAAAATATTGTCTATATATCTAATAGCTGTGTGTGTAGGTCGTCTTTGTCTGCTGTTTAGCGTCCGCATTCACACCTATCACTGCCACTAGCACCTCCCTGGTGGTGGGGCCAACCTCAGCCTAATAATATATGACTTTGCTCTTCTCTTCCTCATTAAATAAATAAATATGTACCTAACCTCCAACATTCATTCCGCTCTTTCCGTTCTAAAATAATAATATTTTTTTTAAAAAAAATCAACTTTTTTTATATTATAATTATTATTTTAAAATTAAATTTTTTAAAATTATCATTTGACAATATATTTTTAAAAAATATCCATTGTCATAATTATATAATTATATTTTTTGTATTATTAATAAATTTTTTAAAAAAAAAGATAAAATAATAAATTTATATTATTTTATTTTTTAAATTTTAAAAATAAATTAATATTTAAATATAATAAAAAATAAATTAAATTAAATTAATATTTTGAGACTGAGTTACTTTTCAAAATTTGGTCAATTTGCAGCTATTTGGCCTAACTTACCTATATATCTATAAATTATATACGAAAAGTAAGGTTTCTAAAGTTTGAGAAGTTAAAAAAATATTAAAAAGTTATCACTATTCATCAAAATTAAAAAATTACGATTGTATAAATCTTAATTCTAATTTTTTTCTAAATATTAATTTATATAATTTTTTAATATACATTTTTGTATAAAAAGTCAAAAAATTAATCCAAACAATCATATTTTTTTCCTCAATTTTTAGTCTAAAAAGTTAAAAAGTACACTTATTTAGGACATCTCAAACAACCCCTAAGTATTGTGGGAGTTCTAATATCTCAATCTTAATTTTTTAATTTTTTAATTAAAAAAAAACCTCAGCACTTATTCACTTCCCCCCAAGTTTTTTTTTACTCCTCTCGTACACATCCTTTTCAACTTCTCCTATATCTATTTACTTATTTTGGAAATAATAATTATTCTCCCTTTCCAATTTCTCCCATACCTATTTATTATTTTGAAAATAATAATTATTCCTTAATTTATGGATTTCAAATGGAAAGATAACCAAAATGTTTCATAGTCTCTCCATTTTAATTTCTCTCATCGATTTTTAAAAAAAAAATATTAAAACTTGTCTTCCTTTTCTCTCCCTCAAAAAATCAAATAATATTTTTATGAGAATTGTGGTTATCTATCTATATCTTATATATTATATTATAACATAATAAAAAAAATTAAAAATCAAATATACAAACAGATAAAATTAATAAATATGATCTTTATTTATTTAGTTAAAATCTTTCTTTTGACTCTCAATATCTAATTTTAAATTTTGAAAATTTTTAAAATCTATCTAAACAAATCTAATGTGAAAATATCTCACACCATCATATTTTAAATTAATAAAACTCGCATCATAACTTACATAAATAATAATAATTAAAAACAAATAAAAACCATAGATAAATTAAATTAAAAAAATAGAAACCCACAACTCCATCTTAAATAAATTTTAAAAAAATAATAATAAATAGAAACCACACAAAAATAAAAAAGATAAGAATTTAGATATAGACCTCAAAAAGATGTGACAATATCTAAATTTGAATTATGATTTAATAATATAATTATCTATTTTTTGATGTATATCTATCAAGATTTTAAATCACTTAATGAGACAAATTAATTAATTTTCAAATTTATTTAAAGAATAATTTGATTAGTCATCCCAACTCTTAGAGTTCGCAGGCACTAACGGAGGAGTTGACGAATTAGGTGGGGCGAGGTCTAATTTGTTGGGGGATAATATCCTACAACTTCATAAATTTATTTGTTTTTTAATTTTATTTTTTTCCTGTGTGACTCTCTTTCTCTATTGTTGGTTTGGTTTTGGTTTCAGTTTTACTGAGATTTATTTGTTTGTTTACAGGTTTACATGGTGGAGAAGAATTATTGGTGATGATAGTTGCAATCAAAGTATCTATGCCCATTTTGTGCCAAGGATTTTGATCGAATTTTTTTTTTTTCAATGAAAATTGTAAAATTGAAGTAAAAAAATAGGTATCGAATTTTTTTTTATTTTTTATTGTCATTTTATTTTATTGAAAATGTGAAAATTTATTGGGATTTCAAGATTATACTATAATATTAGATTTTTATATAACTAGGTAAATTTAAAATTTTAAATATCATTGTGTTTTTTATATTTATCCTCTTTCTATCATATTATATCATTACTGCTATTTGTTAGTTTATTAATTAAATTCAATTAATTGAAATTGAAAGCTTAGCATAACTTTTCATATATATTAATTAATTTTTTACCGCTATATTTGTATATAATAGTATAATATATAGGGATAATCTTCAAATATAATTTCTATTTTTTTATGTTATTCGAATAGTCAATCTTAAAATAATATATAGAGGAGTTAGATGACTTCTTTTATCCCCAAAAAATCCAATCATTTTTTTTTATACTTTTTAATTTTTTAAATTGAAACATCAGTTGTTTATATTCACAAAACAAAATTAATAAACACATATCCAAAAGTTATAATTTTTTTTTTAATTTTTCTTTTATTTTTTCTGTTTTTAATAGGTAGGATATTTACAAATGAAAAATGTTTGACACCTCAAATTTTTTTTCATAATCCGACTTATGATGATGTGGCTATAAATGTCAATTTTTATACAAATATGAGAAAAGAATTAATCAAATTATACATTTCAACCAATCACATATTCAAATTTTTACTATTTCAAGATGTTATTTCACTATAATTCCAATTAAGAGAATCTTTAACCCTTAATATTTTTTTAATCGAATTATAAATTAATAAAAATTTAAAAAGATGAAGCATTGGAAATTCTTGTTTTTTTCCATCAAAATTGATGAAAAGAAAAAAAAAATTGAGATAAGAATGAAAGTTCTTTCACAAATTGATAAAAAAAAAAAATTAATGAAAAAGTTAAAGTAATTTATATCAAATCAAATCAAATTTTTTATTCAAATTTAAAATCAAATTAGATTAAAAAAAATTAAAAGAAAATAATGAAAAATTGAAAATATTCTAAAATTTTCTTATTCTTAATGACTAGAAATTCAGGTGCGTATTATATTTATATTGTAATTTTAGTTATGAAATTAAAACTAAAAGAAATATAACTTAAATTATTTGATTAATAACATAAACACCCTATCAATTATTGTCAAATATCATTTCACTTCACATTTAATAATAAAATTGTATATTTGTCGTAATTACAATTTTTAAATTTGCATATTTTCATAATAAGAAGAGGTATATCATAACTTATGTAACCCATTTAATTAGGTTTAACTTTTTTTTATTATAAATTATCAAAATTGCACTAAATAGATTTATATATATATTTTTAATTTTTTTAAACTCATAATTTAAAAAGTTATAAATATAAAAATTAACTTATAAATTTCTTGTATATCACAAGACAAAATATTAAATTACTTCAACATATTTATAATGATTTTTTTTAAAATTTTTTTATAAAGTCTGGTATCTAGCACGAATTATAACTAGTTTACTGTTTATTACAAAATACCAAACCCCCAACTTATTCCTTCGAAATATGAATCTTTTTTAAAAATTTTAATTTTTTTATAATATAATTATTATATTTTAAAGATATTAATTTTTCAAAATTATCTCAGTATATTTTTTAAAAAATATCAATTGTTATTATTATATTTTTATATTATTAATGAATTTAAAAGAAGAACAAAATATTACGATTTCGTTTGGGAAGAAAAGTTAGGTTGGGTTTGGAGCTATTTTAGTTATAAAAAGATAAAATAGATTTTTTAGCTCAATAAGATAAAATATCACATTCAACCAATAATCATTACATTCTTTCTTTCACAAAAATTCAAAAAAGTCAAAAAAATCATTCCTAAACGAAATTTTTTTAATCCAAAAAATAACTAAAAAGTTAAAAAGTCAAAAAAGTAACTCACTTCCTGAACGAAACCTAAATTTACATTATTTTATTTCTTTAATTTTGAAAAAATATATATAATATTTTAAGATAATAAAAAATTAATATTTTGGAGGCAGAGAGAATAATCACTTTTCAAAATTAGGTCAATTTGCGGCTATTTGGCCTAACTTATTTAATACTGCTTATTATTACAAGTACCAAACCCCCCAACTTTTAAAATAATAATAATGATAATAATAACGCAACTCATTGCACGATTCTCTCATTAAAGCAAAATTTCTAAGAGTAAGTTGTTTGGAATGTTTTAAATAAGTGTATTTTTTGATTTTTTATGAAATATGAGTTGGATTTGAAGTGATGTAGTAAAAAGGTGATGTGATTTAAATAGAATAGTGACTTTTAACTTTTTGTCTTTTTTTAAAGATGTCAAACTTAGCCTAAATATTACTCCTCCTTTTAAAGGGAGTATTTTTATGAATCAAACCGAAGACACTATTATGAGTTCGTGTTGAAAGTGGATTCACTTTTTAATTTTTTAATTATTTTAATTTGAAATTAAAAAATAAATTTGGAATAATTTTTTTATTTTTTTAACTTTTTATGAGAAAAACAATATAATTATTATAAGTTAGATGTAACGTTCTATCTTATTAAATTAAAAAGTCTATTTTATTTTTTTATGATTAAAATAATCTCAAACCCAACTCAAGTTACCAAACGAAGGCTATCTATCAACAAGTTTTGTCATTGGGCAAAAAGAATTTAAAAATAAAAATAAATGAAGACTAGGTGAAGTTTTGGATGTAACTTTCCAAATTTCTCATTTGCAAAGTCTAGTAAGGTTACGGATTCTAGTCAATTAGGGTAACCCAAATTAGAATTATAAAAACGAATTGCAAATTATTCAAATTTAATTCTAAAATTTAATAACTTTGAAAATGTGTTTAATTTTTATTTATTTACCTTTCAAGTAGATCTCAAACAAATTTTAATAGGGTTAATAATAAGTGGAGCTCAAGTAAGTCAATTTTTATAGTGAATGTAAATTTACAAAGCCCAATAATATCATGGTCAAATAATTTGGTTCGTTTACCACATAAACCGCAATTATTTTTTTAACTAATTTTGATTGTTCCATTTCTGCTTATACACAATCTTTAGCTTCATAAAGTGATTCAGAGAAACTAACTTGTTCTATATCTGTATTTAGCACAGAAAACTTCACTATTATACATACATCATGCACTGCCAAACACAAAACAAGTTGAGCTCAAACTCTTGGACATACAAAGCTGAGGCTCAGTACTTAGCAGCAAGCTGATTAACCAAAGCTAATGCATTACTAGTGACTTGTGCAACATTAGTGACTCGGGCCCTAACCGAGGTCTTGATCCTACCCTCCAAAGCCCGGCCCGAAAACCCATCCAAACAAGTATTTTCATCAGTCAGTGCAGCACTAACCCATGTCTCAACATTACTCATGTGCCACAAAAAGTCCTTACCCTTGCCTTTGCCCATGGCCTTGAGCTCTTGTACTGATTGGCTAATTCGGTCCACGCTATCACCAATCTCGTTCAAGCAATCCTTGATGGCTGCATACTCTCTAGCCTTTAATCCCTTGAACTTGGTTAGTTTTTTCACAAACGCCTTCATGGATTCGGCCCGGGCCTGGCTCAGTGATAGGGCGGTCTGGGCTAATTGGCGCGGGCTTTGTTGGATGGCACTGGCATAGGCCGAGAGAGACTGGACGCACACGGCGGGGTATTGAGTGGCCTTACATGAGACCTCGATGAAATTTGTCGAGGCGGCTGACTCGGCCGTGCCGGCGATGTAGAGGAGGGAGAGGACTAGTGGTAGCAATGGGAGATTAGTTCTTGCCATTTTATGTTTTTGGTTTTTGGACACCAATGAAATGGCTCTAGTTTCTCGGTTGTGAGGAAATGAGGAGATTTGTCTAGATTTTATACAGAGCTTGAGAGACTTTTTTATCAATGCGGGGCCATATGGGGTTTCTTTTTTTATTCTAACCTTGTCGTGTGCGTTGATGTGTGTTGGGTTTGGCAAATTGCCAACAATGACGAGTCGGATAATCAAGCACCAATCAAGCAGAAATCTATGGACACTAGATTTGAATTAGGGAGAAGGTTGATAGTCATAATATTTTATTCCTGTTACGTTATGTGGAGAATGACAGTGACTTCTCTCCGATCCACTTAGGTTATGTTTGCTTGGTTTTATAGAATAGAAGAGATTAAGAATATGATGGAATTGAGGGAGAAGTTTATAAGGTTGGTGGTATTAGGTTAAAGATATAGAGTATTTATTTATATATTACCGGATTAATAATACTATAAATAGTATTAATATATCAAATTAATATTTTTTAATTTTTAGTATTTTTTTAATATTATTATTATTTTATTTTTTTTTGTCCTAACAAATATATTTTTTCACTTAAAAATTATTTAAAAATTTACTAATCCCCTCACTTAATTTTTAATCACAATATTCTCATGACTTTGTTAGTCCTACCATATGGGAGGATTACTAATCTAAGAGCATGTTTATTTAGACGAACTGAATAAGGAGGGATTGTAATCCATCGGACTGTTAGTCTTCGAATACATTGTCCCCGGACTATTTGGTTAGACTAGATTCGTATCCTATTTTTGTTTAGTCATGAGATTAGATGTCTGGATTGGACTATTTTTAGTAAATCTAATATTTGGTTGGACGGACTAGATAAGGATATATGTTCAAAAGACTATTTTACCCTTGAAACTTATAATTTTTATTTAATATATAATTTTAAATTTGTAATCTATAATTTATAATTTAATAACACTAAAAAATTTTAATTTATAAGGCCATAATTTTTAATTTATTATTTTCAATTAAATTAAATTTATAATTTATATTTTTTATTTAACATATAATTTTAAATTAACAACACTAAAAAAATAATTTTATTTAATATATAAATTTAATTTTTTAACAACAAAAAAAAAATTATAAGGCCATAATTTATAATTTATATTTTTTTATTTAATATATAATTTTAAATTAATAACACTAAAAAAATAATTTATAAATGTTCAAAAGACTATTTTACCCTTTTTCAATTATTTATTAAGTAATAGCATGAGGGTAAAATGGACATTTCACACATTAATCCCATGGTATACCAATCTCATGGAAATAATCTCACCCCCTCCCCAGGATACAATAATCTCTCATATGAGGGACTGATAGTCTAAAGGGACTATTAATCCAGAGCAAAAAAATTGAACTAGACAACGGACTATTAGTCCGGATGGACCTAATCTCATGGCCCAATCCTTCAAAACAAATACCACCTAAGAGGATAGTTAATCTCCTCACTCATATCACTAATCAAACACTCTTTATGTGGGTACCACAAACTATTAGCCCAATCCCCCTTTCAAAGAGCCAAACAAATATGGCCTTATGAACATATTTCAATAATTCAAATAGTTAAATGTGTAAGACTTATTAAGTACATTATTTTTAATAAAAAAAAATTACGTTAATCAAAATGATGTATTCAATAAACTCTATATATTAAACAGTTTAGATCATTGATATATTCTATGAGCAGGGCCCATTATGAGCCAATAGTATCCTTCAATCCAATTGCAGACGGAAGACGAGTCAAACGAGTAGAGAATGACTAGTCTCTATATTATTATTTTATATATCTTTTTAAACTTTATTTTGTAGGTCTCATTTTGAGCCAATAATGATAATTTGAATTATTCATTACGTAAATCTCACAATAAAAATTGTTTGTACAAAAAATTAATTTTATTAGATATCAATAAATAAATTAACAAATCGTATTTTATTTTATAAAATAAACATTTTAAGTTTAAACTCATAATTGTCATTTATTTTTAAAAATAAAAATATAATTTGTTCATGCGTTTAGTAATGTTTGATAAAATTAATTTTTTACGCAATTCATTTTTATTAATGGGCCTATGAGACAAACGATTCGTATTATAATTGTGGGTCGGAGATAAATGTTAATTTTTGATTCATCATAAATCCAATCATGTGAGAACTAATTTATGATGTCATTGTGGGTAAAAATGAGATTTTTAGTTTGGAACCAGTTTACCTCCAATCCGAGATCGGATTGGACGGTATTGTTCGACTTATAGGAGCCCATCACAGGTCTCGTTTTAATAATTTAAACATTTCAATGTTTAGAACTTGTCGAGTAGTATATACTTGTAAAAAATAACGTTGATCGGATATCGATAGCTATCTCATTTGATCAATTTTTTGTCAACTGTTAATTTGTTCACCATTTATTTTTTTATACAAAACTGATTTGATTACATAACTATCGATATCCGATTAACGTGATATTTTATAGGCATATAATACTCGACGAGTTCTACATATTCAACGGTTCAAATTATCAAAACAGGACCCGTAGTGAGCCCTCAATGGTCGAACAACACCATCCAGTCAATCTCGAACTGGAGGCAAGCTGCCCCTTTTAGTTTATAGAGTTTAATTTTGTTTTCACACTTGGTAATTGATAAAAAAAATAATATAAATTTTAATTTTTGATAGGATTAGTACATGTTTTAAAATATGAAATCTATCATTTTCAACCAATCAAAATTAAATCACTCAAAAAAACGTGTATGAATAAATT
Source organism: Camellia japonica (assembly GCA_030407325.1). Taxonomy (NCBI): domain Eukaryota; kingdom Viridiplantae; phylum Streptophyta; class Magnoliopsida; order Ericales; family Theaceae; genus Camellia; species Camellia japonica. The sequence continues at coordinate 146,793,535 of JAPPVO010000032.1, forward strand.
TATTTTCTCAGTCTTGAACATTTCTTTAATCCACATTAAAAATAAGATAAATCTTTGACGTTATGCCACCGACGCCAGCCGGTACCGACACGGGTCTCATCACTGCTAGTAAACGCGGCCGACTATACTCCATTTGTGATAGAGTTTTCACACTTATTTTATGTGAGTCCCACTTAAATAAAACACCATGTTGTACAATTAAAATTAAGATAAATTTTACTTTACCTTTTATGATTTGACCGGAATAATTCGTTTATCATTTAAAAACAACTGTATTAGTCTTTTATGATTTATGCATCGGAGTGTGCAACCAACCTGTTTATTATTTAAAAATACAAAAATGTTAAAGGTTTCAAAAATTTTACTAAAAATTTTATCAAATGTTTCACATGAGTGTGGGACCCATATGAAATCTACATGGAACCCACATTATGTAGGTCCCACACCCATATAAAATATTTAGTAAAACTTTTAATAAAATATTTGAGATGTCTAACATTACTCTTGAAAATAACTACCTAACCCCTTTATTGTTTGTCCACTAAAGTACACTACTACTTCGGTAACAGAAATTATAAATTAAGCTAAATAACCATGTCTCTAAACCTATATATATACACATGTATATAAACATATACATATATATATATATATATATACAGGGACAAACTACGGCCAAGTTTGGCATCCTCAAAAAAATTTGAAAAGTCAAAAAATCACTATCTTATTTAAGTCACATCACCTCTCTAACACATCACTTCAAACCCAACCCAAATCCAACCCATATTTCATAAAAAATCAAAAAATATACTTATTTAATCTTCCCAAACTTAGCCTACATATAGACCTATAGGCCCCTGGCCTCCTGCTTTACACAAAATGCTTTGTTATATAGATTAAGTTCAATACACCAACTCCTCCTATGGCCCCCATCTTGTGATTTCAACTATTTTCTTTAACAGTTTTCCATAATATAATAATAGTATAATATATATAAAGAAAAATGTTATTATAAAAAATATATGATTCCTTTTTTTTTTATAAAAGTTTAGAATATTTATAGTGTTATGCGTAGTAAATGTTATGAGTAATTACTTTATAACGTACATCTCTAAAATGAAAGTAAAAGTTATGAATTATTGTAGTTACATTATGAACAATATAGTATAAATCTTACGAATTATTTGTGATGCAAAATGTTACAAACTATTTTGGGGAAAGAAGTTGCAATTTGTTGTGATTATGCTACAAACATATATTGTGATAACGTGTATACAATATGTACCTGTACGGGGAGCAAATATTCCGGCAAGCCCGTACTCCTTTTTTCCAAGCTTCGTTTCTGTCCGATCACCTGCGAGCACAACGGCGGTGAGCTACCCGACGATGTGTGGCCGGAAAACCCCTCCGATGATCAAGTTAGCACACACCTTAGGATAGAGAGAGAAAAAGGAGAAAGTGTTTGAGTGTAAGTATTTCTTACAAAACGTCTGTCTGTCCCGCATATGGGGGGCGCAGACATGCTTATATACCCTCTGCGCCCCAAATCTACTCCCAGTGATCTCTCGACACGTGGCACTGCTATCTCATCTATCAGCACAAATCTTGCTGAGCATCACCTAACCCAACTGCCTGCCCACTCTACTGGGAGCCCGGCAGCCGAGCTGCACCATCTCAACGGCCATATTGTGCTTCATATCCAAGCACCCCCAGAACCGAGCTCCTCTCCCGCCGTGTTCGGCTGCATTCCGGCGAAGCCGAGCCTGAGATCGGTCATACCGGTCAACCAAAGGCCTTTTAACGGGGCTTCTAGCACAAGCTTCTCTGCCGAACTAACAGTGCGTGCCTTTTGACCGAGCAACGCAAGTTCAAGTAGCTCGGTCCAGGTCCGAGCAGCCCCAACTCCGGGCAAATCCAAAGTTATCCCGGCCCAACACACCCTTGGGCCTCCAACTTGCTCGGCCTTTACCTCGGCCCATTTCCAGCTCATAAATCTCCCTCTCAATTGCCCCTTAATTCCGTCCGCGCAAACGTGACTAGGATTATTCATTCCAACCGGGATAATCTCTTCCTCAGTTCACAATTTGCAAGAGACCAACCGGGCTAATTTCCGCACTCGGTTCCTCGTCTTGCTCGGTTGATGCCTCATCTGACCTTCCTGTCTCTTGACTTGCCCGGTCGACGCCTCATCTGACCTTTCTGTCCCTTCAACTCTGACGCTGCCATTAATGGTGACACGTGTCAATCTCCCATTGGTCCTCGAGCAGCCAACCCAGTCGTCCGTTGGCATTCAAATTTTTGGCGGCCTTTGGGGCTATATACATGCGCCATCTCCCTCCGTTTCAAGCTTACTGATCCTCTCCCATTCTAAGCATTCCAGAGCTCTTGCTCCTCCTTCCTTGCCGTTGTTGAGTTCGTGTTTGAGGAAGAAGTCGCTGCCCTTCACTCGTAAGTCCTCCAACTTTTCTTTTGCTGTTATTTCACTTAGTATTTCGCACATTAGGGCACTAAACACGTAGTTTTTAGGACATAGGCACCCAAAATCGTCCCAAACCCTTAACTGTTCATGGTGTTATTCATTTTCTCTGATGAACATTGAAGATCTGGGGCGGACCGGGCTCCAGGTCTTCTTTTGATCTAAAAAATCACTCCGACCGAGCAAATAACTTGTTTGCCTCAACCTTAGTAAAAACCGGGATAGCAAAAGGACTTGGCCGCTCGACCGGGCTAATATCTGGTCCGCTTGGGCGATCGAGCTCCTTGGTTAGCCTTTACGACCGAGGTGGTTTGGCACTCTTCATGACCGAGCTAAAGTCAAGCTCGCTTTGCGCGACCGCGCTCCCTCTTACACTTGCCATCCTTTTCCTGCAGAGTCCAAGGGGACAACTGACCATTACCGAGGCTCTCAAAGACCGAGCAGCCAACAATCACCAGACAGTGCCAAACCTCCTCAGCCGAGCTAACTTAGCCAGTTTCACATTGGAAAATTTCGCTTCCTCGTGGATACTCCATCTGCGCTGGCCGCGTTCAGGGAGGAGTACGGTATCCCGGCCAACGTCCACCTTGAGCTCGCAAAAATTGAAACAACGCCTTGGGGCAGATTAGAACAGTGCCCCTTCACCGTTCTGTCTATCATCGAAGGAGGCCTCCGTTTCCCGGTCAACCCATTGATGACCAAATTTCTGTGCCGGACTAAGCTTGCACCCACACAAGTATCAACAAACACTTACCGAATTATCAACGGCGTGCACGAGCTAAACAACCGGCTAGGCACCAACTTAGGTTTAGCCGAGATACTGAGGCAATACACACTTGGGCACACCGGCGATGGCCTCGCTTATTATTTAAAAATTCGACCGGGCAAAGAAAAAATAATGACCGGCACCCCAGATAAAGACTTACACGACGATGACTTTTTCTGGGTGTCTGGCAACTATGAAACAGCCGACGTACCGGGCTGGGCAATTAGCAAGAACTTTGGTTCCACATGTAAGCCGCGCTAACTTGCTCGGTTATTTGCCTTTCTTCAATATTATGTACTTAACCATTTTTCCTGTTTCCTTTGCAGCGATTCAAGCCTTGCAAGCCAACTACCAATATCCCAACGTTGAAGCCATCCGGACCGTGCTCCGCAACAACCACCGGGATTGTAACGAGCTGCTCGGCTACACCCCAACTTACAAATATTCAGCCCCCCGCCGGAGCAAAGTGACAGACTTTCTCCGTGCTCTATCACCTCCTCCAGACCCAACTCTACCGGACGTGCCGTTAATCCGGTTGACCGAAGAACAAGAAATGGCCAAACGAAGCCGCATCAAGAACCTCCTCACAGCCACTTCAACCGAGATACCGAGCATCATTACCCACTCACCAGCTGCCGGTCAATCCAGCGGCCCCGTGATTGCCTTGGCATCTCCAGCCGCCGGGCAATCCAGAAAGGAAACTCGCCGGGCTGGCAAAAGACCTCGCGCAGACCCATCTGCCGAGCTGGTTGCCGAGCTAACCATCGAGCAACCCGCCGAAACTGTCGACCCAACACCACCATGGCGACCGCAGCTAAAGCACTGGGGCAAAGACATCCCGGCAACAGCTTCCATCAAGGATGACAAAGAACACCTGCTCGCCTACGATCTTTCCAAAGCCCTTCTCCTACCGAGCGACGTGGTTGGCAGCGACCACGTTCCTGACACTCGGTTGGTGAAGTCATCAGTTAAGTCCATGGCCAGGGTAAGTCTTAATCTTTCACTGAAATTTTTACCAAGTGTTTGCACGATTTCTTCTCTGATCAAATTTTCTTCTTACAAGCCATCCAAAAGCAACACTTGGTCATGGAGCGCATCCATCGACTGCGGCAAAAGGCGAATGACACCGCCAGCCAAGTCCAAAGCCTTCAAACCGAGCTCGGCCGAGCAAAATCTTCACTTCAAATCGCTAATGCTGACAACAACAGGTTGCTCGGCCAACTTGACGAAGCCGAGAAAAAGAGGGATGAGCTCCAGGCCAAGCTGGATGCACTCAAAAAGTCGAGGGAGAAGGACTGCGAAGACGCCAACAACGCTGGCTTTAAGGAAGCCGAGGACAGCTACAAGAAGCAGATCTTCGCCACTCAAGACATTTATTTCAAAGCAGGTTGGAAGTCTGCCTGCCAGCAGCTCGGTCAAGGTTCTGACACCGACGTGTTTGCCTCTCCACCGGCTGCCTTCCTACCGACCTATCTCGTGCCATATGCCAATGACATCTTCAGCGCGTTGCAGGCCGAGGTCGAGGAAGGACTTGAAGAAGAGGCCGAGGCAGATGCTGAGGGAGAAGACCGCCAAGAGCAAGAGCAGCCCGGCCAGACTCTGACCGGTGTACAAGACCAATCTCCAACAGTCAACTTGGAGACAACTGAGGATGAATTCGCCAATCTTTCCTCCTTGGCTTAGTTTTCTTTTTGCTTTGCTTTTGGCTTTACATATGTAACCGGGCTGTCAGCCCCACCTTTTGTACTTATTTTCCATCAATGAAAAGTTCAAATTTCATCAAGTGTTTGCGCGGTATTCATGTCTCATAACTTTGGCCGAACAAAATACCTCGGAAAGACAAACCACATTGATTAACTCATATAACCGGAAAAGACATCTTGGCTTGAATCTCATAGTTGAACTAATCTGCAACTCTTTCAACCGGAATAAGCACCTCGGTTGAGAACACCTAAGTTGAGCAAAACATCTTTCAACCGGAGTAAACATCTCGGTTGGGAGTACCTAAGTTGAATAAAACATCAACTCGTTCAACCAGAATAAACATCTCAGTTTTATTCTAAGAGTTGAACAAAACATGAACACCTTCAACCGGAATAAATCATCTCGGTTGGAATCTGAGAGCTGAACAAAACATCAACACCTTCAACTGGAATAAATCATCTCGGTTGGGAATACCTAAGTTGAACAAAACATCAACTCCTTCAACCGGAATAAATCATCTCGGTTGAAAATACCTAAGTTGAACAAAACATCAACTCTTTCAACCGGAGTAAGGCATCTCGGTTGAGAATACCTAAGTTGAACAAAACATTAACTCTTTCAACCGGAGTAAACATCTCGGTTGAGAATACCTAAGTTGAACAAAACATCAACTCTTTCAACCGGAGTAAACATCTCGGTAGTTACATCAAAATAACAATTTGAATGCTAAAGCAAAGAAGAAACACTTCTATATATTGACAAAAAGAATTACATTCTGAAGTGTAAGGCAAAAAATTCCTTTGCACAAAAAGAAAACAACAGCTAGAAATAATAAAGTTTGAGGTTGGCCACATTCCATGGCCGGGGTATTGCTCTACCATCCAAGTCCTCCAAGTGGTATGCCCCCTTGCCCGCCAGACCGGTAATCTTGTAGGGTCCTTCCTAATTTTCCCCTAGCTTGCCTTCACCTGGCACCAGGGTATTGCCCATGACTTTCCTCAAGACCCAATCACCTACTTTGAGCGGTCTGGGGTACACCGTTTTATTGTATTTCCTTGAAAGTTCTTGTTGATAGGCGGCCACGTGGATGAGAGCCTTTTCTCGACACTCTTCCACTAGATCCAGTTCCAGGGCAATGGCCTCGACGTTCAGCTCGGGCTCAAAACTTTCGCTTCTGAGTGTGGGCATGCCAACTTCCAAAGGTATGACCGCCTCCGTGCCATAAGCCAAAGCAAATGGAGTTTCCCCGGTAGATCGCCGAGGGGTTGTTCGGTATGCCCAAAGGACGCTGGGGAGTTCCTCAGCCCACTTTCCCTTTGCCTTCTCCAGCCGTTTCTTCAACCCATCAAGTATGGTCTTGTTTGACGCCTCAGCTTGACCATTGGACTGCGGGTAAGCTGGAGTAGAGTTGTAGAATTCAATC